>CM061133.1:153526635-154126635 GCA_030789695.1 Scilla litardierei
CAAATATCTTTAGAAGTGTGTAATCTACTTCCTTGCCACTCCACACCTCTTCGGCAACCTTAAGGTAAGAGTTTTTGAAGGTGATCTATTCATAACATAGCAATTAAGGTTAATGGTCTCTGCCCAAAAGGAACTTGGCAACCCCTCATGAAGCCTCATGCATCTAGACCTCTCCATGAGAGTTCTATTCATCCTTTCAGAAACGTCATTTTGTTGAGGATTCTTTGCTACGGTGAAATGCCTTTTGATCCTTTCATCCTTGCAAAATAATAGAAATTTTCTATCTCGGTATTTGCCTCAATTATCGGTTCTCAAGGACTTCAACTTACGCCTTTCTTCCTTGAACTTTGGAGAAGACCTCAGAGTTTTGGTTCATGAAATAAATCCAAAATTTCCTTGAAAAATCATCTATGAATGTCACAAAGTATGAAGCTCCTTCTGTGGACATAACCAGGCTCGATCCCCACACATCAGAGTGAATGTAGTCAAGAACGCATTTTCTCTTACATTATATCTTTGTGATATTGAAGGACACCTTCTTTTGTTTACCCGGAAAATGAAACTTGCACAGATTAAGCTTGCATGTCTTCATTCCCTTCAACAAACTCTTCTTGTGAAGTTCATACATATCCTTTTTGCTCATGTGTCACAACCGTATATGCCACAATATAATTTCATCACAACCATAATCTCTCTATTGTAGAGATTGAGGCTTCACCCAAAATGGAGTCTCCATTGAGCTTGTAAAGATTGTTTTTCACTCTTATACATTTCATTAGTATCAAGACACCTTTAGACTCCTTGAGAATGCCATCATTTCCAGCATCCCTTAGATTCAAGCATGCCCAAAGAATTAAGTTCTTCTTGAGTATCGACACATGTCTAACTCCTCCCATTGTACAGACCATAATATCATACATCTTGATTTTTATGGTCGTCATCCTAATTGTCTTACACAGTGCATCATTCCCATGAATACCGAACCACCATCATAGGCCTCATAAGTGTCAAACCATTTATGATTTGGACACATGATATTAACAACTAGAATATAAAATCCACTCGTGGAATGATGGGTTACCTTAAGAGGGGTTACCTTAAGAGCCAGAGAGGAGATCCCCTTCATTTTAGAAGCCACACTAGCCGAATCCCCATTTTTGACTTCACTTCCTTTTGTGATTGTCATGCTTTGCAATCTCTCTTAAAGTGCCCTTTACCCTTACAATAGAAACATACAACATCTTTCTTGCTCCTTGACTTGGACTGGGAGTTAAATATCTTGCCTTTGACTCTTTCTTTGCTTCTTCCTATATCACTCGATTACCATTTGACCAGGGGACATTGCACATTGGAATCACCCTTATAGGATCGTTTCAATGCGACATTCGAGATTATATATTAGGTCATCTCTTCAAACTTGATACTTTCTTTTTCATACAATAGAGTGGTAACCGAAAGAGAACTCAACAACAAAAGTGACGTGTTTTCATCATCAAACTGTAGATCCAATCTCAAGAGTTTGCAAATCATCCTATTGAAGATGTTCATGTGTTTCATCACATCTTTGTCTTTTTCCATCTTCAACACATAGAGTTGCTTCTTCAAGTGTAGTTTGTTTGATAAAGACTTCTTCATGTAACACTTTTCAAGCTTTTTCCATAGATCTATTGCCATTTTTTGCTAACGTTGTACTAGATATCATCCGAGAGATATAATTGTATTGTCCTCATCGCCTTTTCATGTAGATTGGTCCATTCACCATCTTCAATCTTTTCCGGCTTCTTTGTCTTTCCCAACATTGCAACATTGAATCCTTATTGTAAAAGAACATTTCATTCCCTTATTTAACATAATCCAAAGTTGATACGACCATAAAACCTATTTACATTAAACTTGATCCCTCCGAAAATAGAAGTTCCCTTAGAGGCCATTTGTCAAATACTTTGTGTGCTCCAAATTTCCACAACTCAAGAATCCAAAAATTGCCAAAATTTCTTCACGCATAATGCTCTAAATGAGTAGAACTAAGGATTCCAATAACCGAAGCTTTGATACCATTGTGAGGACCTTGGCTTCCTTACCTGAGGTCAGCCTTTGATCATTGAGTTCGGCTCGGATGATGGGCTTGACTTGGTCGAGATGAGCTCTAACAAGATGACCTCTGCAAATTTGAGATCAGTACGACTTCCACCACAAGAACACCTTTTGGATCTCCACCAATCAACCTAATGCAATATATATGCAAGAGAAGAAGAGTTACCAAGCTTTATTGGAAGTCACCAAGACACCATACAAGGATTTAAGCCCAAATCCTTAGCCCATTGCTTCTCTTTCTCCAAAGCTCTCGCTTTTCCCTAGCAATTTTTGTTTAGGTTATTCATCTTTATTGTTCTCTCCCCTTTATATTTCTCTCTTGATAAAACCCATAAACAAAGCGACTATTTATATGGTCTACCTAGGAAACAAGTAATGTACAAATATACCTTTCACTAAGACAACTCATGTACCTTGACTAATGTACTTTTGCAAAATGTGTATTCACATGTATAGACTTGCCTCAGGAATCTATGGAGTTTTCAAGATGTTTTCTGTATCATTTATTTGGAAGACATGGTATGTTGTCAGATATATAATATAAGAGCATCTCATCCTTTCATACTAGATTGTCTTATTACTACATACTTATTGCCAGATATATAACAAAGCAACATTGAGTCCTTATTGTATAAGAACATTTCTTACTTTTATTTGCTATAATCTAAAGTTGATACAACCATCAAATTGCTCCACCTTAAACTTTGACTTAAAAGAACATATCCGAAACTTTGCTTCCGCAGAAAACAAAGCGTTGTTTTCAGCAACAGACTTTGGCTCCCCGAAGCTAGCCGCCTCCGTGCCTCCGAAACTGGTCCACCCGAAGCGAGTCGACATCGCGCCTCCGAGTCAATCACCCGTCGCAGATAGTTTCACTTGAGAGCGATCCACGTCTTAGACTTTGGATCGAATCCAATCCTCCTCGTCTTGCTAAGACACGAACGGAGAAACGGAAGAATTGAGGAGAAGAGAATAATTTTTGTCTTGAATCGGGCATACTTAAAACTTTTCAGAGCTACTCGATTCAGAGACTTGGTATATAGGAGGCCGGACCCCTTGCTCGTCTCATGAGCAATGTGGGATTAATTAATTAATTAAGGTAGAAAATTAGGATTAGTTTTGCCTTACTCTAAGGCTCATGGTGGCCGTCGGGCCGGCCCGGCCCGAAGCCCGCCGGGCCTGGCCGGGCCACGGGCCGGCCCGGCCCGGCGGGCCGCGGGCCAAGCGGGCCGGGCCCGGGCCGGCCCGGTTTTATTTGTTTTTTTTACACTTAAAAAAAATTTTTTGAAATTTTTTTAAAAATTTGTAAAAACAGTATTAAATCATTATAAATTATTTTAACATTTGTAAAATATTTTACATGTCATATATATTTTTTAAAATTTTAAAATACTTGTTAGCTAATTTAGAAATTTAAAAATTGTTCTTATTTAGAACAATTTTTTATTAATTATAACTTGTTCTAAAGAAGTAAAAATAAGTTTAGAATGATATTAAATTTTTAAAAAATTTATAAGACCTATATAAAATATTTTATAAAGTTTAAAAAAATTTAAAATTACTTATATTATTTATAAACCTAAGTTAGATAATTTAGCCCGAAATTCACGAAGGTCCCGGGTTGAACCTTTAAATTTCATTAATTAAAATTTTTTTGAGGGGGGGACTTACATTGGCCAGCCTTACCCCTCATACAATGGCCAACACATAGGACTTCTACAAGCTAATACAAGATAGAAAATAACAATACATGAAAAAAAAGAAAATCATTCAGCGTCAGTCCCTTCCTCCTCAGAATCTTCTGAAAGGTCCTGTTTGTCTTGCGAGCGGTCTTCAGCATGAAACCAGTTCTTTGCACATACCGCAGCTTCAACTACATCTTCTTTAAGCCTTGATCTCCTGTCACTCAGAACCCTGCCACTTGCACTAAAAGCAGACTCGGACGCAATAGTAGAAATAGGGATTGATAACAGATCACGAGCCATAATGGTAAGAATTGGAAACCTAGGTTCATACATTTTCCACCATCCCAAAATGTCAAAATTTGGATCATCCAATTCTTCCTCAGTGAAAGGATAAGAAATTTCTAAATATTTGGACAACTCATTTGACGAACTTTCTGAAGCTACGGTTTTTTGTTTTTTCTTCCCCAAAATCTGCCTCAGTTTGCATGTAATATTAGAACTAGCAGGAATAGAAGAAGTGTTTGATGAAGTTCCATATCTAGCTTCATACGTTGCAAACAGAGCTCTTAAGCTAGTTTTAAAATGCATTATATGATCTTCAACTTCAAATTGCATGTTTTCATAAAACGTTTCTAATAATCCAGCTACTCCATCCTCTTTATATCGTGGATCAACAACCTTAGCTAATGAATAAAGCAAAGGAATAGGATTCCAATATTTTGCTAGTTTAGTACCCATTTCTTCGATCATAGGTTGAAGAATGAGGGTAGTGTCTGTAGTGTCTCTATACCTAGCTAAAGTGTCAGAAATTATAACTAATTGACCAAGCCCTAAAAAGGATGTTGAGTAATACATACCCGAAAATTTGTTTGTAGCATAATAAAAACCCTCAAAAAAATCGCATAGCTGCTCAATTGTTTTCCACTCTAATTCAGTAAGGTTGAAATCCGTCTCATACGGAATGTGGGTGCTAGCAAAATAAGTCAGTTGCATCTTGTTTTTAAGCAAGCAACGCATCATAAGATACGTTGAGTTCCACCTATGTGGAACACTTAATGTAAACTTCCAGTAAGGAAGTTGGCAATTTCTACATACATCTTTATATAAAGCTCTCTTATTGCTAGAAGATTGTATGTATAACATAATGTTTCTACCCTTTTCTACCCAATCAGCAGCATATTTAAGCCCATCCTGAACTATCAAGTTTAAGATGTGACAAGCACATCGCTGATGAAATAAAAGACCATCCAGATCAGGGTTCAGATGTGTTTTCAAAAATGATATTGCAGTTGTATTATTAGAGGCATTATCAAGTGTAAAAGAAATGATTTTATCAGAAATGCCATAATCACGAATAACAGGCATAAGCGCATTAGCAATAACAACACCAGTATGACCAAAGGGTAACAATTTAAATCCAATAATCATCTTATGAATAATATAGTCGTTGTCTACATAATGGGCCGTAACACAAATGTAGGATAAACCCCATTTTGTTGTCCATATGTCGGACGTTAAAGCTATCCTAGATTTTAAGGCCGCAAAAGTTTGAATCAATTTGGCTTTGCCAGGTTTAAAAATTGCCATAACATCTCTTCTAAGTGTGGTTCTAGGCACCTTTTTAAATGCGGGGTTCAGGGCTACTTGGTTAAAACGTTCTACTGAGGAACTTTCCCCATAACTTAAAGGTAATTCTTGGCAAAGAACTAGTCTAGCCATCTCCTTTCGCATTGTTTCAGCAGAATACGAAAAAGCAGACAGAGAGCTAGAATTAGCTGTTAAGTTTAACGTTGTCTGTCTAGCCTCTCTTTTTTTATGTGCTTCTGTGTGTCTTTTTAGATGTGTTGTGCCATCTTTGGCTGCGCAATTGAAATCTGATCTACAGATTTTGCAAAAAGCCCTAAGTCCTTTTCCAGGCACTGTTTCTAGTGAATAGTTATCCCAAACAGCAGATTTCTGTTTTCTGCCTTGGGTTGCTTGTGAAGCAGTGGGGACAGCAGTAGTAGAGGGGGTTGAATTGTGTGCAGAACCAGAAAATCCCTGTGTACCCACAATGGGGCTATTACTATCGTGCCAGTCATGTTGTTCAGTTGGAGTCATTTCCGGAAAGTCCGGTGTTTCAAGAGGGTTGTTCAGCAAATTTTGAAAAAAACCATATTCTTCAGTGTTAAAATTAGCGGTAACCGATCTACGTGGGTTGTTTGATCCGGCCATTATGCTAATTTACTAATAATAGGAAGTAGGAACCTGATTGCAGATAGAGCCGCAGTGAGGTAGCAGTCTAGCAGCTGATCGGATCCCTGAGTCGGAGCTTGAATTTGAGATGCCGAAGTGTAGAGGTAGCAGCCGTATCTTGAGAGCGCCGAGAGATGAGAGCAATAACCTGAGATTAGAGTAAAATTTGAGAGTAGAGAATTTTAGAGTTGTGAAGAAATTGGTATGAATGTGTGCGGTATTTATAGGATTTTTTAAGACCCAAAAGACCAAAATAACCCTCCAATATGACCGTTTTATGGCTGTTGGGACGGTTTTTTGGTCATTTTGGCAGAAATTGACCAAACTACCCCCCCAATATAGCTGTTTATGGCTGTTGGGGGGGTATTTTGGTCAAAAAGCCCAAAAATCCCCCCCCAACAGCCATATAATGGCTGTTGGGAGGCGGGCCGGGCGGGCCGGCCCGGCCCGCGGTCCGCCGGGCCACGGGCCAGCCCGGCCCGGCGGCCGGGCCGGGCCGGCCAGGCCCGGCGGGCCGCGGGGGGGGGGGGGGGGGGGGGGGGGGGGGCAAATGCCCGGCCCGGCTGCCGGGCCGGGCTTGGTCAACGGCCCGGCCCGAAAACCGGGCCGGGCTCCGGGCCGGCGGGCCATTTGGCCACCTTGATCTAAGGCTCGACTTTACCCAAATTTCTCTCCCTCACCATTGAGCTTCAGAAGTGATACAACCTATCAATTCGAAGAACTATGAACAATGAACGCATAGAAACAAATGGCGCTCCAATCCGATTTTGTTTGACCCCCTCAAACAATTGCTCAAAGTTGAGCAAAAAGTCACAATTTTCGCATTTTCGTAGCCGTCACTTTAGAAACCAGGGTTTCCCATTGACCCAGGCGGGCTCGACCCGCCCGCTGTGCAGGCGGGTCTGGGCTCAGCCCTGCCTGCTGGGCAGGCCTGGGTGGCTAGCCCAGCCCTGTTGGGTCAGGCTGGGCCAGAACTGGTTCTGGCCTTTTGAGCCATATTTTGAGCTGTCGAGCTTCGATTTAGCCAATTTTTGAACAGTTGAAAAGCAGGGTTCGAAGGGGACTATCCCAAGAACCATTGTAACCTATTTCTATGCTTTTCTTATGCAAAATATTTTTCTAAATATTTTACAATATATTTTCAACCATTTTGCATCATATGCAATAATCCCTTATAGCATTCTACTAATGCTAAAATTGCAAACTTTTTACGACATTATTAAATCCTGTTTAATATAGACTTATCGTCACAAACTCTTTGTGACTTCAATTATTCTCGTACATTTGAGTGTACTCATCCTAAATCCTTCCTATTACTAAGACGCAAATCTCACTCGGTGTGAGACCTTATAGCTGACCCTATTACAGGATGGGGCTCGAAACCCCTAGACGATAGTGACCACGAGCAGCATGTATTGCCCCTGTTTCGGAATCATAAGTACGTGATTGACCTATTGACAAAAGTGTCGTCGGGATCACTCTGACTGTGTAAGTGCTGAATACCACAGTTTTAGTCCCTTCGTCATAACTATGTCACTGCATAGCCTAGGGTATGATAAATCGTCAACCCTACTAGCTAGCGCTGGTCAGTATACATCGGTCTTTGGTATGTCCATGTTGTACTTCCTACAATATAAATCGACCGAGGTTTAGCACAAAGAACCGTATTGAGCCTGTGACACTAACATCCCTTAACGGAAGAGATGAATCCTATCTTAGTCACTACTTACCTTGTACGCTTCAAGTGTCATCCAATCCAAGACCTTTCAACGAGTGAAGACTCGAGGCTAGATCATGGATCTAAATGACACCGTTCACGCACAGGTTCGTATAATGACATCAAGTCTTTAGAAATAACTAGCCTATCATCACTAGAGATTTATCAACGACAGTTTAGTCAAGGTTAACCATTTAACAACTCTTTATTGGGTCATCTAGTGGACTCATTCTTTAATGAGCACCCGTGCATCGTTTCCGACTTTGCCAGGTCGAATGATTATGAGATCATCATTACACTATAGGATAAGACAAAGACACAATGGTCTGTCCGATGTACCGATATCCTTTTCTCGACACATCTATGACCATGAACGTTTTAAGATTCAAGTTCCTATCGGTCATTCACTTCCCATAATAGAGATCTCTATCTAGATACATGTATGACTTTACTTTAAGTCTAAGGAAATTATCCAAGAATTTAATTAATATTTTAACCATACTAGAATAATTAGTACCATTTAAATTTGAACAAGATGTATTTTAGGATAAATTGCCTCGAAGGCATATATCTTCATACGTCTCCCACTTGTACTCATGCTATTTATCTCGGTATCTTGTACCGCTATAACATATCAATCATATGTCAAATCCTAAAAAGGGGTCTGCTAAAACGTATCTATTATGTAGTATTACAGAGTCTTATTACATTTACACTATAGATCACACAAGGGTGATTTCTTGAAACTGTCTTTGGATCTCATCCAACTATTTTTCTTTTGTATAGCTAACGATTAGCATATACGACTTAAATTAATGTTTTATCATGTCATACTAGTCAGTCATATCATAGCATATTCCAATATTATTTTGTCATTTATGTCTAGCACATTAATGACACCAAATGTTCTATATCTCCGACATAATCAAAACTCTTTGATTGTATGTCACATGTAGATGTTTTATAACTTATAACTTTTATTTAGTCCTAAAACGGAAACAAGTAATATGTTAGCTCCCACTGACTTTGAGAACTATCTGGTTTTATTACTTCAACTTGACTTTCTAAATCTCATTTAGAATGTTGATTATTAAGTATAACCAGCCTATTTGTGCTGAATGAGTTAATATGGAATGAATTTGTGTCAAGTCGTTCTGACGAATCAGTTACATCAAAATTCGTTTATAGAAGTTTTGATGATAACTTTTTCAATCATAACTACTTACACTATCATTTCTTTTTTCTGCATTATTCTTTTAACTTGAAGTAGTATATGCAGGCAAACAATGACTTTACTTATTATGCACATAATCAATATCACATTTATATTACATGTGCCTGGAATTTACTCGTTGCTATAGATTTGTTAAAATCACTGATTGCTCCAATCAATCACATCAACTCAGAAGCATACACAACTCAGAAAACTATACACAACGACTCAAATAGCCACCAGAGCATATTCATCAAGATATAAGAAACAATGACTTCATTGAAAGGAAAATTGTTCACAACATTTATTCTGAGTGACATTCACTCAATCATTGTTCAAAAATCCCATCGTCACATTTATTCAAAATAAAAAAATACGACTCCATCCTTGATATCTATGAAGTCCCTTAACGGTCCCAGCAGCAACGATTACTCTGATTACCGACCGCACCGGGAACTTCATCCATCCATCACTTCAAGCACCTGTAGACAATATACAGATGTTTTACTAATTATACTGGCATCTCATACCATGTATTAAGTTTTATGGAAATTAATATACTTTTAAAAAATATTCGTACATGAGGTTGAGGCATTACCATGTCCCTTTTTCTCTGCAAAGTAGGCCTTGCAGTTCCTCTTCCAATGTCCCGGTTTGAGGCAATAGAAACACTCAGAATCTGATGATGCCTCTTTCTTCTTCTTCCCCTTCTTCCCTTTGGCAGGTTGAGGGATCTGCCTCTTCTTACACTTGCCCTTAGGCTGGTGAGAAGAAGCAGAGCCGACAACTAACACTGGTGGTTTCTGCTCGATTCTCTTCTCGAACTGCCAGAGTATGTTCAGGAGACCTGGAAGTTCCACTTCAGTGTTCATTACAAAGCTTGTAATGAACTGGTTGAAGTTAGGGGTCAAAGACTTTAGGATTATGTCCGTGCTCATCTCATTTTCAAGGACAATCCTAGTTGGGATGTGTCCTCTACGAACCCGATCATCTTAATTGTATGATCCTGGACGGGGTCTGTCGTCGTCTTCGTCTCCCAAAGGTTGCAGGTGGCCTCGAATCTGGCAGCCCTAGAATGCTTGCCATACAATTCTTCTGTATTCAAAAGCATATTCTGAACATCCATATGTTCATACTTTCTCTACAGATCATTGTTCATTGAGGCTAGAGTTAGGCACCTGGTCTTCTCTGCATCCTTTTGCCACAGCTTGTACGACTCTTCTTTATTGGTGGCATCTTCATCGGGCTTCTTCGGAGCATTTTCCGTGTCAGTACGTTACCTATTCCAGCTAACGAGAGAACTAGCTTGATGTTGCTCAACCAGTCCTTGTAATTCGTCCCGTTCAGCACATTCTTCTTGATAATGAACTTAAGTACTGACTCCAGACTGCATTTTAATAGCAGTTGAATTAGCATATGTTCTTATATAGTTTAAGAGGTTTTTATTAAACTATATTCTCCCACCATTTTAATGAATAAGTAAGCCATAATAATAAACCCTTTATTATAGTTAAAATTTGTGGGAGAGGGATCCAACCACATTGAGCTTCACAACCTTAATGAGACTCAACAAGTTGATCGGCTCTGTAATTGGTAGATGAACTTTTCATCGATCATATCACATGTGTTCCCTATAGGTTTTTGCCCATAGTTAACTATGATCTTGTGGAGCCTCAACAAACCATAATGACTAGTCTAGTTGAACCCTTATTTTCATGTCCAAACTTAACTTACGCCGACACTGGAGGAGACCTGATGCAGCGGTTTGGGTTAAGACTAGACTACATCATATGTATTATGGAGTCGGTTTCTAAAAGAGACCATGTCATAGCTTGAGTAGACTCAACAACCATGACAGACATCTTTTAGTCCTCTAATCTAAAAATAAGGCGGGTTACGATTACTCTTGAAGAAGATTTTTAACATATTAGACTAGATATAGTTGACGGTGTCACATAATCATGATTCGCATCCATGCAGTCCAGCGGAACACAGCCATGGATGTGACTAGGCCAGGATCACTATCCCCATTCAAGCTTAGGGTGATCTACAACACTTGTCAAAAAACACTAGACTGGATCATGGTCCATTGAAAGAAACTCACCATTCATATGTGTGACATCAACTAAAGTTGGCTTCATTAAAACTAGTTAATCATATCAACTAGTTGAATCCTAAAATTCGAAATTTTTAGGATTGGCTAATAACTTTTATTAGAGTCTTTATCAACTATAAGGTTTTATTGGTTTCAACGTCTTATCCTAATCATGTATTAGGATTTTAATAAAGTCAAATTACAACAATTCAAATGCAGTATGGAGTCTGTACTTAAGTTCATTATCGAGAAGAATGTGCTGACGGGACGAATTACAAGGACTAGTTGAGGAACATCAAGCTAGTTCTCTCGTTAGTTGGAATATGTTACGTACTGACGGAAACTGCTCCAGAGAAGCCCAATGACGATGCCACCAATGAAGAGAAGGAGTCGTACAAGCTGTGACAAAGGGATGGAGAGAAGGCCATGTGCCTTACTCTACCCTCAATGAACAATGATCTGCAGAGAAAGCATGAACATATGGATGTTCAGAGTGTGCTTTTGAATACAGAAGAATTATATGGCAAGCGTTCTAGGGCTGCCAGATTCGAGGCCACCTGCAACCTTTGGGAGACGAAGATGATGACGGACCCTGTCCAGGATCATGCGATTAAGATGATCGGGTTTGTAGAGGATGCATCCCAGCTTGGATTTGTTCTTGAAAATGGGATGAGCACGGACATAATCCTAAAGTCTTTGATCTCCAACTTTAACCAGTTCATTACAAGCTTTATAATGAACAACACTGAAGTGGAACTTCCAGGTCTCCTGAACATGCTCCGTTAGTTCGAGAAGAGAATCGAGAAGAAACCACCAGTGTTGGTTGTCGGCTCTGCTTCTTCTCACCAGCCAAAGGGCAAGGGTAAGAAGAGACATATCCCTCAACCTGCCAAAGGGAAGAAGGAGAAGAAGAAGGAGCGTCATCGGAGTCTATTACCACAAGCCGGAACATTGGAAAAGGAACTGCAAGGCCTATCTTGCAGAGAAAAAGGGGCATGGTAATGCCTCAACCTCGGGTACGAATCTTGTTTAAAAGCATATTAATTTCCAAAAAGCTTAATAAATGGTATGAGATATCAGTATGATTACTAAAAATCTGTATATTGTCTACATATGCTTGAAGCGATGGATGGATGAAGTTCCCGGTGCGGTCGGTAATCAGAGTAATTGTTGCTGCTGGGGCCGTCAAAGGACTTCTAAGATATCAAGGATGTAGTCGTATTTTTATTTTGAATAAATGCGACGATGGGTTTTTTGAATAATGATTGAGTGAATGTCACTCAGAATAAATATTGTGAACACATTTCCTTTCAATGAAGTTATTGTTTCTGTTATCTTGATGAATGTGCTTTGGTGAATATTTGAGTTGTGTATGATTTTTTGAGTAGTTGTGTATGCTTCTGAGTTGATGTGATTGATTGGAGCAGTTAGTGATTTTAACAAATCTATAGTAGCCAGTAAATTACAGGTGCATAAATAGAAAAGTCCTTGTTTGCCTGGATATAATACTTCAAATTAGAAGATTAATGCAGAAAAAAGAAATGACAGTGCATGTAGTTATGATTGAGAAAGTTATCATCAAAATTTCTAAATGAATATTGATATAACTGATTCATAAAAACGACCTGACACAAATTCATTCCATTTTAACTCAATCGGCTCAAATAGGTTGGTTATACTTAATAATCAATATTCTAAATGAGATTTAGAAAGTCAAGTTGAAGTATTAAAACCAGACAGTTCTCAAAGTCAGTAGGACCTCGCATATTACTTGGTTTCGTTTTTGGGCTAAGTAAAAAAGTTCCAAGTTATAAAACATCTATATGTGACATACTATCAAAAGAGTTTTGATTATGTCAGAGATATTGAACTTTTGGTTCATTAATGTGCTGGACATAAATGACACAAGAATATTGGAATATGCTATGATATGACTGACTAGTATGAAATGCTAAACATTAAATTAAGTCGTATATGCTAATCGTTAGTTACTCAGAAGAAGAAAAATCATTGTATGAGATCCAAAGATGGTTTTGAGAAATCACTCTTGTGTGATCACTAGTGTATAAGTAATAAGACTCCGTAATACTGTATAATGGATAAGTTTTAGTAAATCCATTTTAGGCTTTGACATATGAACGTCCGTAGTAACTGATATGTAATAGCGGTATGAGATACCGAGTTAAATACCCTGAGTGCAAGTGGGAGGTGAGGTGTAGGAAGATATATGCTCTCGAGGCAATTTATCATAGAAAACATCTTGTTCAAATATAAAGTAAGGTCATACTAGATGCAGATCTCGATTGTGGAAAGTGAATGACCGATAGGAACTTGAGTCTTAAAACGTTCATGGTCATAGATGTGTCGAGAAAAGATATCGGCACATCGGACAGACCATTGTGTCTTTGTCTTATCCTAAAGTGTAATGATGATCGCATAATCATTTGAACTGGCGAAGTCGGAGACGAGGCAAATGTGCTCATTGGAGAATGAGTCCAACGATGGAGAGAAAATTGGTTGAAGTTGAGCCTTAGTGCAAGGCAAAACTAATCCTAATTTTTGTCCCTAATTAATTAATCTCACATTGCTCGTGAGACGAGCAAGGGGTCCGGCCTCCTATATAAATAGGGGTCGACACCCCTTGAAAAAATTGCACCGTATAGCTCTGAAAAGTTTTGAGTACTCAATTCAATACAAATTATTCTATCCTCAATTCTTTCGTTCCTCTCTTCGCGTCTTAGCAAGAGGACGAGGATGATTGGATTGGATCCAAAGTCTATGACGCGGATCGCTCTCAAAAAACTTTCTTCGACGGGTCGACAGGTGATTAGCTCGGAGGCGCGGTGTCGGCTCGCTTCGGGTGGACTAGTTCGGAGGTGCAGAGGCGACTAGCTTCGGGGAGCCAAAGTTTGTTGCTGAAAACGATGCTTTGGTTTTCGCGAAAGCAAAGTTTCGGTTATGTTCTTTTAATACTTTTAATTTATATCATTGCAGTAGTTTAGATCTATTTTGGGGCTGGTCAAACCTACTTCAAGATAGTAGTGATCCTGGTTAGGATCGTTGATATTCTTAGGGCGTTTTATTAAATAATTTAATAATTCGAATTTTCCGCTGCTGTTTATTTTTCTTTCGACCGTCCAACGTAAGACGGACGTAGAATTATGCTCTAAGGGTCCCTCAAAATCCAACATATTAGTCAAAAGACTAGTTATATGGTCTACCTAGGAAACAAGTAATGTACAAATATACCTTTCACTAACAACACATGTATCTTGACTAATGTACTTTTGCAAAATCTGTATTCACATGTATATAGACTTGCCTCAAGAATCCATGGAGTTTTCAAGATGTCTTCTGTATCATTTATTTGGAAGACATGATATGTTGTCAGATATATAATAGAAGAGCATCTCATCCTTTCATACTAGATCGTCTTATTACTACACACTTATTTGCCAGATATATAACAAAGCAACATTGAGTGTATAAGAACATTTCTTACTTTTATTTGCTATAATCTGACGTTGATACAACCATCAAACTTCTCCACCTTAAATTTGATCTCTTCCAAAGTAGAAGTTCACTTAGATGCCATTTGTCAAACACATTGAGTGCACCAAATTTCCGCAACTCAGAAATCTAGAAATTTCCAAAATTTCTTCACCCAAATTGCTCCAAATAAGTAGAAATAAGGATAACAATAACCCAAGCTCTGATACCAATTGTGATGATATTGGCTTCCTTACCCGAGGTTGGCCCTAAATCGATGAGATTGGCTCAGATGATTTGCTCGGCTCGGTCGAGATGAGCTCTAGCAAGATGAGCTCAGCAAACTTGAGATCGGCAAGACTTCCACCACAAAAACACATCGTGGATCTCCACCAATCAACCCAATTCAATATATATGGGAAGAGAACTAAAGCAAGCAAGAACAAAACACAAGATATTGAAGAGCAATTATCCGAGCTTTATTAGTAGTCACCAATGCACCATACAAGAATTTAAATCCAAATCCTCCATCCCTTACTTTTCCTCCTCCAAAGCTCTCACTCTTCCTTAGCCCCTTTTATTTATGTTATTCCTCTCTATTATTCTCTCTCCTTTATATCCCTCCCTAAGACACATATATAATAGAAGAGTTTAAGAGCCAACTCTAACACATGTATCCTGACTAATGTACTTCTGCAAAATGTTGTATTCACATGTATATAGACTTACCACAGGAATCCATGGAGTTTTCAAGCTGTTTTCTGTATCATTTATTTGGAAGACATGATATGTTGTCGGATATATAATAGAGGAGCATCTCATTGTTTCATACTAGATGTTCTTATTACCAGACTTACAAATTTTCTGAAAAAACAATCAATTCAATATAGGGCCCGTACTACTGTGGTACTGGAGCGGACAAGGCATTCGGTAGAGACATTGTGAATGCTCACTACAAAGCCTGTCTGTATGCTGGAATCAACATTAGTGGAATCAATGGAGAAGTCATGCCCGGCCAGGTGATTTGTTCTCGCATTATTCCTTGACTGCTAATTTTTCTTATGGACACCTCTTTCAGTAAAAGTAACGAGATTATGCGCAAGGTCATTTTCTTTTTGATAAACTGAATTTAAAAAATTACAGTGGGAATTTCAAGTTGGCCCTGCTGTTGGAATTTCTGCTGGTGATGAGGTTTGGGTGGCTCGGTACATCCTTGAGGTGAGCAATATATTTTTTGAAGTACAGGTTTAGTTTCAGAATAGCTGATATAGCTGATATTGCAACTCCAAAAAAGAAAACAATAAGAATATATATATATATATATATATATATATATATATATATATATATATATATATATATATATATATATATATATATATATATAGAGCAAAAAATGTACTTAAGAATGACCTCGGGTAGAGATACCTGAGCACACCCCCGCTGTTCGGGGTTTGTGAGTATTTTTTTTGAAATGTTTTTTTGCAGTAGGTAGATATACTTGTTATGTAGCTCCTCACAAAATTTCAGCTCGATCCGACACCGTTTGAGCCTCCGTTCATCGATTTCAAAAACGTTACGCAAAACTGTCCAAATTCTGGACAGTTTTGCGCAACGTTTTTGAAATCGATGAACGGAGGCTCAAACGGTGTCGGATCGAGCTGAAATTTTGTGGGGAGCTACATAACAAGTATATCTACCTACTGCAAAAAAAAATTTCAAAAAAAAATACTCACAAACTCCGAACAGCGGGGGTGTGCTCAGGTATCTCTACCCGAGGTCATTCTTAGGCACATTTCCCTCATATATATATATATATATATATATATATATATATATATATATATATATATATATATATATATATATATATATATATATATATATATATATATATATATGTCGCTTGAATTTGTCCTTTACTTTTCTACCATCTGAGCTCTTTTCATTCTATATCCAGAGGATAGCGGAAATTGCGGGTGTTATTGTGTCCTTTGACCCAAAACCCGTCAAGGTTTGTTTTAATTTTTTTTCTTTTCGAAATTTTCAGCATACTTCTTTTGTTATTTATGCAAATTGTTCTTATGTTTAACATATCACATTCATTCTTTGTGAGTGCAACCTTAAAGATATGTTTTCATGTAACCAGGGTGAGTGGAATGGTGCTGGTGCTCACACAAACTACAGGTTGGCTTGATGATTTGAAACATTTTCCTTTTTTTATCTCTACAAAAATTTGAGCATCGGAAACAAATTCTTAAGCACTTTTCTTCTTTAAAAGCACCAAATCAATGAGAAACGACGGTGGCATTGACGTAATAAAGAAGGCTATTGAGAAGCTTGGGATGCGGCACAAGGAACATATCGCTGCATATGGTGAGGGCAATGAAAGAAGATTAACTGGTCGGCATGAAACTGCTGATATCAGCAAATTCTCATGGGTGAGAATCTCTGATAATTCAGTAGTGTTATTTGTTGAACTTCTCTTTCTTTTTTCTATATTCACTGTATTTTTAGTAAATTTTAATGTTACTTTTTTTTAGATACAATTTTTTTGTGATACTTTCTAGCTGAAATCATCTATCATGTTGTTGAAATAGCTTAATATGTGCATCCAAGAATTGTGTGTTTGAGAAAAATCAAATAATTAACAACAAGTTTGGGTCAAAGTTGATGAAGTTCAATTACTTAAAACATGCAATAATATTGGAAAGAATTGATTTGATTAAGCGAGTTTCTACTAGTAGTATATAAAGGGGTTCCTTGAATAAGAATGGCATACTGTATAAATCCCAGTTATGGAAGTTAGGGCATTAAAGTGAACTTAAAAGATCAAGGGCCGGTCTGATGTATGAACATATTTCGGTGATATATTTATATTATTATTATTATTTGATGAGAAAGATATTTATTTATATCATTAAATAGAAATGATATAATTCCTGCTTATCCTAATTTACTTAAAATTTTAGGACACGTATTTTTGCTATTCTATGTGCTAATATAATATGATTGGATATGGCAGGGTGTTGCAAATCGTGGTGCCTCGGTTCGTGTTGGCCGAGAAACTGAGAAAGATGGAAAAGGTCAGGAATTTTACAATCATAACTCTTAAGTTCATACTACATTGCTTGTAAGTTTCCTCTTTAACCCCGCAGTCTCATCTGTTTATTGTTGTTGTACAGGTTACTTTGAAGATCGACGTCCTGCATCTAACATGGATCCTTATGTAGTGACCTCGATGATTGCTGAAACCACCATTCTCTGGAAGCCATGAGGGCAATGAGCGCAGGGATGAAAATATGTCACATGGTTAGTTTGATCGCTTATGCTGATTGTCGTCCCATTTCTTGGCTCTGTTTTATTTGAAAGCTGGGGCTGTTATTGTAGTTCAAATTAGAAAATTCTACTGGATACATTCTAGTTAATGTCTTCAATGTCTTCTCTCAAACGAGAAACAATTATTTCAGTTTTTGTAGAAATTCTGAATGTACAATGCTGCCTTCTTCTTTTGTTAGAAAAATAAGAGGGTTCTTTTAGCAGTTTCAAATACATCACATTTATGCATGATATAATGATGTGCTGCCACTTTGCTTCGAAAATTAGCAGCATGTTCTCTGCATGAGTGCTGGTAGCATTTTGGTCCTATATATTTGCAAGTAAAGTATGTGTTCCTATAGATACAAGTATATTCTCAAGTATTTCAGTGCCTTGTAAATTGAATATCTCAGAAACAGTAACATGTATCAGAAATACACAACAAATTACAAAATCAGCTCTCAGGAGACATCTTTTCCACCCAAAAAAACCAACAAATATGAATCAAATTTTACTGCAACCAGCATCTTAGTTGTAGCTAACAACAGAAACCTTGGCTTGTGGCCCTCCCTGCACGTACACAAAGCTAAACTGGCTGCTTGGCTTCACAACTTGGATCCAGGCAGGAAGTTCATAGATGTTCTTTTCTGGTGTCGGCGAAAGGCCCCACAGAGACCCTGACAGGTTCTCTACTGCCAGTTTGAGTCCCGTTATGGGCTTTCCACATTTGTTGACGACGGTGACCTTGTGGCGGTAGTAGTCTACTCCCTTGTCCTTCCATGTGCTGGTTATCGTGTGGAAGAACTCGACGGGGTTCTCTGCAGCAGAACATGAAGCAAATTAGGTTGAAAAGTAGTCGATGTATCCCATTATGATCACTTACCAATTTCTGCAGGAGGTGTGGGCTTTTTATATTCTTGATGATAACCTGCAGAATTAGTACTCTCAGTGACCTTTAGGAGACAAATTTCAAATTCCCTTTTCCTTTTAACTGATTTTCATTAGGTTTGCCAGTGTACCTGAATCTTCAGACAAGCTGTCAAGCTTGGCGAAAAGGCCTACTAGAGGAGCATTTCCCACAAGGGAAGGCTCGGTATGCTCATAACTGGACCTCTGGTCGTAGAACTGGTCTCTACTATCAGGACCGCCAACGAGGGCTCCTGTAAGGACGTTCGGATTGCCCCGTTTGTTGTCGTACCACTTCTGAAACCCTTGGATGCATCCGACGGGAGAAGGGAGAACGGATTTCGATGCAATGGAAGCTCCCCGGTGGTGAACCTGCTTCGGGTAGTTGCTTCCATAGCCAACCAAGTAGCTCATAGATTTCGGGTTCTTGCCAAGAATGTATTCAGCCTGAGATTTCAGGAACAGAAATAATTAGTCAGGAATCGCCTCATGAAATGTTGAGGCCAAGGAGCATATACCTGTGATTGTGCAAACTTGAGAAGATCCAGATGCTGGACTTGGCCATCAGGGCAGTAGAGGCTACCACTTCCCATCGATAAGTAATCAGCATACACCGCCATGAGGAACGAAGCAGACGAAACATACTGCATATTGTTCCACTCGTTGAAATAGAGCAGACCCCCTGATGAACACACAAGAGAAGCAAAATGAATCAGATTGCTTCACAACATAAATATCGGAATTATAAGCTTATTAGCAGAGATTAGTAGGAAATAGACCTGGGGTCATTGCAACATTGTAGCCATTGTTTTTCTGAAGGCATGCACATAGGAAGAACTCGGCTTTGGCCTGATACTGCCTCAAGGTAGCATTGTTTGCATCACTCCCCCCCTCCATTAGCACCTACACGGTAAGCAGCATCGAGAATGTCACACATACGAACTTGAATTTTATCGGTTGAATTCGGTGCCAAACAGCATACCTTTGTCAAAAGGACTTGTAATCCAGCATACTTGTTGTCCCAAGAGAACTCCCTAACAGCCCAACCAGTACCGCCGAAGGAAGCAGAGTTGTCAATCACATACTTCAGGTAGTACTGATCGTCTGTCGCCTCGAAAAGCCATGCAGCTGCCCACAGCAGTTCATCCTTTGCAATAGGATTCATGAGATCATCAGCATCAATACTGATAACTGAATCATAAACATGGAAAGAAAACAGGAAGAGAGTCGTTCTTACATAGTAGCCGGTCGAAGAAGGGTAGTAGTCGCGGACAGAAGGGATCGAATTATCATATCGGCCTCGAAATGTGTCAGCAAAAGAGAAGAGCTGCAAGAATCATGATGTTTTCATGTCCTGTAAGCAATTTGGTTTGTGTGTGTGTGCCATTTGAATATGTTAGCAAAGTCTTGTGAATCTTCACCTGCTTTGCATGCAAGATGAGAAGTTTGGAGTAGGTCGAGTTGTACGGCCTGAAAGCAATGGAAGCCGCGGCCATTGCCGCCGCAGTCTCTGCCGCAACGTCCGATCCTGGATGCCCAGCATTTATTTCGTATGCAGTCCTGGGCGTGGTCATGTCTTCTGCCCTCTCCCAGCAGTAATGGTCGCTGTCCCCATCTCCAACCTTCAAAAGATCACATTTGCATCAACATTTGGATCGGTTCATTATACGGACAAAACCTTTCTTGATCATTTTACCTGGCACCAAAGAGCATTGGGCTGCCTGTGTGCTTTGATGAAGTAATCGGTTCCCCATTGGATTGCATCCAGAGCATATTCGAGCTGATTGGAGGCAGCCATCTCTTTCTCAAACCCAACCACTCCCCATGAGAGCATCGTCATGGCGAAGGCCATAGGGAGTCCAAACTTGACATGATCCCCGGAGTCGTAGTAGCCTCCGACCAAGTCCACCTGATTCAGTACGCACATACATTTTCTCACAGGTTGCACCGATTGAACTACGGATTAGAATTAAAAGGAATCAAGTAGAGTATGTACCCCCTGGAGGAATCCATCTCTGAGGGCAGAGTCCCCGCGCCACTTAACGCGTTGGTCCCGGGGAAGCTTGCCTGACCTCTGGGCCTCGAAGAAGAGCAGGCTCTTGTCGAGCGCGTCTTTGTAGTCGAACTTGGCCGGCCATGCCGCGGTCGAGCCTGCACATACCAGCAAGGCTGACAGGATGAGGAGAGGAACAGACCTGGCCATGGGCTTGGAGTATGTTGCTCAATGATTTGATTTGGTTTGAGATGAGATTTGGGCTTGAGGGGTTTTATAAGAGGAGGGAATAGGCAAAGGTTTGGGGTTGGTGAGAATGGTGTTGTGCACGTCCAGAGGGAGGATACAGAGACATGCACGTTGTGGTGGAAACTCTTGAAATTGTGTGTGATGTCCTGTCATTTGTTTCTCTATTCATGTTTAGGAAGCAACTAATCTCCTCCTTAAATATTTATATTCTAAGATCGTTAACGAGCGACGCAGCAATTTAATGTACGTCTGATATACAGATTGTAAAAACTAAAACAAATATTGACGGTCAAGATTTGATCTAGATGGCTAGATATATGTTTACTGTATTTCTATGCAAGTGCAAATGCGCATGTAATATAATTTGTTTACGGGTGTTTTCTCACCACATGTTGACAGTCAGGAGGTTTGGATGTCGTCGCGGTCACGTGAGACGAAGATGACCTTTGTGGTCGATCGGCGGCGCGTTCGCTTGATCGGGAAGGTGCCAAATCCGTGTTTCGGTGCGCCGTGGGGTAGCCTCGGCGGGATGACGACCTCCGAGAGCGGTCGGACGAACAGGCTCTGGCATGAGAGCGTTCGGATCCGAGCGACGGGTCGCCGAAGGGAAGCTTCGGCGATGGTGATGTCTCCTTCGATCTGCAAGATAAAGAACTCGGGGGGGGGGGGGGGGGGGGGGGGGGGGGGGGGTCGGTCGGACCTTGGTTCCGACCAATTTCCCTCCGATGCCAAAGTCAGATCTGGTCTGAAGGGTGCTCGGGGGATCGAATATGGCTCACGGAGAGGCCGATACGCGTATCCTCGGGCCGAGCTTTGGAGGAGAAGGTATAAGGTGGAAGAAGGTGTAGGAGTTTGTATGTGATACCTCAGTTGTAGATCTCGGAGATCAACCTTTTTGAGATGATGCATCCACCCTCTTCGTATAGGCGAGTCCCCCTAGTGATGGGCTGTGATGAGACATCATTGCCGTCATTGATGAGGACATGCTAATGGGGAAACATTGACCACATAATTTCCGCGTTTTACGATGGGATGAATGCGAGGAAGGTGGCCATGATTGGCGAGTGATCCCTCAATTTGGGGAATGATTTCCTCCACTACGGTTAATGGGCGGTCTTTTGGGCCTTCGTCTAGGGTGGAGAAGCGCGACCCACCTGTGAGATCCTTGAGCCGGAGCCTAAGGTCGTAGTAGGCTGGTTGACTGGCCGTGGTTGACTTGGCTCCTCTGGGCCCGGTCAAAATGGTCGTATCAATTGCCCCCATCTTCTGAGCTCTACCATTGTTGAGGTGGAGGTCAGGAGATGTAGTATAAGGGGGAGAAGTTGTCCCTTTTGTAAAATTGGTCCGACTTGCGGAGTCGGCTAGTGGCAATACCTTGTCAGTCTAGGATTTGTTCGGTGGCTAGGGGAGTGACCACTCGACTTACAGTCGACAAAGGAGTGGGTCGACCAGCTGGGGGAGTTGCCCCCACCCTTACGGTCGATGTGGTCGGTCCGCTGGGGGAGTTGCCCACAGCCTTATGATCGACGGGTCGATTTGCCCGCTATGGGAGCTACCAACAATCTTACAGTCGATCGAGTGATTGGCCTGCTTGGGGAGTTGCCCCCAGCCTTATGGTCGATGTGATCGGTCCGCTGAGGAGTTGCCCCAGCTTTATGATCGACGGGTCGATTGGCCCGCTGGGGGAGCTACCCCCAGTCTCACAGTCGATCGAGTCACCGACCAGCTGGGGGAGTTGCCCCCAGTCTTACGGTCGATGTGGTCGGTCCACTGGGGGAGTTTCCCCTAGCCTTATGATCGATGGATCGATTGGCCTGCTGAGGGAGCTACTCCCAGGCTTACAGTCAATCGAGTGATCGTCCAGCTGGGGGAGTTGCCCCATCCTTACGACCGATCCATTCGTTGGTTGTGAGGGGAGTTGCCCCTCGACTTATAGCCGACAAATGAGTGGGTCTGCCAGCTGGGGGAGTTGCCACAAGCCTTACGACCGATCTGTTCGTTCGGTTGCGAGGGGAGTTGCCCCTCGGCTTACGGCAGACGCCTGACGAATGAGTGGGCCGTCCACTGGGGGAGTTGCCACCAGCCTTACGACCGATCTGTTCGTTCGGTTACGAGGGAAGTTACCCCTCGGCTTACGGCTGACGAATGAGTGGGCCGTCCGCTGGGGGAGTTGCCACCAGCATTACGACCGATCCATTCGTTCGATCGTGAGGGGAGTTGCCCCTCGGCTTACGGCCGACGAAGAAGTGGGTCGGCCAGCGGGGGGAGTTGCACACAGCCTTACGACGGATCCGTTCGTTCGGTTGCGAAGGGAGTTGTCCCTCGACTTACGACCGACGAATGAGTGGGCCAGCCAGCTGGGGGAGTTGCCCCCAGCCTTACGACCGATCCGTTCGTTCGGTTGCGAGAGGAGTTGCCCCTGGACTTATGGCCGATGAATGGGTGAGGACATTGTGAAGAATTTCGAAGGTTCCATGGTGGCACTCTGCAACTACTTCGTCTGGCTCGGGTGGATGTGGGAGCAGTTCGGCAGCCTGTTTGGGGCCATTTGTCAAGCGGTAGCTTCGGCGGCCCTGTAGGGTTTTCTGGGACCCTTAGGGCATAAAAACTCTATGCCCTTCCTAAGTCAGACGGAACATAGACAGAAAAGCAGCGGAAATAATAAACATGTTAATCTAATTAACATTTAACCCTAAGGTCCAAGACCCTAATCCAAGATCTATGCCGACTTGGGATGGGTCTGACCATCCCAAGAAGGATCTAGCCTACTGCGATTAAATTAAACTAATGCTAATAAACACATACCCGGAATCTCAACCCTGGAGCAGGCGAGATGTTCCGCACCGTCTTCCGAGCCGCTCCCGTCCCACACCGAGCCGCTCCTCGAACCGCTCCCCGAACTGCTCCTCGAACCGCTCCGCATCCTGAGGCGATCAATCCCGTGTCGTCGAGCCAACCACGCGCTGAAGAAAGTTTCACGCGAGTGAAACCTCCGCCTAGATTTCGGATCTGAATCCGAACTCCTTTGCGGCTTTGCTAGAGCCCTCAGGAGCAAGGCAGAAATTTATAGGGAGAGGAGAAATATTAATTTAGCTTAGATCCGAGCGTGCTCCAACATTTACGAGAGCCGCTCAGATCTAGAGCTTGGGACGAGTTTTGAGGAAGAGAGCAGACCCCTATTTATATAGGCAGCTGACTACTCCCCTTCTCTCAAAATCCGATGTGGGACTATTAATTTGAGTTAATTAAAATCAAGTTAGTTTGCACTTCACAAAGTGCAAACTTCCGTGAATTTTAACTCCCTCACTGTTGAACTTCAGGATTGATACAACCTATCAATTCAAAGGGTGTTCAACGTTGAACGCATAGGAAAAAACAGTTCGTCAATCGGAGTTCTTTTGACCCTCCAATTGACCGTCCAAAGATCAGCCCAAGGCTTGATTTTCGACTAAAATCAGCCGTCAAAAACTGTTCTGCCTTTTAGGGTTTTGCACCCAATGTGGGACCCACCAGATGGGTCCCACAACATCTGCCCAAACTTGGGCGCAACCCAGGCCTGAACCTGGGCGCAGCCCAGGTCAGGCCTGGGCGCCCGGGCCTGGCCCTGGGCCGGGCGCCCAGGCCCAGGCGGGTCCTGGCACTAACGGGTCTGGCCAGGAGCTAGGCCAGACCCAGTCTGGTCTGGGTCTGCCTGGTCTGACCCAATGGGCTGTTTTGGGCATAAGTTGGGCATTTGGCGTCCGATTTGGACGCCGTTCAAACCTGGGTTTAGACCGGGACATTCCCGTCTTACACGTGAACTTTTTCTTGCGTTTAAATTATTAAATATTGTTTTAAACAATTTAAAACACATTTAATCACTTTTGCATCAAATGCAAAATAGTCCCTATATAGGCTTAAATTATCATTTGCATCAAATACAAATGATCCGAGGGCATATTCCTCTACATCTCCCACTTGCACTCAGGATCATTTATGCCGAATGCAGGAGATGATTGTAAACATCTTTTGCAATATTTTATCCCTTGCATCAAATGCAAATTATTCTCCCTAACTAATTTCTACCTATTACTAGACGAAGATCGCACTCTGTGTGAGACCCTACAGCTTGACCCTTACAACAGGTTGGGCTCGAAGCCCTATACGGCAGTGACCACGAGCAGTGGTTGCCGTCCCTGCTTCAGGAATCATCATTATGTGGTTGACTCATTGACATGAGTATTATCGGGACCACCCTGACTGTTTCCGTGATGAATTTCGCAGTTATAGTCTCTTCGTCTAAACTATGTCGTATAGATCAAGTCTAGGGTACGGTCAAACTGTCAACCCCAATAACTTGACTCCGGTTAGTTTCTATCGATCTTTTAGTCAAAAATGTTGGACTTCTTCCAACATACTCTGGCCAGAGTTTTTACTAAAGACCGAACTAACCCTACGACACTAATTCCCATTGACCGGGAGAGACGAATCCTCTCTTGGTCATTACTCTCCTCATACGCTTCAAGTGTCACCCAATCAAAGACCTTTCGACAGGCCTTGCCTCGAAGCTAGGTCATTTGATCTAAGTGACACCGTTCACGCACAGGTTCGTCAAAATGACCTCAAGTCAAAAGACCAACTAGCCTATCATCACTAAGAGTTATCATTGACAGATTGGTCAATATAACCATATGATAACTCTTGTGGATCGTTCAGTGAACTCATTCTCTAATGAGCACCTGTGTCTCGTCTTCGACTTCGCCAAGTCAAGCGATCATGAGATCATCGCCACTGCTAAACGGTGAAGACTAACACACAATGTTCTATCCGATGTTTCGATATCCTTGTTCTCGAAACATCTACGACCACGAACCCTTTTAGACTTATGCTACAGACGGTCAAACATTTCTCCATGATCGAGATACTCATCTCGATACATGTTTGACCTTGCATAAAGTCTCAGGACTTTACCTAAGTTAATGTCTAATGTTAACTACATTATAAAATAACTTGGATAAATTATTACCAAACAGCTTACTGTTATTTCGAACAAGATGTTTGTGCTATTCACACATGGAGATAGATTGCCTCGAAGGTATCTTCTCTCAACATCTCCCACTTGCACTTAGGCACATTTATCTCGGTATCTTATACCGTTTTTACACATAAGTTTTCCCGACTTCATGTGGTAGAGCCTTCGTGAGTGGATCTGCTAAAACCGTCTACACTATAGACTTAAGGGGTTTCTATGTTCATGTTAGACCAACCATTAGAATCTCATTCACTTGGTCTTTCGAAATCTATAATATTTTATTTCCCTGGATCTTATCCAGTTCATCGTACCTTACAATAATCATTTAAATTAGTTTCTGGTCATTTCAAATGGCTCATATTTATTTCTGATAAAGTATCAAACTCTTTTGATCACTTCATCAAAATATATATGTTCCATCCCTTTGATGCCTCACATGTAATTTACATGCTCCCATTGACCTTGAAAACTATCTGGCTAATTCATATAAGTTGGTCCGTCTAAATCATATTTAGAAAAACGAACTTGTAAGTGAATGATCCAATTTTCATGGTCAACTTAAGCGTTTACATCGAGTTTGGTCCGAGTAGTTCTGTACACATCTGCTGGTGGAAAAACGGTTTCATTATAATCTGTTTTATAGGAATTAGTATGTGTTACGACCTAAAGATCGTAAGAGTCCGACTCCCACCCGGATCCGCTGATATACCCCATTGACTCCCCCTGGGTGAAAGGGCCCCCACCCCGGAAGACCGAGGCTATGCAGGAACGGGCGTGCCTCGCAGCACTCCCCCCACCCGGCCGAGGCGCGCAACCGCAGTTGCTCGGCCCGCCGGGAGCAAAGCGCTTGGGTAGCCCCCGGACAGTACCGCCGTACAGGCTGACATGGTCATGTGCGTATCCCACCGTTCCAGCGGCCCATAACCCGCGATCGAGAAGGAGGCGCGGCCGGGCCGAACAGCCCTCGAGCCGGTCGACCTGGCCGGCCCCCATGAACCGCGGCGCTTAGAATAACATAGCCTGACCTATATAGTTCTCCACCAACGACAAACGACCTAGGATAAGGGCACGACTGACACATACGTCACCCGACCGTCTGACAAAGCGCCCCCTGACGGTTGAGCCGACTGACAGTTAATGCTTTCGGCCCTGACATCCCGACAAAAGCACCCCCTGGCCGTTGCGCCGCCTGACAAAGGCAGGTCAGACACTCCTGTTCCCGACGTCCTAGTTTGAAGCTTCCGCTGACAACCGAGCCAGCTCAGCACGTTTAGTCAGCATGCCAGATCAGCACCCATCTAGTCACCTCCCGTCAGGTATAAATACCCCCTCGCCACCTACGGAGAGGGGGTTGGAAAATTCTCTCTCAATCTCTCATTCACACACGAGAACAAAGGTCGTCCATATCTTTGTTCTCCCACTTATAGCTCGCCACGAGCGGTCGACACACCGTTAGTCCGACCGGCGTGTCTAGCCCCCGTTTTAAGTCCTATTACTGACTTAGGCATCGGAGGGGCTAAGGGTTGAACCCCAACCCCGCCCTTCTGACGAGTTGTTCGTGCTGCAGGAAAGCTCGCCCCTTGGCCAACGTCAGCTTCGGCCTCCTGCCATCCAACCTGCCTCAGGCGCATCCGGTGAGATTCGACCCCGTGATCACCAACGGCGACAAGTCCAACTTCTTCACCCCACTAATCACTTGTAAAACAGCCTACCTAAACCCTCTTCTCCATATAACCACCGTGCCCTTGGTTCTCCATAATACAAATTCATTGTACGCGAGTTCCACCTCGTAACAATTGGCGCCGTCTGTGGGAACGAAGGGTCACACCCATGTTAGACTCCATGCCGATCTCTCGGAACCCTGACCACGGCAAAGATCCCGTGGGTCAGGAACCACTCTCTCTGCTAATCACCCTGGCGCCCGACCCCCTTCTGGGGATGGGCACCGAAACTGAACATACATCGGCCCACGCCGTCCTGAAGAGCTTCGGGGCCGTCACTCAGGCCAGGGGAGGCTATCCGGCGGCAGGAACGGAGCCTCCGCCCGGCCCCTCGGAGCCCCAGAACGTGAGGCGAAATCTCCACCCTCAGTTCGAGGAGGAGGGGGAGAACATGGGGCTCGTCGAGGAGATTGCGGCCCAGCAAAGGCTCCTGGAAGAGGAGATGGAAGTTGCGCGGCGGTGGATGCGCCTGGGGGAGGCGGCCGCCGTGCAAAGGCGTTTGGACGAAGCGGCCGAGACCGCCCGAAGGGCCTACCAGGACGAAGAGGCCGCTCGCCGCCAACTCCGCCTCATCGTCGCAGAGCGCGAGAGGCTAAGGAGAGAGAACAGGAGCAACCGAGAAATCCTGGACGAGACGGCGACGGGTCGACGGCTCGGGGACGGGCGGGACCCGTTGCTGACCAGGTCCCCACCAGGAGGAGGCAGCCCGCATCGCCTACACCACCCCTCCGATTCCCTGTACGAGGAAGCCGTTTGTCGACAACTACGCTTCCTCACCGCCGAGCGCGAAAGGCTTCTTCGGGAGAATCAAGAACGGATGGAGGCCCGAGGGGAGCTGGCCGGGAGGCGCTGGCGCTGGGAGAACCGTAGCCCGCAACCCGTCGAATCCTCGACCCAAGGAAGGAGCCCCGCCAGACGACCGTCGGGCTACTCCCCGGGGCCGGAGGACCGTCGGCGGCCGAGGCGCGACCGAAGCCAGACCCCCGAGTGGCGGAGAGGGGATGCGCCAGATCGCCCTACCTATCCGGAGGAGGCCACGCCGCTTGCACGGTGGATCACGTCCGCCCCAAGGCCCATAAGGTTCAAACCCCCTCACTTGGCCACGTACAATGGGAGAGGCGACCCCCTCACGCACGTGCAGCAATACCGGGGGGCGATGGAGGCGCAGGATGTGGATGAGGCGTTCCTATGCCGACATTTCTCCCAAAGCCTGAGGGACACCGCGTTAGACTGGTACTTTGGCTTGCCCGCGAGATCCGTTGGGAGCTTTGGCGAGCTGTCCCACAAGTTCTGCCAAGAG
The DNA here is from genome assembly GCA_030789695.1 of Scilla litardierei. Taxonomy (NCBI): domain Eukaryota; kingdom Viridiplantae; phylum Streptophyta; class Magnoliopsida; order Asparagales; family Asparagaceae; genus Scilla; species Scilla litardierei. The sequence goes on from CM061133.1 coordinate 153,555,662, forward strand.
TTCCGGGCCGGGCGGACGAAAAAGAAGCCCTTAGACTATCTCAGCACGATAGTCCAAGGGGAGGGAGAGACAACGGGTAGATACCTCCGCCGCTTTCAGGAGGAGAGACGGGCGGTGGTGACATGCGGCGATGAGGTGCTTATGCTGGCCTTCAAAACGGGGTTGCGGACTCGGAGCCTCCACAAATCCCTGCTCCGGGATCCGCCGACCGACTATGAGGCGTTGGTTGCTATGGCGGAGAGGCACGCGTTGGCCGAAGAGACTCTCGGCGCAAAGGTCCTATTCCCCCCGGCGAAACCATCCCAAGGCGAACCCCGGTCACACCCGCGGCCGAGGCAAGAAGAGGGGCACCGAGGTCGCGACCAGCTGGCCCGACCAAGGCGGGAACCGCCGGGGCCTCGCCCAAAAGATCGCCCTGGCCCGGCGCGCGAGTTTGCTCCGGCGCAAGGGCTCCCTCGAGTCGTCCCAAGACAAGAAGGCCCTCTACGGGCACATTACACGCAACTCAATGCCCCCATGATGGAGGTGCTGGCCGCGGCAACAAGGGCCGGGTTACTGCCGGAGCCTCCCCGGGAGATGAGGTCGGATCCGGCGAAGCGGGACCCCCGAAGATACTGCCGTTATCACCGGGACCACGGTCACGACACCGACCGTTGTTACACTCTTAAAAGAGAGATCGAGCGACTGATCCAGGCGGGCCACTTGGGAAACTTCGTCGCGGGCAGGCGGGTAGCAGAAGGAGAGAGAGCCCCCCCGGAGGAGGGGGGACCGGAACCGCCGGCGAACCGCGATCAGGGGGAGCCACGCCCCCCCCGGGGCGGTCATGCGAATTGAGATGATAACTGGGGGGCCTTTCCCAGTGGGGCAGACGCCCGCGATCCCGTGGGCCGGTGCCCGACAGGTGATGGTGGCGGGTGCCGGCCGCCGACCGAAGCGAAGAAGGACACACCGACCCCCTATCACCTTTACCGAGGGAGACCGGCAGGAGGTGGGGAGCCAGAACAATGACGCCCTCGTCCTCGAGGCTCGGATCGGGGCGGTTGCCTTTAGCCGGCTCCTAATTGACACCGGTAGCTCCTGCGACATCCTGTTCCTGTCAACGGTCGAGAGGATGGGGTGGGGGCGTGCAGACCTAGAGCCCTGCGCGGGCCCCGTTGCTGGCTTCACCGGCCATACGATCCCCACCGTGGGGACGATCACCCTGCCCATGACTCTGGGGGAGGAACCGAGGGTCGTCACCAGGGGGACGCGTTTCGTCATCGTCGACGTCGCGTCGGCGTATAACGGAATCATAGGGCGTCCATACATGACGGCCATCGAGGCGCTCCCCAGCCTGCAACACCAGATGATGAAGTTCCGGACCCCACGGGGGGTGGGACAGGTGCGGGGAGGCCGGGAGGTGCCCGGGGACCACGACCGTACGCCATCCCAGCGTAGGAGCCCGAGGTGGGCCCTGACGGCTCTCATCACTGACGAGAGGGAGGACTTCTGCGACCAGCGGCCGACCCCGGCCGAGGAAGTGGAAGAGGTTCCAGTGGCCTCGGATGAAGAGAGAACCGTCTCCATCGGGACAAAACTCCCGGCCGCCTTGAGGACGGCCCTCGTCGCCTTGCTCCGGGAAAATGCGGACATATTCGCATGGTCACCTGCCGACATGCCTGGGGTTGACCCGATGGTAATCTCCCACAGGTTGAATGCGGACCCAGAAGCCCGACCTGTCCGATAGAAGAAGAGAAGTGCGGGGGGCGAAAAGAAGAGGGCAGCCGAGGAAGAAGTAGAGCGGCTCCTCGAAGCCAAATTTGTTCGGCAGGTGGACTACCCCGACTGGCTCGCCAACGTCGTTCTGGTGAAGAAGCCCAGTGGAAAGTGGCGCATGTGCGTCGACTTCACCGACCTCAACAAGGTATGCCCGAAGGACAGCTTCCCCCTACCCAGGATCGACCACTTGGTGGACCAGGCGTCCGGCTATGAGTTGTTAAGCTTTATGGACGCCTTCTCGGGATACAACCAGATACCGATGGCGGAGGAGGATGAGGAGAAGACGTCTTTTGTCACCGATAAGGGCACCTTCTGTTACACCAAGATGCCCTTTGGACTGAAGAACGCCGGGGCGACCTATCAACGGATGGTAGACCGAATATTCGGCCCTCAGGTGGGGCGAAACTTGGAGGTCTACATAGACGACATGCTGGTGAAGAGTAGAAGGGCCCCCGACCACCTCGCCGACTTGCAGGAAACTTTCCAAAGGGTCCGCCGGTACAACCTGAGGCTAAACCCCGCGAAGTGTATCTTTGGCGTGCAGTCGGGAAAATTCATGGGCTTCATGATAACGAAGCGGGGGATCGAGGTGAACCCCGACAAGGTGACGGCCCTCATCGGTATGGCGGAGCCCCGGACGATCCGGGACTTGCAGCGACTGAACGGCCGGATCGCTGCTCTGGGGCGATTCCTGTCGAAATCTGCGGAGAAATCGCTCCCCTTCTTCAGGGTCTTGCGCACAGCCTTTGGTGAAGCTAAGGACAAAAGGAAGGTGATCCCGTGGGACGACGACTGTGCGCGGGCGTTCACGGAGCTGAGAGCTTACCTACAGAGCCCACCGCTCCTCGCACGGCCGGAGGAAGGCGAACCCCTAGGGTTGTACTTGGCGACCAACGAGGAGGCCGTTAGCTCCGTCCTAATCAAGGAGGAAGGAGGGGTGCAGCGCCCTGTTTACTATGCTAGCCGGATCCTCCGGGAGGCGGAGACTCGTTACAGCCCTATCGAGAAAGCCGCCTACTGCCTAATCACCACAGCCCGGAAGCTCTGAACCTACTTCCAGGCCCACCCCATAACCGTCCACACCGACATGCCCCTCGAAAAGAACCTGAAAAGACTGGAGCGGTCGGGGAGGATGCTCAACTGGAGCGTCGAGCTCAGCGAGTTCGACATAACGTACAAAGCCCGGACGGCGATCAAAGGCCAGGCGCTGGCCGACTTCGTGGTGGAATGCACCACGGAAGTCCTGCCGGGGGACCGGACAGAGCTCCCATCGGCGACCGCGTCCCCGCGGGGGACCGAGGTGGGCGAACCCTCAGCGCCCTCCCAGATGACCGCAGGCGAATTGTGGACCATCCACGTCGACGGCTCCGTGACGGGGTCCGGGACAGGAGCGGGTATCGTCATTCAGATCCCTGACGGATGCTCGTTGGAATACGCCCTACGCTTCAGCTTCCCGGCAACCAACAATGTCGCGGAGTATGAAGCCGCGGTTAACGGGTTGAAACTCGCTAGGGCGGTGGGGGCGACGAACGTGTTGCTCCTAAGTGACTCCCGTCTCGTCATCCAACAGATCCTGGGGAGCTTCGAGGCCCGAGAGGAGACAATGAAGCGGTACCTGAGGCGCATCCAGATCGAACTCCGTAAGTTCAAGAAAGCGGACGTCCGGCACCTGCCCCGCTCCAACAACCTCCGGGCGGACGCCCTGTCTAAGCTGGCTTCCTCCTCGGCGGCCGAGATCAGGAAGGCCATCTACGTCGAAAGCCTATTGACGCCAACCATTGACGAAGGAGAACTGATGTGCACGGGCATGATGACGTCATGGATGACCCCCATTATGAAGTACTTGGAGACGGGGGAACTACCCGAGGAGCGGATGCTGACTAAACAGGTGGAGAGGCGGGCCCTGTCATTCGTGCTCCTCGACGGAGTGCTGTACCGCCGCCGCGCCAATTTCGACGTCATGCCCTACCTGAAATGCTTGGGCCCGGAGCAGGCTGAGCAAGTCATCCGCGAGGTACACGAAGGCTTCTGCGGAAACCACCATGGCGGGCGCACCATCGCCCACAAAATAATGCGCCAAGGGTACTACTGGCCGATGATGATCCGGGATGCAGTACAGTACGTCAAAAAGTGCGAGGCGTGCCAGAAGTTCTGCCGAGGGACGACTGCACCTCCGGCCAACCTGATGCCCATCGTGAGCCCGATCCCCTTCGCCAAGTGGGGACTCGACATCCTGGGGCCTTTCCCAAAGGCCTCCGGGGGAAGGAAATATCTAGTCGTCGCCGTGGACTACTTCACAAAGTGGGTAGAAGCAGAGCCGCTGGCGCGAATCGCGTGGACGGACATGAAGGGCTTCATCTGGCAATCCATCATATGCCGCTTCGGGATTCTCCGCTCCATAGTCACGGATAACGGAAAGCAGTTCGATTGCGAAGGCTTCCGTGACTTCTGCTCGGGCTGGGGGATCAAACTCCAGTTCGTGTCAGTCGCCCACCCACAGTGCAACGGAATGGCGGAGGCCGCGAATAAATGTATCTTGAACGCAATGAAGAAGAAGGTGGACGCCGCCCTGGGGGCATGGGTCGACGAGCTGCCGGGAATCCTATGGTCCTATCGTACCACCCACAAGGCCTCGACCGGAGAAAGTCCCTTCATGCTAGCATACGGATCGGAGGCGGTCGTTCCTATGGAGATCGGCAAAGAGACACTCCGGCTAAAGCTCTTCGACGAAGAAATCAACGGAGAAGGACTCGGCCTCAGTCTTGAGTTGATAGACGAGGTAAGAGACCGGGCCCTGACCAGCCTCGTCAAACACAGCCAGAGGATGGCACGGTATTACCACTCCCGGGTGAAGCCGCGGACTTTCAGGATCGTCGATTTGGTCCTCAGAGATGCCACCTTCCGCCCCGAGACTGCACAGCGGGGAAAGCTGGCCGCTAAATAGGAAGGGCCCTACACGGTCGTCGATATTGTCGGACCAGCCACATACATCCTGGCTACCCCCGAAGGGAGCGAACTGGCCCACCCTTGGAACGCAAAGCATCTGCTAAAATTCTACCAATAGTTGTGAGTTTTTCTTTTTTTACGTGCAATATACACATCTACCCGTTTTTCCCAACATTGTTGTTCCTACACAAGTTTTGCAGTTCGCAAAACCTCCGAACCTCTAGGGCATGGCCAACCCTGGCCACCCAAACCAGAGAAGGGCACGGGCCGGGCTACGCGCCCGCTCCCCCCCTCAAGACCTCTGGGGCAGGGCCAACCCTAGCCACCCAAACCAGAGAAGGGCACGGGCCGGGCTACGCGCCCGCTCCCCCCCTCAAGACCTCTGGGGCAGGGCCAACCCTAGCCACCCAAACCAGAGAAGGGCACGGGCCGGGCTACGCCTCCGCTCCCCCCCCTCAAGACCTCTGGGGCAGGGCCAACCCTAGCCACCCAAACCAGAGAAGGGCACGGGCCGGGCTACGCGCCAGCTCCCCCCCTCAAGACCTCTGGGGCAGGGCCAACCCTAGCCACCCAAACCAGAGAAGGGCACGGGCCGGGCTACGCGCCCGCTCCCACCCTCAAGACCTCTGGGGAAGGGCCAACCCTAGCCACCCAAACCAGAGAAGGGCACGGGCCGGGCTACGCGCCCTCTCCCCCCCTCAAGACCTCTGGGGCAGGGCCAACCCTAGCCACCTAAACCAGAGAAGGGCACGGGCCGGGCTACGCGTCCGCTCCCCCCTCAAGACCTCTGGGGCAGGGCCAACCCTAGCCACCCAAACCAGAGAAGGGCACGGGCCGGGCTACGCGCCCGCTCCCCCCCTCAAGACCTCTGGGGCAGGGCCAACCCTAGCCACCCAAACCAGAGAAGGGCACGGGCCGGGCTACACGCCCGCTCCCCCCCTCAAGACCTCTGGGGCAGGGCCAACCCTAGCCACCCAAACCAGAGAAGGGCACGGGCCGGGCTACGCGCCCGCTCCCCCCTCCTCAAGACCTCTGGGGCAGGGAGAACCCTAGCCACCCAAACCAGAGAAGGGCACGGGCCGGGCTACGCGCCCGCTCCCCCCCCTCAAGACCTCTGGGGCAGGGCGAACCCTAGCCACCCAAACCAGAGAAGGGCACGGGCCGGGCTACGCGCCCGCTCCCCCCCCTCAAGACCTCTGGGGCAGGGCCAACCCTAGCCACCCAAACCAGAGAAGGGCACGGGCCGGGCTACGCGCCCGCTCCCCCCTCAAGACCTCTGGGGCAGGGCCAACCCTAGACACCCAAACCAGAGAAGGGCACGGGCCGGGCTACGCGCCCGCTCCCCCCCTCAAGACCTCTGGGGCAGGGCCAACCCTAGCCACCCAAACCAGAGAAGGGCACGGGCCGGGCTACGCGCCCGCTCCCCCCCTCAAGACCTCTGGGGCAGGGCCAACCCTAGCCACCCAAACCAGAGAAGGGCATGGGCCGGGCTACGCACCCGCTCCCCCCCTCAAGACCTCTGGGGCAGGGCCAACCCTAGCCACCCAAACCAGAGAAGGGCACGGGCCGGGCTACGCGCCCGCTCCCCCCCTCAAGACCTCTGGGGCAGGGCCAACCCTAGCCACCCAAACCAGAGAAGGGCACGGGCAGGGCTACGCGCCCGCTCCCCCCTCAAGACCTCTGGGGCAGGGCCAACCCTAGCCACCTAAACCAGAGAAGGGCACGGGCCGGGCTACGCGCCCGCTCCCCCCCTCAAGACCTCTGGGGCAGGGCCAACCCTAGCCACCCAAACCAGAGAAGGGCACGGGCCGGGCTACGCGCCCGCTCCCCCCCTCAAGACCTCTGGGGCAGGGCCAACCCTAGCCACCCAAACCAGAGAAGGGCACGGGCCGGGCTACGCGCCCGGTCCCCCCCTCAAGACCTCTGGGGCAGGGCCAACCCTAGCCACCCAAACCAGAGAAGGGCACGGGCCGGGCTACGCGCCCGCTCCCCCCCTCAAGACCTCTGGGGCAGGGCCAACCCTAGACACCCAAACCAGAGAAGGGCACGGGCCGGGCTACGCGCCCGCTCCCCCCCTCAAGACCTCTGGGGCAGGGCCAACCCTAGCCACCCAAACCAGAGAAGGGCACGGGCCGGGCTACGCGCCCGCTCCCCCCCTCAAGACCTCTGGGGCAGGGCCAACCCTAGCCACCCAAACCAGAGAAGGGCACGGGCCGGGGCCCGCTCCCCCCCTCAAGACCTCTGGGGCAGGGCCAACCCTAGCCACCCAAGCTAGAGAAGGGCACAGGCCGGGCTACGCGCTCGCTCCCCCCCTCTCTCAAAGACCTCAGGGGCGGGGCCAACCCTTGCCACCCAAACCCGAGAAGGACCACGCGCCCGTGACCCTCGAAAAACCAAAAGAAGGCAGAGGCACACAAACCGGGACGAAATGGCGTCAGTCCCCGGGTAGGCGGCCCCGATATGACTCGACGAAACGAAAGGACGCTCGAGAAATACGCCGCCATTAATGATACACTCCAAAAGAGGACCCGTAAGAGCCACCTGGCAAAAGCGGTTTCCCACGGGCCTGATTTCGAGGAGCCCATTAATAAGGACAACTCAGCGCAATAAATATGGGAGAAACCGTCAGCGAGATCTCCCTATAAAGACGCCACTCACCCTTTCGAAAGAAAGAGAACCAAGAGTCGGAAGACATGAGAAACCGCCACTTGACCCCCACCCACTGGGAAACGGGCCGGGATACAACGCCCTAACAAAAGAGAAGTCACCGGCCATCAGTGGCTCCCACCGCCCAGGGCGGCGGTTCCCGCACCTCCAGCACCTCCGACAGGATATTCCTCTTACAAACGGATCGCTAACAGGATATTCCACTTACACAAGGGAAATCCGCCTTTCACGCCTCCGTCCGCCCTAAACAAGGACGAGTCAGAGAATGGTTGACATCCGATCCCCGCCGGCTGGACAGGCGAGAGCCCCCAGTGCTTGCCGGCCAGTACCTCCTCGCCGTCGACCTCCGGACGGGGACCTCGGAAAGGCTGCACCCTGACAAGCCCAAAAGGCAAGTCATGGCGTGTCAGCCCGCCCCTGCACAATCGGGACCGAACCCTGCACAATCGGGATCGAACCCCGCCCTCAAACCCAAACCGCGAGGCGTGGAGGGAGATGACAAAGCAATGGAGAGGGCACGGCCCGATCATCAAGACCCCCCCAGGACGAAAGCCACAGAAAGGCGGCTTCCCTGGTGAACCTCCCCAGTGCGTCTGTCGGGCCGAAGAGACATTGCAACACTTCAGCACAGGAGGCGGTCGCTCACCTCTGCGCCAAGAACAACTCGAGTTAAAAAGGCCCACCCGGCACAGGGTGACCCCTAGATCCAGAGGTCATTAACCGCGGGCGAGGACAGCTCTATAGCCCCTCCTAGGGCCGGATCTAACCCCACAACGGGCGATAATCTAAGAACTCATGTACAAGCTATAGATCAGTTCTTATAAATTTAAATGAAAACATTCTTCCTTGTCAGACATGCTCAGATTTTCGGAGAATACCATAGCATGAAGCTCTCCCCCGCCCAGTGTCGGGCTAGCTCGCCACCCCTCACGGCGTGAAAAGTAGGAAGGGCGCAACGCGCCCACCGAACTAGCTTAGGACGCCTAGGAAGTCTACCCCCGCAGTTCGAACCCCGCGATACTACGCTTCGAACCCAGACCCCTTGCTCACTGAAAGTTAACGACAACTTTCGCTCAAAGGGGAAAGAGGTGAACTAAGGCCCCCCCCATGCGTAGCCATTTCTGCCCGAGATCAAATCGTGATAGGGCAACATGTCTCATCCAGAACCTCTTCGACGACTCCCCGCCCCGCCCAAAGACAACACAAACCGTCAACATCCCATTCCCCCAGAACTCGCGATCAGGGACAAGGGAATGTTGGGGGCATAATTGGTGATTGTGTGACTCACGCAAGAAGCCAGGACACGTGACTCGGAACGGACCGGTCGCGAGTCAGAAGCCGCGAAATAGGCGCCCAGTCCAGACAAGGCAGCGGCCCAGTCTCGTCAAAGCAGCGCCACGATGCGACTTGACATAACGAAAGGACGCTTGGACAACACGCCATCAGCAGCAACACGCCCCCCGAGAGGCCAGAGCAGGCCACCCGTGTCGGATACCGCCAGGGAAAAGCGCTTCCCAAAGCGCATGATTCAGCGGAGCCCATTAATGGCACCCGTCCCTCACATTATCAAAAAAACCCCCTTCCACAGAATCCCGCTATAAATACCCCCTCCAGAAGTCAGGGGAGAAGGGGAGAGAGACACAGGCGATTCGCATCCCCTCACACCGGGCATGAAACGGCCCCGAACGCCCCACCGAGCTACGAAGAAAGCCGATAGCCACCGACGGGCCTCACTTCCCCCGACGATGGCCGCCATAGCCCCACCACCTCCAACAGGATATTCCCCTTACACATGGGAGGCCCCACCCGCCATCTTTCCTCTTGCCCGTTACTGGATCAAAAGGCAGGTCCAGAAGGCTAGCCGTGGGCCGCAACACCCCAATTAACACCCGGCCGACGGCGATCCCCACAGGGTGTCAGGGGGGAAACCCCCAATGGCTCTCCCAGCGGCGCCACCACCGCCACCTCGTCCTCCGCCTCCCCCGGGGTTCCCCCTCGGTGCGCGGGATCCCCGGCGAGGCTGGGCAACCCTCCAGCACGACGACAGCGAGGCAGAACGCGAGGAAGCGAGGAAAGGGAAAGGAAGAGGGTCCCCTCCGACGACCGAGGGTCAGCCCCCCCCGAAGGGCCAACCGCCACAGGGCGGCACCCCTGATTAAAAAACCAAACATTGGTTCCCGGCGCGTCGGCACGCCCCCGGACAATGAGGCGGTAGGAATTCGGCAGTCGATATAACGGAAGACCGCCCCGACGCAGGGATCTGCTCCCCCCGACGGAGCAAACGACAAATGTGGACAACCCTCCGTCCCAACCGCCGGTTGGGCCACATCTTCTTTATTGTTGTAAATATCATCTAGATCCTTGAATAAGGGTTGATGAATAACACTCCCCCTTACGAACCCCTCCCCTTGAGCCCAAGCGTACGACTGCGGGGCGGTCCGCCGGGCGCGGAACGGCCAAAGCCCCGCGGAAATTACAAACCCGACCCAGTAACCACATACAACGGCACGTCGTTATAGGGCGACGCCCCGCTTGGCACCACTCGGGATGAGACCTCGCAATCCCGCTATAGCGGGACACACCCCACGGGAGCGGCGTCGCCCCTTCCCCCCCTCTGAGTGGGGATCCCTATCCAAGTCGGGATAGAGGGCGGCGTTACGCCATCCGAGCCGAGCCAGGCTTCCGCCTCACTCTCGGATGCCGGGGGCAATTGTTACGACCTAAAGATCGTAAGAGTCCGACTCCCACCCGGATCCGCTGATATACCCCATTGACTCCCCCCTGGGTGAAAGGGCCCCCACCCCGGAAGACCGAGGCTATGCAGGAACGGGCGTGCCTCGCAGCACTCCCCCCACCCAGCCGAGGCGCGCAACCGCAGTTGCTCGGCCCGCCGGGAGCAAAGCGCTTGGGTAGCCCCCGGACAGTACCGCCGGACAGGCTGACATGGTCATGTGCGTATCCCACCGTTCCAGCGGCCCATAACCCGCGATCGAGAAGGAGGCACGGCCGGGCCGAACAGCCCTCGAGCCGGTCGACCTGGCCGGCCCCCATGAACCGCGGCACCTAGAATAACATAGCCTGACCTATATAGTTCTCCACCAACGACAAACGACCTAGGATAAGGGCACGACTGACACATACGTCACCCGACCGTCTGACAAAGCGCCCCCTGACGGTTGAGCCGACTGACAGTTAATGCTTTCGGCCCTGACATCCCGACAAAAGCACCCCCTGGCCGTTGCGCCGCCTGACAAAGGCAGGTCAGACACTCCTGTTCCCGACGTCCTAGTCTGAAGCTTCTGTAATGCCCTACCAGCTACTGCACAAGTACTAGAGGGGGGGTGAATAGTACTTGAAAATAATAAGGCGTATAATTCCAAATTAAATTGCACACAACTACCAAATCAATTTGCGGAAGCTTAAATTGAATGACAACAATGAAATAAACAATGCAAACAAACGATGTTAATGGGTTCGGATCCACCCAAGTCTCCCCGACTTGTTCCCGGTGATCCTACATCCCAACCACCCGGATCCCTTCCGGATACTTGAGTTAGAAACCCTAACTCAAGATTTCCACTATGAATATCTTGTGAAAAACCTTCACAAGATCAAATCATACATGCAATGGCAAAGTGAATCCCACAACCCGGGATCACAAACTTCTCTCACAACCGAGAGAGCCAATAAGCAATATAAAGAGTTTATATGAAATAAATATTCTTACCACAAAATCCTATACCTTGAGTTTTTCTTACCCAATAGGTGGAATGAAGGATTTGAGGAAGATGGAGTTACCAAACCCTAGCACCAAGGAAATGAGCAGCAATGGGTGCCTAGGGAAGATTTGGAAACTTGGATCAAGCAATAGCTTGAAGAGCTCACCAAGAACAAGCTTCTCTCTAGATCTAGAAATGAGAGAGAATGGGTTTCTTGTGAGGAAGAGAGATTTAGATTTGAGGGAGAATAGCTATCTCTTTAGACTCAATGAATCTCTTAATGGCAGCTCTATTGAAGATAGAAATGACCTAGGTTCGTATTTATAGGGTCTCATAAAAACAAGTTAGGTCAATCTCCAACGGAAAGAAATCTGTGAGTATTAGTCGGTCAAAGAACACTCACTGACCGACTAGTTCATCAACTAGTCGGTCAGTCACAAAGCATGGACCGACTAAGAGCAGATCAGAGAAGAGATAGAATTTCAGACCTAGAAAACTAGTCGGTCCAAGAACACTGTCTGACCGACTAGTTTCACAACTAGTCGGTCAGCCAATGAACGTAGACCGACTAAGAGGCAAAATAACTTAGTCTGAAGCAAAGTGACTTAGTCGGTCCAAGAATAAAAGTTGACCGACTAAATTGTCAACTAGTCGGTCACCAAACGTTCTTAGACCGACTAACGGTAAACAGTAGCTTAGGAGAATTTTGGAGTGAACAGTAAGTCTCAACTAGTCGGTCAAAGAAGCATCACTGACCGACTAGTTCACAAACTAGTCGGTCGGTGAGTCAACATAGACCGACTAACTGTAAACAGTAAAGTCCAAGAAATTAAGGAATCAAACTAGTCGGTCCAAGAACAGTTGCCGACCGACTAGATCACCATCTAGTCGGTCAGTACTTGTTCTTGTACCAACTAACATGCACAACAAAGTCCGAATCGAAGCGCGATGCTTCGAGGAAGTTAGAATGAACTTGTGCAAGGATCCTAGAGCTACGAATTGAGCGTAATGAAGATAGAAACGTAAGATATACTCAAGGCTTAACATTCTATCAATCGAAACTAAAAGACTATAAATAAAACCTTAATAAACGGTCTTTGAGAGCTTCGATTGAATCTTCATAACTTCCAAAGCGCTGCAGGAGCTTCAACGAAGCTTTAGGCTTGAATACGAGCTTTTGGGAGTGTTGAGATGTCGCTTTGAATATTCTCGTGAAATTGGCGACGATCTCCAATACTGCGCTCACAAATTGTTAGTTCATGAATTATTTATGTTTGCTCATCATCAAAACCAAATCCGGGGAGTCCAATATTCAACAGCTTCCGCTGACAACCGAGCCAGCTCATCACGTTTAGTCAGCATGCCAGATCAGCCCCCATCTAGTCACCTCCCGTCAGGTATAAATACCCTCTCGCCACCTACGGAGAGGGGGTTGGAAAATTCTCTCTCAATCTCTCATTCACACACGAGAACAAAGGTCGTACATATCTTTGTTCTCCCACTTATAGCTCGCCACGAGCGGTCGACACACCGTTAGTCCGACCGGCGTGTCTAGCCCCCGTTTTAAGTCCTATTACTGACTTAGGCATCGGAGGGGCTAAGGGTTGAACCCCAACCCCGCCCTTCTGACGAGTTGTTCGTGCTGCAGGAAAAGCTCGCCCCTTGGCCAACGTCAGCTTTGGCCTCCTGCCATCCAACCTGCCTCAGCTGCATCCGGTGAGATTCGACCCCGTGATCACCAACGGCGACAAGTCCAACTTCTTCACCCCACTAATCACTTGTAAAACAGCCTACCTAAACCCTCTTCTCCATATAATCACCGTGCCCTTGGTTCTCCATAATACAAATTCATTGTACGCGAGTTCCACCTCGTAACAGTATGGAAAAACCGTTCTCGACCAACATGATTGCACTTCACTATATTCCTTTCTGCACCAATCTTTCAACTTAAAGATTTACTTGCAGAAAGTGAGGAAACATTTTCCTCGTGCACGTAAACTAAATTCCAAAATTTATTTACGCACACGGACCTATTCTGATTGCATCAAGTTTTTAAATCGGAGTTACTAATCCGAATTTCATCCCGGAAGTTGACTACGTCATCATCAGTTATGATGTTTAACTCGACTCTTCGTCTCACGAAATTCGAGTAATTATACAACTTCCTAATGATTGTTTTAATGAATAACTTATTGATAATGTCCTCACAGAATATTATCAAAACCTAGGCATTACTATCTGGGACTTAAACCAGAAGGAGGACTTAACTCAGAGTCACTTACAATGGATCACACCAAGTCTAACTAAGTGTGATTCATACATTTGACACATGGATGTGTTAACAGACTTGACCTGAGAGAAAATCACATTTTCTTTTAATTACGCAAGATTTAATGTAGCTAAGTATTTGACCATTCGATCTAATTGAATCAGTTTAAATACTTTAGTCATTTCGTTCTTTATTTTATCAGACTTGTGTTTCATCAAGAACACGTGTCTTAATAAAATATACGAATAACTTAATTTGGTTAATCTAGACTCGAGTACATCAGTATGTACTAGACTAAGTTCGACAACTCATTCTCCCACTGTCTTACAGATGGGTTTCGGCCATTCTATCTAAGAGGATAAGACTCACAAGTGTCCGCAGACTTCATAATACGAGAGGTCAGACCCCTCTTTATATGACTTGTGAAGCTTAGTCTCTCGATACGGCCTAGTCTATTTTTCAATACAAGTTTGCTACTATCTTGTGTATTTATATATATTAACATTTAATATATAAATATTATCGTTATACATAAATTACTAACGCAAAACAATGCTTCAGAAGCGAGGTGACGACATTCGTCAAATTGTGTTAGACGTCTTTTGTATAACAATAATTATAAAATCGTGACATCAAAATATGTCACATTTTCATTTCCTCCTACTTATGCCTTTACTAATGACAAATAAAACTATTAAACTCGATTGACTTTCCAGAGTGCCTTCTTCCTTTTCTAAATCACATTTAGATATTAAATATCCCAACATAAATAAATAGCTATGCAAGCATCTCATGTATCCAAACGCCTGAGAGTTGCAATCTCGAGTGTAGCTCAAGAAGTTGCTTGTCTCAAGATCCGGTTGGGATACATAGCCTTGCACCGCTCATGCACTTGTATTCGACTCAAACAATTTGATCGAATTCTTGAACTTTGTGGATCAAAATTGTTTGTCCATACAACCTTAAGGGTAGCTCGACAAGTTGTAGGGAGAAACATACTTCGAATTTCCTATATGTTCAAACTGCCTCATATAGAGACGAGTGAAATGTAGCGTGAATTTATTTGTTGGACCCAAAACTTAATAAAATCATATTTCTTAAGTCTGTTCTTTAGAAGGTCATTTTAATGTCAACGAGAATATAGTTTTAATTCTATCAATTAGAATTTAACTTGATATTCAATTAATCAACATATTTGACCAATTAACTTATTCCATTAAAATATTATATGTTGATTCCTTCCGTAAACATAGTCTTGCCCTAGTTTAGCATATGTTCAAAATTAAATATAGGTAGAATGGCTTTTATCTATCTATATCCTCCCACTATTTTTATGATCGTTGCAAAGCTTAATAACGAACGATTTAATCACATTAAAATTAATGGGTAAGAGGTTCAATCACCTTGAGCCTAACAACCTTGAGGGTAACTCAACAAGTTGATTGACTCTGCGATCGGAAGATGACTCTTCATCGATCATATCAGATATAACCCTCTTAATCGGTTTTAACCCCTAGCCATTTGTGATCATGAGGGTGCTCATCCAAATCACAATGTCTAGTCTAGTCGGACCCTTGTTTTCGTGTCTAGCCTGACTTGCTCCGGCGCTCGGGGTATTCACGACACGTCGGTTTGGGTCAGGACTTAGACTACATCTAGTCAGACTACATCATTGACTTAACTTACGCCGGCGCTCGGGGTACGAGATGACGGTTTGGGTCAGTCAAGATTTCATCTTTATGTATTTAAGGAGTTAGTTTCTACAGGGTTGCCATGTCACAGCTTGAGGGTATCTCAACAACTGTAACACGGGTCCTATAGTAGCTAACCCCTAAAACAAGGAGGGCTACGGCTAATCTTGAAAAAGATTATTAACGTATTTGACTTAGATATAGTCCAGGGTGTCATACAATCATGATTTGTGACATTGCAGTCCAGCGGAACACAGCCAGGGAATTGACTAAGCCAGGATCAATATCCCTTAAAGGGTGATCTAGAACTCTTAGCCAAGCACATTGACTGGATCATGGTCCATTGAATGAAGCTTTTCATTTTTGTATGTGTGCCATAGACTAAACAGTTTTTATTAACAACTAATTAATCCTATCAACTAGTTGCATCCTTAAATTCAAAATTTTAGGATTTGTTTATAACTTTTATTAAATCCTTATCAACTATAAGGTTCACGTGCTATCCTAATCGTTATTAGGATTTTAATAAATTTATTAACCAACGCCAAAAGCGAAGTCCTTTAATGAGAATTAATAATAACAATTAGAATTAAAATATTCATTAAAAGGACTACCCTAATCAGGAATTAGGTCTTGAAGCATTGTTAATGTTTTATTAAAACATAGCATGTCATTAAAATTCAAGTAATAAATTTTAATCATTTCTTAATGGCTAACCTAAAAGGTTGTCTTGTGTTATCAAATAAGGGACAAGATGAACTAGCCATAAAGCTACACTAATTTATCGCATAAAAGGTGTACAACTATTTAACAATTTAAATAGAACAATGTCTATCACATAAACAATTTTAGCATGCAAACATAAATTTAACATTTAAATTTAAAATATGATTTTAAAAATATTTTATTTTTATCTCATAAATAATTGTTTTTAAAATCACAAATTTGCATGCTACCTTTTAAAAAATTTATCGCATAAAAATTTTAACCTTTAAAATCAGTTTTAAAATATCTCATAAAATTAAAACATCTTTTTAAAAATTTTCATGCTTAAAAAATTTATCATATAAAATTTTTAGGCACTTTAAACTTTTCGCATAAATTTTAAAAGATTTAAAATTAGTTTTAAAAATTATCACATAAATTTTAAAACGTCATTTAAAAAATTTCCATGTTCAAAATTTATCAATTAGAATTTTTGAACATCTAAAACATTTTTGAAAATTATCTCATAACTTTAAAAACATTTTTTAAAAAGTATTTAAAAGCATTTTAGGTTTAATAAAATCGCAGGCTAGATCGAAACACGGATCTGGCTCTGATACCACTGTAGGGTTTTCTGGGACCCTTAGGGCACAAAAACTCTATGCACGTCCTAAGTCGGACGGAACATAGGTAGAAAAGCAGCGGAAATAATAAACATGTTAATCTAATTACATTTCACCCTAAGGTCCAAGACCCTAATCCAAGATCTATGCCGACTTGGGATAGGTCTGACCATCCCAAGAAGGATCTAGCCTACTGCGATTAAATTAAACTAATGCTAATAAACACGTACCCGGAATCTCAACCCTGGAGCATGCGAGATGTTCTGCACCGTCTTCCGAGCCGCTCCCGTCCCACGCCGAGCTGCTCCTCGAACCGCTCCCCGAACTACTCCTCAAACCGCTCCGCATCCCGAGGCGATCAATCCCGTGTCGCCGAGCCAACCACGCACTGAAGAAAGTTTCACGCGAGTGAAACCTCCGCCTAGATTTCGGATCTGAATCCGAACTCCTTTGCGGCTTTGCTAGAGCCCTCAGGAGTAAGGCAGAAATTTATAGGGAGAGGAGAAATATTAATTTAGCTTAGATCCGAGCGTGCTCCAACATTTACGAGAGCCGCTCAGATCTAGAGCTTGGGACGAATTTTGAGGAAGAGAGCAGACCCCTATTTATATAGGCGGCTGACTGCTCCCCTTCTCTCAAAATTCGATGTGGGACTACTAATTTGAGTTAATTAAAATCAAGTTAGTTTGCACTTCACAAAGTGCAAACTTCCATGAATTTTAACTCCATCACTCTTGAACTTCAGAATTGATACAACCTATCAATTCGAAGGGTGTTCAACGTTGAACGCATAGGAAAAAACCGTTCGTCAATCGGAGTTCGTTTGACCCTCCAATTGACCGTCCAAAGATCAGCCCAAGGCTTGATTTTCGACTAAAATCAGCCATCAAAAACTGTTCTGCCTTTTAGGGTTTTGCACCCAATGTGGGACCCACCAGATGGGTCCCACAACATCTGCCCAAACCTGGGCGCAGCCCAGGCCTGAACCTGGGCGCAGCCCAGGTCAGGCCAGGCGCCCAGGCGCCCAGGCCCAGGCGGGTCCTGGCACTAACGGGTCTGGCCAGGAGCCAGGCCAGACCCAGTCTGGTCTGGGTCTGCCTAGTCTGGCCTGGTCTGACCCAATGGGCTGTTTTAGACATACGTTGGGCATTTGGCGTCCGATTTGGATGCCGTTCGAACCTGGGTTTAGACCGGGACATTCCCGTCTTACCCGTGAACTTTTTCTTGCGTTTAAATTATTAAATATTGTTTTAAACAATTTAAAACACATTTAATCACTTTTGCATTAAATGCAAAATAATCCCTATCTAGGCTTAAATTATCATTTGCATCAAATACAAATGATCCGAGGGCATATTCCTCTGCAGGCCCTTCGGAAGGGCTGCTCGGATGCCCGAATGTAGTCCAGACGAGCAGCTTGGTCGGCTCTGTTGGTGGGGCCGACAGCTCGGCAAGCGGGGCCCAACAACACAGTCAGAGGAGCTGTCTGGACGCTCGAACTCGGACGACTGTGGTTTGGTCAGATCGGTTCGGCAACGATCGGAGGAGCTGTCTGGACGCTCGAACTCGGACGAATGTGCTTTGGTCAGATCGGATCGGCCCAGCTTGTAGAGAGAGCTTGGCATGGCCGGTAACTCTGCCTTCAGCTGGTCAGAGATCCCGCGTCGACGATGTGGTCACAGACATGGCCCTCGAGCTACTGTTGAGACAAACGGCGAGCTTGAACAATGGTAAGGGTCCTTGGCAGGTCTCTACCGGCAGCTATGCTCGCTCTCCGGAAGCGGAATCGGCGGAGGTTTTGCGTCGCCGCCTAAGTTTCTGCTCCATTGCCGTTGGGTGACCTTGGAAGGTGGGGGTAGTCCGGGTCCCACCATGTGGGTTGTCTTTGCCCTCTCCATGGCTCGGGTTTGCCTAGGGAGATGGCGAACTCGAGTTGCTAAAAATCATGTCGGCACAGGTCAGTTGTATGGATCGGCCTCCTCTCGTCGACCTCGTCTGGTCGGCCTCCTCTCGGGTGGCCTCGGCCCGGCTTGGTCGGCCTCCTCTGGGGTCGGCCTCGGCCTGGACTGGTTGGCCTCCTCCCGGGTCAGCCTCGACCTCCTCTTGGGTCGGTGGACCTCGTCTGGTCGAAAGATCGTCTAAGGAGATGGAGCAGGGAGAGCCTCGTCTGGTCGGCCTCCTCCTAGATAGGTCGGCCTGGACTGGTCGGCTTCCTCCTAGGTCGGTCGTCCTGACGAGCCCGGCTCAGGGGCTCGGCATTAAGGTGGCTCGGATGCTCGGGATTCAGCTGTTGGACGATAATGGTGTCACGAGCTTGGTCAACCCATAGTGACCCAGATCAAAGCCCATCGAGCCACAGGGGTCCCGACATGACTTAATCCAAGGATTCAAAGCCATAGGTATGAGAGTTTGGGTCGAAGTCCTATCTTCGCTCCAGGATGTCGTGGTTGAATCGAAGTCGTGGATCGAGCTCCAGCAAAGTCCGCCAGGATCGAGCTTCGACGAGCTTCGACGAGCTTCCGATCGAGCTTCGACGGGTTGCGCTTCGGTGGTGGCTCGAGATCAAGGATCGATAATTGCTTGTCTCCGGATCTGGGCTCCGTCGGTGAGCTCCATTGGGTCGAAGGTTCCCTCGAAGGGTCGAATTTGGCCACGTCAGAAGCTTTGACGTCGGACCTCAGCTTCATCAGGAGACTCGAAGTACTCCTCCTTCCCTTGGACTTCTGCATGCCACCACATCCTCCAATTCAAGCCCTGCAGCTGCCCCTGTGCATCGAAGATCGAGTCGAACCGCAGCATGATCTCCCTGAGGAGATGCATCTCGATAATGTCCGCCGCTCTGGCAGCGCTATGTTCTCGTCATCTGACGGTGAGTGTGGGCTGATGGCAGCCAATCGAAGATGGTCGAATTTCGATCGAAAGCTCGAATTGATCTCGAAAGATCTGATTGATGGCTTCAGATCTTGGATCAGAGCTTGGGTCGATGACCTTGTAGCTAGGATCGAAGCTGTGGATGAAGCACGGTAGGCACTTGGAGCTTAGATCGGGGCTCTGATCCGGCGCTTGGAGCTTTGGAGTCGGGATCGACGCCCCCCATCGGAGATGGAGTCGACACGGCATATCGGAGTTGGGGTCGATGTCCCAGATCCGGGGTCGAGGCCGTCGAGGCCTTGGGTTGACGGTGCAGCTTGGAGGGTCAGAGATCCCTGGTTGGAGGTCGGAGATCCTTGTTCCTAGGTCGACGATCTTCACACGGAAGTCGACGAGCTCAGGCGCTGTTATCCCATTTGACGTCGAGGCTGATCGATCTTGGTTGGATGAAGTCCGATGAAGTTTGCACGACCCCGAGGAGGTCGAATGAAAGTCGACGACATCTATTCGAGCTTGACAGGGCTTGAGTCGACGTCGCCGGCACAAGCGATCAAGCTTGGCGGAGCTTGCCATCGAGCTTCTCAGGTTGAGGGAGATAGGCTTGAGACTGGCACGGCGAGATTGGTCGGCGTGCCATGAGCTCAAATGAGCCAACGCGACTCAGGTTCGACCCTCACGAGGCACGACGAGTTTCGACAGAGGTTTGTCGAGCCTCTAGAGAAACTGGCGGAGGATCGATTGTGGAAGGATCCACCAAGGAGAGCTCCAGTTGAGGCTTGTTAAACTCCGATCGTGCTCTCCGGTGGGTCGATTGATGAAGGATCGACTCAGGTCTAGGCTCGTCGGTCTTCGTGCGAGGTAGCCCTGATTGTCATCTGGGGGCGTGATCGATCTCCGGTGAGATTCAGCGAGTTGGGGCAGCTTCGATCACCGTCAGGGACATCGGACCGTGGTCTGTCAGAGGGGAACCCTGCGGAAGCTATTACTTCTCTATTTTGGTACTGGAAGGTTGTGCTACAAGAGTCGGTTGGATGATGTTCATCCTACTGATTGGTATCGACGACACTGAAGCAGAGTTGAACTCGCTGCGAGTGTCGATCGAAAGAGGTTCTCTCCTCCGGTTGATGTCGACGATCCTGAAGTGGAGTCGATCACGCAGCTAGGATTGATCGGCAGTGAATCGTTTCGGATCGGAGGCAGTGAAGTTCAATCCGGGCGGTGGCTCGAATCATTGGGCTCTCTCCATGCAACCTCATCAGAAGTGAGCTCTCTATGGCATTCTTCTCAAAGATCAGGTTGCATAAGGCTTCAGACCAAGTTGCACATTGGCTCTGCAGTCTTCATCACCGGGTTTGATATCCGACGTTCCGATCTTAGACTAGGAGAGAGAACGCAATCCCTTTGGTGACCTTTTGCACTTTGTACTACGTGTGAAAAGGTTATTGAGCCATCAAAGTCTCTATATGTCATATAGAGAGTGAATTACTCATTTGCTTTAAAAAAACTTAAGCATGTTGTGAACGGTTATTTAACCGTAGTTGGGTGACATTCTGGGCTATCCTAGAGATAGACCCATATCATTGTAAGCCCATATTTGTATTCCCCCAATTGCTTATAAATAAAGAGCTGGTGGCTCCTACCCCAGTAGTTGATTCATAACACGTTATTAGCACGAGCCTCTAATTTTTCCACAAAATTTTTTTCCGTTCGTTGCGAAGGCAAAGGCGAAGGCGAGGCGGGAGATCCACGAGCACGGTGCAAGGCTTCCTCAATCGAGCGTCGTCATCCGCGTAGGGCTTCGAGCAACCGTCGCTATATCCGGAGGATGGATATAAATGTAAAACACTAAAAACGATGTCTTTAATAATACGTATGATTGCCTCTCCCCTAGATCTCGCAAGATCGATATGTGGATTATTTGTCGCCTTGAAAACGGCGGACTTTTCATCCCAAAAATACAATTTTAAGGTTAAACCCTAACTTTTAGCCCGCCGGCGGCTCGCCGCCGGCCTCCCTACCTCTCCGCCACCCCCGCCCGTAGCGGGGGGCGTGCCCGCCGCGCCGTCCAAAGGGGGCGGCGACCCCCGCCGTCGTCCCCCCCTGCAGGGGGGCGGCGGGATTTGCCCACCGCCGCCTCCCCCTGCAGGGGGGGCGGCGGCCCCTGCCGCCGTCGCGCCGCGCCCCCCTGCAGGGGGGGCGGCGGCCCCCGCCGCCGATCCCCCCTTCATGGGGGGCGGCGGCGGCAGCGCCCCCCTGCAAACCTAGTTTGCAGAACAAAAAAATCCAGAAAACCTATGGGCCTGAAGCCCACAGGCCGGCTGCGAGCTTCAGGCCCACATGCCGATTTATTCAAATAAAAATCCTGTGGGCCTGAAGCCCACAGGCCGGCTGCGGGCTTTAGGCCCGCAGGCTGTCTTTTTTTCTCGAAAAAAAAAATTCCATGTGGCCCTGAAGCCCATATAGGGGGGCAAAGGCTATAAACAAGCATTAATATGAACCTTTTAGGCTCAATATAAATTTTAAAAGGGCGTTCAAGGATAGAAAAGTCGTGAAAAATCACGGTAAAATACGGGCATACTATCGGACTGGCAAAGGCCTTTTTGGGGATTTTTGGGGGGCTTTTGGGATGATGAGGGAACCTGCTTTCCTCATACAAAAGAAAATGTTAATTTTGGGCTCTTATTCAATTTTATTGATTAAACTCATTCATTTCAACCCTTGCATCGTAATGATTTTTCTGTAAAAATCATCTTTAGATGCTTTACATCACTAGGCTTATTCTGTGGATATTATATGCGTGGTTGTGCATTGTATTTAAAACTTAATAATTAGGAAGATCCTGCGACCGTTTTGCCGTTAGTAACCTAACCTAACGGTGCATGACGTTGCCCAGTGGTCCAATAATTATTAAGTGATTAAATTATTTATCCATCTCTGCGAATATTAAATGCTTGTGATGCCTGTGATGAAAATGTCTGATGAAAATGTTGATGAGCACAATATTTCTGCATGAATTGCTAAATGTGGTTTTTAGATCGGCCGTTTAGTCCCACAGTTTATTTCCCGCACTTTTCTTTTATTTTTGAGAGAAATTGTAGTGAGGAATTTATGTAAATGTCAAAGAAAAAAGACCAACTTCCATGAAGACGGAGGCCACGCTTGAAGATGGAGATATCATATGGGACCCACGGGGTTTCCAAAGTTGTATTTTCATTTTTAAAGCTGCAAATTTGTATAATTTGGACTGTGGACTTTTGGACTCTTTCTTGTGAGACTGGCCGATCCACACATTTAGCTTTTCGTTAAATATTGCCTCCGCATGAAAATGTTTTCTCTGATTAATTATTAATTCATGCATGTTTGTGCTCTGCTAGATAAATGGCTAAAATTACAAGCGTTGATTTCGAAGTACTGGAAGCATCAGGTAGAAACTATCTAAGCTGGCAGCTAGATGTAAAGTTTCACCTGCGGGCAAAGTCCCTCATCGCTGCTGTGACTGGAAAAGAAAATGTTAGCGATATAGAGAAGGCGCAAGCCATCTATATTCGCCGCCATGTGGACAAGACCTTAAAGGCTGAATACCTTACGGGCGAAGATCCACTTGAGCTATGGACTGCCCTTGAGGACAGGTATAAACATCAGAAAGATGTTATACTCCCAAGGGCACGATACGAGTGGGAGAACCTGAGACTGCAGGACTTTAAGTCCATTGCTGAGTACAACTCAGCACTTTTTAGCATCACCTCACGCCTGAAGTTGTGTGGTGAGAAAGTCTCAGAAAATCGCATGCTGGAAAAGACGTATACGTCCTTCCATGAAAAAGATGCGACACTCATGCAGCAATACCGTGAACGCAAGTTCACCAAGTATTCTGAGCTGCTGTCATGTTTACTCATGGCCGAGCAAAACAGAGAGCTTCTTCTCGCTACTCACAATATGCGCCCTCCCGGCACTGCCCCCTACCAGAAGCTCACTATTCCTCTTCCTTCAAAAAGAAGAGAGATAATAAAAGAAAAGAAAGACCACAGAAGGGGGTCAACAGAAAAATGCCAAGGGCCATGTACAGCAGCAACGAAATAATGAAAGTAAGTGGAAGTTCACGTGGCACAGAAATGACAAAAATTATGCACCCCCACCCAAGAGGGAATGGGAAGACCAGTGCCATAATTGTGGCATAAAAGGCCACTGGTTCAGAGTGTGCCGAACTCCACAGCATCTCCAGGATTTGTATAAAGAGAACAAGAAAAATAAAGCTGAAACAAACCTGATAACCTCTGATGCTCCAGTCAAGTTTTCAGCTGACAACTTCGAAAATGATGACATGCTTGATTAGCCTTTACTTTTATCTTAGCAAGTTGTTTAGAACATTTCATGTTATGAGAGCTTTTATATTACGCATTCTGTTTTGAATGAAAATTTTTAGACAATAAATGAATATGTCTATCTGAATATACATGTGCCTATACATTTCATCTTTTGAATCTGCTCTCATAAATGATTAGTAGACAATAAACACGTACGATTTTTTCAATACAAAGCCCAATATCAGGGCCATATTGAAGATCCAGGGAATGCAACACTGTTGCCCCCAAACGTCACAAAAATAGAGGATGCACTAACCCCTCCGAATTCCAAAAGAAACTTTCTAAGTTTCAAGGACATCCGTTTCAACGGATTCCATTTGGAAACAACAAATGTAAATGAAAAAAAAATTACGGTATGCAACGTCTCAAGATAAAGGAGTAAAATCCATACTTGAACGTTTTGAGAGCCTTAGAGGCCTCTACCATACGAAGATTCGGAGAAAGGAAGCGGAATTAAACAGAGCACCTGAAGTGCCCGACATCAGCCTAGTTTTTACTCTGGCATGATGGACTTGGCCACCCTGGATTTGTGATGATGCACGGCATCTCATCCCATGGGTATGACTTGAAGAACCAGAATATTCTTCAGAAGGGAGAATTCCCTCGCATCCCTTGCTATAAGGGAAAAATTAATTGCAAGGCCATCTCCACAAAAAGTTGAAAAAGAATCTCCACGCTTCCTCAAAAAGAATACAAGGAGATAGATGTGGATAAAATCCACCACCCCTAGTGGGCTATTTCGGTACTTTATTGTACTGATAAATGCATCCTCAGTATATTCGTACGTGTGCCTACTACAGACCCGCAACTTAGCTTTTCCAAAGCTATTGGCACAAAAATAAAAATGTTGCGGGCACATTTCCCAGACAATAAAATATAGAAAATAAGTCTGGTTAATGTTGGAAAATATACCTCCCAGTCATTTCAAGAGTACTGCCAAGCAACGGGAATAGAAAATGAACATACAAGTGCCACATGTTCATACCCAAAATGGGTCGGCAGAGTTACTGAAAAGTAGACTCCAATGGATTGAACGTCCATTAAATCCCGATTGCATATGGATGCATGGGGACATGCAAATTCTGCATGCTGCATCGTAAATGAAAATAAGACCCTCTGGAGGTCAGAGTCTCCAATGCAACTTGCATATGGAATGCCACCGAACATTTCTCTTCGGAGAATCTTCGGTCCGCAGTTTAAATCCCCATCGCACCATCACAGAGGACAAATATGGGTCCTCAACGTCGCCTAGGTATCTATGAAGGGTTTGACTCACCCTCAATGAAAAGACACCTAGAACCCCAAACGGGGGACGTATTTAAGGCACATCTTGAAGACTGTGATCTCGATGAGACGAGTTTCCCAAAAATAGGCCCAGATACTGGAAAATCTGGAGTGAAGCAAATTATAACGTGGGATACCAAAAAGTTTGACCCACTATGATCCGGTAACAATACAATGTGTAGAAGAGATCCCGAAGATCCTCCACATACAGAACACTGTTCACCAATTACCGGAATTATTTATTGACAACCGGAAGATTGTCAGATCACGCATCCCTGCTGCAAAAACTCCAGCTAGGATTGACATCCCCGAGAATGGATGCAATCCACCAGCAGCAGAAGTGGCTGATCCTTAACAGAAAAGAGGCAGACCACCAGGCTGCAAGGACAGAAACTCCTGAAGACCTTAAGACAATACTACCACAGGACAATGAGCTCCTGTCCACACCCTCATCCTTCCCAGAATCCACTGTAGAGGAATTGCCGGGAAAAAGTGAAATTAAGTAAATGTTGTACGTACTGGGGAGGTGTTGGACAGATAGAACATAGATTGTCGACAAATGTATTCACGTATCATATTGCCATATACATCGCAAAAGCGATGATGTTTGTAAATTATCGTTCCACAATCCGTTGCTAGAAGGCAAACGTAGAGATTGACCAAAATGTGGAACGTGGCAATAAAAGATGAGCTGGACTCACTTATGAAACGTGAAATGTTCGGACCTGAAGTCCTGACAGCAAAAAGGTGTCAAACCTGTGGATAAAACAAAGTATTGCACACATAAGAAAAATAAATACAAAATCGTATGCTATAAGGTACAACCTATAGCCCAAGGAAAATTTCGCTGAAACTAGGGATCGAACAAATTCAAATGAGCATATCTCATAAATGATGCATCAGTCTCCCTAAGTTATCAAAAGCGAATACTTTACGATTTGGCGAAGGAAAATTATGGATATGATGTTATTGGATGTTGTGACGGCATACCTTCGTGGATATCTTGTAAAGATAATTTCCACATTTTCTTAAATGCCTGAATAGACTTCGGGACGTCTATTCAAAATGAAGAAAAACAATAAGTATAACAAATAAATGTACAACCAAGAGAATCACTTGACAAGTCAATGATTCCTACTGAAGGTTGTCTTTGCATCTGTGCAAAGAACAGGATTAGAGATCATAGTTGGAGACAACTAAAATCTCATCGGATCTCCTGAAGAGAAAATCGAACTACATGTACAAGCCTGACTTTTAAACATGAAATAAAAAGACCTAGGCAAAAATAAAGTCATGGCTCATAGAATCCTGTTACAAACGCCAAGAAGTGCGTTGAAGAAATTACAAAGACCATTGTCATCAAAAGTACACCTATTGGAGTATACTTAATGGATGAACAAAAAGAACCCTTCCGATCGCTGGAAGAGGGGGAGGATATAACTGGTCCTAACGTCCCTTGTCTAAGTGCAATCATGCACTCCTGGCTAACTGCATGTGTCCTGGTATAGCAATTGCAGTAAACTCATTAGCCAGAGATAGTTGGCACCGAACAAGGGCCATTAGACCGGAGTCAAGCCTTCTGCACTTCCTCCAAGGGTCGAAAGATTTGGACTTACAAATTATAGTAGCATCCTCCAATGTTTATGCAAATGCAGGTTACAGGTCCGGTCCCTATACTGATAAATCACAGAACGAGTACACACAGTGGGATGGCCATCTACTGCAAATATGCAAAGCAACTTATGAAGGCAACATCATCCTATCAATTCCGAGATCCTCACCATTCCAGAATCACACCAATGGTGTATTTGAGGGCGCCTGGTGGTACATCACATCCCGGTGACAACTGGGATAGAGGCTGGTTCTGTGGAGCTGACCATATAGTCTGAAAACCACATCAGAGGCGACGAAACTTAGCACACCTCTCCAGAGTTTCTGGATTCAGCAGCTGCTTGATGGTCATAAAATTTGTAATCTGTGTACATTTTCGGAATATTGTAAATAGGAGTGATGAGATAAGCCTACGAGATCTGAAAGCCTAAGAGCTTTTACAGATCAGGGGGAGTTGACAGAATTTGTACTCTTTTCCCTTAGCTATGGTTTTTCCCACTGGGTTTTCCATAGCCAAAGGTTTTAACGAGGCAAATCACATCAACTCTGGATCCTGAAGTATCCACCCCTCTGTGACACTCAGAATCCAGAAGTATTCATGAGCAGAGTCACTTGTACAAATCAGGGGGAGTTAAAGAGCATTTGTACTCTTTTTCCTTAACTATGGTTTTTCCCACTGGGTTTTCCATAGCTAAAGGTTTTAACGAGACAAATCTCACCAACTCAGGATCCTGAATTATCCAACCCATGTGAGACTCTTCTACACTCAGAATCCTGAAGCATTCACGAGCAGAGTCCACACCTATGGCTGGATAAGGGGGAGTGTTGTGAATGGTTATTTAACCGTAGTTGGGTGAGATTCTGGGCTATCCTAGAGATATGCCCATATCATTGTAAGCCCATATTTGTATTCCCCCCAATTGCCTATAAATAAAGAGCTGGGGGCTCCTCCCCCAGTTGTTGATTCATAACAAAGCATGAGTTTTTGGAAAATTAAGATAACAAAGCAATTTGTACACAGTTTTGTTTTAAAATAAAAGGAATGAACCAATAGGGGTTTCCTTCCCTGTCGTTTCGAGAGTTGACCCTTTAGGCCATTGATTGGTGGGACGAATCGACACTGTCAGTGCTAGAGAGTTGACGGGGGTGTTGAATCTAAACCTTCCCACAGACGGCGCCAAATGTTTACAGGTGTTTTCTCACCACATGTTGATAGTCAGGAGGTTGGGATGTTGTCGCGGTCACGTGAGATGGAGATGACCTTTGTGGTCGATCGGCGGCATGTTCACTTGATCGGGAAGGTGCCAAATTCGTGTTTCGGTTCGCCGTTGGGTAAACTCGGTAGGATGATGACCTCCAGGAGCAATCGGACGAACAGGCTCTGGCATGAGGGGCGTTCGGATCCGAGCGACGGGTCGTCGAAGGAAAGCATCAGAGATGGTGACGTCTCCTTCGATCTGCAAGATGAAGAACTCGTCAGGGGGTCGGACCTTGGTTCCGACCAAATCCCCTCCGATGCCAAAGTCAGATCTGGTCTGAAGGGTGCTCTGTGGGACCGAGTATGGCACACAAAGAGGCCGATATGTGTATCCTCGGGCCGAGCTTTGGAGGATAAGGTATAAGGTGAAAGAAGGTGTAGGAGTTTGTATGTGATACCTCCGTTGTAGATCTCAGAGATCAGCCCTTTTGAGATGATGCATCCACTCTCTTCATATAGGCGAGTCCCCTAGTAATGGGCCATGATGAGACATCATTGCCGTCTTTGATGAGGACGTGCTAATGGGAAAACATTGACCCCATAATTGCCGTGTTTTATGATGGGATGAATGCCACGAAGGTGGCCATGTTTGGCGGGTGATCCCTCAATTTGGGGAGCGATTTCCTCCACTACGGTTAATGGGCGGTCTTTTGGGCCTTCGTCTAGGGTGGAGAAGCGCGACCCGCCCGTGAGATTCTTGAGCCGGAGCCTAAGGCCGTAGTAGGCTGGTTGACTAGCCGTGGTTGACTTGGCTCCTCTGGGCCCGGTCAAAATGGTCGTATCAGAATTGATGGTAATGATTAGCTGTGAAGCTGTTGCTGATGCAATCCTGGGCCAGCCCAATGAACTCTTGGTTACTTCTCTTAATAATAAGCCCATAAAAAGCCCATAATATTGGCCCAACGTCTCAGGGACCCTCACATGTAGCCTATTATCCCTCCATTTAAAGTGCCAGCCAAGTTGACGGTTGGGTTCTCTCTAATCAACATCGATCGTTAAGATCTTCTTCAATATGGGCATTCAATGCTGGACCAATTTAGCACCCTTATCATGACCGACAACTCAGAGCAATGCAATAAAGCATATTCAATGCTCGACCGTTACCTGAACAACGACACTCCAAATGACCATTGCGCATGCGCGCGCGCGCGTGCACACACACATGGTGAGATGGTGAGCTAAGATTCTTATCGTGAGCTTGCTCAAGCGATAACACCAATCAACAATCGGAACCATTCATGTTGAAGAACATGTTGATAGATCTATACCCTAAAAAATTAAAGATTATAAACCCCAAAATCATATGGATCAACCCATTCCAATTTTGTTACATTTACAGGCAGCTTGTAAATCGTCCATCTCGTGAACACTTGATGGAATTGATAGAAATATCCAAATAACAAAAAAATTTATACATAAAGATCACTTGATAGATTAAAAAAGATGAATAGTTCCGATTACTGATTTGGAAAATAAATTTGTCTTGTTCAAGATATAAAGATCCCATATCCCCATCTCACCATCTCATTTTATCATTGTGTGTGTGTGTGCGCGTGGGTGTTTGTGACTTTTCTATTGAGACCGGACCTCACCAAGCACTTGGTGTGGTTCACCTCAAAACCCCAAATTTTATTCATTTTTTTAAAAATCTGTTCCGTTGGATTTGTTGTACTCATTCTAAAACCACAAAATGCAGAATTTGGAGTGAACCATAGAAGATTTGACCCTTGATCATGCCATTGCAAAAGTTCTATTGTTCTGAAACCGTTAAATATAAGTATATATTGCAATGGCTTGATCGAGTGTCAAATAGAATCAGATACATTTGAAATTTTGTACATGATTCGGGTTGAATATTGTGTATTTAACCCCCTAATTAGTCCTATGATGTGCCTATATAATACTTAATTGCTCTCTAATATGTGCGTATTTTGTACACCATTATTTATTAGAGAAATCACATTATTTGTGCACAAAACACGAATTCTATTGAGTATTTCTGCAGTTTTATATTTTTCTTAGTATCGTCTCGATCTCACGATTCCAACGACTATTTATTTGTATTTTTCTGAGATCTTTGCTAATTTCTATGAATTTTTGAATGCAGAATACAATTTAAATGGAGAAATACGTTTAAAATACGAAAATACGCCGTCAGCCAACCAGACGCTGCCACGTGGCAGCATCTGAGCGATCCCTGCCGAATCCGACGGCCACGAGCGGAGGAGAAGAATTAACGAGGCGGGCGAATTCTCGTCCGTTCGATCGCAATCGAACGGCTGCGATCCGCCCCGATAAAACAAAGCGGAAGCGGATTCGAATTCATCCGATGGACACGCGTCAAGATCGCAACGAACCCCGCTCGTATCTGACGGATCAGGAGAGCGATCGACGTGGTTCGCTTAGGACGGTTAGATTCGAATCGGACGGCTAACAGCTAACTCCGAGCGGGGATCGAAGAACAGCGGATGCGGGCGCTCGCGACGATCAAACCCGATAAATAAGGGGCCACGCGTCGCTTCTACAGAAGATCCCGCTTGAATCGTGCGGCCACAAGTTGCAGCGATGAAATGAAGCGGGTTTGCGTGAATTTTAAGCGGGTTTGACCCGCTAACACAACTTAAACCCGCAATGAAGTATATTTAAGCGTATTTTGATCCTAGGGTTGAAATTCTGGCGTATTTTGGGACTTTTGGAGCGGCTACTGTGCGTATTTCTCCAGGAGAAAATTCTGAAAATTTCCAGAGACTATTCTTCCTATTCTCAGAGAGTTTTGGGTTCTAAGGATGAGATTTGGTGATAATTTCTTGAACTTATACCCCGTATTTGGTGTATTTCTTTGTATTTTGCTATCTAAACGATGTATTTTGCTATCAAAACTGATTTTTATTGCACCATGAGTGGCTAATCTCTTTGTGCTATGGTTGTGATGTAGTTAGGGGTATGTAGTTGCTAAATTTCATGTCTTTAGCCCTATTATCATGTCCAAATTGCTAGTTTTGTTGATTTCTACAACGTATTTGATGGGTATTTGCTTACTATCGATATTGTTGATGTGCCCTATGGCTAGGCCCTGATAAGGTTAGCCAATTTGTGTTCTCTAATCTGAACTTATCGCTGCGATTATTGTTTAATGAAATCAACATTGCTAGTAATACGTTTAAGGCTATTTTGACTAGTTTTCATCGATTTATCTTCCGACGCCTTCACGCCTTGACCGGGTGAAGCGTTGTGTGACATTAAAAGACGTGAAATTTCAGCGACTATAAACTCCTAATGAACTCACAACCGTAGCATATTTGTCTCATTGGATACCAAACTTTCGTGATACCGTAATACTTTTAGGAACCACTTTCTTTGCTACAAATCCGTACACTATTTTTCACCTTCACAAAGGTGGTCGTTTTCTTAACCGTATATTATATTTGATTAGTTGAATTTGTGTTATCTCAGGTCGACTTGTCCCGAGGATTCGACTCTGGACTCTCCAGATACTACTTGCACGATCTCCTGCGCTTGGGAGTAAAACTCACATTGTTTTGAGAGAGGCAAGTTTTTGGCGCCGTTGCCGGGGACAACGGTATCTTTGATCCACATTTTCAGCTTTTCAGAGGAGTACTCGGTGAGATCCTTCCACTTTATAGCTTAGTTTTATTATTGAAAAAAAAATATATCTCTTTGCTAGTTTATGTGGCATAGGACCTCTGCTTCACACAGATTGATAAGAATTGAAAACATGGCTAATAATAACGAACAACCTCTTGTACACCCACAAGAATTACCATTGAGTGCTACTTATATGCCCACTAGAGTTGCTTCTGAGTCATGTATTGTTTTGCCTGAGGGTGCTCATTCTTTTTCGCTTAAAGCCGGGGTGATCCAGATCCTTCCCTCTTACCATGGAAAGGATAGGGAAAACCCTTACTTGCATATTAAAACGTTTGAAGAAGCATGCTCTACTCAGTTGGATGGAAAAGTTAGTAATGATGTTGTTTATCTTAAACTTTTTCCATTCTCATTGAAAGACAAGGCAAAGAATTGGTTCAATGCATTGCCTCCTAGATCTATTACTTCTTGGCTTACCATGCAAACTGAGTTTCTGAAAAAATTCTTTTCTTTGGCCAGGACTCAAGCTTTAAAGAGGCATATCATGTCTTTTTCGCAGAAGGAAACTGAAGCATACGATCAAACTTTGGAAAGATTTAAGGAGCTTCTGTTGGCGTGCCCACATCACGGTTTTGACAAGGGACGAACCATTGGATTCTTTTACGATGGATTGCAGCCGAATACGAAGCAATATGTAGAGATGATGTGCAATGGAGCTTTCTTTGAGAAGACCCCGACGGAGGCTTGGGCATATTTGGAGAACATCGCAGAGAATGCAAGAAGATGGGAGCCACCTTCAGAATTTGACAGGTCCATGTCTACACATCAAACAAAAGGTGGCTTGCAGTCTTTGAAGCCTGAAGATGCATTGATGGCACAAGTGGAGGCATTGGTGACGCAAAAGCTACAAAATATTGATCTCAGAGCAGCAAAGGCAGTCACATCAGAGCCATACTGCGTCATATGCGAGAAGCCAGTTCATGATACTACCGTCTGCCCACTAATCCCAGCAATTAAAGAATTGGGCAGAAATCCAGAATCAGAGGTGAATTGGGTGGCAAATCAAGGCTACAACGCCAATTGGAAGAACCCATCAAACCAAGGAGGTGCTTCATATCAGCAGAAGCAGCAGACATCCACTCCCTATTACCATCCCAACCACTCCAATTATCAAGGAAAAAGGGAGCAGAACAATGAAATTCAGAGTCTCACTGCTGCAGTTCAACAGATGGCTCAGATGCAACAACAGCTCACAGAGAATTTTTCGAGATTTATAGCGTCACAAGACAAAGGTAAATTACCTGCTCAGCCTATTGCAAATCCTAATACGAATCCCTCTTCTTCTTTTTCAGGAAACAACGTCAAACCATGTCAGGCAGTGACTACATTGCGTAGCAGACGTGAAATTGAAAAACCAGAAATGCCCAGACATGAACAACCAGCTGAGGAGAAAGAGGAGGCACAAGCACCTGAAAGTTTGCAGGTTGAGGAAGAGGTAGCAGAAAAAGAGCCAGAACCATATGTACCTCCAGCTCCATTCCCACACAGACTTGCTCCACCATCAAAAGACATGTATCAGGCAGAGATAAGAGATATCTTCAAGCAGGTAAAAATTAATATCCCATTACTTGATGCAATCAACCAAGTGCCTGCATATGCTAAATTTCTGAAGGAGCTATGCACTGTAAAGCGGAGTCTAAATGTGAAAAAGAAAGCATTCTTAACACAACAGGTAAGTGCAATGGTACAACATGACACTCCTCCTAAATATAAGGATCCAAGTTCTCCTACTATCCCATGCATTATAGGAACTAAGAAATTTGGAGATGCTTTACTTGATTTGGGATCTAGTGTTAATATTTTACCTTACTCTGTTTATGTGCAGCTTGGATTGGGGGAGCTGAAGACGACACCTGTGGTTCTAAAGTTAGCAGACAGGTCGGTAAAAATCCCACGAGGATGCGTGGAGGATGTGCTGGTCCAGGTTGACAAATTCTATTATCCCGTGGACTTTATCGTCCTTGATATTCATGGGCCACAATCAGGTAATTGCACTCCGATTATATTAGGACGTCCATTCCTAGCAACTTGCAATGCTATGATAAATTGTAGGGACGGACAATTGAAGATAAGCTTTGGTAACATGAAACTTGAGCTAAACATTTTTAAATCATGTAAGTTACCTGCGAATGTGGATGACGTGAAAGAGGTATGTTTTATTGAGAGTTTAATTGAAGATTATTTTGAGGCTAAGCATGAATGCCCGTCAAATTTTATTGATTATAATTTCGACGATATTAATGAATCGTATTTTGTGCAGGGCAAAAATGAAAGATCGAGGGATGCATGGGTGCCAAAGTTCGAGACATTACCAGTGGAATTGCCACCACAATAACCTTCAGAGATTGAGCATCCAAAGTTGGAATTGAAGCCTCTGCCAGACTATTTGAAATACGCTTTCCTTGGAAAGGAGGAGACCTTCCCCGTGGTAATATCCTCTAAACTCACACCTGAACAAGAAAGTGCTTTGCTTGATGTGCTTAGGGAACACAAAGGGGCCATTGGATGGTCTATTGCGGACATTACAGGTATAAATCCCTTAATTTGCACTCATCATATTTATCTTGAGGATGATGCCAAACCAACATGTGAGATGCAACGTCGATTAAATCCTAGTTTGAAAGAGGTTGTTAAGGGGGAGATTCTTAAGTTACTTGCTGCAGGTATAATATATCCTATTTCAGACAGCAGATGGGTTAGCCCCATACAGGTGGTTCCGAAGAAATCAGGCCTCACGGTGGTAAGAAATGAGAGCAATGAGCTTATACCGATGCGGACCACCACAGGTTGGAGGATGTGTGTTGATTACAGAAAGTTAAATGCTAAAACACGAAAAGATCACTTTCCATTACCTTTCATTGATCAAATCTTGGAAAGAGTAGCAGGTAACGAATTTTATTGTTTTCTAGATGGTTATTCTGGCTATTATCAGATAGAGATTGCTCCAGAGGATCAAGAGAAGACTACATTCACTTGCCCCTTTGGAACTTTCGCTTTTAGGAGAATGCCTTTTGGATTATGCAATGCACCTGCTACTTTTCAGCGTTGCATGTTGAGTATCTTTAGCGATATGGTTGAGAGGATTATGGAAGTGTTTATGGATGAATTTTCTGTATATGGCACTTCATTTGAAAATTGTTTATCTAACTTAGCTCTTGTCTTGCACAGGTGTCAGGAAAAGAACCTGTTGTTAAACTGGGAAAAGTGTCATTTCATGACAACTGAGGGTTTGGTTCTTGGACACCTAGTCTCCAAAGCAGGTATTCAGGTTGACAGAGCAAAAGTTGAGGTGATTGAGAAGTTGCCTACACCAAAATGCGTCAAGGACATACGATCCTTTCTAGGCCATGCAGGATTTTATCGAAGATTCATAAAGGATTTCAGCGCCATCTCCCGCCCCCTCTGCCACTTATTAACTTTAAATACTGATTTCATATGGACACAAGAGTGTCAAGTTTCATTTGATAAATTAAAGAACTCACTTGTTTCCTCCCCTATTTTGCAGGTTCCAGACTGGAGCATGCCATTTGAAATTATGTGTGATGCAAGTGACTACGCGATGGGGGCAGTGCTTGGGCAAAAGAAAGAGAAAGTTCCTTGTGTAATCTATTATGCCAGTAAAACTTTGAATGAAGCACAACGGAACTACACTACTATGGAGAAAGAGTTGCTAGCGGTGGTGTTTGCATTGGAGAAATTCAGAAGCTATATATTGGGCTCACCTATTCTCATCTTTACAGATCATTCTGCACTGAAATATCTTTTATCTAAAAAGGATGCTAAACCTAGACTTATACGATGGATTCTCCTTTTGCAGGAATTCAATATTCAGATCAAGGATAAAAAAGGAGTTGAGAACAATGTCGCAGATCACCTTTCTAGATTGACGGTGGGAACAGAGTCGCCTACCATTCCATTGCGAGATTCCTTCCCAGATGAGCAGCTTTTCGCCATTTCTACCCTACCATGGTATGCAGATATAGCTAATTATTTGGTGACAGCTAGAACCCCTCCACATTGGTCTTCTTTAGATTTCAAACGCTTCAAGCATGAGGTAAAATCGTTCTATTTTGATGATCCTTACCTTTTTAAATACTGTGGAGACCAAATTGTAAGGAGATGTGTACCCGACCATGAGTTTGATAGTGTTTTACATTTTTGCCATGATGGGGTATGTGGGGGGCACTTTTCAGCTCATAAGACTGTTGCAAAAATTTTACAGAGTGGTTTTTATTGGCCTACAATGTTTAAAGATGCATATGCTTATTGTAAATCATGTGTGCGTTGTCAACAGTTGGGGGGGAATTACAAAAAGAAACATGATGCCGTTGAATCCCATGTTAGAAATAGAATTATTTGATTGTTGGGGTATTGATTTCATGGGGCCTTTTCCACCATCTTTTGGGTATATATTTGTATTGGTTGCCATTGATTATGTTTCTAAATGGGTGGAAGCTATTCCTTGCAGGTCCAATGACGCTTCCATTGTGCTGAAATTTTTGAAAGAGAACATCTTCTCGCGCTTTGGAGTGCCAAAGGCCATTATCAGTGATGGAGGTTCTCATTTCTGCAATAGGCTCTTCGCAAATCTAATGAAGAAATTTGGGTTGACACATAAAGTTTCAACACCTTACCACCCTCAAACAAATGGACAAGCGGAATTGGCGAATAAGGAAATCAAGAACATTCTTCAGAAAACAGTGAATCCAACACGCAAAGATTGGAGTCTTTGCTTGCCTGAAGCTCTATGGGCCTACAGGACAGCATACAAGACTATCTTAGGGATGTCACCGTTTCGTTTGGTTTATGGAAAAAATTGCCATCTTCCTGTTGAATTAGAGCACAAATCTTTTTGGGCAATTAAAACACTTAATTTGCTTGATGACTCATCAAATGTTTCTCGTAAATTGCAGATCATGGAGCTTGATGAGATACGACGAGAGGCATATGAAAATGCAAAGCTAGCAAAAGAAAGGATGAAAGCTGTGCACGACAAGATGATCCTACGAAAGGAATTCAAAGTTGGAGACAAGGTTTTGTTGTACAATTCAAGACTCCATATATTTCCAGGAAAGCTACGCTCAAAATGGACGGGACCATACTTTGTCAAAGAAGTCTTTTCACATGGAGCGGTGGTCTTAGTGAATGAAAAGGATGGCCAT
The DNA here is from genome assembly GCA_030789695.1 of Scilla litardierei. Taxonomy (NCBI): domain Eukaryota; kingdom Viridiplantae; phylum Streptophyta; class Magnoliopsida; order Asparagales; family Asparagaceae; genus Scilla; species Scilla litardierei. Next base: position 153,592,256 of record CM061133.1, read on the forward strand.
CAATTCAAAGTCAACGGACAACGTCTGAAACATTTTCAAGAGCTTTGGGCCAGAGAGGATACCACCATTGATCTCACAGATCCACCTTCGGGTGGTCACTAATCAGGTGTGTTCTTTCCATGATTCCCTCTCCTTAACATTGAGGACAATGCCTATTTTAAGTTGGGGGGAGGGTATATACTTTTAGGATTTTTTTTATTTTTTTAGTAGTTCCCTTTTCAAATTTTTTTTTCTTTTATAAAAAAGGGGTTGAGTCAAGATATTACACCTAGAAATGAACCTCATGTGATGAAAATTCTCGAAATCCATTCACCACTTTGCACATATGATTTATTTTCCTCCATCGCTATTGTTAAATATTTCATTCTCATTCGATATGAATGCTATTACTCATGGTAAATCTCTCTTGAAATATCTCTATGGTAGGATTGAATGATGACTTAATAAATCTTGAAGTTATGAATTAGCAAGTCGTATGCTTTCAATGGAACACACCATCACAAAATGACTTGAGCACTGGTTTTTATCTCATATTCATTGCTATTTGCATGCTTTGTGTGATCTTGGGTGGAAAGTCTACACTGTCTTTTGAAATGATTAGGATAACCCATTCTTGTGAAAGAATAAAGAAAAGGAAGCTATCTTGCCAGGTTATTTATGCACGCACAAAAGAAAGAATGAAATAAGATGAATGAAGAAAAATATATGGACGAATAAATGTGTCATTAAAGAAATAACTTGGTTGGCTCGATTAGTACAGTCCGAGGGGTCCTTCTTGGCCTAATGCCCTATTATCGTCTGATTTGGGAGCCATTGACTGGAACCTCAATCATTTGATGGGGCGATCCAAGTTATACATTTTTTCTGCAAATGTTGCTTGATGCGCGTTATGCAGAACTAATAAAATGAGAAAAGAAGAGCAAGAAAAAGTGTGCATCATTAGCAAGGCAAGAGAACTTCCAAAGCTTGAAGAAAGCACAAGATATGATGTGATTTCCTATGAATGAAAATTGATGTGTGTATGTCTTGATGCCAATCTATTTTTGCATGCTTTGCATGATACATCTACGCTCCAAGTTATAAACTTTGATTGAAAGGTGTGAGCCATTGACTTTGCATACCATGCGCTATGAAGTAATGGAAAGTGAAGTTAAGTTGATTTAATGACCATTTTAGAGATACTTGCTTTTCATGGTCACCCATGAGTACCATTATATAATGAGCATGAAATCTTGGCATTAGTGTGTGGACATTTTCTTTCGTCCTTGTAGTATGGTGATGAATGATTTGAGACCTGATAAGGTGATCTAGGTGTATACTTGATATCGTATCTCGCTCATTTTGCTAGAGACTAGCAAAACGCTAGTTGGGGGGTGTGATTCGGGTTGAATATTGTGTATTTAACCCCCTAATTAGTCCTATGATGTGCCTATATAATACTTAATTGCTCTCTAATATGTGCGTATTTTGTACACCATTATTTATTAGAGAAATCACATTATTTGTGCACAAAACACGAATTCTATTGAGTATTTCTGCAGTTTTATATTTTTCTTAGTATCGTCTCGATCTCACGATTCCAACGACTATTTATTTGTATTTTTCTGAGATCTGTGCTAATTTCTATGAATTTTTGAATGCAGAATACAATTTAAATGGAGAAATACGTTTAAAATACGAAAATACGCCGTCAGCCAACCAGACGCTGCCACGTGGCAGCATCTGAGCGATCCCTGCCGAATCCGACGGCCACGAGCGGAGGAGAAGAATTAACGAGGCGGGCGAATTCTCGTCCGTTCGATCGCAATCGAACGGCTGCGATCCGCCCCGATAAAACAAAGCGGAAGCGGATTCGAATTCATCCGATGGACACGCGTCAAGATCGCAACGAACCCCGCTCGTATCTGACGGATCAGGAGAGCGATCGACGTGGTTCGCTTAGGACGGTTAGATTCGAATCGGACGGCTAACAGCTAACTCCGAGCGGGGATCGAAGAACACCGGATGCGGGCGCTCGCGACGATCAAACCCGATAAATAAGGGGCCACGCGTCGCTTCTACAGAAGATCCCGCTTGAATCGTGCGGCCACAAGTTGCAGCGATGAAATGAAGCGGGTTTGCGTGAATTTTAAGCGGGTTTGACCCGCTAACACAACTTAAACCCGCAATGAAGTATATTTAAGCGTATTTTGATCCTAGGGTTGAAATTCTGGCGTATTTTGGGACGTTTGGAGCGGCTACTGTGCGTATTTCTCCAGGAGAAAATTCTAAAAATTTCCAGAGACTATTCTTCCTATTCTCAGAGAGTTTTGGGTTCTAAGGATGAGATTTGGTGATAATTTCTTGAACTTATACCCCGTATTTGGTGTATTTCTTTGTATTTTGCTATCTAAACGATGTATTTTGCTATCAAAACTGATTTTTATTGCACCATGAGTGGCTAATCTCTTTGTGCTATGGTTGTGATGTAGTTAGGGGTATGTAGTTGCTAAATTTCATGTCTTTAGCCCTATTATCATGTCCAAATTGCTAGTTTTGTTGATTTCTACAACGTATTTGATGGGTATTTGCTTACTATCGATATTGTTGATGTGCCCTATGGCTAGGCCCTGATAAGGTTAGCCAATTTGTGTTCTCTAATCTGAACTTATCGCTGCGATTATTGTTTAATGAAATCAACATTGCTAGTAATACGTTTAAGGCTATTTTGACTAGTTTTCATCGATTTATCTTCCGACGCCTTCACGTCTTGACCGGGTGAAGCGTTGTGTGACATTAAAAGACGTGAAATTTCAGCGACTATAAACTCCTAATGAACTCACAACCGTAGCATATTTGTCTCATTGGATACCAAACTTTCGTGATACCGTAATACTTTTAGGAACCACTTTCTTTGCTACAAATCCGTACACTATTTTTCACCTTCACAAAGGTGGTCGTTTTCTTAACCGTATATTATATTTGATTAGTTGAATTTGTGTTATCTCAGGTCGACTTGTCCCGAGGATTCGACTCTGGACTCTCCAGATACTACTTGCACGATCTCCTGCGCTTGGGAGTAAAACTCACATTGTTTTGAGAGAGGCAAGTTTTTGGCGCCGTTGCCGGGGACAACGGTATCTTTGATCCACATTTTCAGCTTTTCAGAGGAGTACTCGGTGAGATCCTTCCACTTTATAGCTTAGTTTTATCATTGAAAAAAAAAATATATCTCTTTGCTAGTTTATGTGGCATAGGACCTCTGCTTCACACAGATTGATAAGAATTGAAAACATGGCTAATAATAACGAACAACCTCTTGTACACCCACAAGAATTACCATTGAGTGCTACTTATATGCCCACTAGAGTTGCTTCTGAGTCATGTATTGTTTTGCCTGAGGGTGCTCATTCTTTTTCGCTTAAAGCCGGGGTGATCCAGATCCTTCCCTCTTACCATGGAGAGGATAGGGTAAACCCTTACTTGCATATTAAAACGTTTGAAGAAGCATGCTCTACTCAGTTGGATGGAAAAGTTAGTAATGATGTTGTTTATCTTAAACTTTTTCCATTCTCATTGAAAGACAAGGCAAAGAATTGGTTCAATGCATTGCCTCCTAGATCTATTACTTCTTGGCTTACCATGCAAACTGAGTTTCTGAAAAAATTCTTTTCTTTGGCCAGGACTCAAGCTTTAAAGAGGCATATCATGTCTTTTTCGCAGAAGGAAACTGAAGCATACGATCAAACTTTGGAAAGATTTAAGGAGCTTCTGTTGGCGTGCCCACATCACGGTTTTGACAAGGGACGAACCATTGGATTCTTTTACGATGGATTGCAGCCGAATACGAAGCAATATGTAGAGATGATGTGCAATGGAGCTTTCTTTGAGAAGACCCCGACGGAGGCTTGGGCATATCATGTCTTTATTTTATGGTTATTCTGAGATTTAATAAATTGCTTGTTGTCTCATTTCAGTATTATTATCGTTGTTTCGTATTGCGTTGCAAGGACCTGCCAATTGATATTTATACGCTTATCAGACTACAGCTTCAAAGCTCCACGTCTGAGCGGACCTCCTCACGTCTCGCCTTCCATTTTAGGGAAGCGGGGCATGACAGGGAGCTCATTAGCTTTGTGATTTAATACTTTGTATTTTACATAATGTGTGTCATCATCAAAAAGGGGGAGATTGTTGAGTATTGGTGTTTTCATACCAATCTTATTTTGATGATGATCATAACATTATGTTGTTGCTAATGACTCTCATGTTTTAATCTCTCAGTTTTATTTCAAGAATATCTTTCTTGGAGACTAATCACTTGGTGCAAGGATGGACATCAAGTGAAGAAGGACCTTTGCTTGGACTCAAGGAGTGCCAAGGCTTGGAGATGATGGAGAGCAATCAAGGCATCAAGATTGAAGACTTAGACTCTAAGGAAAGCATTGTAATCCATGTATTTTACTTTATTGCTTTCTCTCTCTTTTGAGTCTAGGATTAATGTAATGCCTTGTTAGATGGTTTACTCATTCATGCATATGCATTTAACCATCTTAGTGAGCCTTAGGATTATCATAGAATCCAATCCAATAGGTTCACTTTGTCCAAAGACTCATTTGGAGTCTCTGGCTTTCCATCAGTCACCTGCTGAGTGAACCACAGTCGACTGGGTGATTTCCAGTCGCTTGTAGATCCTTCTACAGTCGCCTGATATGCACAGCTCAAGTCAACATTTCAATTGAATCAAACTTGAGCTTTACGTACAGTCGACTACTGGACAGTTTACAGTCGCCTGTATATTTATAGTCGCATGTATATTTACAGTCGCCTGTAGATTGGTCATCAGTCGCCTGCATAGCGTAAGTGTAATCTCTGCATCTCTCTGTTGTTTCTCCATCTTATACAGCAGACGACTGATTAAGGTTTTTACAGTCGCTTGACTAATACACAGTCGACTGTATTATTGACATCAGTCGCCTGTGTGCTTAACTGGAGAAAGAGTGCATCTTTCTGTTTTATTCCATCCCCTGCAGCAGTGTCACGCCCCGCTTCCCTAAAATGGAGGCGAGACGTGAAAAGGTCCGCTCAAACGTGGAGCTGTGAAGCTACACGCCTGATAAGCGTCAATAAATATATGCAGGTCCCTGTAACCACGAGCAGAACAAGATAATAACATAAGGAGATACAGAAATAAAATCCCAAATCTCAGCAATGTCCAAACATTTAAAATTAAGTTCAACATCCAGAAAAGCCACCAGGCTAAAAGAAAGAGTCTAGGCCCAAAACATGGCCAACAAAATCCAACACGGCACAAAGTATTGGTGCTACGCACCGACAACTAAAGCAGTCTAAACAACAACACAAACAGTCTCTACGACTGATCGCCCGTGTCCTCAAACTCCTCGATGAACGCGGGCTCTGACTCAGCGTCAGCGAACACCACGTCCTCAGCAACAACCTCAGGCTCAGGATCTAACATGTGTCACCCAAAATAGTAAAGGGGCACATGTCAGCAAGTCTAAAAGACTTGGGCAAGGAAACTGAAAGGAAGGTAAACTAACAACCTAGCAGTTATAATATGATGCATAGCATGACAAGTTTAGTATGTGAGTACAAATAAGGTAAGGTGCAAGTAACAAGTAACAAGTAACAAGTAACAAGTATGGCATGGATGACAAGTTTTACAAGTATAAACACGGACAAGTACAAGTCAAGTAAATCACATCAAGTAAACACGTCGTGCACAGAGATTACGTCTTCTGGCTAGAGTGGCGGATCAGGCCAACTCGTAAACTCAGGTGATCGCTTATCCCTACCCCTCCACGTGTATCGAGCCAGGGCATTACCCCCGAACACGTATGCTCGCTTCTGGATCACGAGCCAGGAAGTGTTTTTGACACGTATGGCGTAGGATTATGCCCGCATAACGGGTGCCTAGTCGGATCAAGTAGTACAAGTAATGTAGCGTGTGCTACGAATGCAACATTCAACATGGATAGCATGGCATGTACAGATAATTCACGTACAGTTAGTTGAATTTAAACATGGAAGATAAGATGCATGGATGACAAGTGCCAATAATTAAAAGTAGTCGGATCAAGCTTCGCTGTCAAGCTAGATCCTGAAATTTGCGCCTAGGCGAGTATCATTTCGTCGCCTAGTCTCTTTTACGCCTACAACAAGCAAATGGCCTAAAACATGGCCTAAAACCCTAAGTGGCAAGTTTCACTTGCCTAGCACCGAGGATGACGATCAACGAGGCACGTCACAAAATGTTAGACTACGGGGTTGGGATCGCTGCCATGACAAAACAATATCAGCACAATATCTCTAATATCCATTTTTATTAGGGTTTAACAAAAATCACCATGTGGGTTAAGAGAATATTAAAGGATCGATTTACCACCGTATCGTAGCGGAAGAACGATGCCGAGCAAGCACGGCAACAGAAGAACGATCCGGAGAACTATGGCTCAGATCTGAAAATAGGGGAAATTCTGGAGAAATTGGGATTCCGAGGGTTTTGGGGGTTTGCCGATGGCCTAAAGGAGATGGCCGGCGCAAATGGAGAGGGAGAGGGGCTCCGAGGATGAAGGAATGGATTGGGGAGTGTTGGGGAAGATCAGAGCTCCAAGGGGAAAGGAAATAGCGAAGAGAAGTGAAAGAAAGAAAGAGAAACGATCGGATGCTTAAATTGAAAATCGTGCGGTGGCTGGGCAAACCCTAGGTTTATGGGGTCGATTAGTCGGTCAAAGAAGAGTTGTTGACCGACTAGTTTGAGAACTAGTCGGTCGGTAGACCAACTGTGACCGACTAAAAGCAAACAGTAACTCAGGCCGTCAAAATAGTCAAAGAACTAGTCGGTTAAAGAACAATGGCTGACCGACTAGTTTGCAACCTAGTCGGTCGAAAAATGTTCTTAGACCGACTAATGATAAACAGTAACTTAGGTAAAATTAATCAAAGGAACTAGTCGGTCTGAGAGCAAGTTCTGACCGACTAGTTTCACATCTAGTCGGTCAGTGGTTGTTCTTAGACCGACTAAGAGTAAACAGTAACTCCTGAATTATTGATTTAATGAACTAGTCGGTTTGAGAAGAGTTCCTAACCGACTAGATTGGAATCTAGTCGGTTGGTTCCCCTTCTTGAACCAACTAAAGTGCACAAAAAGTCTCGAATCGAAGCGCGAAGTTTCCGGGAAGATTCCTACGGCTTCTAAGATCAACCTATCTCTAAGATATGAGCGATATGAAGCTCGTCACGAATGACTTACTCCAAACTCAACGATCAAAGGAAGAAGCTAGAAAATCACAACGAAACGAACGGAAACGAAAGCTACAGAGACGGAAACCACACATAAGGAGAAAATCCACCAAAACATATATATAATATAGATAATCCAAATACATGAAAAACCAGTCGTTACATCCTCCCCAACTTAAGAAAAATTCCGTCCTCGGAATTTCCCAACACTCACGTGTCCGGGAACAAAAGCGGGTAGCGCTCTCTCATTTCATCCTCTCTCTCCCAAGTAGACTCTCCTGGCGAGCCGTGTCGCCACATCACCCTCACAAGATTGACAACCTTGTTCCGGAGCAACTTCTGACGCCTGTCCAGAATCTGCACTGGCTGCTGGTCATACGTCATATCAGGGCGAACGGTAATCTCCGAGAAATCCACAGTATGAGATGGATCGCTGATGTATCGATGAAGCTGTGACACATGGAAAACATTGTGAACTCTCTCCAAAGATGGCGGCAAGGCTAAGTGGTAGGCTACCTCGCCAACTCTCTCCAAAATGTCAAACGGTCCAATGTATCGCGGGCTCAACTTCCCTCGCTTCCCAAAGTGAATCACTCCACGATTCGGGGAAATCTTCAAGAACACATGGTCGCTTGGCTGAAACTCCAAAGGACGGCGTTTAGCATCCGCCCAATGCTTAAAACGGTCCTGAGCAATCCTCAACCTCTCCCGAATGTTCCTGACAACATCCACGGCCTCCACAATCATCTCAAGTCCCAACAGCTCCTGATCACCAATGTCATCCCAACTCAATGGCGATCGACATTTCCTCCCATACAGCGCGGCAAAAGGCGCCATGACAATACTCGCCTGGAAGCTGTTGTTGTAAGAGAACTCCACTAGATGTAGATGGTCCTCCCACGAACCCTTGAAATCCAACATGCACGCCCTCAGCATGTCCTCCAAGATCTGAATCGTCCTATCGGACTGGCCATCTGTCTGCGGATGGTACACCGTGCTGAAACTCAGACGCGTACCCAAACTCTTCTGTAAACTCTGCCAGAACTGAGATGTGAACCTCGTGTCTCTGTCCGACACGATACTCACAGGGACTCCGTGAAGTCGTACGATCTCCTGCACGATTCACGTTACATCACTATTTGAACTAGGATAAGGAAATGGAAACAGAGAGTAAAAGAATTTACCTCCATGTATCTCCTCGCTAGCACCTCAGTGGACTGTCCTACTCGGAATGGAATAAAGTGCGCGGATTTGGTCAATCGATCTACGATCACCCAAATCGCGTCATTCTGCTTCGGACTCCGAGACAGTCCAGTCACAAAGTCCATAGTGATGTATTGCCATTTCCACTCCGGAATCGGAAGCGGTTGTAGCAACCCTGCCGTACGCTGATGCTCCGCCTTTACCTGCTGGCAAACCAGACACTTAGCTACACTCCGAGCCACGCTCCTCTTCATACCATGCCACCAATAGTTCAGACGAAGATCCTTGTACATCTTGGTGCCACCAGGATGCACAGAATACGGCGAATTGTGTGCCTCAACTAATAACTCCTCTCTGATATCCCCAGCTGGCACACACAACCTAGCTCCAAACCTCAGCGAGCCATCCTCATGAATCAAAAAGTCAGTCCGCAGACCGGCTTCTACCTGCTCCCGAATCTTCGCCAGCTTCGGATCTCCAGCCTGGCCAGCCTTGATCCGACCCACGATCGTCGACTGTATCTGCATACACATCAACGGAGAAGCCTCCTCAGGAAGAACAATCTCAAATCCGGACTCGCAAAAATCCTGCTGTAATCTCCACTGCGAAGTCAACAACATCACCGCTGGAAGCCTACTCAGCGCATCAGGAACCACATTCACCTTGCCAGGGTGATACTGCAAATCAATCTCATAATCCGCCATGATCTCCAACCATCGACGCTGTCGCATGTTGAGCTCCTTCTGAGTAAAAATATACTTCAAGCTTTTGTGATCGGTGAAGATCTTCACTTTCTCACTCAGCAGGAAGTGCCTCCAAATCTTGAGTGCAAACACGACAGCAGCCAACTCCAAGTCATGTGTCGGGTAATTCTTCTCATGAGTCTTGAGCTGACGCGAGGCATACGCCACAACATGCCCGTGCTGATGCAACACACAACCTAGACCCTTGCCAGAAGCATCGCAAAAGATCTCAAATCCTCCACTGCGATCAGGCATAACAAGAATAGGGGCAGTCGTCAATCTCTCCCTCAGAACACCAAAGGCATTCTCACAATCACCCGACCAAACAAAAGGTACATCCTTCCGCGTCAATCTGGTCATCGGCTCAGCAATACGGGAAAAGTCCTTAATGAAGCGTCGATAGTAGCCAGCAAGCCCAAGGAAACTCCGGATCTCAGATGCTGACTGCGGAACATGCCACTCTCTGATGGCCTTGATCTTCTCGGGATCCACTGAAATGCCATCTCCAGATACCACATGCCCGAGAAAAGCAACTCTGTCCAGCCAAAACTCGCATTTCGAAAACTTGGCATACAAACAATGCTTCCTCAAAATCTCCAATACTATCCTCAAGTGCGATGCATGCTCTTCCTCTGACTTTGAATAGATCAGAATGTCGTCAATAAAGATAACGACAAACTTGTCTAAAAAGTCGTAGAAAATCAGATTCATCAGATTCATGAAAACTGCGGGTGCATTGGTTACACCGAAGGGCATAACCACAAACTCGTAGTGTCCATACTTCGTCCTGAATGCTGTCTTTGAAACATCTTCCTTCTTCACCTTCAGCTGATGATAACCACTCCTCAGATCCAACTTCGAAAACACCCTCGAACCTCCAAGCTGATCAAAAATATCATCGATGCGAGGCAACGGGTATTTATTCTTGATGGTCACCGCATTTAGCTCCCTGTAGTCCATGCACATGCGACGCGAAGCATCCTTCTTCTTCACCAGCAGCACCGGTGCTCCCCACGGAGACACACTAGGATTGATATAACCATTCTGCAAAAGCTCATCCAGCTGCTTCCGCAATTCCTCCAACTCAGCGGGTGCCATATGGTAGGGCGCTTTCAAAATCGGCTGCGCTCCTGGAATAAGATCAATTGAAAATTCGAGGGCTCGTTCGGGTGGCAATCCAGACATCTCCTCGGGGAAGACGTCATCGAAGTCCCGCACTACCACTGGCCTCTCCAGCTCCATCTGCATAGCCACAAACTCCACTGGTCTGGCCCAAAATCTGACAGGGCCAAGCGAACTGCTACCTCGGCTGAACTCGAATACTGGATGTCCGGGGATCTCGAACACCACCTTCTTCCTCCGACAGTCGATCGTAGCATAGAAGCTCGCAAGCCAATCCATCCCAAGGACCGCATCGTAGTTGATGATGTCGTGGACAATGAAATCAGCGTAAAGCTCATGTCCACAGACCACCAACGAGCAAGAATTGCAACCACGATGCACCGAGATCACGCCATTTCCTGTGACGATATTCCAACTCTTGGGAAGACGGGACGTCGACAAGGAATGCTTCTCCATGAAGCGCCACGCCAAAATGCACATCGATGCACCTGAGTCAAAGAGGACTCGTGCAGGAAATGTGCACACCAAAATCACACCTACAAACAGTCTAACAATCAAGCCCTAGTCTAGCAAACAATCATGTGCAAGCAACCAAATATAATCTAACAATCAAAACTAGCTAGAAAAGTAACAGCTAGATTAAGGTTACATGCGATAACCTCATCCACATCCATGCTCTCCACCTCGGTCATCAGAAAAGCCTGCCTCCTCGGCGGAAAAGCCTGCTGAAAATCCTGCCTCTGTGGGACAAGAGCTGCTCCATGTCCAGCAGGAACAGGCGCTCTCTGCTGCAACAGGTGCCCTCCAAGGCTGCTTCGACTTCGGGCAGTCCTTCATGGTATGGGTAGGATCTCCACAGACAATACACTGGCCCAGGAATCTCCTACACTGCTCCTTGATATGCCCGGTCTTGCCGCAGAAATGGCAAGTCTTCTGAATAGGCCCTCCTGGCCTCTTGAACTGCACCGGCTGATTAGGCTTGAAACCAGGCCTAACCACCGCTCTGGCCTACTCCATAGGCCTCTTCCCATCTCCAGCAACATGTCCTCTCCTCTGGTTCAGGTTCAGCTCCTGCCTCCTCGCAGCTACCAGAACCTTCTGATAAGACTCCAGATCAGAGGAAGACACAAAACTCTGAAGCTCCAAAGCAAGTCCCTGCAGGAACCTCTGAGCCCTCTCATCAGCTTCCTGCACCATCTTCGGTGCGAACCGACTCAGCCTAGTGAACTCTTGGTGGTACTGGTCCATCGTCAAGCTCTCTTGCTTCAGCTCAATAAAACGCTGCAGCATCTCCTTCCTGGCAGCCTTCGGAAAGAACTCTTCATCAAACCTGGACTTAAAGGTAGCCCAAGCTATCGGCTCCACCAACATCTTCTCTTCCGCATCCCACCAGTTCTGAGCATTATCCTTGAGCTGCCTCTTCGCCAGATCAACCCATCCAGCCGGGCTGATCTTCGCCATCTTCAAATTATCCTCTATGTTCCGAATCCACTCATCGGCAGCTAGAGGACCCTCAGACCCATCAAAATACGCGGGACCAGCTCCCGAAACTGCTTCGCTCCTGGCTCGGAGCGAGGGTCCTCCGGAATTGCCCGAGCAGCTCGAACAACTGGAGCATTCTGGACTTGCAGGAGCACACCCTGCTGCACCTGCATCATCTGAAGCATCATCCACATCATCTCCCCATTGGTGGGCTCCCGCTCAGGCTCCTCGTCATGAGGGGGCACACCACCATCACCACGGGTATTTCGCCTTCCTGCCATCTAATGACACAGAAAACGAAACAAATTAGACTCATAGCTTATGACTCGGATGCCGAACTTAGTTTATTGGACATTCTAATATTATTATCGTTATTCCGATAATCGCAGTTACAGAAGAGGGACCTGCATGGGCCACCAACAAAACCTGTCACGCCCCGCTTCCCTAAAATGGAGGCGAGACGTGAAAAGGTCCGCTCAAACGTGGAGCTGTGAAGCTACACGCCTGATAAGCGTCAATAAAACATATGCAGGTCCCTGTAACCACGAGCAGAACAAGATAATAACACAAGGAGATACAGAAATAAAATCCCAAATCTCAGCAATGTCCAAACATTTAAAATTAAGTTCAACATCCAGAAAAGCCGCTAGGCTAAAAGAAAGAGTCTAGGCCCAAAACATGGCCAACAAAAGCCAACATGACACAAAGTATTGGTGCTACGCACCGACAACTAAAGCAGTCTAAACAACAACACAAACAGTCTCTACGACTGATCGCCCGTGTCCTCAAACTCCTCGATGAACGCGGGCTCTGACTTAGCGTCAGCAAACACCACGTCCTCAGCAGCAACCTCAGGCTCAGGATCTAACATGTGTCACCCAAAATAGTAAAGGGGCACATGTCAGCAAGTCTAAAAGACTTGGGCAAGGAAACTGAAAGGAAGGTAAACTAACAACCTAGCAGTTATAGTATAATGCATAGCATGACAAGTTTAGTATGTGAGTACAAATAAGGTAAGGTGCAAGTAACAAGTAACAAGTAACAAGTAACAAGTATGGCATGGATGACAAGTTTTACAAGTATAAACACGGACAAGTACAAGTCAAGTAAATCACGTCAAGTAAACATGTCGTGCACAGAGATTACGTCTTCTGGCTAGAGTGGCAGATCAGGCCAACTCGTAAACTCAGGTGATCGCTTATCCCTACCCCTCCATGTGTATCGAGCCAGGGCATTACCCCCGAACACGTATGCTCGCTTCTGGATCACGAGCCAGGAAGTGTTTTTGACACGTATGGCGTAGGGTTATGCCCGTATAACGGGTGCCTAGCCGGATCAAGTAGTACAAGTAATGTAGCGTGTGCTACGAATGCAACATTCAACATGGATAGCATGGCATGTACAGATAATTCTCGTACCGTTAGTTGAATTTAAACATGGCAGATAAGATGCAAGGATGACAGGTGCCAATAATTAAAAGTCGTCGGATCAAGCTTCGCTGTCAAGCTAGATCCTGAAATTTGCGCCTAGGCGAGTATCATTTCATTGCCTAGTCTCTTTTACACCTGCAACAAGCAAATGGCCTAAAACATGGCCTAAAACCTAAGTGGCAAGTTTCACTTGCCTAGCACCGAGGATGACGATCAACGAGGCACGTCACAAAATGTTAGACTACGGGGTTGGGATCGCTGCCATGGCAAAACAATATCAGCACAATATCTCTAATATCCATTTTTATTAGGGTTTAACAAAAATCACCATGTGGGTTAAGAGAATATTAAAGGATCGATTTACTACCGTATCGTAGCAGAAGAACGATGCCGAGCAAGCACGGCAACGGAAGAACGATCCGGAGAACTATGGCTCAGATCTGGAAATAGGGGAAATTCTGGAGAAATTGGGATTCCGAGGGTTTTGGGGGTTTGCTGACGGCCTAAAGGAGGTGGCCGGCTTAAATGGAGAGGGAGAGGGGCTCCGGAGATGAAGGAATGGATTGGGGAGTGTTGGGGAAGATCAGAGCTCCAAGGGGAAAGGAAATAGCCAAGAGAAGTGAAAGAAAGAAAGAGAAACGATCGGATGCTTAAATAGAAAATCGTGCGGTGGCTGGGCAAACCCTAGGTTTACGGGGTCGATTAGTCGGTCAAAGAAGAGTTGTTGACCGACTAGTTTGAGAACTAGTCGGTCGGTAGATCAACTGTGACCGACTAAAAGCAAACAGTAACTCAGGTCTTCAAAATGGTCAAAGAACTAGTCGGTTAAATAACAATGGCTGACCGACTAGTTTGTAACCTAGTCGGTCGAAAAATGTTCTTAGACCGACTAATGATGTAACTTAGGTAAAATTAATCAAAGGAACTAGTCGGTCTGAGAGCAAGTTCTGACCGACTAGTTTCACATCTAGTCGGTCGGTGGTAGTTCTTAGACCGACTAAGAGTAAACAGTAACTCCTGAATTATTGATTTAATGAATTAGTCGGTTTGAGAAGAGTTCCTGACCGACTAGATTGAAATCTAGTCGGTTGGTTCCCCTTCTTGAACCAACTAAAGTGCACAAAAAGTCTCGAATCGAAGCGCGAAGTTTCCGGGAAGATTCCTACGGCTTCTAAGATCAACCTATCTCTAAGATATGAGCGATATGAAGCTCGTCACGAATGACTTACTCCAAACTCAACGATCTAAGGTAAAAGCTAGAAAATCACAACGAAACGGACGAAAACGAAAGCTACAGAGACGGAAACCACACATAAGGAGAAAATCCACCAAAACATATATATATATATAATATAGATAATCCAAATACATGAAAAACCAGTCGTTACAAGTAGTCGCCTGCTGAAGGATTTACAGGCGCCTGTCCTGTTCTCAGTCGACTGTACTGTCTTCATCAGTCGACTGTCCTGGCTCAGATTATAGCCGTTGGATATTTTCTAGCCGTTGATCAGTCGACTGTCTATTGATCATCAGTCGACTATTCCTGTCGTTTTCGCCCAGTTTCTAGCCGTTGTTGAATTGATTCTTTGGCTGTTTTCTTGGGTTTTGGGGTTTGATATAGGGTTCCTATATATATGAGTGTGCTGCCATCTCTTATACTTCTTGATGCTATTGAACATCTCAAGAGATCCTTAAGCAACTCACAAACTCCCTCAAATCCCTCTCAAGAGCTCTTCTTCATGCATTGAAGTCCAGCTCAAGGGAATTCATCCAAGTGCTTTCAAGCATATCTCAACACTTGGAGATCCTCTTTCATGCCTTGCATCCATTCATGAGTAAGCATCTCAAGGCATAGGTAAGAGATTTACTTTACTTGGTGAATTTGTGTCTCTAATTCTCTTTTTGGGAATTAGATATTTCTCTCTTTGTGGGAGGTTGTTTCTTTGTGGGACTAAGGATATTCTCTTTGTGAGAATAACTCTCTTTGTGGGAGTAACTCTCTTTGTGGGAGTTTAGTGTCCTAGTGTAGGGCTAACCCTATTTCTCTGAGTGGGAGTTAGTGATTCTATGTGTAGGAGTCTTGATCCTCGTGTAGGATTGGTTGGGTCCTTGTGTAGGGCATAAATCCTCTTTGTGGAGTATCTCCTTGTGAGATTTGTATTCACGTCTCTGTGTAGGAATATAGTGAATATTGGTGTGGCTGGATGTTCCCAAGTTTGGGAAACCAGGGTAAAACTTTGTGTTTGCGTTTGGATTGATTGTGCCTTTTAATTCCACTTGCATTTATAATTCCGCATTTGCAAGTTTAATTTTAATTGGACAATTTTATTGCCATTACACTATTCACCCTCCTCTAGTGTGTGGTTTTAGTATTGCAAGGGTAAGACGATCCTTACAATTGGTATCAGAGCAAGGTTAAAGCATACTGCAACAATAGCATTCAACGCCTCATCCGCGTCTCATGAAGAAGGTCATTCAACCATTCGACCCCCGCTCTTTAATGGAACCAACTACCCAAGTTGGAAGATCAGAATGATGATCTACATGGAGGGTCAAGACCTATGAGACATTACGGAGGTCCCATTTGAGAAGCCCACTACTCCTGTAGCTTCTAGGACAAAGGCGGAGAAGGAGTCGATCAAGTTCAATGCGAGGGCTATGAACGCATTACATTGCGCTCTCTCAGCAAATGAGTTCAACCGCATCTCCATGTGCAAAACGGCCAACGATATCTGGCATACCTTGGAGATTTGTCATGAAGGGACTACGAATGTAAAGAAATCTAAACAAACTGTGTTTAGATCTAAATATGAAATGTTTAAGATGCAGGAAGGCGAAAGCATTTCAGAGATGTTCACAAGGTTCACTGATATCGTGAACGCTTTGGAGGGACTCGGGAAGATGATTTCCCAAGAGGATCATGTAGAGAAGATCCTTGACTCTCTCACACCTCGTTGGGAGTCAAAGGCCAACGGAATTTTTGAGTCATATGGCACGTCCAAATACACCGTTGAGGAGTGCATTAGTAATCTCATGGCGTATGAAGTAAAGCTTCAACACAAGAAGGAGATTCAACCATCGAAGCCCGAGAAGCTGGAGAAGCAAAAGGGGGTTGCATTCCATGCCAAGGAGGAGCCAATCAAGTGGAGGAGGAAATTCCATCGAGAAGCTCCTAGTGAAGAAGATGCGCAAGAAGATGCAAGTGGAGAAGAAATTGAGGAGCTTGCCGAGCAATTCAAAGCATTCCTCAAATGCAAGCAAGGTAAGTCTTTGTCAAAGTTTGCCCCCAATTCTAACAAGGTTCCTACTTGTTACATTTGCAGTGGAAAAGGTCACTTGTCCACCGAATGCCCTTCCAAACCCAACAAAGAAACTTACAAGGGTAAAGGGAAGAAGCATTGGAAAGGAAGGTCCAAGTCCAAAAATCAGAAGAAGGGACTTGTCGGGACCTTTGATGATTCGAGTGAGGACACTTCGAGTAACGAAGAAGAGGATGCAAAGGAGGATGCTCAAGCATGCTTTGTAGCCATTGATGGTCCTACTCCAATCCCCTCCGGATTAAATGAAGAAGAGTTGGATGCTTGGCTCGACGCCTATAACTCCTATGAGGATTTGTGCCTCATGGCTATGGAGGAGAAGTCATCATCAAGCTCTAGCAAGGATGAGGAGGAGGTTGAGATCGAGAAAGAAAAGATATCATACGAGGAGCTCAAGAACAACTTCGACTTGGTCTCCGAAAAGGCTAGTAAGTGCATCAACTCTTACAATAGATTAAAAGCAAAATATAAGATTGCTAAGAGTAGATTGCATGAACTCGATATTGCTAGTGTAACTCATGATGAAATGCATGCTTATGACACTAGTGAGAGAGACACACTTCTCTCTCAAGTTAAGGAATTGAGCCTTACAAATGAAAAACTTGTTGCTCAAAACCTTAACTTAGAGTCTTACATTCAACAACTTACGTTGAAATGTGAAGAGGAATCCCATAAGCTCATAAGCTTTGTGCATTCTAGGGATTCACTCCACGATTTGTTGGAAAAACAACATCCGGAAAATCATAGAGGAGGTTTGGGTTATATTCAAAATGTGGTACCCGAACCCACCTCTAATTTCTCTTATGATGCAAATTCAAGAAATATTGCTAAAGCACCTAAGAAGAATCACCATACTTTCTTGTACAATAATAACATCAACAAGAAGCATGTAGATCACGAGGTAATGAGGAAGAATGAAAAATCTTCATTTTTTTGCTAAGAAGCAAAATCCTCATTCTTTGCATGCCAAGAAATTCGTTTCTACACCTAAGCATGCCACATCCACCTCTCTTGCAAAGGCAAAACCTTGCCTAGGAAATCCTTGAGATTATGGATTCCCACTAAGGTTAGTGTACAAGAGAGGGATAGCTACATCAACTCTCTAGTTAGGGATGTGATCACCTCATGTGATTATATTAGGAAATCAAACTCCTCTTGGATTTGGTTGCCTAATGTTTAGGTTCCTCACACATATGCATATTGCATGGGTATTGTGCTTGAATGTTTATTTTTAGCATACCCATTGTTTGTGTGTGTTTCATGATTTTGAAAATAGTTTCAAACTAATTTTTCATGGAAATGGGGACCTTGGGGTTTGTTGACATGCATGCATTTGTGTGTTGGATATGGAAGACGTTTGTACACCCTTGTGGGAGATGTACGAGGGAATACGGACCTCGAACGTCGCGTACACAAAGTCGTGTGCAAAGGGAATCTGTTCCCTTGCGGAGAGGATCTCTGGATGAGTAGGAAAGTCGCTTTATATATGCATAAGTGCATGCGACATATGGCTAATAAAGGGGGAATATCTTAAGCTTATGTTGTACCATGTATATGGTACAACTTAAGCTTATAATGTGCCATGTATCATGGTACACCTTAATTAAGTTGTTCCAAAGGAACAACTTACCCTAAAATAACTACCTTGGGGGCTATAAATAAGACCCAAGGGTAAGCCATTTCTTACACCTTTTGCATGGAATTCATGCATGCAACTTCATCCTAGCGAAGCTCTGCAGAAATCTTTTCTCTTTCTCTATCCAAGTTCTTAATCTAAAGTAGAGATTTAGATTGTGGATTTAGTAGCCTTACTCCGTTCGTGAGAAGACTCGATCCGTCGTGGCGAATCCGAAGGCAAAGTTCCGAGACTACCGTTCCGCATACGCAAGCGTAAGTCTCAACTTTAATTATCGATCCTAACTCTGTTTTGGCAGGATCCTACATTGGTATCAGAGCCATATGGGTTCGCCCCGGTCAAACCACCGCCCCGTCGAAACTATGAACGAGTCGTTGTCTTTTTCACGAATGGGTCTCTTACCATTACGGATATGGTAGGAACGCTTCGTGACGGAGAGAACGCAGCGGTTGTTCTTTTCACGTTAGGGTCTCCTATCATTACGGATATGGTAGGAACTCTCCGTGACGGGAAAAACCGACCGTTCACGTAGTACGTTATTCATTTTTGGCACACGGCCATTAGGAAATAACTAATTTCTCGACGAACGGGTGCTTCATCGATAAACGGGTGCTTCATCGAGGAAGATGATGGTAGTTATTTCCATCGGGTAAGATGAAATTTGGTGCATGTGCACCATGGCCAAATGGGCTATGAAGGCCATGCACCCCCCTCCACTTGCGGAGGGGGTTGGCTACGGCCAATAACCACCGGCGACCACCCCATCAAGGGGGAGGAATGTGTGCGGCAACCCCATTCAAGGGGGTGGCCGGCCATGGCCAAAGGGGCCATGGCCGGCCAATGCCCAAAATGGCCTTGGCCATGACCGGCCATGGCCGGCCATGGCCAGGCCGGCAGTGGCCGGCCAAGGCCAGGCCGGCCCTGGCAGTGGCCAGGGCCGGCGCCCTGGCCACTGCCAGGGCCTGGCCGGCCCTGGCAGTGGCCAGGGCCAATGCCCTGGCCTCGGCCAGGGCATGGCCGGCCCTGGCTGGCCTCGGCCAGGGCAGAGGCCCTGGCCGGCCCTTGGCCAAGCCCCGGCCAGGGCAGAGGCCCTGGCCGGGAAGAAATTGCAGACCGAAAATTGGTCGACCAATTTGGTGTTTTTGGTCGACCAATCTGGCAGAAGGTCTGGGTCGACTGCAAACTTGCCAACTGACCCATACGGGGTGACAAAAGGCCTTGGCCAAACTCGAATGTGCCGATTAGCCCATACGGGGCTAACCACAGTGCCGACTAGTTCATATGGGACTAACGTTTTAATGAAGTTTTTCATTGGGCTCTACTCTTTGAAGATTAGCCATAGTGCTCTACTTCATGCGAGATTAGCCATGTCATTGTGCTCTACTCTACGGAGATTAGCCAATGTACTTGTGACGTTGTGCTCTACTCTACGGAGATTAGCCAACGTGCTTTCAAATTTTTTTGAAAAAGATGTTTTTCAAATAGGTTATGTCCCGTCCTTAATCGGGATAGCGCAATTTAGAATTCCAAGTCCTACCACGATCCGGCCATGGTTATCTAACCCATGGGTGTGTAGAGCAGGTCTCGTGGCTTGGCAATTGTTGCGCTAAAATTCTTTGCGCAAATTCTCACCTATTCTATTTTGAAAGATATGTTTTTCAAAGTATTTTTCCGCTGCTAATACCATACGGGTATTATTTCTGATTTCTTTTTACTTGAGATAAGTAAGAGGGATACTTTGAAAGTTACTTCTAGATGGTAGTTGGGAACGTAGTGAACTTCTCGATTCTAGAGTAACATTTCAACGCATCCAAGGAACTTATCAAGTGTTTAAAGAATCGAAACTTTATGCATAGAATTTTGATCGTGTTTTTCATTCTCTTTGCAGTTTTTTGGATCGAATATGTCTACCGCTTCTAAGAACATTGTCGCAGAGCTTAACAAAGGTGAAAAGCTCAACGGCGACAATTATAAACTTTGGTCAATAAAAATCCAATATGTTTTGGAGGAGCAAGATGTGCTCGAAACACTCCAAAACATAATGGAAGAACCTGAGTTGGGCAATACGGCCCAACACAAGAGGGACCGGGAAGCTTATGATACTTGGACTCGAAAGAACAAAATAGCACGTATTACGTTACTGTCCGCAATGGACAATGACATAATGCGTCTATTTCGGGAATTCGACCTAGCCAAAGACATATGGTCTGAGCTAGAAGTAAAGTTTGGTGGAACTTCGGTTACCAAACTCCGCTCCTTAAATATTCAATTTGATTCGTACAAGATGCGGCGAGATCATTCTATGAAAAAGCATCTCCGCCACATGGCGAATCTCATATCTGAATTAAAGGATGCGGGTGTTACGCTGTCTGACGAACATCAAATCCAAGCAGTCATTCGTTCACTCCCAGATAGCTGGGATAACATGAAAATGCACCTCACTCATAATGAGTGCATTAAAACTTGGGTAAATGACATTAAAATACCCCAACGTTTGGGCCATTGTCACATATATACCTTATCGTTCAATTTGGTAAAATTTGATACCCAAACGTTTAATAAAGTGTAAAACGTGATACCCTTTCTAAGTTTTCCGTCAGAAAAGTTGATCATGTGATAGCACGTGATAGAAATTGGACAAATTTGCCCCTCATCATCCAATACATAAGGATAAATGACATTAAAATACCCCAACGTTTGGGCCATTGTCACGTATATACCTTATCGTTCAATTTGGTAAAATTTGATACCCAAACGTTTAATTGATCTGCACTCATTTATGAACCTCTGAAGTTGTACATTGCTTTACTCCCACATTCCTTTTGCCTTATCAAATTTGTTCTCTTTATCTATCATCCTTCTATCCGTCAATGCATGTGAAGAATTGTCCACCTTGATCCTACTCTCATTCGCATCCATTAAGTGTTGTATCACTATTATTTACCAATTAGAGTGGGGTTAATCCTTCCACATGAAGAATTTGCAGCTCTTCTCCTTATCCCTACTTGGACACGACCAAAATCATCTTACTGGGTTTGCTCTTGTCCATGACATCCTCCTTGGCGTCCGCAACCCACAATTGCAGTACTTGAAATCTACATGATCTGTTTCAAAATCCCCACAACTCTGCCGTGATCTCCAATGACTTAGCCATCGGAGGACAATCGGGGGTCCATCCTCGATCCTCTGATGCCCTTCTCTCTCTCTCTCTCTCTCTCTCTCTCTCTCTCTCCAGAGAAGGGGGTCTTCCGATGGAACCCTGCATGGGTCATCTACTGGTGCGGGATCCTTGCATCAACAGCCGATGCGAGTTTTCTGCACCAAAAGTTAACATGCTACCAGAGATGAAACCAATAACGATTATTCGAAGCACAAGAAGCTTTCCCTTATACAAAGTCAAGCCAACCGACTATTTATACACCAACAACACTGATATTGAATCAGCAACCAACCCCATAAAAAGATCACAAATAATATCATCCCATCTGCCCGTCATCTGGCCTATTGACAGGTTCAGTTTCTCTTTCGGAAGTTATAAGGCTTGCATGTAATCTAATCACCCACCAACTGAGAGTAGACTATCAGCCATATCATGCTTGAACGTGTATGATATACACCGTGTATATCACAATTAAACGTTTGGGTAGCAAATTCTGCCACAATTAAACGATAAGGTATATACGTGACAATGGCCCAAACGTTGGGGTATTTTAATGTCATTTACCCTTTGTTTTAAGTCAGGGGCATAACGGTCAGACGTTTCGAGAAAAGTCCCCCTGTTAGCCAAATTGAGTTTTGGGTATCAAATTTTACCAAATTGAACGATAAGGTATATATGTGACAATGGCCCAAACGTTGGGGTATTTTAATGTCATTTACCCTTAAAACTTTAAGCGATGTGTCGAAACACCTCGAACTCGAGGAAGAGCGGATTCAAGCCGCAAAACCAAGTGCAGAAGTGCACGTGGCCGCTAATTCCTCACATGGGGGAAATAAGCGGAAGAATAAACGCTTAAGGTTTGTGAACGAACGAAAGCAAGAACCGGAAACCTCAAAGAAGACTAAGAACAAAAAGTGGCAAAAGAATGTGCACTCAAAGAAGAAAAACTTGAAGAAGATCAAGTGCTCTAAGTGCAACAAGTACGGTCACTTCGCCCGTACATGTACGGATGGAAGTGATAAGGTAACTTGTAGGGCTAGTTACATATATGTTTCTAGTTCCATGTTTCTTGCTGAATCTAACTATTTTTGGTTGATTGATTCAGGGGCCACAGACCACGTAGCGAAGGACAGAAGGTTCTTTGTAGAGTATCGAAAGATAACTCAAGGAACAAAGTGGATATACGTCGGCAACAACACTCGTGTTGAAGTCAAAGGCGTCGGAACATGTAAGCTAGTTCTCGACAACGACCGGACATAATTATTGCACGACGTCCTCTTTGCTCCAGATATTAGAAGGAATATCGTTTCCGTGGTCATGTTAATGTATTTAGATTATGAATGGAGGTTCTATAAACAGAAAGTTGACATTGTTTGTAATAGTTCTTTAATTGGATCTGGTAATGTTTGTAATGGATTAATTGTTTTAAATACAATGTATGATGCTTCTTCTTCCATTAATGAAAGTTTCCATTTGACAAATGCTTCTAACTCTGAATCTGAGATCATTTGTTGGCATGCAAGACTTGGTCATATTGGACCAACTAGAATGGATAGACTTGCCAAAAGTGGCTTGCTATCTAATGTTTCAAAAGTTGAAATGTCAACTTGCGAACATTGTCTTGTAGGGAAAACTTGTCGCAAGCCGTTTGGAACTGGCACAAGGGCCGAAGTTCCATTACAGCTTATCCATTCGGACATTTGCGGTCCAATGAATGTTAAGACAAGACGCGGGAAGTCCTATTTCATCACTTTTATTGATGACTTCACTCGTTTCGGTCATATTTATTTGATTTCCCACAAACATGAAGCTTTAACTTGCTTCAAAAACTATATGAGTTTAGTGGAAAATCAACTAGATCGCAAGATAAAGGTCTTGCGAACCGATCGGGGTGGAGAATATCAATCAACGAGTTTTAAGGAACTCTGTGATGAAAAAGGCATAGTTCATCAAATAACTATGCCTTATACTCCACAACAAAATGGTGTTGCGGAAAGAAGAAATAGGACATTGATGGAAATGGTCCGATCAATGATGTCACATGCAAATTTGCCTATCACCTTTTGGGGTGATGCATTATTGACGGTAGCGTTCATCTTAAACCGTGTACCCTCGAAGTCGGTAAGTTCTACTCCTTATGAGTTGTGGAACAATAGAACTCCAGACTTAAGCATTCTAAAACCTTGGGGTTGTGCCTCTTATGCACATTTATCCTCTCACAAATATGGCAAACTTGGGCCGCGTGGGAGGAAGTGTATCTTCATCCGATACGCTGAAAACTCCAAAGGATATGCTTTCGTCGGTCAAGAGGACAATGGGGGTCTTATAGAATTCGAATCGAGGGATGTTGTCTTCTTGGAAAATGAGTTTCCAAGACAGGGTGAGATAAGTCAAGACTTATCCTTGTTTGAGACTTGGGATCAAGAAGGATCGGAACGTTCGAGTGGGAGAATTCTTGGTGAAGAAGAAAATACGTTTCAAACTTCACCAATGGATGATACGAACGATACCAATCCTATTCCGAGTGGGAGTGATATTATTCCAAGTGGGAGTAATGTCATTCCAAGTGGGAGTGATCAAACTCAAGCAAGACATAGTAATCGAACGAGGCTAACACCTCTGAGATTTGAGGATGAATTTCCTCAAACATTCATGACATTACTACAAGATGATGACGAACCTGCAAATTTCAAACAGGCCGTCACATGCCCTGCTAAAGATAAATGGATAGCGGCAATGGAAGAAGAACTTCAATCCATGAAAACAAACCAAGTCTGGGACTTGGTTGATTTACCTAAGGGACGTAGAGCCATTGGGAACAAGTGGGTTCTCAAAATCAAGCATAAGGCTGATGGCTCCATTGAGAAATATAAAGCTCGCCTTGTTGCGAAAGGTTTCACGCAACAGGAAGGAATAGACTACGAAGAGACTTTCTCTCCTGTCGTGCGTTTTACCTCCATTCGCTTAATTCTGGCAATGGTGGCTTGTTTGGACCTCGAGTTACATCAGATGGATGTAAAGACTGCTTTTCTTAACGGAGAACTAGATGAGGAGATCTACATGGAACAACCAAACGGGTTTGTACAAGAAGAAAACAAACATAAGGTTTGTAAACTTCGTAAATCCATATATGGTCTTAAACAATCCTCAAGGCAGTGGTATATGCGCTTTCAAGAAGTCGTTTTGTCGTATGGTTTCTCCATGCTCGACGAAGACAACTGCGTATATATTAAGAGGATTAAAAACAAGTATGTAATTATGTCTCTTTATGTAGATGACATACTTATAGCCGGAAATGATAAGCATCTTATCATGGATATCAAAGCTTGGCTTTCATCCGTCTTTGAGATGAAAGACATGGGTGAAGCTGCATATATCCTTGGGGTTAAGATCTCAAGGAATCGTTCCAAGAAACTTCTTTCTCTCTCTCAAGAGACATATATAAAGAAAGTTTTAGAACGGTTTAATATGCATGACTGCAAGCCAATTGATACTCCAATAAGCAAAGGCGAGGGTCTATGTTTGGAAATGTGTCCCAAAGATCCAAAAGAAAAGAAAGCTATGGAAAAAGTTCCATACTCCAGTGCTGTCGGGAGTCTGATATACGCCATGATGTGTACCAGACCGGACATTTGCTATGCTGTTGGTATGGTAAGCCGTTACCAATCCAACCCAGGACAAGCACACTGGAAAGCAGTTAAGAGGATATTAAGATACCTCAAAGGGACTGCGGACTATGCGTTATGCTATCAAGGCAATACCTTGAGACTCGAAGGCTATACCGATGCTGATTGGGCGGGTGATCTCGATGAGCGAAGATCTACCTCAGGCTTTGTTTACTTGCTCGGGAATGGTGCAATATCCTGGAGCAGCAAGAAGCAAACCTACATCACCTTATCAACCATGGAAGCCGAATTCGTAGCATTCAGCATGGCGGTCCAAGAAGCTGTTTGGCTTAGGAAATTCTTAGACAGGCTGACGAATGCTTCTGACTCAAGCACTGTTCCCATATACAGTGATAGTCAAGCTTCGATTGCTTACGTCAAAGATCCTAAATTTCATTGTAAGACCAAACACATTGACATTCGATTCAAGTTTGCGAAGGACTATGACAAACGGAAGGAAGTAGACATATGATACATATCCACGCATGAGATGATAGCGGATCCCCTTACTAAGGCGATCCCCAGAGATGTGTTTTTTAAACACTTATCATCTATGGGAATGCGTAGGTGCTGAGCTGTATCATGTAATATTTCCCATGTCTATAGAAGATCAAAGTTTAATTTGCATACAAGTTTCTTACAAATGATTTTATGTACATTTGTGTTTAAGTCTCAGCTATTTTATTGTGTGTATGTCGGACAGATTAAGGTTGGCTCTCTCACATGAGCAACCGCCTTATCTTATCAGATGGATAAGATAGAGATGAGACTAGTTTAAAGTCAAAATCATTAAATGATTTAGAGTCGTGACTTAAACAAGATAGTCGAATGAAAGATCTGCATCATATGGATGCTTACAAAAGATCTGAGATCTGTATCACAAGGATATTTGAAAAAGATCTCATAGGATTTTTAAATCCTATCTGTCTTATGCAGGATGAGAGTCAGTGAATATTTCACGAGTAGTAAGGGGACTCAAAAAGATAGGCACTGTGGTGTCTGATCTTTCATCCGTACAACATCATTAAGACATACTCTCCCTGGGAAAGGAGTGATGTTGTAGTACGTGTTCATACCACGTATGCATTTCAACCACTGAGTTAGTAGCACTAGTGTTTGCTATTATGTGAGACTCAAAGGCCATACAGGTCTTAACTCTTACCCTCAAGGACTCCAATTGGTTCCTTTAGATTTTACGAGATGATCGCTATCTTAGCGTGTTGCTAATGGGCTATGATAATTCGGCTCGACGGGGCACGTTAGAAAAGCGAATCAAGTCAAGATCAGAAGGTTCGCAAGAAGAGGAAGATTGATTTCATATTCGCATTTGGACTTTTATGATTCAAAGCTGGCCAGCCAATTGTAATCCAGATGGGATTCAATTGTTGAATATAAAGTATAAGAAATGTGAAGAAATAATCTAGGGTAAATCATGCGTTGAACTACTCAACTTTGCACCTTCGAGGTCGTTGTGTATCTCTAACAAGTGCACAACAACAGACTCTACGCGCATGACGGTCGCACGGTCTATTTCTCGGTATGATAGATGAAAGAACTAAGGGAAAGACGTTCTCTTACAATCCCCTCAAGTGTGAGTGGGAGATGTTGGATATGGAAGACGTTTGTACACCCTTGTGGGGGATGTACGAGGGAATACGGACCTCGAACGTCGCGTACACGAAGTCGTGTGCAAAGGGAATCTGTTCCCTTGCGGAGAGGATCTCTGGATGAGTAGGAAAGTCGCTTTATATATGTATAAGTGCATGCGACATATGGCTAATAAAGGGGGAATATCTTAAGCTTATGTTGTACCATGTATATGGTACAACTTAAGCTTATAATGTGCCATGTATCATGGTACACCTTAATTAAGTTGTTCCAAAGGAACAACTTACCCTAAAATAACTACCTTGGGGGCTATAAATAAGACCCAAGGGTAAGCCATTTCTTACACCTTTTGCATGGAATTCATGCATGCAACTTCATCCTAGCGAAGCTCTGCAGAAATCTTTTCTCTTCCTCTATCCAAGTTCTTAATCTAAAGTAGAGATTTAGATTGTGGATTTAGTAGCCTTACTCCGTTCGTGAGAAGACTCGATCCGTCGTGGCGAATCCGAAGGCAAAGTTCCGAGACTACCGTTCCGCATACGCAAGCGTAAGTCTCAACTTTAATTATCGATCCTAACTCTGTTTTGGCAGGATCCTACATTGTGATCCATGTGTATGTCAATATGGGGAGTTAATATGTTATATGTTTAAAATATTTTAAGACATATTTTAACTCTCATTTCGGAAGTTATTTGAGATCATTATTTACATTTGGTTATTTTTGATCTCAAACCAAACCTCTTGTTTATTGCCAACATGTTTCATGTTAGATTTTTTGGCAATATTATTTGTGTATCATTGAAGCTTGATTTTTTCTTATCTATTGCTTTGATACACGTTCGGCCCATGGCTCCATTATTTGTATAATTGGTATTAGATCCTAGAAGTCAAAAGTTGACCATTTCCGTGATCTAGGAGGAGCATGGGATAGTGAATTGATACCCACTAAATTTTTCAATTTGGTATCATACATATCTTTCTTTTCTTGCATATTGTCACATCTTGGTTAAGATGACAAAGGGGGATATATTTGATGTCCACCTTTTTGACGATGTCAAGGGGGAGAGATATATGCATTATGTAAATATATATGGGGAGATATATTCATATGCATATGGGGAGAGATATATCTATGGGGAGAGATATATGGGATTAGATAAACCTTTCATGTTTGCATGATTTTGTCTATTAACAATTGGTTTATATAATCCATGCCTATTATATGTCACCATGATCTTACTTGGTAGAATGAGTATTTACTATTGTGTAACTCATTGTTTAATTGGTGCATATAAGTAGGGGGAGTGTAACGACTGGTTTTTCTATATTAGTGTTATCGATATAATATATATGTTTTGGTGGATTTTCTCCTTACGTGTGATTTCCGTCTCCGTAGCTTTCGCTTTCGTTCGTTTCGTTGTGATTTTCTAGCTTCTTCCTTAGATCGTTGAGCCTGGAGTAAGTCACACATGACGAGCTTCAAATCGCTCACATCTTAGAGTTAGTTTGAGCTTAGGAGCCATAGGAATCCTTCCAGGAGCTTCACGCTCCATATCGAGACTTTTCGTGCACGTTAGTTGGTTCAAGAAGGGGAACAAACCGACTAGATTCCAATCTAGTCGGTCAGGAACTCTTCTGGAACCGACTAGTTCATTAAATCAACTATTCAGAAGTTACTGTTTACTCTTAGTCGGTCTAAGAACAACCACCGACCGACTAGATGTGAAACTAGTCGGTCAGAACTTGCTCTCAGACCGACTAGTTCCTTTGATTAATTTTACCTAAGTTACTGTTTATCGTTAGTTGGTCCATGAACACTCACCGACCGACTAGGTCTCAAACTAGTCGGTCGACGGGCCTTCACAGACCGACTAATTCACTTCCCAGATTTCTTCCTTCTTTCGCTGTTTGATTTTAGTCGGTACAGTTGAACGACCGACCAACTAGTTTCCAAACTAGTCGGTCAGCCACCATTCGTTGACAGACTAAATCACCCAGAAACCCTAGGTTTGCCCTAGCCACCGTAGTTTACCTATAAATAGCTCCCGAACGTTTTATTTATTTCTTTCACTTCCCTTGGCCATTCTCCTTCCCCTTTTGATCCCTGATCTTCCCCAACCTTCCTCAACCCTTCCTCCTTCCTCAAAGAGCCACTCTCGCGCTCATTAGCGCCAGCCACCTCCCCATATGCCGTCGGCAAACCCCAAAAATCCCCCAAATCCCATTTCTCTAGATTTTCTCCCCGTTTCCAGATCTGAGCCGTACTTCTCCGGATCGTTCTTCCATTGCCGTGCTTGCTCGGCATTGTTCTTCCGCTACGATACGGTTAGTGAATCGATCCTTTAATATTCTCTTAACCCACATGATGATTTTTGTTAAACCCTAATAAAAATGGATATTAGAGATATTGTGCTGATATTGTTTTGCCATGGCAGCGATCCCAACCCCGTAGTCTAACATTTTGTGACGTGCCTCGTTGATCGTCATCCTCGGTGCTAGGCAAGTGAAACTTGCCACTTAGGGTTTTAGGCTATGTTTTAGGCCATTTGCTTGTTGTAGGCGTAAAAGAGACTAAACGACGAAATGATACTCGCCTAGGCGCAAATTTCAGGATCTAGCTTGACAACGAAGCTTGATCCGACTACTTTTAATTATTGGCACTTGTCATCCATGCATCTTATCTGCCATGTTTAAATTCAACTAACGGTACGCGAATTATCTGTACATGCCATGCTATCCATGTTGAATGTTGCATTCGTAGCATACGCTACATTACTTGTACTACTTGATCCGGCTAGGCACCCGTTATGCGGGCATAACCCTACGCCATACGTGTCAAAAACACTTCCTGGCTCGTGATCCAGAAGCGAGCATACGTGTTCGGGGGTAATGCCCTGGCTCGATACACATGGAGGGGTAGGGATAAGCGATCACCTGAGTTTATGAGTTGGCCTGATCCGCCACTCTAGCCAGAAGACGTAATCTCTGTGCACGACGTGTTTACTTGACGTGATTTACTTGACTTGTACTTGTCCATGTTTATACTTGTAAAACTTGTCATCCATGCCATACTTGCTACTTGTTACTTGCACCTTACCTTATTTGTTACTCATATACTAAACTTGTCATGCTATGCATCATACTATAACTACTAGGTTGTTAGTTTACATATCTTTCAGTTTTCTTGCCCAAGTCTTTTAGACTTGCTGACATGTGCCCCTTTCTCTTTTGGGTGACACATGTTAGATCCCGAGCTAGAGGCCGTTGCAGAGGACGTAGTGTTTGCTGGTGCTGAGCCAATGGTTGCCGAGGAGGAGCTTGTGGTCACTGGTGACCAGTCTTAGAGACCGCTTGTGTTCTCTTCCTTTGTTTAGGCTTGCTATTAGTTGTCGGTGCGTGGCACCTTTGCTTGTATGTTGTACTTTGTTGGCCATGTATGGGCCTTAGATTTTCCTTTTGAGCCGGTGGCTTTTCTGTGATATTGTAATTTATTTTATGGTTATTTTGAGATTTAATAAATTGCTTATTGTCTCATTTCATTATTATTATCGTTGTTTCGTATTGCGTTGCAAGGACCTGCCAATTGAATTTTATACGCTTATCAGACTGCAGCTTCAAAGCTCCACGTCTGAGCGGACCTCCTCACGTCTCGCCTTCCATTTTAGGAAAGCGGGGCGTGACAGGTTTTATTGATGGCCCATGCAGGTCCATTTGCAAATGCGAACTATCGAAACAACGATAATAATTATAGAATGTCCATTAAATAAATTAGAACATCCAAATTATAAGCCCGAAGTCTAGGTTTTTAGCGTTCCTATGTCTTAGGTGGCTGGTAGACGTGTTAGAGCATCTGTCCCAGCTTGGTAGGAAATCCATTAGGTCAGGACTATAGTAAGACTTAGTTAGACTTTTGTACTGGCTAGTTAGGGATCCCTGATTGTTTGTTAGACTCCATGCTAGTGATTGATATGATAGTCTTAAGAGTTACCTTAGTGGTTCCTGTCTAGCTCTGACCATGATAGATTCCTAGGATTCCTTTAGCCGTTCGCTGGGGTTCATCGATTTTGGGCCCAACAGAACATGATCTCGATTCTCTTAGAACCTTCTCTGAGGCCTCTAATATACTCTAGCCATTAGGAAGCCTTAGTGTTAAATTTCCCTTGACCTTTAGTCAACCGATGATTATGACCCTCTGATTCAATCTTTTCCTGGTCACTACACTTCAGTGTTACTGACCGTAGGTTTTCATCGTAGTTTTCTTGAATCGTAATTTAGGTGCATTCATCACGCAAACCACATTCATTGCCCTCGATTCACATGACCCCCTCCTCACTATTATCGTTGACCTTTGAAATCTTTTCCGTTGCAAATCTTGATTCTTCCAAAGTCGTTTTCAAATTTTTCCTTATTAAAAGTTTCCACTCGATTTAAATTTTGTTTTAAACCTTCCTTTAGTATATTTCCATTACTTCCGATTGAGCTAAAGGTCATTCTTAGATTTTGAAGACTATTTGGTCGTAATTTTAAATTACTATCTTGTAACTATTTTTCTAACATATATCGTCCGCACTTGATTTTAAACTTTAGTACTATTTCGATAAATCGATATACCACCTTTTCTAAATTGCGAAATTCATTTTAGTTATTTACCATACGTACTTTAAAATACTTCTTTCAAGATAAATAGCACTCTAATTAATTTATGAATATATGCTAATTATAAGTTTGTCGTACCCGTACTTCAAGTCTTTATACCAACCCGTTCTTGTGGCAAATCCTAGTTTCCCCTAAAAGTATTTTCGATGTTCCTCTTTCGCTAAGTTTAAATTTGTTCGAAAACTTTTAATATATATATATATTAGATTTCATACTCTTTCGCCGGCTTAAATTTATTTGTTCTTTTCTAAATATTGAAACTTTTGTCGAGATTTTTGATTATTAGTTTATAATATTTTCCAGCCTATATTTTCATATCGATATAAATGTCTTGCCCCTTTTCATATACCAATTTTATTCTGAACCGTACTTCTGTTTTTCCTAACCCGAATTATAATTTTCTTTTCTTACTTATGCCATTAAAACTTATTCGAATACCGAATCGTGCTTACTTCTTATATACCTTTCAAGTCACATGGGACTTCAGCTTTCAGCAAGTCGATTTTATGCTCAACGTTTTCCCTAGTTCAGATTTTCGTAAAATTACTTTTCGAAACCATTTCCTGATTTAGACCTCCATAATTCGGTTTTAAAGCTTTATTACCAATTTAATAATTCTATATATATCCTCCCACTTACTTCCATACTACTAAGATGCTATTATCTTTCCATTCATCATATACATATTTCTAAAAAATGATTTCTAAAATAGAACTACAATTATTTTTATATATCAGTACTATGTTTGTTGTGCTCGTGTGTTAAGACCCTTGTATAAATCAGTTTCTGCTGGCGAATCCGGATTCTCTAAAAGTACTTTCAATACGGTTTATTGAAATTTCTCTTCAATTTTAAGACTTGGAAAAACATTTGGCATGAGCATAAACCCTCTACACTGTATTTGATCTGATTTTATTCCTTGAATCTCGAAACTTTTCCAAAATTTTTAAACTACTGCCGCATAATATTTTTCTAACCTATGTCCTTAATGTTCGTGTAAATGATTTGCTTTTACTCGTGATAGCTTTATATAAGCTAAATAAACCATTCTTTTTATTATGTATATACGACTCAAACTTATTTCGAACGACTCATTTTATCGACCGGTTTCATACTCTTCGTTTTAACTTATATCTTTTACACACTATTTTCCATGTATCCTAATAGAGCATTATTACATCATTACACGACCGTTCTCATGCTTTTCGATCCTTCTCTTCGTTACGCTTTTGATTTCAGTTTCTTTCCTTTTGTCTAGCCAATAGAGCTTGTCGTCGCCGTGTCAACCTTAATATAATTTGGTGGGCCCCATTAGTGTAATTTGATGTGTCGTCGTAGTGTATTAAATTTTATGGTGCATATGAAGTTGTATGTGTGTTGGTATTGGTATATTGTGTGTCGGTAGTTATGTATTAGCTGCATGAGTATAAGTGTGATATACATATGATAGTAGGATTATAATTGTTTGATTGGTATTACTTGTTTTTATGAGATGTCGTATGCGTGTATACCATGAGGTATACCCGACTACTGCACATCTTATCTAATGGATGCAGTGAATGTATTGATGTACCAATTATAGATGGATGGATATGGTATGAATATATGATACATGTATGTGACTATACGATGACTGCATTTATTAGGGAGAGTATTGTAATTATAAGTGTGCTGATGTTTGTAATATTATTATGGCATATGAAGTGGTTGAAATAGGTGATATTACCTGATTAAATATTAAGGGTGTTTGACATTATGATATGTATATGGTTATGTTGGTAGATGTGTATGCATTAGAATAGTATTGGTATATGTATGGATGCTGTGTTATGTATATAGAATATTCTGCTATGATTTTGAGTCTCACTCAAGCTTGAGTGGGTATACTCTATGTACATTGGTGTATTTGTCTGTGATAGGTGTGAGGTGTTGGATGATGTATGTATAATGTTTGGATTGTTTGTGTCCGGTTGTGTTACGCACATGATTGTGGGTCACTAAACCAGTATATAGTTATAGGTGTTGGTCTTGTGGTATAGTTATTTATTAGGGGGGCTTGCCTGCGTGAATATATATATGTGCTAGCTAAAACTAAGTGTGTCGATGTACTGAGTTTATAATTGTATGATTGGTAAATATGAATGAAATGTTAGCGTGTGTGGGTGTGCACCATGCACAGATAAGTATGTGCTTAGTTATAAGTATTGATGATCATGGCATGTGTGGCATGTCGTGAATATAGTTATAGGACTATATTTGAAGTAAATATATGGTGAAGTATCTGTGTGCATTTGAATGACTATAAATTGTGAAATTATAATGATGGTGGAAGTATATTAAATATAATAACTTGAGTTTAGAATGGTGTGGTGTGATTACATGTGTTGACGTGTTTGGTATTGGATGTATACTAGGAGATATAGGGAGTAGTGTATTCTTATTGCCTTGTTCATAGGTAGCTACCTAACGTAGAGTATTTCGATGGTATTTACTGGTGTGAACTATTTAATTGGTTGTGAGTATCTGGACTATTGTTTCATGCTAGGAAGGAATAGCTGCATAAGGGATGTATGTATATATATATATGATAGAAATACGTGTATGCATCTGACTGACTATGATAGGAATAAGTGTATGAAGTGCGTGAATATATATATATATATATATATATATATATATATATATATATATATATATATATATATACACACACATATCAGTAGTGTTAATGTTTGAATACCTAGTGCATATATATAAGCACTTGTATTGAATATACCTAGTTGAAATGTAATGTGACACTGATTGAGGGTAGTTACCAGAGTGACTAGATATGTTAGAAAGTCCGAGGACAGACTTTATTCTAAGGTGGGTAGGATGTAACGACTGGTTTTTCTATATTAGTGTTATCGATATAATATATATGTCTTGGTGGATTTTCTCCTTACGTGTGATTTCCGTCACCGTAGCTTTCGCTTTTGTTCGTTTCGTTGTGATTTTCTAGCTTCTTCCTTAGATCGTTAAGCCTGGAGTAAGTCACACATGACGAGCTTCATATCGCTCACATCTTAGAGTTAGTTTGAGCTTAGGAGCCATAGGAATCCTTCCCGGAGCTTCGCGCTCCATATCGAGACTTTTTGTGCACGTTAGTTGGTTCAAGAAGGGGAACCAACCGACTAGATTCCAATCTAGTCGGTCAGGAACTCTTCTGGAACCGACTAGTTCATTAAATCAACTATTCAGAAGTTACTATTTACTCTTAGTCGGTCTAAGAACAACCACCGACTGACTAGATGTGAAACTAGTCGGTCAGAACTTGCTCTCAGACCGACTAGTTCCTTTGATTAATTTTACCTAAGTTACTGTTTATCGTTAGTCGGTCCATGAACACTCATCGACCGACTAGGTCTCAAACTAGTCGGTCGACGAGCCTTCACAGACCGACTAATTCACTTCCCAGATTTCTTCCTTCTTTCGCTGTTTGATTTTAGTCGGTCACAGTTGAACGATCGACCGACTAGTTCCCAAACTAGTCGGTCAGCCACCATTCGTTGACCGACTAAATCACCCAGAAACCCTAGGTTTGCCCTAGCCACCGTAGTTTACCTATAAATAGCTCCCGAACGTTTTATTTATTTCTTTCACTTCCCTTGGCCATTCTCCTTCCTCTTTTGATCCCTGATCTTCCCCAACCTTCCTAAACCCTTCCTCCTTCCTCAAAGAGCCCCTCTCGCCCTCATTAGCGCCGGCCACCTCCCCATATGCTGTCGGCAAACCCCAAAAATCCCCCAAATCCCATTTCTCCAGATTTTCTCCCCATTTCCAGATCTGAGCTGTAGTTCTCCGGATCGTTCTTCCATTGCCATGCTTGCTCGGCATCGTTATTCCGCTACGATACGGTTAGTGAATCGATCCTTTAATATTCTCTTAACCCATATGGTGATTTTTGTTAAACCCTAATAAAAATGGATATTAGAGATATTGTGCTGATATTGTTTTGCCATGGCAGCGATCCCAACCCCGTAGTCTAACATTTTGTGACGTGCCTCGTTGATCGTCATCCTCAGTGCTAGGCAAGTGAAACTTGCCACTTAGGGTTTTAGGCCATGTTTTAGGCTATTTGCTTGTTGTAGGCGTAAAAGAGACTAGGCGACGAAATGATACTCGCCTAGGCGCAAATTTCAGGATCTAGCTTGACAACGAAGCTTGATCCGACTACTTTTAATTATTGGCACTTGTCATCCATGCATCTTATCTGCCATGTTTAAATTCAACTAATGGTACGCGAATTATCTGTATATGCCATGCTATCCATGTTGAATGTTGCATTCGTAGCATACGCTACATTACTTGTACTACTTGATCCGGCTAGGCACCCGTTATGCGGGCATAACCCTACGCCATACGTGTCAAAAACACTTCCTGGCTCGTGATCCAGAAGCGAGCATACGTGTTCGGGGGTAATGCCCTGGCTCGATACACGTGGAGGGGTAGGGATAAGCGATCACCTGAGTTTACGAGTTGGCCTGATCCGCCACTCTAGCCAGAAGACGTAATCTCTGTGCACGACGTGTTTACTTGACGTGATTTACTTGACTTGTACTTGTCCGTGTTTATACTTGTAAAACTTGTCATCCATGCCATAATTGCTACTTGTTACTTGCACCTTACCTTATTTGTTACTCACATACTAAACTTGTCATGCTATGCATCATACTATAACTGCTAGGTTGTTAGTTTACCTATCTTTCAGTTTCCTTGCCCAAGTCTTTTAGACTTGCTGACATGTGCCCCTTTCTCTTTTGGGTGACACATGTTAGATCCCGAGCTAGAGGCCGTTATAGAGGACGTAGTGTTTGCTGGCGCAGCCAATGGTTGCCGAGGAGGAGCTTGTGGTCACTGGTGACCAGTCTTAGAGACCGCTTGTGTTCTCTTCCTTTGTTTAGGCTTGCTGTTAGTTGTCGGTGCGTGGCACCTTTGCTTGTATGTTGTACTTTGTTGGCCATGTATGGGCCTTAGATTTTCCTTTTGAGCCGGTGGCTTTTCTGTGATATTGTAATTTATTTTATGGTTATTCTGAGATTTAATAAATTGCTTGTTGTCTCATTTCAGTATTATTATCGTTGTTTCGTATTGCGTTGCAAGGACCTGCCAATTGATATTTATACGCTTATCAGACTACAGCTTCAAAGCTCCACGTCTGAGCGGACCTCCTCACGTCTCGCCTTCCATTTTAGGGAAGCGGGGCATGACAGGGAGCTCATTAGCTTTGTGATTTAATACTTTGTATTTTACATAATGTGTGTCATCATCAAAAAGGGGGAGATTGTTGAGTATTGGTGTTTTCATACCAATCTTATTTTGATGATGATCATAACATTATGTTGTTGCTAATGACTCTCATGTTTTAATCTCTCAGTTTTATTTCAAGAATATCTTTCTTGGAGACTAATCACTTGGTGCAAGGATGGACATCAAGTGAAGAAGGACCTTTGCTTGGACTCAAGGAGTGCCAAGGCTTGGAGATGATGAAGAGCAATCAAGGCATCAAGATTGAAGACTTAGACTCCAAGGAAAGCATTGTAATCCATGTATTTTACTTTATTGCTTTCTCTCTCTTTTGAGTCTAGGATTAATGTAATGCCTTGTTAGATGGTTTACTCATTCATGCATATGCATTTAACCATCTTAATGAGCCTTAGGATTATCATAGAATCCAATCCAATAGGTTCACTTTGACCAAAGACTCATTTGGAGTCTCTGGCTTTCCATAAGTCACCTGCTGAGTGAAACACAGTCGACTGGGTGATTTCTAGTCGCCTGTAGAACCTTCTACAGTCGCCTGATATGCACAGCTCAAGTCAACATTTCAATTGACTCAAACTTGAGCTTTACGCACAGTCGACTACTGGACAGTTTATAGTCGCCTGTAAATTTACAGTCGCCTGTAGATTGGTCATCAGTCACCTGTATAGCGTAAGTACAATCTCTGCATCTCTCTGTTGTTTCTCCATCTTATAGAGCAGACGACTGATTAAGGTTTTACAGTCGCCTGACTAATAGACAGTCGACTGTATTATTGACATCAGTCGCCTGTGTGCTTAACTGGAGAAAGAATGCAGCTCTCTGTTTTATTCCATCCCATGCAGCAGTCGCCTGCTGAAGGATTTAAAGGCGCCTTTCCTGTTCTCAGTCGACTGTACTGTCTTCATCAGTCGACTGTCCTGGCTCAGATTATAGCCGTTGGATATTTTCTAGCCATTGATCAGTCGACTGTCTTTTGATCATCAGTCGACTGTTCTTGTCGTTTTCGCCCAGTTTCTAGCCGTTGCTAAATTGATTCTTTGGCTGTTTTCTTGGGTTTTGGGGTTTGATATAGGGTTCCTATATATATGAGTGTGCTGCCATCTCTTATACTTCTTGATGCTATTGAATATCTCAAGAGATTCTTAAGCAATTCATATACTCCCTCAATTCCCTCTCAAGAGCTCTCATTCTTCTTCATGCATTGAAGTCCAGCTCAAGGGAATTCATCCAAGTGCTTTCAAGCATATCTCAACACTTGGAGATCCTCTTCCATGCCTTGCATCCATTCATGAGTAAGCATCTCAAGGCATAGGTAAAAGTATTTACTTTACTTGGTGAATTTGTGTCTCTAATTCTCTTTGTGGGAATTAGATCTTTCTCTCTTTGTAGGAGGTTGTCTCTTTGTGTGACTTAGGATATTCTCTTTGTGGGAATAACTCTCTTTGTGGGAGTAACTCTCTTTATGGGAGTTTAGTGTCCTAGTGTAGGGCTAACCCTATTTCTTTGAGTGGGAGTAGTGATTCTATGTGTATGAGTCTTGATCCTCGTGTAGGATTGGTTGGATCCTTGTGTAGGGCATAAATCCTCTTTGTGGGGTATCTCCTTGTGAGATTTGTATTCACTTCTCTGTGTGGGAATATAGTGAATATTGGTGTGGCTGGATGTACCCAAGTTTGGGGAACCAGG
Source organism: Scilla litardierei (assembly GCA_030789695.1). Lineage (NCBI taxonomy): Eukaryota > Viridiplantae > Streptophyta > Magnoliopsida > Asparagales > Asparagaceae > Scilla > Scilla litardierei. Next base: position 153,630,510 of record CM061133.1, read on the forward strand.
GTAAAAATTTGTGGTTGCGTTTGGATTGATTGTGCCTTTTAATTCCTCTTGCATTTATAATTTCGCATTTGCAAGTTTAATTTTAATTGGACAATTTTATTGTCATTACACTATTCACCCCCCTCTAGTGTGTGTTGTTAGTATTTCATGGGTAAGGCGGTCCTTACAACACACACACACACACACATGTTGACTAGGATCCATTCGGATGGATCAAACATGCGAATCCATCCAAGTGGAATTTAAAATTGAGCAAACTAAATGGGTAATCCGCTCCATTGGATGTGATCTAACATGTCTAAACTACATACAAACAAAATTTCAAGTTATTTGGACATGTTTTGTCCATCCATCAAGCGGTTGCAAAATTCGTCGCTTTTATGACTAGTCAAAAACATTGATTTTGCAACCACTTGATGGATGGGCAAAACATGTCCAAATAACTTGAAATTTTGTTTGTAGATAGTTTAGACATGTTAGATAACATCCAATGGAGCGTATTATCCATTTAGGTTCCCATTTTTAAATTCCACTTGGATGGATCCACATGTTTGATCCATCCGAATGGATCCTAGTATATATATATATATATATATATATATATATATATATATATATATATATATATATATATATATATATATAAATAAAAGGGTTAACAACTTTATTCATATAACTCATCAATAACAATATTGGATTACAGAAAGCTCCAAACATAAAAACTCTAAAGAAAACAATTCATAAATTATCCAACATCTCAACTCAGCGTCTGAGTCCTAATATTTAGAATTCCTTAGAATTCTTAAACTTTTCCGTCGAGGGAGATCTATATTTTTCTTTTTAATCGACTTCAATGATGATGCAAAGTGGCGCATTTCCTCCTCCCACTCCTGATTCTCCATAGTAGCATCCCCATCAAACTCCTCCATCCACTCATCCTCGTAGTTTCCATCAACCTCATCTTCATTACCGACATTATCAGGGTCATCTATACGGACATTTTCCGTAGGGCGTGCAGAAGACGGACCACCATACTCAAAAATACAAGGAACTACATCAGAAACAACTGCTGCAGTGTACTCAACATCAATTGGGTTCTTTGTAGCTGTTTGACCCTCACCTGTTGCTTCTCCTGTTGTGGCTTCAGGAACCAACACATTACCATCCACATTTGAAGTTGATTTAGTTTTCTCCACCCAAACCTTCTTGAAGGGACACTGGGCTGAGGAATGTCCAAAACATTCACACGATGAACAACTTGGGGGTAGGTTTTCGTACTCCATTCGAATGATTGTATTTCCCTCCTCCTCCACTGCAATCTCAACGGTGCTAGGTAATTTTGTCTTTGCCTCAACTTCCACAAAACATCTAGCATAAGAGTACCGTTCTCCAGAAGCTGTAGCCTTATCTACAAATAAAGGCTTACCTACAGAGCTAGCAATAATACTAATGCAATCTGTAGACCAAAATTTCAATGGAAGGTCAGGAAATCTCACCCATACTGGAATTGAGGACAAAAGATCTCTATCCATTGTAAGTTCTGGAGTCCAACGTCGCAGTACTATCACCCTTTTATCAAACATCCAAGGCCCTTCTTGGAGAACTCTGCTGCAATCTTCTTCTAACTCAAATTCAAAGAAGAAAAAACCATTTTCCCTGGAGTGAACCTGGAGCTTTCCTTTAGGTCGCCACAACCGCTGTACACATGCTCGGAGGTGTGAGTAAAATGGTTTGTCTCCCACAACATAACCAGTAAGAGTGCGACTCCATTTTGCAACATTAGCAGATACCGCTTCTTTAGGGATCCAAGGGATAGCCTTACCAGTTGGGATCTCACGTGGTGGAACGTATTCGCATTTGCTATGTTTCTCAACTGAACGACCAACAGAGAAGAGCGAACTCCATGCTTCACGCCCCGATTTTGCCACCCTCAAATGAGCAGATGATTTGCCAATAGTTTTATCAATTTGATCAACATCAGTAGAAGGTACTGTTTTAGGGGTAGCATTTCTAATCCTTTGATGACAGTACGATGAACACCGATGATATGGGTTGCCTGCATTGATACATGAAGGATCTACTCTCCCCATAGCATGACGGAGGGGGGAAAACCCGAAGCGAGGTCTGGAGGCTGACCCCGAGAAGCAACCTGACCCCGAGGAGCCATGAAGGACGAACTAGTCCGGATCAGCACTGTAGCCCACGAACGTCACAGGAGCAGATCCCCTCGGAGAAGGGTACTTGCCGCCGGAGAGCAGTACCGTGGTCAACCAGATCTGTGATGAAGCCGACGTCGACCGGATTGCCGCCGGAGCTGCTCCTGTGAGCAGTGCCGCCAGAGCTGATGGCGATGCCTTGTCGACGCCGACTTGATCTGAATGCCGACACCGACTGGATCTACCGATCTCTCACCGACCGGATCTGCAGACGTTGCTTCGGGTTGCCGCCGGAGCAGAAGTCGACCGGATCTGCAATCCCCTCGCTGACGTCGACCTGATTGCCGCCGGAGCAGAAGGCAACGTGATTTGCCGACCGGATCTGAGAAACAAGATCAGGGCCAAATCAAGTTCCCGATCTCCCCAAGAGAAGGATCCAGTTAGTTGATCTCGATGCAGTAGCCTGTCCGGCAGCGGCAAGACGTCGGAGACCGGCCTGAAGGCCGACGCAGCCAAAACCCCCACGCGCTAACCACCTAGGGCCGGCTCCGTAATGTATATTGGCTCAGTATATATATACATCTCCCGAGAGGGTGTTCCAGTGGTAAGTCATTCCGCTCCAAAGCCAAGGGGTGCGGGGTTCGAGGCCTATGGCCGCCGTGACTTGGTAATTATTGTGGAATTTGTTGTGGAATTATTTACCCTGGGGCTACATCTCCCCTCTCGGACTAACCCGGGGGCCGTTGGGGGCACGGCGGTTTCCCCCCAGTTTGCATAGTCTCGACCGGGCTCTCGCCTTACCCTCCTAAAAAAAGCCGAAGGCAGGGGGAGGGGGTTGGGGATTTTTCTGGGTTTTCAAAAAAAAAAAAAAAAAAAAAAAAAAATATATATATATATATATATTATAAAAGAGGGATGTTATCAAGAGAAATTGGATAAGAGATATTGGACATGAGAAATTGGATAAGAGATATCTATATTATAAAAGAGGGATGTTATCAAGAGAAATTGGATTAGAGATATTGGACAAGATAAATTGGATAAGAGATATCTATATTATAAAAGAGGGATGTTATCAAGAGAAATTGAATAAGTGATATTGGACAATAGAAATTGGATAAGAGTGATGTTATCAAGAGAAATTGGATAAGAGATATCTATATTACAAACGAGAGATGTTATCAAGAGAAATTGGATAAGAGATATTGGACAAGAGATATTGGATAAGAGATATCTATTATATAAAAGACGGATGTTATCAAGAGAAATTGATAAGAGAATTTGGACATGAGAAATTGGATAAGAGAATTTGGATATCTATTATATAAAACAGGGAAATTGAATAAGAGAAAATATAAGAGATGAGATTTTGAGGGATAAAAGAGGAGGTGGGGAATTTTGCACATACAACCCCGGTTTTTGTATTTTTGCCTATGGACCCTCCCCACACACACACCCACACTTTTTATTCTCACCCCTTCCGGCCATTTTATTTCCAGTTCTATGAAGATTTTGAATCTTATCCTACTAGGACAAAGCTTTGTCCTACGTGGCAAGTTTGTCCTAGGTGGTAATGACAATTTTGGGGGGACTTAAATTTTGGGGGAAAACTTAAATTTGGGGGGAAACTTGAAATTTTGTGGGAAAACTTGAAATCTGGGGAAACTTGAAATTTGTGGGGGAGAAAAACTCAGCCATTAAATAAACCGTGCCCAATGGGCACGGGTAATGACTAGTATATATATATATATAGGGTAAAGTGTTCCTAGGGTGACTCCTTAGATTAAATCTAAGGAGTCGCCCCCATTTTCCCTCATATCCCACAATTTGTTTGGATTTTATTTTTCATGGGGTTGTTGTTCACCTCATGGATGATCAACATACCAAAAATCAAGTCATTCCAATACTTTTAGAGCCACCATCTACCCCTTGCAACTTCAACGGCCTGAAAACGTGCTGAAAACCCATGAAGTTGCAAGGGGTAGATGTGGGCTCTAAAAGTATTGGAATGAATTGATTTTTGGTATGTTGATCAGCCATGAGGTGAACAACAACCCCATGAAAAAAAATTCCGAAAAAAAAATGTGGGATATGGGGAAAATGGGGGCGACTCCTTAGATTGAATCTAAGGAGTCACCCTAGGAACACTTTACCCATATATATATATATATATATATATATATATATATATATATATATATATAAGGGATCAAATAACCCCAAAAATAATCCCCAAGAAAACCCCCTAGCAAAAATTATATGCCCCCTCTATTTTCTCAGAAGATCCGAACCGTTCATCTTGATTTCCACCCTCTAAAACCTTGACCCACCAATTTTCAGCCCAATCCCATGTGTTTTGCCCGTTCATCAACCATTCGCAAAAGTTCTGCTCATGCAAAACCGTTAAATTTGGGACGGATGGATGAACGATCAAAACACATGGGATCTGGCTGACAATTGGTGGGTCAGAGTTTTAGAGGATGGAGATCAAGATGAACGGTTTGGATCTTCTAAAAAAAATAGGGGGGTATAGACTTTTTGCTAAGGGTTTTCTTGGGAGTTATTTTTGGAGATTATTTGACACACACACACACATATTATGGCCGAGTTAAAGATGGCCGAGTTGGTCTAAGGCGCCAGATTCAGGTTTTGGTCCGAAAGGACGTGCATACATTATGGTCGAGTTGAGATGGCCGAGTTGGTCTAACACACCAGATTAAGGTTCTGGCCCGAATGGACGTGGGTTTAAATCCCACTCTCAACAAATAGTAACCAAAGTTTTTTCTCTCCCAGCGGCTGCGCGGTCGATTTTGGGGCGATTCGTGGGCTCCTTGATGATTTTCGTCGGGGCTACGGATCCATCTGGCGAGCTTCCCCTCAGATCCCCCTGTCTCTTGTGGGGGTTCATGCCCCTTCCTCTCTCTACTTCCTTGCTCTGATATGGCGTCATCTAGCTCGAGCCCCTCTTCCTCTCACTTGGGTGATGATGACCATGCTCTGCAGGCTGGTAATGGCGTGGCTGGTGGTGGCAACTCTGGCGGTGGCAATCCAGAGGCCTATTGGATCCATGTAACGAGGCGTAGGCGACAAGGTGTTTTTTCGATTCTGGGTCCTTTTGCTCCTAGGGCTGGCAGTCATCGGTGGGAATAGGGCGACCTCCTCGGGGGATGTTGGTGTTACCCAGCCGCATGTTGGGGGGAGGGGGCAGGCGCCCTTCCACTGCCCCTACATCTCGTAGGCAGTCGGGTCCTCCGCATATGGTGTTTGACAAAATGCCACTGAGGCAGCCACCTTATATTCCTCGAACTTCCTATGCTACAACGCCTTCATATTATGACATTTGTGGCCCACGGTGTCCTAAGGCCCCCTATTGTGGCCTTGATTTCTCCCCCCTACCGTGGTTGATGGTGACTTCTTTGTGGACATTTTTCCCTCCGACATTGCTGAAGCTGCGGGGCGTTGGGCTCACACATTGGTTGGCTATGTCGTCGGACCCCGTCCATATTATGGTCATATCAAAACTTGGGTTGGCCGTGTCTGGACACCAAGGGGGATGTGCACTTGCACACTAAAGAAAACAAATTTTTCTTCTTCAAATTTGATTTATCCTCTGACAGCGATGAAATCCTTCACGACAAACCTTGGTTAATGGATGGATGCCTTCTTGTTCTCCGACGATGGACCCCACACATCCGCCTGGATCATGACTTATTCTCGGAGGTGCCCATTTGGTTCAGCTTCCCTAACTTGCCGATCCAATTCTGGAATAGAACATGTCTTGGAAGATAAACTACTCAAGTGGTTTGATGCTCCACTAGTGGATGCATTAGAGGATGGCCTCACAAAATCTATAGTTGCTCTACTATAAGATGTGCGATAAGTGGATGCATTATCCTTAGAATATCCAAGTCTACCGCGGTAATTTGTAGGAAATTGGTTTTCTAATACTGTGTTCAATTTTTCCTTTCCCTTGTTGAATCTATCAACGTTGGGGAACATGAGCTCATATCTCTTTATTAGAGAAGAGATATTGGTATCTAAAGTGGATATTTGTGAATTTAGGTCTTGCACTTGGTATTTGAGAGCAACATTCTCATTTCCCATAAGTGTGGTATGAGATCGAAGAGTTTCAATCTCAACATCGTCATAATCACTAATTTAGACTTTGTCCAATTGTGATTTGAGGGATATAACCTCATTTCTCAAACATTCATTTTAAGAAGTCAAAGTGGCTTTCTCTTTAATAAGTGCATTATGTGTAATAAAGCTAACATTTATATCAAAATTCATGGATGAAGTAGCTATGCTAGCAAGTTTGTCCTTAGAAATCATATATGAATTGAACAATTTTTTATAATTAACAAATAATTGCTGATTTGCTAATTTAAGTTCACCCATAGTTACCTCATCGGTGTTACTATCACTATCACTATATGAGTCCTTTGGAGAGCTTCCCATAGCCATGAAACATGTGTGTGCTGCTTCTCCCTTGTCCTCATCCGAGTCTTCGCTACTCGTATCATCGCTTGAATCATCACATGTTCCAACTAGTCCCTTCTTCTTTTTGTTCCCTTTGTACACATCTCCCTTTTTGTACTTGGGAGCTTTCCATATCTCCTTGTTTCTTAAGTAAGGGGCGATCCATCTTGATGTGTACTGGCTTATTACAATTAAAACACAAAGAATAATCGTTAGTAGAAACAAATTTATTTTTCGGTTTGAAGTTACCTCTTCGGTAGAACCGTTGGAACTTCCTTGCCATAAGAGCTAAAGATTGCATGTCTATTTCTTCGTCGGAGTCTTCATTCTTCGAGGTGGCTTTGAAAGAAATTGCTTTCTTTTTAGGTTCGGGTAAATCTCTTAGTGCATTCCTTTCATCTCTGTCCGCCTTCCTAACCTCATAAGCCATGAGGTTTCCTATGAAGGTCTCAACTGTGTATGTCTCCATGTTGTTTCCTTCCTCAACGACCATTGTCTTCTTTTTCCATTCCGAAGTGACGGCCATAATGAGTTTCTTTACCGTTTCTACTTTGGTATATTCTTTTCTAAGGGCTTTAAACTCATTCACGATGTTCGTGAATCTTGCATATATGCTTGAGATGGTTTCTGTTTCCTGCATTTGAAACATCTCAAAACGTTGTACAAAAACATAAAGCTTTGACAACTTTACCTGGGTTGTCCCTTCATGAGTAACTTGGAGATGTTTCCAAATTTGGTGTACGGTTGTGCAATTCGACACTTTGTTGAATTCGGTTGCATTCAATGCCTAAATAAGCGAGTTCATCGCTTTTGCATTATTTGTTTCTCCGAGCACTTGAGCTGGCGTCCATTTTGAGTAGTCTTCCTCAATTGGATCAACATGCTCCTTATCAACCGTACGCCAAAGAGAAGCACTCTTAAGGAAGATGACGATTTTGGCTTTCCAATACCCATAGTTTGACCCGTTGAGGTCGAACTGTGTATTGGCCTTCGACAATAGCCGATGCACCATCACGATTGTTGTTGTTTCTTGTGGTTGCCATAGTTTGAAAAACCTTGCTCTGATAATTGTAGGATCTGAAACTATAGGTGGAAAACGCTATGGGTTGAATAGTGCTTTATACCAATAATAAGGAAATTATGCCAAATTAAAGATCCCTTATGCAACCTTAGTGCGGAATTCAATGTGAGAGCAACAAATACAAGAATGCAAATGCAAACAAAGGATTTACCCTGGTTCAGATTCACCGAGTCTCCCCAACTCCGAGTCTCCCCGACTCCTTTAAATCCTACTCTAGCAACCCATTAGCAAACCCGCTAGTGATTAGTGATCCACTAATACCTACTTGCTAAAACCTGACAAGTGAAAAACCAATACACTTTCTTCAACTTTTCACAACCCAAGAATGGACTACTCTCACAACCCGAGATTCTCAAATATCAAGAGCGAAATAGAACCGAAATATGAAACAATTTCCACAACCTATGCCTTGAATAATACACTGAAGAATGAGGCAAGAAGGTATGTGTGATGTGCTCTAAATGATGAGAGTATGAGCACTTACTAATTGTCTTAAGAAAAGTAGCAATGAATGCTAGAAGCTTGATCTCGAAAGCTTTGGAGACAAGTTGAAACTTAGAGCTTGAGCTTGAATGGCTTTTAATGCTCTTGAATGCTCTAGTAAAGAAATTAATGACTTGAAATCACTTGAGAGTGTATTGAATGTAGTCTTAAGAGTTTAGCAAACTTCTCAAATCAAGACATCAAAGCCCTTTAAATAGCTCACTGAACTCTGTCCAAAAATTGTTAAAAATCCCCTGCATTAAATGCTGGAAACGGCTATTAACAGGCAGAAATCCTAGTCACCAGTCGCCTGAAGTAGAATGACCATGCGGCTGTTGTACTATTCTGACTGGGTCATAAATACAGTCTAACAGACACTTGGCAGACGTCTGAAGAAGACTTCCTAGACGTCTGATCCACTGCACAGTCGTCTGGCTTAAAGGCATCAGACGTCTGATCATACTGACAGTAAGGGACTGAGTCATTGGAACATATTGGTCCGAATACCCAGACATCTAATGTTCATCATCCAGACGTCTTGTCAACTATGTAGACATCTGGAAACACATCAGATGCTTTAATCAAGCCTTGATTGCAGAGTTTAAGATACTGGAAATATGGCTCGTAATTAACCAGAAGTCTAATGTATATCATCCAGGTGTCTGATATAATGTGAAGACGTCTGGAAACATAACATCAGACGACTGATTTCTGTCAGTCAGCAAAGGCCGAGATACTGGAAGTTCGGCTAGAATTAATCAGACGTCCAGAGTTCATCATCCGGCACCTGACACATTATGCAGACGTCTAGAATGAGAACTTCATACGTCTGTATAGGGTAGAGTATTGGAGAACGAAATATGCATGAGCACCAGGCGTCTGTAGATCAAGTACCAGGCACTTGGGTTCACTGAAAAACTCTATTTCGAGCTTATGCAAGTTATAATTCTATGACACTCCATGATATATGATCAAGAGTGTTGTGAGTGTTATAAGTGATATTTCTATCGAGTCTATTCAAGGCTTAACATGCTAATTCAACTAAGAAGTAAATAAAGAAAGATATGCATGTTTAATCCGCTTCACTTCTTATTGAATTCCTTGAAGACTTCCATTTGAGCTTGTTGAGTCCAACACTTTGATTTCCTTGCGTTTACTCTTTGATTTCCATGCTTCATTGATTGACGTCCTTGCATCAATGATCCAAGTCATCGTATTCATTTGATATGACTTTATCTATATTGACGATGATTTCATTATCTACAAAGCATTGGGATTAGTCACAATTGATTATGTTTGTTTATCATCAAAACCACATTGGGATATCCAATATTCAACAATATCATACCGGTTGGTGGGTTGGTGAAGCGATCCAGGATCTTCAACAAATTTTTAGAGAGCTATGGTGGAAGGTGAAGAAATTAGAGGAAACTTCATGGGACATCCCCAAAAGGTGGTGAGTTTTTTTCATTGTAGGGATGTGATATTGAAGCAGTGCCGCGTGATGAAATATAATGAAGATGCATATTATTTGGAGACTATTGGCTTACAAGGTCAAATCCAAAGTGGTTTACGATGTCATACTTTCTAAACATGGAATTTCTTGAGAAATCTAGACTACGACATGGTACATGTAAGGTAATCTATCAGAGTTATGAATCATTAGATAGTTGTGCATGATTATAGTAAATAATTTTCTTAACACAGGTAAAGGTGTTGCTTCAACCATGGTGATGGATAAACTTAAAAGTATTATAGCTGGGTGCATAAAGAAAATGGTTAAAAATAAGAGAAAAGATTCCCAAGGAATGTTAGGGGAGCATCTACCATTGGTGCAAACACATCCATAGAAGAACGTGAAGAAGCACCCTCATCACCTGGGGTGTATAACTAAAGAATTGTCCTTTGCAAGAGAGGACATGGATGTTGACATTGAGATAGAGGAGGAAGTGAATCAAGATGGGGAGGAAGTGGAACTAACACTGCCAGTAATATGATCCCTTATACCCGATGGTATAAGGCATCATATAAGAAGTTTTGAAATTATTCCTATGTTCTAGGTGACATATATTCATGATGTTTACGAGGAGGCATTGGGAGGGAGAGCCTATAGACTGTTAATGACTATATGATGGCAGAGCAACTACCAAGGTCCAATAAAGGGGATAGGTTGGTGTGTGTTCGTATATAAAAATTTAGGCATGGTATATGACATAGCTCTTAGGATATGTATAACCTTAAGAAAATTATTATAATCGACACATCTTGTTCAAAATAATAGTATGCTATTTAGTATTCTTTATCTCTATGATTTCTTGATATAAAAATATATATGTGTACACTAATATATAATTATATAGATATAGTTCTTAGATTGTGTGAATAAATTAGTATCATAACAAGATTATGATAATAAAGCCTAATTAATCCACTTAAGTATAATCAAGAATGTTCCTGATCATAGGAATATCATGACGATATTTTTATATACCAAATAAATAGGTATGCACTGATCTTTACTATTAAGATGATAATGGCTACTCTCATAACCATTCGATTTGTAGACATCGTGATATGGTGCATATGTATTTGTTAGAGAACAAGTTTACAGAAAAACTCACTGAGAAGATTTTACATGGTAGCATACTCTTACTGTTAATAGAAGCTCTCAAGTGACAGCTAATACATGTTAGTATTTAGATCTGAGATGCACTTAAGAATCCTACACGTAGGAGGACTACACTTTATCCTCTAATGACTAATACTTATGATGCTATTGCTTGATACCTACTGGGTGTAGTCCAAAATGTGTGAAGGGAGATGGAAATCAAGATGGAATTTGTCTCCTCCAATATAGGACTTTAGTGTCACATGAAGTTGGTATAAATCCATAGTAAATCCTTGGCCAATGTAGAATTGATAAACTTATTATAGTAATAAGTTTGTTCCATTGTAACTATGGAATCACATAATTGACTTATGACATTAAGATGCTATTGGAGTTTGATAGATTTTCATATATACCCAATACCCTTATTGACATATTTATTATAAATAAATTAGATTGCACAATAGTTATTACTGACATGCTCAGATTTATATTAGAGAAGAATCTAGTCTCACACTAATCAGGTAATTACGATTCTAAAATAGATGGTCTTCACAAGCAGCTAATGTCACTGTTATACTTATGACTTGATTGTAACATACGATCAATCACTACCGAAGTAGAAATCAGGCTTTCAGTGTCTTATAAAGATAATGGATTCATCGCGCTAAGGGAAGGAGAAAAATAAAATGCACATAAGTCAAGCAATCATAAGGAGTTAAGAGCACTTTAACTGAGAGAGGAGCTCATCACAAAGTGTTGTGAAGCGAGAGTAAAGTGTTCGTAAAATGTTACAAATACTTGATTCGAAGATAAGAATAAAAAAAACCACCTTCAAAGTCTCGTTATATATATATATATATGTATATATATATTCCTTTGAAATTATAAGTATGACGATCCTACAGGCTATTTTACAAATGTTACTCAACTAAATGAGAAAGTTGTTAACTAAATAAGAAAAGTTTCAATAGTAATTGCATATGTAAAGTTAGAGTTTTATGGGTTTTATCTCCAAATGTACTAGATGACTGTTCATCAATCAAAGCGCATGATTAAATGAAACATGTGATTTTGGATTGATTTTTAAAAATAAAATCAATAACCATAATCATAATAACCATTGTGCTTTTTAGATGAAGGTTTTTGGGTAGGAAAAAAATTAATCCCCTTAATAGCCTGATATAAGAAATTTCTATTTCAAAATAAAACTTCAAATACGATTACATTGTTTTATACACATGTTGATCTTTCTTATATTAATTCTATGCTTTTATTCAATGTAAATCAAAATTCTTCAAAATCTTATTTCTTTCCAAATCTATAGGGAGATTTTAAAAATAGTTAGTTTCCATGTGAGAATATCAATTTGCAACCTTTGAGATGATATGCCAAATTTAGTTACCATATACGTGTATTCTCTAATATTCACTTTCTCAAAAATTTGCATGAAATCTTTGTGAATTTTCCAAAAAAGCTGAGAATTTTCATGAAAAGTATGAAATCCCCTATACTTTTTCCCTTCCCTTTGTTATATATTTTCTTGCTTTTTTTACTATAAACAGGAATTTAAAGCTAAAATTTCCTGGCAGGCCATTTCGATCAAAATTATAATTTTAAAATTGAAAACCCAAATTGGGGTTTGATCATAGGCTAAGAATCAAGTAACACATAAAGAAATGGATCCTCCATGTTCTCAAGTTATGACCATTGCCGCAGAGGAAACTAAAGACAGGATCATTGATGCATGGTTGGTATTTCTTCTCTCTCAATTTCTTTTTTCCCTAAAAAATTTAGTATTTTTTATGTTACTGTAGCTTTGAATATATCTAGCATCATAATTTATGTAGGATTCGAGTCGTCTTAAAATGTAATCATTTTCATTTTATTTTATTGTTCATAGTCTCTATTAAAATGGTGAGTTAATATGCTTGCATTTTATTTAATTGAATTTTAAGCTGAACTTGGTTCTTTAATTTAGTTGACTTTGCGCTGTTCTGTTGGTTTATTGTTATTTTTTCGAATAAAATTTGAAATGTTGTTTCTATAGTGTTCAACTTAGGGTTTTGGTACTGCTAATAGATTATGGATTGCAGCTAATCATTGTCACTCTTATATTATTGCTACGCACACCCTTGATACTAAATAACATTATAAGTTTTGCTTACAGTCGAAATTGCTGCTATGATTGCATTGAGAGTTACACTGAATATTGCTTCTCCCTTCTTTATCTTCATCAATCAGGAACCAGAATTTGAAAAGTCACAAAGAAGGGGAATGAATTATGAGAGAAAGACATCAATTACATTCTCTTTATTTTTTTCCATATCATTCTCTTTAGTTTTACTAATTTACTGTTAACTTATACATCAAATAAGTATCCTTATAATGAAAGTTTGTTTTAATACCTAGCTTAATCTATCCCTAAGTTGATACAATTCCTAGAGAAAATTTGGCACGTACCCACATTAATGCTTGGTTGCGAGTAAAAAAATGAAGGGAATTGTTACGAGCACATATTGTTTTACTCGCATGCACAACCACTTATTTACAAGTTTGCCAGTCAAAATTTACACCTATTTACCACCCCCCCAACCCGACCCCTGCCGCGTAGTTTTTAGGGTTTGGAATGTGATGTGGGGAAGAGTGGCGGTGGAGGGGGTAGCGGAGTGACTGGGTTGTCGGAGGAGGGGGATGGGACGAGGTTGTTGGATGATGGGGAGGCGGAGGGGGCTGTGGAAGATGAAGATGGTCGTCGGAGCATGGCTAGGGATGTCGATGGATGGCTGGAGGTGGTGGCGGGTGCTGGGGAGGTCGGAGGGGGCGCAGGAGGGGGCGCAGGAGCATTGCTGGGGATGTCGAATGAGGGCTGGGGGAGGGCTGGCGACGGAGGGGGCGTCGAGGGGGCGTCGAAGGAGGCCGAGTGGCGAAGAGGGTGACAGCTGGTGGGGGAGGGGGCATCGGCTGGCGTCGAAGGGGGCGTTGGAGGAGGTCATGCACCAGATGGTGGTAGGGATGAGAATGGGCATGCCCATAGCCCGATTGGGCTTCCAATGGGCATGCCACATCATCATCCCTTCAAATCCTTCACTAATTCTAGAAAAATTAGTGAAGGATTTGAAGGGATGATGATGTGGCATGCCCAATTGGAAATCCAATCGGGCTTTGGGCATGCCCATCCTCATCCCTAGATGGTGGCGACGGAGGGGGCTGGTGGTGACGGAAGAGGGCGGTCGTCGTTCTATAGGGATGTCGGTGGAGGGTTGGGCGAGGGCTGGTGGCGGAGGGGATGACGGAGGTGGCGATGGAGGAGGGCTGGCGGCAGAGGGAGCGACGAAGGAGTGCTGGTGGCGTCGGAGGGGGGTGGCCGACGTTCGTCCATTTGCTCACCGCGCACAACGGGGCTTTTTCGGATTTTTTGAAAAGGTGTGTGCAGTGTGTAAATTTGAGTGGCAAACTTGTAAATAAGTGGATAAGTGGTTGTGCGCGCGAGTAAAATGGTATGTGCGCAAAGCAATTCCCAAAATGAATGATGTAATCTCTTTCCTGTCAAACCCTTGTTAAGAATTTGTTAGAGATCCGTATGGTATTCTACATGTATGTGTATGGTTCTTGTACTTATGTTTGTACTGTATTTGATTAGTTTAAATCAAATACATACGCAAAGGAATTTCAATAATCGTATTTGTGTAAGGGTCTACAAATGCCTCTTGTAATGGTTCTTAGGTGGTTAAGGGTAATAGTGAGATATCACGGTTGCAGTATTAGAGCTTAAAATTAATAAAAAGGGAGGAGATTTTTACCTACAAGTGTTTGCAACTCTATTCACATTTGCCATTAAGAGAGCTAGGGGTTCTTTCAGAAGTGAAGCTTGATGGGAGGTTTCAAAAAAAATTTGAGTGAGGGGTTTTTTTCAAAAAGGGTCAAAGTTAATTGGGTTTCTGAGAAAGTTTTTCAATTCTATGCACATAGTGGTATTTCTTATTTTAATTCTATGCTTTTATTCAATGCATATGAAAGTTTTTCAAAAATCTTCTTTCTTTCCAATTCAATAAAGAGATTTTTAAAAATAATTAAATTCCATGTGAGAATATTTGCACACTTAGGGTGTGTTTGGTTTAAATGAAAAGGAAAGAAAAGGAAAGAAAGTTAGAAGGAAAACTATTTCCATTGTTTGGTTGGAAAGAAAAAACAAAGGAAAATGAAAATGAAAGAAAACAAAGGAAAATTTTTATTAAAACTTTTCCTTGAGATTTTCCTCTTTTTGACCCAAGGAAAATGGGGGAAAAGAGAGGTAAACTACTTTCTCACACTTTCTTGTATTTATATTTTTTAGCAAACATAATTAGTTGTTATTTTTAATGAATCCACGAATTATTCATAAGTTTTTATCAAAAAATCATGAATAATTCGTGAATTTTTCAAAAAATTAATAATATTAGTAACTTTCTGTTCGCGAATTACTCGAAAAATTCACAAATTATTCACGAATTTTCAAATAAGTCGCGAATAATTGACAAATTTTTCAAAAAAAAAAACACCCTCAATTTATATTCATTCGTGAATTGTTCAAGAATAATTTATGAGTTTTTAAAAATTCGCGAATAATTCGCGCTTTTAAAAATTCTTGAATTATTTATGAATTTTTTATTTGCTAAATTAATAATTTTTTCAAAATAACCAATAAGTTTTTAATTTGAAAATAAAATTTTAATTTATTATGATGGTAGAATGATTTTAATTCACAACGTAACCAGTTAAATTATTTTTTATTCATATTCAATGAGCAACCTAATAAAATTAATTTCTATATTTTCCATTCAACTTTCTTCTCAACTTTTCTTCGTAACCAAACATGAGAAAGAATCTCACTTCATTTTCCTTTTCTTTCTTTTTCTTTTTCCTTTTCATTTCATTTTTCTTTCTTTCATTTTCCGGTTAGTGGGAAAATGAAAGAAAAGGAAAGAAAGTTAGAAGGAAACGTATTTCCATTGTTTGGTTGGAAAGAAAAAACAAATGAAAATGAAAGAAAACAAATGAAAATTTTTATTAAAACTTTTCTTTGAGATTTTCCTCTTTTTGACCCAAGGAAAATGAGGGAAAAGAGATGTAAACTAATTTCTCACACTTTCATGTATTTATATTTTTTTTAGCAAACATAATTAGTTGTTATTTTTAATGAATCCACGAATTATTCTTAAGTTTGTATCAAAAAATCATGAATAATTCGTGCATTTTTCAAAAAAAAAAAAATTTGACTTTCTTCCCAATTTTCTATATTTTCCATTCAACTTTCTTCCCAATTTTCCTTGGTAACCAACCATGAGAAATAATCTCATTTCATTTTCCGTTTCTTTCTTTTTCTTTTTCCTTTTCATTTCATTTTTCTTTCTTTCCTTTTCCCACTAACCAAACACACCCGAGATCATATTTCAAATCTAATGATATTTCAAATTAGTTACTATATACATTTCATTTTTTAAATATTCACCTTCTAAAAATTTGCACGAAATCCTCGTAAATTTTCTGATAAAATTTAGAATTATGATGACAAGACTTTCCCGATATGAAGTCCATAGCTAAAATGTTTGTGGTAGGCCATTTCTATCAAATTTATAATTTAAATATTGATGCATGGTTAGTATTTATTTTTTATCTTGATTTATTTTTTCATTTTTTTTACATTAGTGCAGTTTAGATTATATTTAGAATCATAATTTACTTAGGATTCATAGAATGTTATTCTTTTCATTTCATTTTATTGTTCATTGTCTCCATTAAAATGGCAAATTAACATGCTTGCATATTATTTAATGAAGTCTTAACTTGAACTTGGTTCATTAATAAAGTTGACTTTTTGACGATCTATCGGTTTATTGTTATGTTTTTAGTGAATAAAATTATGAAATTTATTTCTATATTATTCAACTTATGAATTCAGGATTCTTATTAGATTCTAGATGTTATCCATTCGTTGTCACTTGTATATTAATTGATATACGCATCACTGGTAATAAATAACATCATATGTTTTGCTTGCAGGTGCTCTTGCTGCTATGACTGCATTGAGAGTTGCATTGAATATTGCCTCTCTTTTCTTTAGTGTCATTTATCAGAAGCAAGAACTACGAAAATCAAAACAGAAGGGATCAAAGGAATTGTGAGAGAGATGATAGCAATTACCTTCTCTTTAATTTTTCCCTTTCTTTTTTCCTTCTTTCTATCTTGCTTTTTAATGAGAGAATGCCTCTGCTGAAACTTACATATTGCTCTTTTTTTCCTAAGTAAATCTGTTTTCTGAGGAAAAACAGTTACTTCCATGTTTAACATAATTGAACTCTATATAAATAGTGCAGGTTATGAACATCACTCTGTCATTAGTTTTGCGTTACTAGCACCTGATACATCAAATTATTATCCATGTAACAAAAGTCTGTTTTAAATACGAAGCATTATCTATACTCAGTTAATTCAATTCATGAAACAAATGTGTCATGCATCCACTGTTGGGAATAGACTGAATTATCTATGGCGAAAACCATCACCAAAACAACATGAACATTCACATTAAATCAATGACAATATACTGAATGCAGAAGCGTACCTAAATCCATGATGATTAATGGTTGGCCTTACAAATCAACAGGAGTCTCCAAGGGAAATCCTTTAGTTTTCTCTAGATCTATATGTGTCGATCGGATGCAGAATAGAATAGATACTTCGTCGTGCGCTCTGAAGACTATGACCAATATATATATGTATATATGTATGTATATATGCAACAGTCGTGTTGGCTTTGTGATTTCTATTTTAACCCCTCATTAAAATAGAAAGCACATTAAATCTCTACACATTAAATGTCAACACCCTATCAGATACATTAAACCCCAAATACTCAAAACAATAACATATGACTTTTAATTGGGCTTAATATGACAGCCTGCAATACATAATTATTTTACATATAAACCCAATGTTGGAAAATAATCCAACATTCTACCACATGGGATATTTGTCAAATCTTATAATTATGATTTGCATAAATAACCGAACAAGCTCAACTTTGATGTCATTACCGAAATGTATTTATAAACCAATCCAGTCCATCAATCATATATCAACATAGGATCAAGGCGGTCTTCGTTACATCTATCGTAACTCGACTCATCAATGGTCATGTATGCCAATACAACTGAATGACATGGATCATGATGTGGATGTGTAGCATAGAAATTTTATGTAATGTGATCTTAACATACCTATTTCCAACTGGTGCTCCCTTATTCTTAGTGAGATCAAACCATACCAAAATTGGAGTGTAAATAACCAAAACTTTATTTCTATAAAAAATAACATCAAAAATCCTTAAACTGAAGTAACTGAAAATGTCTATATCATATTAGCACTTAAAAGAACATACTCCCACTAAAACTGAATATCCCTTGATTGACTTGACACACATACGAGCAATGTGCTCTTGAAACCCTTTAAGTGACTATCCCTTAGTAATCGGATCTGCAATCATGTAGTATATTGTAATGTACTCTATAGACAAATGCTCACTCTGAACTCTTTATTTAACAACCAGAAGCTTGATGTCTTTATTCGTAGACTTTGTCGAGCTCCTATTATTAGAATATAAAACCGTAGACTTATTGTCACAAAATAATCTATGTGGTCTTTCAATACCATCAATATGTAGCGCTGCGATGAAATTTCGCAATCATATTTCATGATTGGATGCCTCATAATATGCTATGAACTCTGCAGCCATAACAAAAGAGGCTATATACCCCTCTTCCAGTAGATGGCACCTCCAGCTAGCAAATAAACATAGCCCAACATAGATTTCATACTATCTTGACATCCAACAAAATCAGAGTCAGTATACCTAATGATCTCAAGCTTTTCTGACCTCTGATATATAAGCAAGTAGACATTTTGTTCTCTTTAAGTACCATAAGACTCGTTTGGTTGCCATCTAATAATCTACTTCTGAATTTAAAAATCTATCCAATATTCCTGTAACGTACACAATATCCTGACGCGTACAATCCTGAGCATACATTAGACTCCCTACTGCTGAGGCATAGGGAATATTCTTCATTTCTTGTAACGGCCTGTTTCTATCGTACCTTCTTTGAGCACGTGCTTTTGATCGTGCACGTGTTTATTTTAGACTTTATTTGTTTTTGAACGATTTTGTGTGATATGTCGTCGTGATCGTCTCTGAAAATATTAGATTGTGGAATAACTTGGGAACGATATATCTCGAGTCGCTCTTCCGCGATACTAACTTATTTGACGTGACGTCGCGACTTTCTGTTTTGACACGAGACGTTTCTATTTTTAGTTTCGTCCCTCGACACAAAAAAGAAGATCCGTCTTCTCCAATATCTTTCTTTAGTCATCTAGAACACCCCATAATTATTTTATAATTTTTGGACTTAATTTGACCTATTTTCTATTTTTTTGAAAGCTTTAAATAATTTTAAAACCAATTTTTATAATGCTTTTAATTACAATAAAATTTCTATATTATAATAACGTATTAAAGAATTTTTAGGAAAAATTTTAGAATTTTTGGCCGCACCCATTTTGCGTGAGGGAGAGGAGAGTAATTTTTAAGTAAATTAATTAATTTAAATTATTTTAATAATATTTTTCCGAACCCAAACCCTAACCCTAGCTCTAACCTATTTAAGTTAGCCCTAGGAAAAGTTATTTCGTCATAGCTCAAAACCCTAGCCGCCGTTTCATCTTCTAAAGCTTCGTCGCAACGTTGCGACGATCGCAACGTGCACGACCGGAGCTCTCCCCTGCAAATCCCCTTGCACGACCGGAGCAGCACCCCGCATCGCCGCTCGCTCAGCCGTTGCATCGCTTCCCCCCCGCATCGCCCGCTCCGACCGAAGCTCTCTCTCGGTCTGACCGAGAGGCTCCCTCGCACAGCCGCCTGCATCGCCCCGCTCCGCATCGCCAGCGCCTGACCGACCCGCCCCGTCGGTCTGACCGAGGCCCGCTCCGCACCCGAAGCCGCTCCGCACCCCGCTCCGCTGCCAGCTTCGTCCAAGCGCCCGACCGACAAGATCTGTCGGTCTGACCGACAAGAACCCTCACACTGACGCCGTGCCGACCTCCCCCGCATCGCAGCTCGCACGACCGAGAGCTTCTCTCGGTCTGACCGAGAGAAACCCTCGCACCGAGGGTGAACGACCGACGGCCTAGTGTCGCAAGTGGGTTTCTCCCACACCAACTTCTGTGGTGGGCCCCCCAAGTGCCCCTGAGGTGTTGTGGGCCCCCCTTGGACCCCTAGCTCTGCTGTGGGCCCCACTTGGACGTGTCACTTCGCGGATTTGCCGTCTACGACGTTGCGACACGTCGTAGGCCTTCGTCGCAAGTTTGGACTTTTGGAGAATCGTGCGAGGACCAGATCTGAAGCTGTGTAGTGCTCCGATCAGACACGACATCCATTCTACGACAAACTCCGGTTCAGGTTGGTTCCCCGAAACTCGTAGAAACCCCCACAATAGCTGACTGAACCCTAAACTAAAAACCGTCAACTTGAACTAAATTTACTTTCCAGCTCCTGTAAAACGTTGTACGAACATAGAAAATCGACGAACGGACTAATTTGACTGTGCACATAGGATAGATCGTCGATTAGGCTGAAACATAAAAAAAAGTGACTTTTGACGAATAGGATAGTCCCGAAAACCTAGAAACGAACCCTAATAGGATTTGATGAAATTGAGACCTGACATCGTCGCCGTGGCGATATTTCAGACGGACTTCTGCGGACGAGACGCTTGGACGAGACGCTTCGAGAGGACGACACACTCGCCATTTCAGGCAAGTGTACCCACTTGCGTTTTTGACCGTGCCTTGGTCTTAGATTGCTAGAACTGTTAGAATGTGAATGTATAGAACCGGACGTGAAATGATAGCGTCCGAGACGACTCCTGACGACTCAGACTTGACGACGAAGTCTGAGCCTGACAACAACAACTTTGATGCTGTAGGGCTATCATGCGTGTGCGTGTGTGTGGACACCCTAGAATAACTCTCCCGTACACTGGTCGTGTCTTGTCACTGTTATCCACACTGGTCGTGTCTTGTCACTGTGTTACAAAAAGCCTTCAGGCGTTTCAGATGCTCTCCTTGCGGGAGTGATCTCCGTGCTACAAAAAGCCTTCGGGCGTTTCAGATGCTCTCCTTGCGGGAGTGATCTCCGTGTTACAAAAAGCCTACGGGCGTTTCAGATGCTTCCCGAGCGGAAGTGATCTCCGTGCTACAAAAAGCCTTCGGGCGTTTCAGATGCTCTCCTTGCGGGAGTGATCTCCGTGTTACAAAAAGCCTACGGGCGTTTCAGATGCTTCCCGAGCGGAAGTGATCTCCATGATACAAAAAGCCTACGGGCGTTTCAGGTGCTTTCCTTGCGAAAGTGATCTCCGTGCTTCCTGTCCTGAGTTCTGGGGTTTTGGGGCAGGGTTGAGCGTGCGCACGGTGAGAGGGTCTGATCCCCCTCGAACCGTAAGGCGTGAACCCTTCGTGTCGTGTCGTGTCGTGCCGTGTCGTGTCGTGTCCTACTTGTCTTGTCCGTCTTCGTCTTGTCCTGACACCTTTAGGCTAGTCCCGTAGTCAGTAGCACACGCTACGACTACTGCCTGCTACGTTTTTACTTTCCTGCTACGTTACTTCTCTTGTACTTGTTGTAACCCCAGCATGCTAATCAACCAGTAAACTGTTGTGTAAAAGAACCTCAGCATGCTAATCAACCAGTAAACCGTTGTTTAAAGTTTCGGTGCACTTGCAGTAAAGTCTAACCCTTCTTGTAGACTTTACCTGACGTACAGTTCCTTTTTCTTGGGTGCTGTACGTCAGGTGTTCAGCCAGAGATCGTGGACGAAGCAGACTCGCTGGAGTACGAGGAGCTGAGGACGCTGATCCAGAGTCCGTGCCTGACGAGGACCAGACCTTGAGGTCTTTTAGTCGCCACTTCCCGAGGGTACTACTTTTCGGTTTGTCTTTAACTTGCGTTGCCATGCTTAGGCTTCTTTTAGACTTTGTACCAGTTGGATATTATTTCTCCATGTAAATGAATGCAAATTTCCTTTCCGTACATTTGTTGTTTCGAACTATAATAATGCAAGAACCTGAAATTCTTTTAAAATGGTACCTCTACAGACGCTTATTGGGTCCGGGCTCTTAGCCCTGGCCTAAGCGGGCCTCGTCACGTTTCGCTTCCGTCCATTTTGGGAAGCGGGGCGTGATAGGTTTTAGTGGTGGCCCATGCAGGTCTTGCAAAAGTTCGGAACAATAAAAGTACCGCATTCATTTGATATCCACGTACAAGTCTGAATTAGTTTCCCAGTCTTAGATAGTAGGAAGACTTAGGTAGACGCCTCAGGTTGATAGTCGGACGCTTTGGTTAAGATTTAGTCGTCCTCGTTCTAGACTATTTTAGCATCCCCATTTGATTCTGATCGTATTAGATATCTTGAGTCCTTCCTTTAGTTAGTCGCTCGCCCAGCTCCATCGTCTTCGGGCCCAGCAGAACGGAACCTTGTTACTCTTAGGAACTTTCTCTTCAGATCATGATTATATTCTAGCTCATTAGGAAGTCTTAGAGCTGAGTTATCCTAAATCTTTAGACGACCCGATGATTAGAACCCTTGTCCTCTAGCATCCCTCTGATCCTTGCAAATTTTGTGCTATAGACCATAGAGTCCCATCGTAGCTCTTCACGATTCATATCTTACGCGTAATCTTCATGCGATCATTTTTCCTTTCTCTCGATTCTCGTGATCGTTTCCTAATGATCATCATCGATCCTTCGAATCCCTTCCCTGACCAATTCTACCTTCTCTAAAATTATTTTCGAATTTCCTTATTAAGTTTTCGCTCTAGATTGATTTCTTTGAAAACCCCTATATTATATATTTAAAATTTGCTGTTTTGGATCGATTTAAAACTTTTAATTGACTTGGAGCTTCTTGGACGTAAAAATTTTAAGTCAATATCTCGCACTCGTTTTAAATCATTATTCCTCAAATTCAGTTTTTATTTGCCTTGTTTCTAAAATATATATATTACTTTTATAAACTACACAATTTATTTCTACTATCTTGTACTTATTTTCGAATTTTTCCCTTTCCCAAAACCTGCTTCCTTTAAAAGTATTTTCGAAATTTATTATTAAATTCTCCGCCCAGTTTGACTTCTTTGAAAACTTTTATTAATTATTTAAAATTTCTTACTTTCGGTTGAGTTAAAATTCTTTCGCAAATTTTGAAACCTTTCGGTCGTAAAAGTTTTAAAGTTACGACCACGTACTTATTTTCGAATCAGTATCCATCGTATTTTAGTTTTAAAACTTTGTTACCATTTCGGGAATTCAATATATCATTTTTCTACCTACGAAATTTATTTTAACCATTTACGTAGAATATTTTTCTAAAACAAAGGGGGATTTTAAATTTCTTACATATAAACATCTCTATGTTCATCGTGCTCATACTTCAAGAACCTTTGTTTAAATTCATTTTCATTACAAAACAATCGCTACCTCATCCCACTTTTATTTCCTTTATTTCTTGTTTTCGAAACCCATTATTAAATTCTTCGCTCGGTTTAACTTCCTTGAAAACCCTTTATTATATATATTTAAAATTTATTGCTTTTCGATTAAAAGTTCCTTCTTAGATTTTGAAATCTCCTTGGTCGTCAATTTTCAAGTTACTATCTGGTAATTATTTCAAATCGGTATCTTTCATGTTTTCATTTTCAAAACTGTGTTAACATTTTGATAATTCAATTTATATTTTTTTCTGGGCTACAAGATCTATTTCTAAATCACTTACCGTGCATACTTTTTTAAAATAATATTTTTTTCTAAACTAGGGGGAACTACAATTATTTTATTATTATCATATCTGTTCTATGTTTCTCGTGACCACATTTCAAAATCTTTGTGTAAACTTATTTCTCATTTGCAAAACAATCGTTTTACACCCAACCAACTACCTCTTTATATTGCCTTATTTGAACTCGTTCCTTCCGATCTTATTTCGTTCCGCTTTTGATTTAGTTTTCCTTCCTTCTTTTATCTAGACATCAGACCTTGTAGATATCCATGTTATCTCAGGTTTAGGAGTAGGCCCTTTGGTAGGTGATGTCGTCATGGTGCATGAGTTCAGGTAGAGTGCGTAGACCCATATGAATGTGTGTTCTTTAGGATCCCGATGATTGCCTTTTGTGTCTTGAATGTGTACTCAGTGTTAACCATGGTATGATGGGAGTTGTCTGAATGACGGTATTCATACTTATAAGAATGGCGTCATCGCAGGCAGATCCTTAGATTTAGTTTTAGTCTTAATGAATGGTTTATCTTGGTTGTATGTGACTGTATCAAAATTTTGTCTTCTTTAGACCAAATCTTTAAAGTTTTCAAACTAGCTCACAAGATCACAAATCACTTAACCTTCCCTCATCCATTACCGTAACGCCACACGTTTTTCCAAATGTTTTAAAATATTTCTTTGGCCTTAAAGTCTCTCTTTCTCTTCTCTTCTTTCTTCCTTAAACAAAAAAATTTTCACGTTTATGATTGTTATATTAATTGGGCCTAGCTATTATCGTTATAGGATTTGGTTTGCGTGTAGGCTTAGGGAGTGAGATGAGTTTTATTATGGCAATGATTAATTGATTTTGGGAACACGAGGATGATGGATTAGAATATCTGTTGGATGAAAAGAATGAACGGTCCAAGACTTATTTATAATACCGAAGTGTGGTGGACTCAATGGAGAATTCTATTTGAATGAGATTAAATGCGAGGAGATGATGACTTATCAGACTTGAGGCTTAGACGGGTAGTAGATAGGAGTAACTGCGGAGAATAGTATGAGTTAGGGTGATCATGAGATTGAGTAGAGCTTATATTAGCATTGAGACGGGTTGATGAATTGACGTGAGAAGACTTTGAGAATAACACGACGTGTGGAGATAAATGGATGATTAGGCAGTTGGACTTAATGTTGGTTGGGATTAGTTATAGTGAGTAGGATGAGGGGTAATTCTGGCAGATCAAATTATTTGGTGGATGAATTTATGGAGAGATGTGACGAGAATGTATTGAAGACACGACGATTGCTGATTGGTGAAGGTATTATAGGATGGACAAATGTTTTGTCTTGGATTGGTGGATGACTAGAATCGCATTTTTTGGAGATTTATTAATGTTGGGAAGAGATTTAGAAATTCAAAAGATATTAATGAGCGATGATGATGTTTAGTGGAGTGGTACGATATCAGAAGATGATTATTATTTTTTTATGAGAACTTGGAGTTGGAAATTGGAACAGTAGTGATGGATCTATAGCTAAGTATTAGGAGGTGAGTTAGCTGTGGCTTTGCCAGTGAAAAGATGGATATGGGGGTATTATTGAGGAACGTTGTTCGAAGTTACAGGATTAGAAATCTTTATGAGTAGACATGATAGTCGAGGGTAAAAGGTTATATGGGTAATATTGTTACTAGTGTGAGTGATTCCGAGGGCGGAATCATTTCTAAGGTGGGTAGAATGTAACGGCCTGTTTCTATCGTACCTTCTTCGAGCACGTGCTTTTGATCGTGCACGTGTTTATTTTAGACTTTATTTGTTTTTGAACGATTTTGTGTGATATGTCGTCGTGATCGTCTCTGAAAATATTAGATTGTGGAATAACTTGGGAACGACATATCTCAAGTCGCTCTTCCGCGATACTAACTTATTTGACGTGACGTCGCGACTTTCTGTTTTGACGCGAGACGTTTCTATTTTTAGTTTCGTCCCTCGACACCAAAATGAAGATCCGTCTTCTCCACTATCTTTCTTTAGTCATCTAGAACACCCCATAATTATTTTATAATTTTTGGACTTAATTTGACCTATTTTCTATTTTTTTGAAAGCTTTAAATAATTTTAAGACCAATTTTTATAATGTTTTTAATTACAATAAAATTTCTATATTATAATAACGTATTAAAGAATTTTTAGGAACAATTTTAGAATTTTTGGCCGCACCCATTTTGCGTGAGGGAGAGGAGAGTAATTTTTAAGTAAATTAATTAATTTAAATTATTTTAATAATATTTTTCCGAACCCAAACCCTAACCCTAGCTCTAACCTATTTAAGTTAGCCCTAGGAAAAGTTATTTCGTCATAGCTCAAAACCCTAGTCGCCGTTTCATCTTCTAAAGCTTCGTCGCAACGTTGCGACGATCGCAACGTGCACGACCGGAGCTCTCCCCCGCAAATCCCCTTGCACGACCGGAGCAGCACCCCGCATCGTCGCTCGCTCAGCCGCTGCATCGCTTCCCCCCCGCATCGCCCGCTCCGACCGAAGCTCTCTCTCGGTCTGACCGAGAGGCTCCCTCGCACAGCCGCCCGCATCGCCCCGCTCCGCATCGCCAGCGCCTGACCGACCCGCCCCGTCGGTCTGACCGAGGCCCGCTCCGCACCCGAAGCCGCTCCGCACCCCGCTCCGCTTCCAGCTTCGTCCAAGCGCCCGACCGACAAGATCTGTCGGTCTGACCGACAAGAACCCTCGCACCGACGCCGTGCCGACCTCCCCCGCATCGCAGCTCGCACGACCGAGAGCTTCTCTCGGTCTGACCGAGAGAAACCCTCGCACCGAGGGTGAACGACCGACGGCCTAGTGTCGCAAGTGGGTTTCTCCCACACCAACTTCTGTGGTGGGCCCCCCAAGTGCCCCTGAGGTGTTGTGGGCCCCCCTTGGACCCCTAGCTCTGCTGTGGGCCCCACTTGGACGTGTCACTTCGCGGATTTGCCGTCTACGACGTTGCGACACGTCGTAGGCCTTCGTCGCAAGTTTGGACTTTTGGAGAATCGTGCGAGGACCAGATCTGAAGCTGTGGAGTGCTCCGATCAGACACGACATCCATTCTACGACAAACTCCGGTTCAGGTTGGTTCCCCGAAACTCGTAGAAACCCCCACAATAGCTGACTGAACCCTAAACTAAAAACCGTCAACTTGAACTAAATTTACTTTCCAGCTCCTGTAAAACGTTGTACGAACATAGAAAATCGACGAACGGACTAATTTGACTGTGCACATAGGATAGATCGTCGATTAGGCTGAAACATAAAAAAAAGTGACTTTTGACGAATAGGATAGTCCCGAAAACCTAGAAACGAACCCTAATAGGATTTGATGAAATTGAGACCTGACATCGTCGCCGTGGCGATATTTCAGACGGACTTCTGCGGACGAGACGCTTGGACGAGACGCTTGGACGAGACGCTTCGAGAGGACGACACACTCGCCATTTAAGGCAAGTGTACCCACTTGCGTTTTTGACCGTGCCTTGGTCTTAGATTGCTAGAACTGTTAGAATGTGAATGTATAGAACCGGACGTGAAATGATAGCGTCCGGGACGACTCCTGACGACTCAGACTTGACGACGAAGTCTGAGCCTGACAACAACAACTTTGATGCTGTAGGGCTATCATGCGTGTGCGTGTGTGTGGACACCCTAGAATAACTCTCCCGTACACTGGTCGTGTCTTGTCACTGTTATCCACACTGGTCGTGTCTTGTCACTGTGTTACAAAAAGCCTTCGGGCGTTTCAGATGCTCTCCTTGCGGGAGTGATCTCCGTGCTACAAAAAGCCTTCGGGCGTTTCAGATGCTCTCCTTGCGGGAGTGATCTCCGTGTTACAAAAAGCCTACGGGCGTTTCAGATGCTCTCCTTGCGGGAGTGATCTCCGTGTTACAAAAAGCCTACGGGCGTTTCAGATGCTTCCCGAGCGGAAGTGATCTCCGTGATACAAAAAGCCTACGGGCGTTTCAGGTGCTTTCCTTGCGAAAGTGATCTCCGTGCTTCCTGTCCTGAGTTCTGGGGTTTTGGGGTAGGGTTGAGCGTGCACACGGTGAGAGGGTCTGATCCCCCTCGAACCGTAAGGCGTGAACCCTTCGTGTCGTGTCATGTCGTGCCGTGTCGTGTCGTGTCCTACTTGTCTTGTCCGTCTTCGTCTTGTCCTGACACCTTTAGGCTAGTCCCGTAGTCGGTAGCACACGCTACGACTACTGCCTGCTACGTTTTTACTTTCCTACTACGTTACTTCTCTTGTACTTGTTGTAACCCCAGCATGCTAATCAACCAGTAAACTGTTGTGTAAAAGAACCTCAGCATGCTAATCAACCAGTAAACCGTTGTTTAAAGTTTCGGTGCACTTGCAGTAAAGTCTAACCCTTCTTGTAGACTTTACCTGACGTACAGTTCCTTTTTCTTGGGTGCTGTACGTCAGGTGTTCAGCCAGAGATCGTGGACGAAGCAGACTCGCTGGAGTACGAGGAGCCGAGGACGCTGATCCAGAGTCCGTGCCTGACGAGGACCAGACCTTGAGGTCTTTTAGTCGCCACTTCCCGAGGGTACTACTTTTCGGTTTGTCTTTAACTTGCGTTGCCATGCTTAGGCTTCTTTTAGACTTTGTACCAGTTGGATATTATTTCTCCATGTAAATGAATGCAAATTTCCTTTCCGTACATTTGTTGTTTCGAACTATAATAATGCAAGAACCTGAAATTCTTTTAAAATGGTACCTCTACAGACGCTTATTGGGTCCG
This sequence comes from Scilla litardierei, assembly GCA_030789695.1. NCBI lineage: Eukaryota > Viridiplantae > Streptophyta > Magnoliopsida > Asparagales > Asparagaceae > Scilla > Scilla litardierei. Next base: position 153,658,952 of record CM061133.1, read on the forward strand.
GGCTCTTAGCCCTGGCCTAAGCGGGCCTCGTCACGTTTCGCTTCCGTCCATTTTGGGAAGCGGGGCGTGACATTTCTTGATTCTCAAAGTCACTTATTGAGACTAAATTTGTCTCCCTTAGCCATCGGGGATTCACCAAATATGCTTGCTCTAACAGAACTTATGGTATATTCAATCATCGACCAAATTCATCTCAAAACTAAACGAGATGATCACTTGATGAAATTTGAAATACCATTATTGTAATGCACCACCAATGATATATAATCCTAAAAGAGACTTTCAAAGAAACCAAAGAGAAAGTCTCTTTATAGTTGACGCCTACTTTCTGTATAAAGCCCTTTGTGACAAGACGAGCATTATATCTCTCCACATTGCTTTTGAGTCCCTCTTGGTTTTAAATATCAATTTTCAACCAATGGGTTTCACACCTTCTGGAAATGGGACAAGATTTCAAATGTCATTGTCCTTCATTGACTTAATTTCCGTATTCATGGCATCAATCCACTTTAGAGTGTTAGAACTTTCCATTGCTTAATGAAAGTTGACCGGATCATCTTCCATCACTTCAATGTCTACCTCATGTTCTTAGAGAAATACAATGTAGTCAGCGGACATTGCACTTCTCCTCTGTCTAGTGGATTTCCTTAATGGCATATGTTCTTGAGGTGCTAGAGTTTGTTCTTCTTGAACAATCAACTGAATAAGAGGATCTCTATTATTGTCTTGATTTGTTGGGTCTTGAACAAGATCAGGAATGAGATCATGTTTAAGTCCAATTACACCTGTGGGAATATCAACATATTCCTCTTCAAAGACAAAGTCCAAAACTGACTCTCCCCATGCAAACTCGACATCCTCAAAGAACCAGGCATTTCTCGACTAGAAAAATAACTTAATTGTGGGATCATAAATTTTTTACCCCCTGAATCTTTCGAAGTATCCAACAAAATAGCAACTCACATCGTTATGTCCAGTTTATTTTTGTTAGGCCAATAAGGCCTTACCTCAGCTGCATATCCCTAAACATGTAACTGAGTTAGTTGTCTTAGTTGGAACACTGTTAAGGATTCAAGCTGCAATCTTAAATGTCATATCTGAAAAAGCGTCTATGAACTTTATAAAATATTATTGACCACTCCAAGAAACCACAGGAAATGGCATGCAAATATCTGTATGTATAAGTTCTAATGCGTATAAAGCTGTATTGGCTTCAAATCTCATTTTATTGGTTTGTCTTCCCTTATACAATTAACAAAAACATCTAAGTTTGTGAAATCTAAGGGCTCGAGAATTTCGTCTGGCATAAGTCTCTCTAATTCTCTGTCTGGAGATAATAGACAATCTCTTGTGTCATAATGCAACTAAATTCTCACTTGTTAATTTTCTCTTTATACCTTGGGCACTCAAATGCATGCATTCTTCAAATGAAGCAATTATATCAAGTAAATAAAGATTATCGTAAACTAATAAAGAAGCAAACTCAACCAATTTTGAATCATGAGACAAACTAAATTTTCTATTTCCAAATGAACAAGAACAACCAAATTTGTCCAAAACAGAAATAGAAATTAAATTCTGTCAAAAATGATACAATAATTGTCTCATAAAGATCCAATTACAATATAGACTTTAACAATAACCGAAATTTCCAATTGCCTCAACTTGAACTGTCTTGCCATCGCCCATATAGATGTATCTTTCACCTTAATTGGCTTTCGGCATTTCAGTCATTCGTGCATAGACACACTAATGTAAGTGGTTGCACTAGAATCTATCCACCATGTGTCTTTATATAGGTACTAAAGTTAAATTAATCTCAGAATCAAACCAAATTAAGAAGCATACCTTTCTTAGCACGCCATGTGTGATAGTTGGTGTAATGCTTCTTTATTTGCCCTTCAGCTCCATAGATGAAACAACTATTACCTTCTGAATTATTCAATTCATTTGGTTGTTACTTTTGAGATGATGTATCTGTAGCTTCCTTATCCTTCTTCCTTTTCTTGTTCTTGAAGGTTGAGGTCAAGTGAGCACTTTATATCTTATCTTGCTTAAGCTTTTTCTCCTCTTGGACACTGTGTGAGATGAGCTAATACAGAGACTAAGTCTCTTTCTAATAATTATAGCTCACCTTAAAATGGCTAATCTATGTCGGAAGAGATATCAAAACCAAATGCACCAGCACGTCCTCAGAGAGTTCGACCTTAAGTGCTTCAATCTGGAAGTAAGATGAGACATATCTAAGATGTACTCCCTGATGCTCACATTACCTTTGTACCTAATTGAAATTAGGGTTTTCAAGAGTGTACCAATTTTATCATTTTCATTCTTGACAAACCTCTTTTCAATATCGAAAACGAACTCCTTAGCAGTAATGAATTTTCTGGACATTGTGCCCAAGAATGCTTCTTGAATGGCCTTCTTTATAACATCATGCACATGTGATTTGATCACTCCTACCTTTCCAACTCCCTCTTATCATCAAATGTACTGTTTTTCCAAAGAAGTGCGAAAGAATCAATCCTTAACGCAAGGTCAAGATCTATAACATCAAGAACTATCAAGAGATTCTCCTTCTATTGTTTCAAGTTAGAGTCATTTAGCATAGCAATTGAATTGATGTTGGCCGTGATATTTTCATGAGTTATAGCTCAAAAAGAGCAATAACATATAAAACTGCTCATATAAGTCTTAAAATCAAAAATAAATTCAAATAAATGCAAACACCATCTCAAGATACCGGACACTCCATTAATATTTTATATTTGGACAAAATATTATTTTGTAATTGATATCTTGTTGTAGTAATCAAACACTAATAATAATTAATATGTTGAATAATAAATATTCCTTTGGGCTGATTTATTATTCACATGCAAAACCAAAGAATCATCATATGTTTATTACCACACGTGCGGATATAATTATGTTAAACATTGATCTTCCTTTGGGTAGATGAATATTCACATAAATTACATGCACAAAACCTTTTATATTTCAAAATAAATTAATTTTCACAAGAGAGATCACTTTGGTGAGATGTTGCTTCAATTAATTTAGCAAAAAATATATATAACCATTCACATATTTAAATTTATAATTGAACCAAAATTTGCACAAAGTTAATCCTTAAAATTACATAAAAATTACCATTAAAATAGGAAATTTCACCTTTGTTGTGTTTTTTCTTTTGTGTAAATTTTTCTACAGTGAAGCCTGCGACTTCACTGTGGTAAGAACTTGGCCCAAGAGCTGGCGACCCTTATTCCATCCCCCCTTTTGATTCTTTCCTTACTGATGGGGGACAAAGCCCGCAGCATTCTTTTCCTGTCATGGTCCCAAGTGGGCCGGTGAAGAAGCCCAGTGCAGGTGGCCCATAGCCACCGTCCAAATTTTTATTTTTATTTTTTGTGAGCTTTCTAGCACTGTAGGCCGAAGCCCCCATCCTGTGCTTAGGCACTGCGAGCTTCGACCAACAATATGTGTCCTGATTTTTTTAAGTAGGCTTTAAGCTGTAGCTCTTTTAGTCACAGGTTGGGCCCATAATAAAGCCTTTACTCGTGCGCAAACATAAGCCCATCTTTGAACTGATGGGCCATCTGTGAAAAACAAGGGTTTTAGGGAACTTGAACTTGGCAGTGGCTATATCTTGAGAAGACGCTACCCGCCACCCCTTTGCCACACTCCTTTGGGGGTTCAGCAGCCGGACGGCATTGCCCCTCTGGGGGGGGGGGGGGTCCGATGACTGAATGGCCGCTGCCCCTCAAAACCTTATTTTTTAAGATTAAATTAATTTTCAGAAAAATAACAAAAACTGAAAATTTCTAAACATGCAAATTATTCCCAAAATTCCAAAATTAATACTAAATTAATTCTAAATTTGCAAAATTTAATTCCAAAATATTAAATCTCAAAGGTTCTACTTCAACTTGTCTCAAATACCAATTATTGGAAATAAATCTAAGTTATCTATGGAAAAAACCATCACCAAAACTGTAGGAAGATATATGCCCTTGAGGCAATTTATCCTAAGAAACATCTTGTTCAATATATATATGGTACTAATTATCCTAGTATAAATTCAATGAATTATATACTTGAAATTTTTCCTTAGACTTAAAGTGAGGTCATTACATATCTAGATGTAGATCTCGATTATGGGGAAGTAAATGACCGATAGGAACTTAAGTCTTAAAACGTTCATGGTCATAGATGTGTCGAGAAAAGGATATCTGCACATCGGACAGACCATTGTGTCTTTGTCTTATCCTAAAGGGTAATGATGATCTCATAGTCATTCGACCTGGCGAAGTCGGAGACAGGGCACAGATGCTCATTAGAGAATGAGTCCACTGAACGACCCAATGAAGAGTTATTAAATGGTTAAACTTTATCTAATCTGTCATTAATAACTCTATAGTGATGATAGGCAAGTTGGTCCTTAAGACCCGAAGTCATTGTACGAACCTGTGCGTGAATAGTGTCACTTAGATCTATAATCTAGCTTCAAGGCCAGGCCTACTGAAAGGTCTTAGGTTGGGTGATACCTGAAGCATACGAGGTAAGTAAATGACTGAGATGGGATTCGTCTGTTCCGTTAAAGGGAAGTTAGTTTCACGGGCTCAGTACGGTTCTTTGTGCTAAACCTCGACCAGAGTATGTTGTAAGATGTACAACAATAACAAAGAACAAAGTATGCTGACCGATGATAGCTAATAGGGTTGATGGTTTACCATACCCTAGGCCATGCAGGGACATAGTCATGACGAAGGGGCTAAAAATGCGGTATTCATTACTGACACAGTCAGTATGATCCTGACGACACTTTTGTAAATATGGCAATCACGTAATTATGATGCTGAAACAGGGACGACACCTGCTGCTCGTGATTACCGCCTTCTATATGTTTCAAGCCCCAACCTATAGTAGGATCAGGCTGTAGGGTCTCACACCGAGTTCGGTTTGCGTCTTAGTAATAGGAAGAATTTAGGAGTGCACTCGGGTGCACGAGGATAATTAAAGTCACTAAAGAGTTAGTGACATTAAGTCAATCTATATTAAATAGGAGTTAATAGGGTCGCATAATGTTTTGACATTAAATGAGATTTAATGATGTCGCAAAATGTTTACGACTTTCAGCATTAGTAGAATGCTGAATGAGATTATTGCATATGATGCAAACAGGTTTAAAATACATTGTAAATAGTTTATGATGATATTTTGAAACATATAACACATAGAAATGGATAAATGGCTCTTTAGGATGGTCCCATTCGAATCATGCTTTCCAACAAATCTGGAATCGACCTAATCGGTGTTGTAGAACTCAAGTTATGGCTCAAAAGGTCAGAACTAGGCTTTTGCCCAGGTCTACCTTGACCTGACCCGGTTGGATTGGGCTAGCCCAGCCTATGCGGGCTTGGCTAGCCTGCCCAATGGGGCAGGGTGAGCCCAAGCCCGGCAAAATGGCGAGCTCAGGCCAGAGCACGCTTGGCGGGCTCTGGCCTGAGCCAGCCCCGCGAGCGGGCCAGCCTGCCTAGCGGGCGGGTTTGACCCGCCCGCTTGGCGGGCTCTGGCCTGAGCCAGCCCCGCGAGCGGGCCAGCCTGCCTAGCGGGCGAGTTTGACCCGCCCGCTGTGCGAGGGGGTCAGACCTGCCCGTACAGGAGCGGGCAGGTCAGTCCACGTGCCTGGCGTGGGCTGCGCCAGATCAGACTGGACGCGCCCTTTGGGTGCGCCCAGCTGGCCGGTGGGCCCCACCTGCGGGGCCCACAACAAAAACCCTAGGACTGTTGCGACGGCTACGAACTTCAGTCGAATTGTGACTTTTTGCTCAACTTTGAGCAATTGTTTGAGGGGTCAAACGAAGTCAAAATTCGTCACCGTTTGTTCATATGCGTTCACCGTTCATAGCTCTTCGAAATGATAGGTTGTATCACTTCTGAAGCTCAACAGTGAGGAGAATTAATTAGTTAAAGTTTAGCCTTTATGAAAGGCAAACCAACTTAATTAATTATCCTATTTTAAAATAGTCCCACATCGGATATGATGAGAAGGGGAGGGCCGGCTGCCTATATAAATAGGGGGCCAACACTCTCCTTGAAAACTTGCACCAAGTCTCTGAAAATTGAGTAGCTCCAAAAGGTTTTGAGCACGCTCAGTTCAAGACTAAAATTATTCTCCCCTATATTCTTCTATTTCCTTCGCTCGCATTCTAGCAAAACGACGAGAAGGATTTGTATTCGATCCGAATTCTAAGACGTTGGATCACACTTAAGTGAAATCTTCTTCGGTAAGTGGTTGGCCCAGAGGCGCGGTGTCGGCTCGCTACGGGTGGATCGGTTTGGGAGCGCAGAGGCGGCTAGCTTGGAAATCAGAAGGCAGTTCAGAACACTTTGCCGGTGCAAGCAAAGTTCCGGCTATGTACTTTAAAAGCTTTTATTTAATTATATTGTAGTAGTTTAGATCTATCTTGGTGTGGTCAGATCCACCTCAAGATAGCAGAGATCTTGGCTAAGGTCTTGAATCCTTAGGGTTGTTCGTTAAATAGTTTAACGATTATTTTTCCGCTGCATGTTATTCTGCCTCTATCGTCTGTCCGATGTAGGACGGGCATAAAATAACGCCCTAAGGGTCCAACAAAACCCTTCAGTGGTATCAGAGCTTAGGTCTGCATGTGATCTAAGGACTGTAATAATTTTAAAATGATTGTATGCTTTTTAAGATACAATTTTTTTTAACTTTATGCAATATTGTTAAAAATGAAACCCCTTTAATTTGATATGCTTTAAAAATTGTTTTATGTGATAAATTTTTTTAGTAGCATGAAATTTAAATGATGATTTTAAAACAACGTTTTGAAATAAAAATTATGTGATAATTTTTATGAAACTGTCAATTTTATTAAGATAAAATTTTTATGTTTTAAAAATCATTCTTATGATTTAAGAGTTAAATTTTAATATTGCATATTATTATTTATAGGATAAACCTTAATATGGTGTCCATGTTTAATGATTATTTGATAATTGTTAAATAGTTAGAAACTTTTTTATACGATATTTAAATTGATATATGCATGCTAATTTTATGTGATAAAATTAGATTATGTTGTTTAATGGCCATTCTAAATTCTTGCTAATTATTTGATAATTCAAGAAACCCTTTTAGGTTAGCCGTTAAAACTCCTATAAAATTTATGCGATGAATTTTAAAATAACATGCTATGTTTAATAAACTGTTACAACTTTTAAAGACCTAATTCCTGATTAGGGTAGCCCCTTTGTGACGACGATTATTATTTAAATCGTTATAATAGTAATTTTCATTAAAGGCTACACTTTAAAGGGTTGTAATTTGTATTTATTAAATCCTAATAACGATTAGGATAGCACGTTAATACAAATAAAACCTTATAGTTGATAAGGACTTAATAAAAGTTATTAACGAATCCTAATAAATTTTGAATTTTAAGGATTCCACTAGTTGATAGGATTAACTAGTTCTAATAAAAGCTTTTAGTTGATGGCACACATATATAAATGATAAGCTTCATTCAATGGACCATGATCCGGTCAATGTGCTTGGCTAATTTTGTTGGATCACCCTAGCTAGACTGGGGGTAAGTGATCCGGGCTTAGTCAATTCCTTGGCCGTGTCCGCTGGACCGCAATGACGTGAATCATGATTATATGACACCCTCAGCTATACCTAAGTCTAATACATTAATAATCTTTTTCAAGATAAAACGTAGCCCTCCTTGTTTTAGAGTTTGGCACTATAAAATCCATGTTACAGTTGTTGAGCACACTCAAGCTGTGACAGGGCAACCTTATAGAAACCAACTTCTTAATACATATGATGTAGTCTAGCCTTGACCCAAACCGTGGTGTCGTGAATACACCGAGCGCAGGTGCAAGTTAAGCTAGGCACGAAAACAAGGGTCTGACTAGGCTAGTCATTATGATTTGGATGAGCACACTCATGATCACAAGTGGCTAAGGGTAAAATGATAAAGGGAGTCATATATAATATGATTTATGAAGAGTTCATCTACCGACTGCAGAGTCAAACTACTTGTTGAGCACACTCATAGTTGTGAGACTCGGGGTGATTGGATCCCTCTCCCACAAATTTCATAATAAATTGTTTATTATTACGGCTTAAAGTTCTTTAAATATAGTGGGAGAATATAGTTTGATAAAAAAACTCTTAAACTATACCATAACATATGCTAATTCAATGTCTATTAATAATGCAGTATGGAGTCAGGATTAAATTCATAATCGAGAAGAATATGCTAGATGGGACGAACTACAAAGACTGGCTGAGGAACATTAAGCTGGTCCTCTCACTAGCCAGGATTGGCTACATACTGACAGAGGACGCTCTGGAAAGGCCCGACGAGGATGCCACCAACGAGGAGAGGGAAGCCTACAAGAAATACCAAAGGGATGCAGAGAAGGCCAGGTGCCTTAGTCTGGCCTATATGACCAATGACTTACAAAGGAAGCACGAACATATGGATGTTCAGAGCATGCTTCTGAACGTAGAGGAATTGTAAGGCAGGCGTTCTAGAGCTACCAGGTTTGAGACCACCTGTAACTTTTGGGGTGCCAAGATGACGACGACCCCTGTGTAGGATCATATTATCAAGATGATCGACTACATAGAGGATGCAACCAAACAAGGATTTGTTCACGAAAATGAAATGAGCGTGTACATAATCCTTAGATCTTTGACCCCTGACTTCAATCCGTTCATTACGAGTTTCATAATGAACATCACTGAAGTGGATCTTCCTGGTCTCCTGAACATGCTTTGGCAGTTTGAGGAGATCGAGAAGAAGCTTACAACAACATTGGTTGTCGGATCTGCCCCTTCTTACCAGCCTAAGGGCAAGGGAAAGAAGAGGCAGGCCCCTCAACCCGCGAAAGAAAAGAAGAGGAAGAAGAACAAAGGGGCGTCATCGAAATCTGAATGCTTCCACTGCCACAAGCTGGGTCATTGGAAGAGAAACTGCAAGGTCTACCTTGCAGAAAAGAAGGGGCATGGTGATGTCTCTACTTCGTGTACAAATCTTATTTAAGAGCACATAAATTTCCATAAAGCTTTGATACATGGTATGAGATACCAGTATGATTACTAAGACATCTATAAACTGTCTACAGATGCATTAAGCAAAGGATGGAAGAAGTTCCCAACGCGGTCGACATCAGAGTAATCGTTGCTGCTGGGGCTGTCTAGGGACTTCAAAAGATATCGAGAAGCAGACGATACTTTTTATTTTGAATAAATGTATCAATGTTTTTGTTTGAAAATAATGATTGAGTGATTGTCACTCAAAGTTTCTGTGATGAACAAGTTTTTTTTCATTCTGGATGAAATCGTTGATATCTTGGCAATATATGCTCTGGTTGGTAATATGATTTGTTGTGAATGGCTATTTAATTTGATGTGTATGGCTATCTGAGTTGGTAAATATTTTTCTTGAGCTGTCGTGGATGCTTTCGAGTTAATGAGATTAATTTGAGCTGTCGATATATTTAACTAATCCTAAGTAATGAGTAAAGCCCCAGGAGCGTATAAATTTAGATGTGATCTTAAATATGCGCACAATAAGAATAGTTCTTGCTGGACTGCATTTAATACTTCAAGTGAGAATATTAATGCAGTTAAAGGAAATAACAGTGTAGGAAGTTTTGATTGAGTAAGTTGTCATCAAGACTCCTATAGATGGATCTTGATATGACTTATTTGTCAAATCAACCTGACACTGATACATTCTATTTTAATTAATTCAGCACAAATGGGCTGGTTATACTTAATAAATATTCTAAATAAAATTTAGAAATTTAAGTTGAAGTATTTAACTAGATGGTTCTCAAAGTCAGTGGGAGCGAGCAAATTACTAAGTTTCATTTTTGACTGAGTAAAAGTTCCAAGTTATAAAACCATCTATATGTGACATCAAATCAAAAGAGTTTTGATTGTATCAAAGATATAGAAACTTTGGTGTCATTAATGTACTGGACGTAATTGAGGCAAGAATAATTGGAATATGCTATGATATGACTGACTTATAGGAATGATAAACATTACATCAAGTTGTGTATGCTAATCGGTAGCTATACAAGAAGGGAAATTGTTAGATGAGATCCAAAGACGGTTTCGATCATCCCTGTGTGATCAAATGGTGTATTAATAATAAGACTCCATAAAACTGCATAATAGATATGTTTTAGTAGATCCCTTTTAGGTTTGACATATGAACGCCCGTAGTGACTGATATGCTATAGCGGTATGAGATACCGTGATAAATAGCCTAAGTGCAAGTGGGAGATGTAGGAAGATATATGCCCTTGGGGCAATTTATCCTAAGAAACATCTTGTTCAATATGTATATGATACTAATTATCCTAGTATAAATTCAATGAATTATATACTTGGAAGATTTCCTTAGACTTAAAGTGAGGTCATTACATATCTAGATGTAGATCTCGATTATGGGAAGTAAATGAACGATAGGAACTTAAGTCTTAAAACGTTCATGGTCATAGATGTGTCGAGAAAAGGATATCGACACATCGGATAGGCCATTGTTTCTTTTACCCTAAAGGGTAATGATGATCTCATAGTTATTCGACCTGGCGAAGTCAGAGACAGGGCACATGTGCTCATTAGAGAATGAGTCCACTGGACGACCCAATGAAGAGTTATTAAATTGTTAAACTTTATCTAAACTGTCATTAATAACTCTATAGTGATGATATGCAAGTTGGTCCTTAAGATCTGAAGTCATTGTACGAACCTGTGTATGAATAATCTCACTTAGATCTATGATCTAGCTTCGAGGCCAGGCCTGCTGAAAGGTCTTAGGTGGGGTGACACCTGAAGCATACAAGGTAAGTAAATGACTGAGATGGCATTCATCTCTTCCGTTAAAGGGAAGTTAGTGTCACGGGCTCGGTACGATTCTTTGTGCTAAACCTCGGCCGGGGTACGTTGTAAGATGTACAACGTGTATATAATAAAGACCCAAGTATGCTTACCGATGCTGGCTAGTAGGGTTGACAGTTTACCATACCCTAGGCCATACAGGGACATAGTCATGACGAAGGGACTAAAACTACATTATTCATCACAGACACAGTTAGAGTAATCCCGATGACACTTTTGTCAATGGGTCAATCACGTAATTATGATGCTGAAACATGGGCGGGCCTGAACCGGGTTTGACCCCCCCGCTGTGCAGGCGGGTCAGACCTGCCCGCAAAGGAGCGGACAGTTCAGCCCGTGCGCCTGGTGTGTGCTATGCCCAGATTAGACTGGGTGCGCCCTTTGGGCACGCTCAGCTGGCCGGTGGTCCCCACCTGCGGGGCCCACAGCCAGAAACCCTAGGAGGGTTGCGACTGGTACGAAATTCAACCGAATTATGACTTTTTGCTCAACTTTGAGCAATTGTTTGAGGGATCCAACGAAGTCGGAATTCGTCGCCGTTTGTTCCTATGCATTCACCGTTCATAGCTCTTCGAAATGATAGGTTGTATCACTTTTGAAGCTCAACGGTGAGGAAGAATTAATTAGTTAAAGTTTAGCCTTTAAGAAAGGCAAACCAACTTAATTAATTCTCCTATTTTAAAATAGTCCCACATCGGATATGATGAGAAGGGGAGGGCCGGGCGCCTATATAAATAGGGGCCAACACTCTCCTTGAAAACTTGAACCAAGTCTCTGAAATTGAGTAGCTCTAAAAGGTTTTGAGCACGCTCAGTTCAAGACTAAAATTATTCTCCCCTATCTTCTTCAGTTTCCTTCGCTCGTGTTCTAGCAAAACGACGAGAAGGATTTAGATTCGATCCGAACTCTAAGACGTTGGATCGCACTCAAGTGAAATCTTCTTCGGCAAATGGTTGGCCTAGAGGTGCAGTGTCGGCTCGCTAGGGGTGGATCAGTTCAAGAGTGCAGTGGCGGCTAGCTTGGGGAGCAGAAGGCGGTTTGGAACACTTTTCCGGTGCAAGCAAAGTTTCGGGTATGTACTTTAAAAGTCTTTATTAATTATATTACATTAGTTTAGATCTATCTTGGGGTGGTCAGATCCACCTCAAGATAGCAGAGATCCTGGCTAGGGTCTTGAATCCTTAGAGTTGTTCTTAAATAGTTTAACGATTATTTTTCTGCTGCATGTTATTCTGCCTCTGTCGTCCGTCTGATGTAGGCCGGGCATAGAATAATACCCTAAGAGTCCAACAAAACCCTTCAAAAACAACATGAACATTCGTATTAAATCAATGAAAATATATTGAATGCGGAAGCATATCTGAATCTATGATGATTAATCCTTTAGGATTTGAGTGGTTAGTCTTACAGATCAATAACAGGAGTTTCCAAGATAATTCCTTTAGTTTTTCTCTAGATCTAGATCTAACAATTGGATGTAGAATGGAATTGAAACTTCGTTTGTCCGATCTGGGGACCATGACCCCCACACATACCCACCTCACCCTTGCCCCACATTCAGCTTTGGGGGGCTCGACCATCTCCTTTCGGTTTACCACCAATTCACTGGCCTCGAGGTTAACAAGGGGAAAAGAAAATTCATTCTTAACAAAGGGTGTGCGTCTGGTGATGATTTGGCTAGACTTATGTGCATTCCTATAGTTTTGCCCCCTCCAAGTATCTTGGGCTCCCTCTCTCGCCTAATTATCTTACGACTAAGATGTACTCCTGTCTTTAGGACAAATGCAAGGCTAAGCTATCTAGTTGGTCGTCCAGACTTCTCTCCACTACAGGGCGTGTTAGGGTGTGTTGAGCTTGTCCGTACGGTCATCCATGGCTACATCACTTATTGGATCCAATCTTTTCATATTCTGGCCTCCATTTTGGTGTTGCTTGGTCGTATGTTCAAGGATTTTATTTGGGGATCTAAGCTCCATCTTTGGAAGTGGAGCAATATGTGTAAGCCTAAAAGGGAAGGTGTGATTGGTCTCCGTAACCTTCGGGAGGTTGGGATGGCAGCTAGTATCAAACACTTATGGCTTCTTCTTCACTTCCCCTCCCAGTGGGCCAACTATATGCGAACCTATTACTTGAAACATGTTCCCATGTTTCAGTGTAGACCGAATCTTATGGACACATGCTCTTGGAAGCATATCCTCCGTAGTCGGGAGGTGGCCACTGCCTTCTTGCGCCATCGTGTTGGTAATGGCATATCTATGTTTTTTTGGTTTGATCCTTAGCTCCCATGTGGTCCGTTGGCCTACTTATGCCGCCCCACTTAGATGTATCCGCGGGTGGTGGACTATTGGGATGGTAGTGGGTGGCATCTTCCTGACAGATTGTTTCATCTGGCCTCTCACTTCAGTTCAGTGTCCATGGGGGAAGGGGACGACTCCTGGGATTGGGACTCTGGTGTTGGTTGTACTCTCCGTTTGGCCTGGGGGACACTCATCTTGTTGGATACAACGTGTTGTTGGATACAATGATCGTTGACTTCGTGTTTGATGCTGACAAATGTGTGTGAACGATTTAATGCATGTGCTAAGTGTTTTTAGGAATGGCACTCTCGCGAATACTCAAAGAGAGACTAGCCAAAAGTGATGGAGGAATTGATATACACACTTCAAGTGGACTAAGTCAAAGATGGAGAATATGGCTACAACAATTGGACTAAGTCAAAGATGAGAAGATACGGGGCAAATCAATTCAAATCCATATTTGAATTGATTCAAATCAATTGGTGCAACATTCAAATCCTAATGCCATGCAAATTGAAGACTTGGTCAAAGATGGAGAGATATGGAGAATCTCATGCAAATCAAAGGTGATTAAATGAGATCTAATTCAAATCCTATAGCTACACAAATTGAATTTCATAGCCATTCATATTCAAACTCCATATCATAAGAGACTTATTCAAATCCTAATCAAATTAGGATTCCTTCCTATCTCCATCAAATGTGGGATTCTAATTGATTCTATCATATCTCATCCTCTCTTATATAAACCCATATTCCAAGTGAGAGTTTTGGAGAGAGAGAAGGCAATCAAACAAGCGGGAAAATTTCGGACATCAATGGGAGAAGGGGAGTGCGCAAGTTTTCATGTCAACACCCCATTAGATTGCGCAACATACATCAAGGCCAAATACTTCAACTCTCTTCCTCCATTGCCAAATATCCTTGCCAAAGTTCCATAGTTGAAAACCCTAGCCATTAGCCTCTCCTTGGCCGCAATATACCCAAGAGAAATCTCCTTGTATAGCTCCATACCTATTGCGCAATTTATAAGCATCCAAGGCCAAAAATTACAAATCCCCATCTCCTTCTTATCCTTGTGCAATTCATCTCCAAGTTTTCCATTGCTATATCCCATTGTAAGTTGTGCATCCATTGCAAGCCATCAAAGCATCAAACCAAAGTTCAAACATCCATTGCCATAGGACATTGCACAAACATCCAAGGGGAGTTCTTCGTCACATCAACATCCAAAGCTCACATCCATCGCCAAGGCCGCAACCTATCCCTCCATCCATAGCCTTGGCCGCAAGTTCCATTGGAGAGAGAAACGTACATTGCACAACACAAAGGAGGAGCTTCACAACCCATTGCGCAACAATAAAAGACAAGGAGCATCAAGGCCGTAAGTTCTCAAGGGGAAATCATCTAGGCCGCTAGTTCCAAAGGCAAGGACGTGACGTTGGGGACGACATCCAGTCAGATACGATCTGACCTGAGCTGATTGACAGAGACGACTGCCTCTACACAAACTGAGATTCTCTAAACTCTTAATTATTATTTTGTGTAGTTGTATAGATCTCTGCAGGGAAAAATTTACCATTGATATATGTTTTGGGGACTTGTCTAGTAGGGGCTAGACAAGAGAGTCTTGACGAGTTGTAGCTAGTCAAGATAGAGCGTTTACTAGGTTGATAGTGTTTTGCACCGGTGGTGTGTGGTACGACTAGGTGAGGAGTGGAAGCTCAGGACTCATTGTAGTTGTGCAAAGGAACATATTAATCTAGTATTTGCTTGGGTGCTTGACGTAGGTTGTTGGGACGACCGAACCAGGGTAAAGCTGCGTGTACTCTGTGATTGCATACTTTTTACTTTGCTTGTGATTATAACTGCATGTGATTTCTCGTGGGTTGCACGAGAATTTTTATTAGCCTATTCACCACCCCTAGGCTTAGATCCAGATCCAACAAGTGGTATCAGAGTAGGTTAGTGGATCTAGGCTAGATTGACCATGAATAACTCTATTGATTGTGCTTTTTCTGAAGGTCAGTCCATATCACGACCCCCAAAATTTAATGGAGTAGATTAAGCTTATTGGAAATCAAGGATGAAAATGTACTTAATATCTGTTGATTCTAAAATTTGGCACATAGTTGAAAAAGGTTATAAGCCACATGTTATTAAAGTTGAAAATATTGAAATGCTTAAACATGAAGATAAATGGGATGAAGCTGATTGAAGATTATATTCTTTGAATGGTAGAGCTATGAATGTGCTTATATGCACTCCTGATAAATATGAATTTAATCATATCTCATATTGTCAAACTGCACAGGAAATATGGCACACGTTGGAGGTGACGCATGAGGAAACATCACAAGTGAAGGAGTCTTGACTTGCCTTGCTGAGTTCAGAGTACGAGGGCTTTCGCATGCTACCATCAGAATCTATTTCAGCGATGTTTGCAAGGTTCATCGATATCGTCCACAAGTCTAGCCCCCCGGTAAGCTATATTCTATCCTTGAACAGGAAAGGAAAATCTTAAGGGCGCTGCTAAGCTCGTTCAGGCCTAAAGTCACTGCCATTCAAGAAGCGAAGGATCTATCGCAAATGAGAGTGGAGGACTTGATAGGCAACTTAATGTCCCACGAGCTTGAGTTGCTGAATATAGAGGAGAGACAGAAACCCGAGGCGATGGAAAAAGCTCCAAAACCACTAGCTCTTTAAGCTAGCGAGGATGACAACGATGAGAAGGAGAATGCACTTATGGTAAGAGGATTCATCAGATACATCAAGACCAAGCAAGGAAGAGCTGAAATGGCCCAAAGGTTTAATCGTTCCAATAAATATAATCCTGCTAAAAATACTTCTGAACAGAATACTACTAATGATAAAGCTGACTGTTTTAAATGCAGGAGGAAGGGACACTACGCGAGGAATCGCCCACAAGAGACGGCTAATGTTGTAGAGAAGAAAGGAAAAGCCGTGGTGCTAACGTGGGATATGGATAGTGAAGATGAGAATGAGGAGCATGAAGTTGGAATCAATCTTGCTCTGATGGCAAAGCACAACGAGGTAACATCTTACACTAGAGCTGAACTTTTTAAGAAAATGCAGGAGGAAATTGATAAGCTAGATTCTACTGTGAAATGCTATAGAAATTCTTGTTTTGAATTGCATAAAGAAAATTGTGACAAGATTGAAGAATCTAAAATTTTATAAGAAGAACTTGTTGCATGCAAATCTACCATCACCATGTTAAAAGAAAAATCTATCTCAGGGAAAAGTTGCTCGTCTTTCTTGTCCTTCTTTATTGAATAATATTAGCAAGCTTAAGAAAGATTTAATTAAACTCGAAACTAAAAAAGATTATGTGATTAGAGAGCTTAATGATAAATTCTGCATGCTAAATAACGAGCTTAAAAGAAAAATGATTGAATTTGAAAAGAAAGAAGAGGAAAACAAGAAAGCTTTCATTAGTAAATGTACTTTGCCTGTGGATGAGAATGCGTTATTAAAATCCAAAGTCTCTAATCTTGAATTGTCCATTAAGAAATTTTCCATAGGAAAACAATCTTTAGATATCGTTCTTGGAAATCAATTATATGGCAATAATAGACGAGGACTTGGATTTGGTTCTAAAATTGCTAAAATGCCTATTTTTTTAGAAAATCCACAGTGTGACTACTATAGTAAAAAATGTTAATGCAAAGTGCTTTACTTGTGATAGTGTTGGTCATACTTCATATCATTGTAAATATAGGAACACTAATATCAAATTCAAACAAATTTGGGTTCCTAAAACTTTGGTGACTAACATGAGGGGACCTTGTTGGATTCTAAGGTCACACATAACATCTATCGTGTAGGTAAGATGGAGTTTTGGCGAGAAACTATGGATTAAATGCTTCATTATTTAGTTCCTTAGCCAAACGACGACACAAAGGTATATTTTTCTACTTTGCACTTAATGCATACCTTCATAGCATTTTTTTATTTTGTGTGCTTGATTTTTTTGTGCTAGCTTGCTTGATTTTTAGTTTGTTTTAGTTCATTATAAAACAAAAATAAAAAAAATGAAAAAAAACAAAAAGCAAAAAAATTGAAGCTTAATGTATATCTTTTTCTTTGTAACATTCAAGTAATATTTATGAATGACATTCATATCCTTGTAGAAATCATTGTATTATCGTTATAGCTACATGCGCATGTTAGAATTCCAAAATATCCATGACATGTTTAATGAATTGAATAACATGATTTCTACACCTACACTTTCACTTCCACTAGTATTGAATATTGTTGCACAATTGGAGATTCTTTTATGAAATATTGGAAAGTAAATGTAGTATGAATAATAATTGAAAATCTAAGGGATATGATGTGTATTTGCCATGGATAAAAAATGAGCTAAAAAGAATTGGTTTTCATGTTATGAAAAATGAAAAAGAAAGTAAATTGCTCCGTATGTAAAATGGATACAATCCTTGGCAAGTACACTACCCACGAGTATCCAACATATGCTTTATGGGTAACCTTTAGCGTTGGTGTTATACTCGTCAAGCAATGCCACCCCCACATCTAAGAGTCCTTATATGCTATGTTTTTGGGGTGTGGTATCTTGAACTCATTTTTAATGAGATGGGGAAAATCAACCCTAGATGATTTAGTGTTTAATGGAAAAGTGGATTGTTTTGGTTGAGTTTCTCCCTTTGTGCTTCAATTATTTAATCATCACACTCACACGATGGTGTAGAAGTCTACGTTACACTTTTCATTGAATTTGAAGTGCTTATTTTAAGAAAAATGACATGCAAGTGTTAGTTGTAATTTATAATACTCTATTTTTGCATGTGACATGAATTAGACTTCGTTTATACACTTTTGATGATAACAAAAGGGGGAGAAACTATTGAGAAGGATTTGAATGATTTGGTGTGTGCATTAATGCTTATATATTGCATACTTGTTGCATATTGGTTTAAGGGGGAGCATTAATGTATAATAATTAAAATATGCTTATTGAATATATGAATACTGGTTCAAAGGGGATCATGCATACATGTTTGCATGCTTGAACATATTGTTTGCATGCTTGTATGCTTGCACATCATTGCCATACTTGTTGCATATTGCATACATCCTTCATCTTCACACTTCACACACATGTCACGATGAAAATCATTTGAATCATTATTGCTCAAATGTTATATTGGTATGTCATCATCAAAAAGGGGGAGATTGTTGGATACAATGATCGATGA
The DNA here is from genome assembly GCA_030789695.1 of Scilla litardierei. NCBI lineage: Eukaryota > Viridiplantae > Streptophyta > Magnoliopsida > Asparagales > Asparagaceae > Scilla > Scilla litardierei. The sequence continues at coordinate 153,677,452 of CM061133.1, forward strand.
CTTCGTGTTTGATGATAAGAAACGTGTGTGAACGATTTAATGTGTGTGTTAAGTGTTTTTAGGAATGACACTCTTGCGAATACTCAAAGAGAGACTAACCAAAAGTGATGGAGGAATTGATATACACACTTCAAGTGCACTAAGTCAAAGATGAAGAATATGGCTACAACAATTGGACTAAGTCAAAGATGAGAAGATACGGAGCAAATCAATTCAAATCCATATTTGAATTGATTCAAATCAATTGGTGCAACATTCAAATCCTAATGCCATGTAAATTGAAGACTTGGTCAAAGATGGAGAGATGTGGAGAATCTCATGCAAATCAAAGGTGATTAAATGAGATCTAATTCAAATCCTATAGCTACACAAATTGAATTTCATAGCCATTCATATTCAAACTCCATATCATAAGAGACTTATTCAAATCCTAATCAAATTAGGATTCCTTCCTATCTCCATCAAATATGGGATTCTAATTGATTCTATCATATCTCATCCTCTCTTATATAAACCCATATTCCAAGTGAGAGTTTTGGAGAGAGAGAAGGCAATCAAACAAGGGGGAAAATTTCGGACATCAATGGGAGAAGGGGAGTGCGCAAGTTTTCATGTCAACACCCCATTAGATTGCGCAACATACATCAAGGCCAAATACTTCAACTCTCTTCCTCCATTGCCAAATATCCTTGCCAAAGTTCCATAGTTGAAAACCCTAGCCATTAGCCTCTCCTTGGCCGCAATATACCCAAGAGAAATCTCCTTGTATAGCTCCATACATATTGCGCAATTTGTAAGCATCCAAGGCCAAAAATCAGAAATCCCCATCTCCTTCCCATCCTTGCATAATTCATCTCCAAGTTTTCCATTGATATATCCCATTGCAAGTTGCACATCCATTGCAAGCCATCAAAGCATCAAGCCAAAGTTCAAACATCCATTGCCATATATCCCATTGTGCAAACATCCAAGGGGAGTTCTTCGTCGCATCAACATCCAAAGCTCACATCCATCGCCAAGGCCGCAACCTATCCCTCCATCCATAGCCTTGGCCGCAAGTTCCATTGGAGAGAGAAACGTACATTGCACAACACAAAGGAGGAGCTTCACAACCCATTGCACAACAATAAAAGACAAGGAGCATCAAGTCCGTAAGTTCTCAAGGGGAAATCATCTAGGCCGCTAGTTCCAAAGGCAAGGACGTGACGTTGGGGACGACATCCAGTCAGATACGATCTGACCTGAGCGATTGACAGAGACGACTGCCGCTACACAAACTGAAATTATCTAAACTCTTAATTATTATTTTGTGTAGTTGTAGATCTCTATAGGGGAAACTTTAACATTGATACATGTTTTGGGGACTTGTCTAGTAGGGGCTAGACAAGAGGGTCTAGACGAGTTGTAGCTAGTCAAGATAGAGGGTTTACTAGGTTGATAGTGTTTTGCACCGGTGGTTTGTGGTACGACTAGGTGAGGAGTGTGAGCTCAGGACTCATTGTAGTTGTGCAAAGGAATATATTAATCTAGTATTTGCTTAGGTGCTGGTGTAGGTCGTTGGGGGCGACCGAACCAGGGTAAATCTACGTGTACTCTGTGATTGCATACTTTTTACTCTGCCTGTGATTATAACGGCGTGTGATTTCTCGTGGGTTGCACGAGAATTTTTATTAGCCTATTCACCCCCACTCTAGGCTTAGATCCAGATCCAACACGTCTCTCTTCCTTGCCTTATCGTCTGCACTCTCTGGTTTGGTTCCCGGGGCATACCCCTAACTGTGCACTCTTATATGAATATACATTCTTATATGAATATACTCACTTACTTATATATATAATATATTATATATATATATGTTGACTAGGATCCATTCGGATGGATCAAACATGCGGATCCATCCAAGTGGAATTTAAAGCTAGACAATGTAAATAGAAGATCCGACCGTTGGATGTCATCTAACATGTCTAAACTAGCTCCAAAAAAAATTTCAACTAATGTGGACATGTTTTGCCCATGCATCAAGTGGTTGCAAAATCAATGTTTTTGAATAGTTATAAAATCGGCTAATTTTGCAACCACTTGATGCATGGGCAAAACATGTCCAAATTAGTTGAAATTTTGTTTGGAGCTAGTTTAAACATGTTAGATGACATCCAATGGTCGGATTTGCTATTTACATTGTCTAGCTTTAAATTCCACTTGGATGGATCCGCATGTTTGATCCATCCGAATGGATCCTAGTCAACATATATATATATATATATATATATATATATATATATATATATATATATATATATATATATATATATATATATATATATATATATATATATATATAGGAGGGATCAAATGACCCCCAAAAATAACCCCCCAAAATAACACCCTATCAAAAATCCTATGCCCCCCATTTTTTCCGAAGATCCGAACCGTTCATCTTGATCTCCACCCTCTAAATACCTGACCCACCAATTTTCAAACCGATCCCATGTCTTTTTCCCATTCATCAACCATTCACAAAAGTTTTGTTCATGCGAAACCGTTAAATTTGGGTCGGATGGATGAACGGGCAAAACACATGGGATCGGGTTGAAAATTGGTGGGTCAGGTATTTAGAGGGTGGATATCAAGATGAACGGTTCGGATCTTCCGAAAAAATGGGGGGCATAGGATTTTTGATAGGGGTTATTTTTGGGGGTTATTTTTGGGGGTCATTTGATCCCTCCTCATATATATATACTAGTCATAACTCGTGCTCAGAGGGCACGGAGGCAGTCATCGTCCGGGCACAAATGCGGAGAGAAGCAGTCGCCAAAGTGAAAAAAGCGTGGGTGAGAGAGAGAGGAGGGTCGGGGGCAAAAAGAGGAAAAGCAGGGATTAAAACGCAAAAAAAATCACCAAAACCCCATCCCAAACCCAAGTCCAGATCCACACCCAACGCCCACGTGGTGTCCCAGTAAGCAACCAAAAATATGACTGGGACAAAACTGCCACCTGGGACAAAACTGCCACCTGGGACAAAGTTCGTGAATTGTATTATATATATATTCTATAAAAGAGAGCATAATTTGAATTTTGTCCTACGTGGCACGGATTTGTCCTACGTGGACAAAGCAATGTGACTGGAACACAGCAACAGTGCTGACTAGGACAAGTTTTATATGTTTGGGGGGAATTTTGTTTGAAAACTCAAAATTCAAAAAATCAAATCTTTGAAAACACAAAGGTTAACCAAAATTTGGGGGGAACCCAAAACTCTGGCCGCTAATAGAATCATCCCGCTTCCCCCTCCCTCTCTCCCTCCATCCCCAAAAAACATCAGATTAAGGCCCCCTCCCTCAGCGATATCCTCATCAACTGCAAGCCTCTCTTCTCCTTGATTCTCTGCTCTCCTCGCTCCCTGATCTCACGAAGACGGTGATTGGACCTGCTATCCTCCCTCATGGACTTGCTATCCTCGCTCCCTACTCTCATCGCTCATTGACATGCAGAATGACGATGCTCATAGAAATTGTTTTTGTTCCCCCTTCCTCCCTCCCTCTCTCGATGGCCTGAGCTCCGTTTTTTGACGAAAGGTGTAAACTGCAAGAGGTTTTCTCAATTGGCAGGTAATTTCTGTCCTTTCTCTCGCTCCCAGTTGAAATTGTATTAAGGGATTTGTTATTCGTTGATCAGTTTATAGTGCTTATGGCCGATTTTGTGAACCAGTTGGTGTGAACAAAAACTGTTTGATGTATTGCCCCATTGAGAAGGTTGATACCAGCTATTGTATTCACAACCAAAATTTTTGATGCAAATACATGTGTTCCCATCAATATTTTGTTTGCTTGGATCTGGGGTTAAGGTATGGGCTTTAAGGCAAATTTTCATCCTGTGGTTACCATAACTTGAGTCTTGGCACTTGTGGCAATCTAAAACTCCAGCCCACGTGTTGGTGATCCCTACCTTCCATTATGATTTTTTAAGTTTAATTTAAAGTATATATAGATGATAAATCAAGTGGTTTCTACATTATGATTTGGCATGGAATGAACAGTTTTGGGCCAAGATCTCAATAAAAAACTGACCATTCTCATTATTCAAGTGCCAAGATCTCAATAAAATTTCAAGTGTATACCTGTGTGATTGTGATCTTGGCACTTGAATTTGATTTCATACTATTTCCCTCATAAATGACTAAAAATAGTGGCTAAAAAACTGCCATCCTCACAAATCACTCACTCACTTTGCTCTGATGAATTGACTACGGCTTCAAAGATATGATTTTGTTGAAAAAATGAATTAATTCATAGTTTGTGTTTGAGCATTTTTTAAAATAAAACTTATATATTTTTTCTTAAATGCAAGGTTATCTGGGAGTAGTAATGTAATTGTGTAGATGAAATGGAGATGAATCCATCAGCCGAGGGGAGTGATTTCTCTGAATACGAGGTACACACTGGAAATTATTCATGACACATACTTTCTATCAGACTTCTCTTTGTTTATGTCATTCTTTTATTTTCCTCACCCATTCGTTATTATTTATTCAGATCAGGAGAAGCAACCACTCGAGAATCCACCGAAGTCAATTTTAGTAAAGACCCTGACGGTGATGAGGAGTCTATTTGGAGGGACGAAGCTAATTCGTTGCATATCGATGATGTATGTTGAGATCTTTAGTTGAATCCATCACTTTATTTATACATTTTTTGATTTTGAATTTTTAGCAATTTCCCACAATAAAAAAACTGTCCATTCTCATAATATTTCAAGTGTATACATGTGTGATTCGACATGGAATGAACTTTCTCAGATAACCCTATGAATATTTCAAGTGTATAACTGGCCATTTTTAGCAATACTCCCAAATAACCCTGCATTTAAGAAAAAATATATAAGTTTTATTTTAAAAAATGCTCAAACACAAACTATGAATTAATTCATTATTTAAACAAGTATATACATGTGTGATTCGGCATTCTCATTAAAAAATGGCCAAGATCTCATAATGTTAAATCAAATTCAAGTGCCAAGGCCAAGATCTCAATAAAAAAACTGTCCACTTGAAATATTATGATTCGTCATGGAATGAACAGTTTTTCAATAGTAGAATAATGAGAACATTGGATCCACATGATAAAATTATCGAAAATCACATGTTTTCAATTAGTTAGGTTTTAAGGCTTGTATGAATGGGAATCAATATGATTGGTGCACATGGCACATGAGATGGTGGAGTGGAATTCAACAGGTGCATAAGATGCGATTTTCTATTATGGCAGCTTTTACAACTATGCTTGGATTTAGTCTATATTGAGATCCTATGTGTTTGACGTCAGGTTAACAAACAATTGAGAAACTTGGCAAAATCTTACATGAAGCCTTGCTCCCTATCCCGCTCGGTTTCATGAAAAAAGCTTAGATGATGACTTGATATAAACTATTAGAAGTAAAAACAAAACATGAGAACCGATGCTTTGAATGATGCATCCATATTCTTCTGTAGTTTGACGATCTGCAAAACACCATCGAGGATGAGCAGAAGAGTTTAGCGGACGAGATGAGAACGATCAAGGAAGAAACCAAGACTGGCTTCGAAGATGGCACTGGTGGGGGCTCGAAACACATGGCTGTCGACTAAATTCCTGGCACGCCGTATCTTTTCCTTTACCCTTTTCTCTTGCAATATTTTGGCAAAGGGGGTTTATCTGTTTGTATCTTTCAACCCTTGACAAGCAAACATTATGTATGGTTGTTTGGATCGTATATTTGTATGCAAGCTAATGATATCAATACTTGGCTTGGGTCAGAAGAGAAACAGAGGAAGATATGCAACTGCTTTCATCTGTTAGAACTTTCTGTTGGCCAAAATCTTATGCACTGCAGCGTATTAAACTAGAATAGAAGAAAGTTTGGACAATCATACATTGTTTGGATTAGGACTTTGAGTCTTTTCACTAGACTATCTAAACCCTTTACAGTACACCAACTAGACACATGGATGTATTATACTGAACAAAGTTGGTTGAACACCATACATTACCATAACACGAAATAGATGCAATAAAAAAGGTTAGACAATAAAATACGAGTTCATTTATATAGTCCCTGTAGTTTTTTAAGTTCATTGGTGTTTGCCAGATCCATAGCTGTCTGTTATGGTTCTTACCTGCTAAAGTAGAATTATGTATATGTTAATTCAACTTACAGGCTAACCGTAACTTTGTTTCCACCAAGATTTCAAGTGTTAGTCAATTCCGATGTGTATCTGGGAATATCATTTTGGATTTTTAGGTACCCAAGACGATTTGTTTGCTTTGGAAATTTTGTTTGAATTGGAAATTTAGGTACCCAATTCCGATGTGTATCTGGGAATATCATATTGTTTGCATTAGAAATTTATGATGGGCATATTCGATTTGCACAATTACCAGAAATTTTCAGTAGTTTCAGAAATGATATGATATGATTCAGTTATTTTTATGTTGATGCACAATTCTGGTAGCCACTATGCTTCTTTCTCATTTCTGATGTTTGGTCCAATGTTTGCTTGGTTACTTGGAATTTATACTATAGTTCTATTCTATCAAATGAATTTTCAGTAGTTTCATGGGGCAATGTAAATTGGACTTAGTAGTGTAGTTTCATTCTGTAAGATGAGTATTCAGCTGTTTCAAGGGGCTAATGTAAATATGTAATTGAGAGATAAAGAGAGATAAGGAAAATAAGCTTCATTAAGCTGTAGCACTGTTTCAGGCCTCAAGCTACCTTCTCTGAAAACAAGCAAAACAATGAAAACTGTGATGTTACAGAATTTAATTTTTGTTTGCATCCTTAATCATCAAGATCTTGGTGCTGCCATATATATATATATATATATATTGAAAGGTTAGCGAGAAACTTTATTGATTGAATATACAGTATACGATAATAGGACATCTATGCATGTGGTATTTACAGAGAGAGGATAGGGCACAAGCGCCGTCACTCTCCACTATTAATCCCACATCCTAAAAGTCACTATTCAAAGCTTTAATACAATAATTAATCAAAGAAAAAATCACAAAACCATAACTCAACCCATATCCCTGAATTCCCTGTTGCCAAAAGCAATAGTTTCCTCAATAGTTGATGGCTCTTGGTCATGCAGAGCTACTCTAATATCAGCTGCAATCCCCTCAAAGACAATGGTCTTGCTTCTTTTCTCTCCCTCAAAGATGCGCCTGTTTCTTTCTTTATATAGATAGCGTTCTCATACAGTTCATTATCTTTTAGCTCTTGAGTTCAAAGATGATATCACACATGTAATTATTATGTACATGACTAATTGGTTTTTTTGCTCTTGCGTAGAATTTGAATTGCATGTACAAGACTAAGCTCTAGTCTTAAGTTGGGGGTTTGCGATTGGAATTTTGCAGTAATTATTATGTAGATAAACAGATTGGTAGAATAGATATTATACTGGGTTTGCTGATTTTTGTTTAGGTTTATATGATTAAAATGATGGATTAGAGGTGATTGTTGGTATTCGCAAATTGATTGTCGTTAATTGAAAGGCAATGAATATTTGGCAAAGTTAGTATATTTTTTATTTGTACAAAAGGATAACTCTCTCCTACTTTGATGTGTAATTTTGCAGCTTAATCATGAAATGCATGGGATGGGAAAAATATAGACTCTGTTTTTATTGGTCAAATGCAGAAGAAAAACAACGTACTATTTGATCTAAACTTATAATACTATGTTCTTTCTATTAAACTTAAAATAAAAAAAGTTTTCTTATGTAGTTGACTAATAAAAACATCCAATCTATACTCTTCTCATCACATGCATTGCGTGACTAAGTGGTATTTGAGGATATTTGACTTATAATTCAATGTGTTTTATTGATATTTGAGACTTACAAAGTGGGCCATGAATCATTAATGTTGAGCATGCATCTGCATAAGTGTTTGTATATACACAATTGAATTCATCCAAGTTGTTGCTATGATTAGTCAGCACATGTGTGTTACTATTGGTACACTCCACATTATTGTTGGCAGTGTACCCATGTTGAAAACTACATTGCTATGTAGTGGTGTATGTGTCAGATTTTATTAAACCTGTGCTTAGAGTGATGATTTTGGCCATGGCTCGGGGTTCAGGTGAGCATCTTTAGACTTTTCCAGTTCATCAACATAAAAATTTCTAAACCTTTTTTTCAAGTGAAAATTTCAGTTCAGCAACATAAAAATTGTGCATGTAATTAAGTGATTCCACCGAGATGCTTCTTTGTTGTTTGCAGAAGCATATAATTTCTAATGAATGAGAAATGTGCCTATGAATAAAAAGTTTATGCTTCATATATTTTTCTGGAACTTTCACTATCATGTTTTCATGGAACTATTATACTAGCATTTAATTTTTATGTGCTTGTTTTGGGGAATGAGAAAGAAACTGAAAAAAATTCAGATGTGCTTTAAGATACTTTGTTTTAAACTAAAACCCATTGTAAACTGAAAGTGAAAATCTAGAACTAAACTTTTTGGGCTCATTTGATTTCCTTTTTGATTTGTGATCTTTAGGAGGATTCGACACCTCATACTGCTGCAAGGCAGATTTTTTGATTCCAACTCTAAATTAATTACATGTATGCAGTAAACAAATTTGTTAGTGGGAGCTCAATTTGCATCTCCTTTTTGTATGCATGGCTTATGATCGAGCTGCCATTAAGTTTGAGGGGTCAATGTTGTTGTCAATTTCAATCTTACTCATTATGATGAGAATCTAGAGCTAGTTTGCTACTGGATTTGACAGAATACAATAGAATTTTTTTCTTATTCTGTTTTTAACTGAAATTGATTTGTTTCAGTTAAGGAGCTCGAGTGAGGGTTTCGAGCAAACAAGATTACAACAATGATGAAGTCAAAGTGAGACATGTTTGGTGAGCATCAACTCGATTACAGGAAGGAAAATTATGAGCATATGTGAATGCAGACGTTAAATGCATGCCCCAAATGTAGTTTTAATAATTGTGCAATAAGGAACAACTTATCAGTTTTATGTAAACAAGTGTAAAATGTGATGCCAATGGCTTTCTTCAAATAGATGGCTCAATGTATGATGTTAATGGAGTAAATAAGTGCAATGATGAATATTGATGATACGGTTCTACGATTGTAAGCAGACATATCCCTCGAGTCAGAAAATAGAAAACAGAACAAAAAACCATTGATGTTTGGTTCAAAGAATTTTTTGTTGGTCATTTTTGTTGCCTTATTTTTTGTACTAAATGGGTTTTAAATGACTTCTCTTTGATGACTGATGATTTCTAAAGCACCAGTTTTTCTTTAATAACACATGAATTTGCCGCATCAGTTTGCTGTTATGAATATCATCATATAATTTGGGGGATGGATGTTATAAACAATGTATTCTCATGTACATGATAGATGTGATCTTCTCTAGGTGATGGCTGCTGCTGCATTGTTTTTAATTTTTTTAACCCTTCGTATTTTTCAGAGAAGGCACATTTGTTTGGCTTATACAGATGGTTCAACACCACATGTAACAGCAAAGTTATGACTATCGGATGACTCCACACCACTCCAATTTTTTATTGCACGTAGATGTTGTCATGCAAGCTTTGAGCTCAATGTTTATAGAATACTTGGGCATCCTTGAATCAACGATTTTATTGAGGAGGGTTAATGTCTGTGGATGTGATGTGAACCCTTTTCTTAACAGTTCACTCAGTACTTTGGAAGAATCATCCAGACGTGATGGAACGAACAAATTAATAGTCACTAACAACTGATGCTCCCAATCTCCATGCATGTGTGATGGAGCTAACGTATGGATGCGACTGCGAAATTTTTTGGTTGATATGACACTAGCGCGACTGTCTATACAACAAGTTTCAGTATCACTGTCCTCCTATGTCAGTATCACTGACACTAGCGCGACTGTCTATACACTTGCACTGTTAAGGGCTCTATGCCATGCAATCTGCATAATTTGCGCTTTACTTATTATTGTTCATTTAAAATTAGGAGATCTTTGTTCCGATGCATCAAAAAAATTAGGGGATCTAAGAATTTGAGAGGGAATATTTTAAATGAACTATGCCCTTATGGCATGGGTTATGATCTAAATTTTGTGGGGACCTAAAATTTTAAGGGAACTAAATTATCTAGGGGAAGTAAATTTTGGGGAAAACTGAAATTTTTAAGGAAACTAAAGAACAATTATTGTGCTTTAATTTTTGTTCAAACAAAGATTTTGAGGGGAAAATATCTTAAATGAACCGTGCCCTATGGGCACGGGTTATGACTAGTGTGTGTGTGTGTATATATATATAGGAAGGTTAATGGGATTCTTTATTAAAGAAACAAAAATTGTACAAAGAATACAATTGGCTACAATGAAGGTTGATGGCTGTAAGAGAGAGGAGTGGGCACAAGCGCCGTCACTCTCTACCAACACACATCCCCCTTCTCTACCAAATGTACAAGACTGTGTTACAAAAGTAGGGTGGGGTACAACTAGCTCATCCCTTATCTCTAAATTCCCAGTTTCCCATGGCTTGGGTAGCACCTGGTTCGTTGGGATCTTGATCTCTGAGGATAAGTTGAACATCAGCATCTATGTCATCAAAAAGCACGGTCTTAGGCTTTTGTATGCCATCAAATATCCTTCTATTTTTTCCTTCCAGACACGCCACACTATCGCAGATAAAACGGTCTTGGCTAGCATGCTTAGTCTATCTTTTTTGCCAAAATGTAGCAAATAGTAATCTCCCACTTTATGCAATAGTGGATTTATGGGGTTTGATACACCCAGTTTGAGCAAGCTCCTACAAAGAATGTAGTTTATATAATTGCATTCAAAGTATAGATGGTTTATAGTTTCATCAGCTCCTACTTCACACAACACGCACTTGGTAACAGCAGAAGCATCCCATTTCTTTCGCAAATCCTGAGTTAATAATTTACCATGTAATGCTCTACGCAAGGTTAGTGACATTTTAGGGACATTGTTCTTGTACCAAACTAAACTTTTGTAATTAAATTTCAAACCCACTTGCCTCGTACCGTCCCAAGCTTCTCTGAATTGGAAATCACCACTCGGGACCCAGGTCCACGCCCCAGGCCCCGTGGTAAGCATAATATCCTGAAGCAGCGGCCGAACATGTATTAATTCTTGGTCCTCAGCCCAGCCCGCCAATGACCAATAATCATTCACCATTTTCAAGCTGGATTCGGGGGGAACTTCATATAATTCGCAAAGACGGCCACAAACCAAACAATTGTCATGCCAAAATAGGGTTGAATGGCCATTCCGAACTTGTCTCTTTATAAGCTTCCTAGCAAATTGCCTGCAATGTAGCATGAATTTCCAAGTACCAGATTATGTAGATTTCCCTTGAGCCGCGAAAAAGATAGTACTATCTCTGTAATTGTTTCTCATATATCTAGCCCATAGCCCTTCAGTAGCTAACATCCGCCAAGTAAGCCTAGCTCCAGATGCCATGTTGAGGTCAGAAAGCAGTCTGATGCCTACCCCCTCCTCTTTTGGGGGCACATATGTCCTTCCAAGCCTATGTCCAGGAAGATCCTAAAATGAACTTCCTACATGTAGATGTAATAGTACACAAGATAGATTTTGGGATGCGATATACTTGCATCCAGAAAGAGACCATACAGTATATGACAGACTTGACTAGTTCAATACGTCCTGAGATGGATAACATAGAGGACGTCCACCCCATTAGTCTCTTCTTACACTTGTCAATGAGCCTGCTAAACATAGAGGGTTTAGGATACCTGGAGGAGAGTGGCAGCCCTAAGTATGTAGTGATAGAAGTTCCCAACTTGATTCCCAGCAAATTAGCAAGTCCAGATGGACTCCTAGTGCCCTTGCTAAATATAGCTGTGCTTTTGTCCCAATTTATATCTAACCCTGTAAGGCTATTAAATTCCACTAACAATGATTTCTGGCCATTAAAAGAATGCATATTAGCTCTGTAGAATAAGAGGAGATAGTCTGCAAAAAGAAGATGAGAGATAAAACCCAATCGCCGCATAGGTTGTATTTGACGATTAGCCATAGCCTTTTCAAGTAGTAAGGCGAATGCCTCATAGTGATGACAAAAAGATAAGGGGATAGAGGGTCACCTTGCCTGGGACCTCTATTTCCCTGAAAATAGCCAACCGGTGAGCCATTGATCATTACAGAGAAAGTTGGAGATGAGATACATTCCCTGATCCATGACGAGAATTTCCTGCCAAATCCCATACGGTGAAAGATATAATAAATGAACTCACGGTTCACGCTGTCAAAGGCCTTAAGTCTAATTTTAGACAAGCTCTGGCGGCCATGGGGTTGCTAAAATCTCTAATCTGTTCATGTGCTAGTAGAGCACTGTCAGATAATAGTCTCCCTTTGAGAAATGCAGATTGGTTCGGCAATATGAGTTCATGAATGACTATTCTTAGCCTATTATAGAAAATTTTGCATATAACCTTATAAAGAACATTACAACATGCTATGGGTCTATAGTCCCCTAACCCAGTAGCATTAGAATTCTTTGGCACCGGAGTAAAATTAGTGTGGGTTTATTGGGAGCATAAGAGAGCCTGAATGGAAAAAAGAATGAACGACATCAAAGATGTCATTACCTATTATGATCCAACTTTGCTGAAAGAAATAGCCAGTAAAGCCATCTAGACCAGGGGATTTATCCACCCCAATTTGGAAAATTTCATCCTTGATTTCATCATTAGTGATTCTTCTCTCCAACCAGGCTGCAACTTCCGGAGTTAAAATACGCTTTGTAACTAGCTTCAGGAAAACAATCCAATAGGAATCTTGGTTATACAAATCTTCATAGAAATTAGGAGCTCTATTCCGTAGATCCTCATAAGAATTATTGTGATTACCCTGTTAATCTACCAGGTGCCCCAGGTTGTTATGGCATTGCACTGCTTTGATAGCCGCATAGAAAAATTTAGAATTTTTATCTCCCAAACTAAGCCAGTCATGTCTGCTCTTCTGCCGTAACATTGCGTCCTCCATCGTTAACAACTTGGCTAGATTTATAGATAAGTCACTCTCCAGCTTTTGTAAAGAATGTGTGTGTGTGTATATATGTACACACACACACACACACACACACACACACACACACACACACACACACACACACAAGCGAATGCCCATGCCCAGAGGGCACAACGAAGGTCGTCTCCTGGGTGCAAAATCGACGAGGACAGCAGGCTCACAGATGAAATGCCGATGAGTGTAGTCGTCTTTCGGACACAAGAACGACGGGGACAGTCATCTCCAAGGTGCAATACTGACGGCAAAATGAAACCCCGAGTCAGTCATCACAGGGTCACAAATGCAGGGACTAAAGCGCAAAAAAACACGGATGCAAAGTGGAAAAAGAGCGATGGCAAACCCGTAAATAGGGGGAAGATGAGGGATTTTTGGGTTTTATGAAAAAGCAATGGCAATCTTGCAAATAAGTGGAATGTGGTGGGCTTTTGTTTGGGGGTTCCACCAAAACACCCAACTCCACACCTAACCACTCACCCACACCCTATCGGGCCTCTTACTCTCCCAAACACTTTGTCCTAATAGGACAAAGGGGTGCCACATGGGACAAACCTTTGTCCTAGTAGGACAAAATTCAAAATTTTCACTCAAATTTCAAATTATTAGAATTTTCCCTCATATAGTTTCCCCCCAAATACAATTCAAACCTTTCTCTTAACCCTTGTCCTAGTCAGGATAAGACGGCTTGAAACTTTGTCCTATTCATCAACAAAGTTTGTCCTAATCATATTTTGCATGTAAGCTACCCACTAGAGATATTCTCCATAAGTGGGGAGTTGCTACAAATCAATCATGTGTTCTATGTGATGAAGATGCCACAGGGAGTACCAGCCACCTCTTTTTTGAATGCAGTTATACTCGATACATCCTCTGTAGGAGCCTTCTTAAACTGGGAATCACTGTTACAGTGCCATCATCTCTGACAGGGGTTGGAGACCTGATCCAAACCTGATATGGTAAATCAGATTGAGTGGGTGTATTGGCAAAATCGGTATTGGCATCCATGGTCTGGCACATCTGGAAGCAACGCAATAAGAGGATCTTTGAGGGTAAGTCTATGGAGAAAACAACACTATTTGAGGACATAGCTGCAAAGTCATCATCACCCTTTGAGACATTGACCGAGACTACCCTTCGGTGACTGTCCCTTTCTCCAACTGGGGATTTCTGGACAATTGATTTCGGATTGTCTCCTTGCTATTTGTACATATTTTTTAGCTCTTTTTAGCTTTTTCTTATGCTAGGTGTAACTGGATGGAGTGCAAGATTGTAGAGGGTGACGGCACTTGTGCCCTCTCCCCCTCTCTATTATACCCCCTGGTACCTGCTAGTGATGATGGTTTTGTGTTATTCTAATATCAATAAAGATCCACACTTACCTGTATGTATATGTATATATATATATGTATGTATGTATGTATGTGTATGTATGTATGTATGTATGTATGTGTATGTATCTATGTATGTACATACATAGATACATACATACACATACATATGTATGTATGTATCTATGTATGTACATACATACATACATACATACATACATACATACATACATACATACATACATACATACATACATACATACATACATACATACATACATACATATATATATATATATATATATATATATATATATATATATATATATATATATATATATATATATATATATATATATAAGGAAAATGTACCTAAGGACGTTCTTAGGTAACCATGCCTGTGTACAGCCCCTTTTCGGGTGGTTTTAAAGTATTTTTTTTGAAAATTTCTTTGCAAATGGTAGTTCTATATGTTAGCTAAACCCACACAAAATTTCAAGTCAAACAAACACCATTTGGGCATCGAATCATCCATCACAAAAAAGTTGCAAAAAAGTTCCAAAATTCTGGAATTTTTTTGCAACCTTTTTGTGATGGATGATTCGATGCCCAAATGGTGTTTGTTTGACTTGAAACTTTGTGGGGGGTTAGCTAACATATAGAACTACCATTTCCAATAAATTAATTTCAAAACAAATACTTTAAAACCCCCCGAAAAGGGGCTGTACGCCGGTAACAAAACCTAAGAACGTTCTTAGGTACACACACACACACATGAGGAATATGGGCCTGAGCTGTCAACGCAGGAAATTTTTCCTGCGCTGACATCAATTTGGGGGTCAAAAAATATTTTTTTTCCAAATTTTTTTGCAGTGTGTTCTCCAACTTGTTAACTAACTCCCCACCAATTTTCAAGCCGATCCAACACTGTTTGAGCCTCCGTTCATCGATTTCAAAAAAATCGCTCCAGAATTCCAAAATGTCAATGCAACATTTTTGATATCGATGAACAGAGGCTCAAACGATGTTAGATCAGCTTGAAAATTGGTGGGGAGCTAGTTAACAAGTTGGAGAACACAATGCAAAAAAATTTTTGAAATTTTTTTTGACCCCCCAAATTGCTGTCAATACTGGAAAACTTTCCTGCGCTGATCGCTCTGGCCCATATTCCTCTACACACACACATACATAGAATCTTCAAATGAGAACATTTCGCACGGTTCGAAAATGTTTTCAGTTTTTTTGAAGTTTTTTCAAAAATTGTTTTTTATACCTTCATTATATGTTTTTATACCCCCCTTAAAAAATAATCGTTGAGAAATAATGTCATTTGACATTCGATCAAGGCATTTCAACAAATTCACACGTTTTGAGACCGTTAAATTTGTAACGGGTGGATGTGTGCTCTAATCCCCTTAGGGTTCACCCATTATTTTTCCTGGGGTATATAATTGTATGGATTAAACATCAAAAAATTTTTGAAAAAAAATATTTTCGCACGGTCTTTAGCACCATTTTTTCGCAATGGAAGATTGCCCTATACATAAATATACACACACATATATATATACATAATGCAACAGACATGTTGCCTTTGGGATTCTTATTTTAGTCCATCATTAAAATAGAAAGCCCATTAAGTCTCTACACATGCACACACCCTATCAGATGCATTAAAGCCCAAATACCCAAAACCATAACAGTTCACCTTTAGTTGGGCTTAATATGACAGCCTGCAATATATAATTATTTTACATATAAGTCATACATTGGATTAATGATCCAACATCCCCTTCTTTCATATTTTTATTCATCTATGAGAAATTTCCAACATTGGTACTTGACTGTAAGCAAAAACTAATAAATAAATGATGTAATTCTCTTTTTACCAAACCTTTGTTAAAAATTTGTTAGGGATGTGTCTTTCATTTTGTATGAATATGTATGGTTTTTGTATTTGTATTTGTACTATATTTGATTAGTTTGAAACAAATACATGTACAAAATCATTTCGGTAATTATGTATGCAAAAGGGTCTATAAATGACTTTTGTATGGATTTTTAGGTGGTTAAGTGCAAAAGTGAGGACATTTTGTTTATAGTGATATTGCTCAAAGGCTTGGTTGCGAGGTTTGTAGCGGAGGAGAGAAAGGCATATGTGTTGATATTCATTTAGCTTTTGGATCTAAATTTTAAAGGTGGTAAGTTGGTTTCCCTCTTAAGTATAATCATACATTAGATATGCTCAAAGAGATTAAATGATTTAAATTAGTGGGGTATGGGTCCGGGGTACCCTGTTTTTTAATGTTACCCAGACCTTACCAGGTAAGTGACCGGTTCTTAAAATTTGGACCAGGAACCAACCCAGTTGGACCATATACCCAGAACCTACCTGGACCTTATGGTTCAGGGTAGGTACCATGTAAAATGTCGGTAGTTTTTTGGTTTTTTGGTATAAGATCAAGTGTAGGGAATAGAGGACTGCAGATCTAGGTCTGAACTCTACATTTTATATGGAACATAGCCCATTTTAGTTCGTTGTTTGCGAATGGTCCAAGCAAAATAGAAGTGGTCGCGTGCATCAAGATGATCGAGGGCTTGGTGGAAATGGTAGCTCGCTGGGTCTTGTACGTCCGAGTTCACTCAGAATGGAAAGTGTCTATTTAGAGTTGAACGTTCCAAGGGTTGTGGCCACGGTTGCCGAGTTTATTGAGGGTTTACTTGTAACGGCCTGTTTCTGCATATACGTATTTCATATTTATTTAATTAATATAGTGACTTATTAGATTAACTTATGATTTTATTTTCGTTATCCATAGCTCGAGCACGCGATTTAATGATCGTGTTATTATCTACTCCAACCTGTGGTTGAAGTTGGATGCAGGGGCTGAATCGTGTTAATCAAATCGTATCTTAACCAAAATGATAAAATTCAATCTTAATCAAATTGAATCACTAAGTTGACTTCACGAGTCAAACTTATCCCGATCTAATGATTAAATCTATTTCCCGAATTGAAATCTTATTCTAGTGGATATTAATAAATCTTAACCGAGTCGAACCTTCTAGATCTATTATAATCCTAAATGAATCTAACAAATTCTAATATATTGACCAAATCGTTTTCCAATCAGATCAAAACCAATATCGAATATCCAAAATATCTTACCACGATTAATTATTGATCAAATCAGATCCTAAACAACCTTAACTTAATATATTCCCTTAAATCCAATCGCATTTTGTACATGATATTAAAACATAATAAGATTCAAGCAATCCTAATAAATCTTCTCTAAATATCCTAAATAAAAGATTATCCAAATCAAATCCAACTTAATAAATATTAGTAAATCTGAAATGACTCAAATCGTAGAGGTTAAGATCCACCCAATCTATTCATGATTTCTGGAACGGTTTCCTTCTTTATCTCCCACAATATGCAACCACCTTCCCACTCCTCCATATCTGTTAGTAACTGACACTCTCCTTCCCCTACCATTTTTGGCAACCTATCCACAATCCCTAAGGCAGCCACGTACGCACGCGTTCCCTATTCACGCAATTAACCCCCATCTCCCACTATTTCTATGCACATACCTAGTTCTCTGTTTAAAAAAGAAATAAACAAACCAAATTTCATCCCTCTTCCTTCTGCAAGGTGCACCGAACCCATCTTCCTACTCCTTTTCTTCTTCTTATTAAATCCAAGGGAAAACATCTCTTTCCCCTACAGCCCCAACACAAAAACCCAACGAACCCAACAGGTGCAAACCCTCTTCGTTCGACTCCGACCTCGCAACCCCAGGCCTTCGTTCTCAAGCCCGATCACAAGAGCCGCAACCTCACTCACCTCTGACTCGCCGCTCGGATCTCCGCCATCCTCCGACGTCCCACGGGCCCAGGTCGCGCCTCCTCCGTCCAGCCACCTCTCGCCACAAGCCCCCACACCGCATCCTCTCCATTCCCCATCTCCGTGCCGCACGCCCAAACCCCGGGGCTGGCCTCTAACCTCCATATTCGTCACCCCGCCTCCGGCGCCCTATCGATGACCACCACCGACCCGCTATCTTCCCGAGTGCCTCTCCCCACACCTTCGACCAAACTTGTGCCATCAGCCATCGGACTTCCCTCAGCCACGACCCAGCTCGCTGCCGAGCCCTCGCCACTCGACCTCCAGCAGACACCCTCCTCTCTTCTCCGATCACATGCCACAGCAAACACCCCGATGAAACCTCCCTGCTCCACTCCCCGTCGTCGGCGAGCTCACCTATTGTCGAGGCCCTCTCCGAACTTCTCGCCACCCCATGCCGCTGCCGACACCCTCTCGCCATGACCACACACCGACTACAGCCCCAGCCCGCGATGCCCACTTCCCTACAGTTGCCGCACGCTGCGCCCGCCAGCTTCCCTCCGGCCTGCACCATCGCTTCGACATCGCCTCGCCCTCTGTCCTATCTTTCCGATGCCAACACCACGGTTTAGCTGCTCTTTCCTTCTCTCTGTAAACCAAGGGCACCACCCTACATTAAGCAACGAATTGACGTGGATGGTGAGTTGTTTGATTGCACGTGAGCTGACTCACAGGATATGAACTTATATGTACTTAGTTATAGGATATGAACTTATATGTACTTAGTTATAATTTTATAAATTATATTGCTTTATCTTTATAGTACCTACGAGTTCAATGCTTTAATAGTACCAGGTCTATATCTTTGTTAAATACTCATAGGGGTATTGCCAGTTCAATATCAGTAAGCTATTTATATATAGGTCCATGCTAGTAAGTGGTATAACATAGCACTAACTTATTAATATGATTAGCCTAGTATGATTAGAGTATTATCCAATGATAAGTTAATATGTTACCTTACTTAACATGTGATGATAAATCAGTATTACTTTAGTTAATTAAGAATTCTTAGCCTAATATGGAACCCCTGACGCAGATAAACCGTGACACCCGTTACGATCGCTTGGACACCCACGACACCCGAAATTGACTGATCAGGCAAGTGTAATTTTTCTTGTTTTAAAATATTGTTACATCAAATTGTCAAATCAAGCATTGTTTTATTTATGTATCCTACTACCAACATGTTGATAATAAACTGCATCGAACATATTGGATTGAATGGAACAACTTGATGGTACGGAACACCTTGAAATCGTGAAATTATGAATTCGTGCGTCCAAGAGGCGAAATAGTGAAATCGTGATGTCATGTGAGTTGACAAACTCATGCTTGTAATATGAATTAGGCTGGCTCGTGTTCCAGCAGAACACTTGGGTGGGGTAGTTCAATGTAGTAAAGGCTGGAATGCTAGATTGCACTTTCGTGGAGAACTTGACCGACACCTGGCCGGGTCGGTGAGTAGAGAGCCACGGGTAGCTCCCGTTGGCTTGGGTGTAACGCTAGTCACTTTTCCCCTCAGACATTGGGCTTTTCACTAGGCACACTTGATTGATTGTCACGTTCTTTACTCCTGCTGTTACTTTTGAGGATTGCGTACTCTGCTAGTTACTCCTACCTTGCTCGTGTACTAATATCATGCTTATTGCTGTACACACCACACTTGCCACGTTTACTGTTGTACACACCACGCTTGCTATGTTTATTACTGTATACACCACACTTGCCACGTTTTCTGCTGTACACACACCACACTTGCCACATTTACTGCTGTACACACCACGCTTGCCATGTTTATTTCTGTACACACACACTTGCCATGCTTATTGCTGTACACATTACACCTTTCCATGTTCGCCACTTTGCGCACTACACTTCGTCTGCTCACTGTTTTGCACATTACACTTGCCATGCCACTACTGGTGCACTACGCATGACGTGCTCAAATGATACCATGCTTTAACTATTGTAAATTCTAACTTTGTGACTCATATTGACATGAAAATGTTTTTGAAAACCTTGTCGAGGGCCAAGTTTCTTTTTATTTTCTAAATCTTGCTGAGCGACCCTCGCTGACGTATATTTCTTGTCCTGTAAAATATACGTCAGGTATTAGACAGGTTCACAGTGGGTTTTGCTTAGTGACTGAGCAGGTTGATCAGGAGTGTCTTGCCGCTGGGGTTTCCCCACTGAGAAGCTTTGTACCCTCGCAGCATCTTTGTACATATTACTCTCTTAATGATTGTATGGGCTTTATGACCCTCTCTCTTTTATTTCCTTCATTGTTGTATTCATTTTTTGAGATTTGAGATTGTAATAAAATATTATCTGTGTTGTTTGAGTTGCATGCAAGAACCTGCAAGTTGTTATCACAGACGCATAATGTGCTTAAACCAAGGAGGAAGGAAAAAAGTATCTCCTTGTTTTAAGCACATGCGGACCCGCTCGCGCCCTCGCTCCCAAGTGTAATGGGTAGCGGGGCGTGACATTACTGCTATATTGACTTTGATGGTAGTGTATTAAGAAGTTGGAGATCAGAGATGGGGGTTTAGGGGGAAACCAGAGAGGAAAGATAAGAGCAACGATTCCTTAAACTGATAGGTTTGGATATCGGTTCTGGGTCCAGGTACCCGTTCCCTAAAGATGGGAACCAGAACCGGACCCGATTCACACCGGTTCCTAATTTTCCTACACGGAACCTATCCAAAACTAATGGGTAACTATTCGGAACTTACCCATTTGGGTAGGTTCAGATCAGGTATCTGGGTACCCTATACCCGTGCACACCCCTAATTTAAATAGAAACTTGTGATAGTAAGACTTAAGAACCATTAAGTAACACTACACACTTACGTAAGGTGTGGGTCGTCTAAGAGACATTTTAGGTCATGGCCCTAAAACACATCAATCGGACAAGTCTGTAGGGATGCACATCCTGGTTTGGTTGTCTCGGCCCCGAAGGCTAGGTTTTACCTCTACACACACACATTATAATACTAATGGGAAATATATCTGTGCCCCTTAACCTTAGGGTTTCTCTAACTTCATCTCTGGTAGGCTCCGACCGTCCCCCGACCCCGATGCCACGGTGAGTTTCACTTCCCCTCCTCTTTCCTCGGAGGCTGTTGTCGAAGATGATACGATAGAGTTTCAACCTCGGATCATGGAGGCGATTTGCTATCAGATCATATGGGAGATCTCGACATCTCCGGTGACTGTGTTATAAAAATCGGTGTGATAAAAATTGGTGTTCAGCAGCGGTTGTGGTTCATAGCAGTCTGTGTTGGGATATACACCAATAAGGGCAACCAGCTGAAGCAAGTGAAAGGTCCCCTTTCAAATGGTGGATAGCCACCCAACAATCGCTATGCCGCGATCTTTCATAAATACACCACAATAGCACAATATCCAACCAAACAAGTAATACGAAAAGTAACAAAAGCAGGAAAACAACAAATCAAGCGACACAAAGTTTACCCTGGTTCGGTCCACTAACGGCCTACATCCAGCTTCCCGATAACGGTTTCAACTAATATAATCTTAGAGAATTACACTGACTTCTTCAATCTTCTTCAACTATAGAGAGCACCAATAACTCCACACGTCGAGTTCAAACTCTTCTCACAAATCCAATGGAGATCTCAAATCTCACCAAAAGAGAAGAAAACAAAAGCTCTCACTCAAATCTCTCAACCCGAAAAGAGAGATACAAAGAAGAAGAGTACAATGCATTTCACAAAGAAATCTCAAGAAGTTCACTCACCAAAATCATGCTCTAGAGCTTCAAGACACACAAGGAAGAAGAAACTTGACGACGACACGTGCTCCTCTCAAAATAAACCATACGAGGGGTTTAAATAGCTCCATGGGTCGTGTGGAATCTCAGACGTCCAATTAAACCCCTTTGGAAATCAACAGTCAAGATTAGAAACTTAAATCTGGCCGTTCTAGGGTTTCAGGGTATCGACACGACCGTACGGCAGATCCACATGGCCGCGCGCCAATCTGTGTCTGTAAAATAGAGAGCTGTTGATGTGCACGTGCACTGTGCACGGACATGCAAGCAACACGGGCAGTTTGCATGGCCGTGCTAAATAAACAGAGAGCTGTCTGGTAGCACGGACGGCTGCACGGCCGTGCAAAGACACGAACAACCATGTCAATCTCTAAGATTCTAAAATTTGAAGCACCAAACAACAAAAAACTCTATCTTGCTTGAAATGTCCTCCAACGAACCTTGTCGTCAAAGGCTCTTCATGGCTTTAACCAGATTCCAGACCTCTACATCTAATCAAGGAAACACGAACCTGTCATTGGGAACTGCGCCCTTCGTTACATCAACACTACAAGAGATCTTTTGAGCCCAAACTCCCATTGAGCTCGAAGAATTGAACCATGCTTGCCACCTTACCTATGATGATCTCTCTCTTTGAGGTTGACACCGTGACCTCATGCTTGATGCACCCCGAACTCACACCTAAAATCCACCTGGCGGTGTCACAATTGCCGGTCGCAATAAAGTTCTTAGGTGTTGACTCTGGGCTCTAACTGCAAGCAGACTGTGTCAAATTATAATATATAAGATTGTCGAATCCCATAGGGACAGTGACAGTGTATTGGGGTCTCAGATTATCTTTAAATCTCAGAATAAGATAGTAGTTTGTTTGGGAAGATTGGTTGTGATGGTGTTGTTGGTTCGATAATAAAAGAAGCTAAGGCCTTAGGGATCAGTGCGAAGACCGTCGGAGGTTGATATTCGAATGGGATTCTTACGTTGCATTGGATTTAGGGGGTTAATCTCTCAACTCATACCACTCTTGTGGGTTAGAATTTCGAGGTATTTCGATGGCTCTCATTGATGCAATGGCGGTAGCCGTCAATGTAGTGATATAGTTCGTCGGTGGATCCCCTTAAGGCACGAGCCGGGCATGGTCATGAGCCTTGGTTGGATCTACTAACTTCCTATTTAAATCCCAAAGATGCTCCTTAAGCTCATCAATTCCACTGACCGTGGGCATGAACTCAGTACGAGTTCTCCTAGAGATTTGGATGGATCGACCAAAATAATCCCTCTTATTCCCAATAGAACCTAGAAATCCAGATCTACATCTCTTTCCTAGAGTCTTAGGGCTAACCCATCAGCCCTAGGGAAAACTACTCACACATGGCGATTACAACAAATAAAAACATAGTTTCTACCGTAGAAAACGTCATAGCAATTAAATCGAGCGAGGGATTAAGATCTTACGTACCGAAAATGAGAAAGAGCAATAGCCAAAAGAGATCCAAAGAATTTTCGCAGATTCCAAAACGCAAGAGATAATAAAAATATAATCTTTCTCCAAAAGCAACTCAATTCTCCAAAACCTAGATCTAGATCTACAATAGTTTTTTGATCTCCTCTCCTTAAGATTAATTCAAAACATAAATAATCCTCTCCTAAAAAATCAGTCAAAATTAGCTCTAATACATCAGTGTGGGGCCCCCACGAAAAAATCCGAAATTTCGAAGTTTGGGGGCCTACATGTCGTCGACCGAGTCGGCGACTCGGTCGAATAGATGCCTGCTCGGTCAAGAAAATGTATTAACTGCTCTTGGCTTGGGCGATGGGGTCCGAGCTTCTCGGTCGAGCAGACTGCCTACTCGACTGAGCTGTCAGTAGGTCGGAGTTCTCCTTCCAAAATGTCGCTCTGCCTACTCGGCCCGAGTAGGCCTTGCTCGGTCGAGTCGTCCGCTGGCTCGGTCGAGTAGGTCCTGCTCGGTCAAGCAGGATGTTGGTGGGATGGAGCTCGAAAATAGGTCGACTCGGGCCGAGTAACCACTCTGCTCGATCGAGTAGGATGCGCATTCTGCTGGGCTTATGTATCAACTCGACCGAGCAGCTTGTGCTCCTCGGTCGAGTCGCCTGGGAAACATCCCTAATGACTCCTTTCTCTTGCTAGCTTCTCCTTCTCTCCTCCTATAAGCTTCCGAACCTCGGCAAACTCATGTAGAGCCTTGCCAACGGACTCACGGGCATGGTGGATGTGTCCATATCCAAAAATGGCTCCGAATCACTCCAAAATCCCTGAAAATCCACAAAACTCTATGAAACTCGAATATGGTGTTAAAAGTGCAGTATCGTAAGAAAATGTGGGATTTGGATGCGGAAATGACATGAAATGCACTAGAATGATGCTATGAAAAGATAGAAAATATGGACATATCAAAATCCCCCAAGCTTACCTCTTATTCATCCTTGAGAAAGACGAATACTAGGCATGCCGGGCGATAAATAAAAGAAAATTAAAGAGATAATAGATGGAAGGGGGGGTGCTAAAATGTTCAATCAGATCTCAAGCCTCAGTAGTATATCACGATGCTTCAAATAATAAAACACATGCTAATAGTATCCTCAAACCTTACTAATCATATGGCTGGCATGCAATAAAGGCAAAAGTAGGGATCTTCTAAAATCATGCCATCAACTCATATCAATTTCATGCAATCTATAGAGTCTAGTATAAAAAGAGTTAGCAATGCACTTTTTCAATCAATAGATATAAGCGGAGCACAAAGAGATCACACCAACATGCAATAGAGAATGGAAAGAGGTCATGTCATCCAAATATTCATTCCAAATCATAAAAAATCTCCGAAGCTAAAATATTTCGTAAAGTTTAAGCATTATCGAATCTCCCCGTTGTGCACCATCTCCACGCTAATGTTATACTCACTTATATAATCAAGTGGTTCACCCCCCCAAGCTTGGCTTGAGGCGTCGCATCTAGGAATATGATATGGAAATTTTTGTCTTTTCCCAAGTATTTGTAGTAGCTTCTAATGAAGGGATAGGAAATAATTTTCTTTCCTTCTTTTCTTTTCTTTTTCTTTTTCTCTCTTCACATTTTATTTATTTATTTGGAAGCTATCTTTTTCTTTTGGGATTTTTTGGGGAGTACATGCGGTAGAAGTAGCGATAGGGGGTGAAACCAAATGATATGTAGAGAATCATAAGGATATGTGGAGAAGAAAAATAATATATCACTCGGTTCACTCATCAGAGGTGCACAACGATTCAATAGGATAATACTCTTACTAAACTCATAGCTAGCATAGATATTTTCATTCATCTCAGTGAATAGTGAAAGCATGCTGTATAAAGCACAATAATATTAGGCATGCAAACAGTAGTGGATAAGATAACAAATGGGTGCTCCAAGTATTCTAATGATGCGTGAACCTAGGTGCATTACCCAACAAAGAACGTACTAGATACTATTTCATGCATTCAATTTCAATTCATTTCAGGCATTAAATTAGAGAGATCAGCAAGATAATATGCCAGCATATAAATAGTAAAACTGAGATTACCCTAAATAGCATGTCAACATATATGAGCATCATGAGTAGCTACTGAGGGCTATGAGAGATATCATCATGCAGAACAATTCTAGCTAAAAGGAGAAAAGCGGAGAAAGTAAGAAAATGAAACATGCATACAAGCATGGCAAAAAGTGAAAAACGTGATGCTGAATGAGAAAAAAATGAAAAGGTGAATAATTGGGTGGAAAAATGAAAGAAAAAAGTAAAAATAAAAATAAAAATAAAAATAAAAATAAAGCGATAGTGCTCATCCCCCAAGCTAAACGCAGTAGTGTTCTCACTGCTGAGAGCACGCTGGCATGCAGGAAATGATGCTAGGGTGGATGTGTGGGTAAGGAGATAAAAAGTGAATGGAAAATAAATCTATGAAAAACGAAAAAGATAATGATATGATGCAAAGATAAAATGATGACACAAATGAATGGAATGATGCATGGTGTGTCCTCCCCCAAGCTGTGTAAGAATAAGGCCCCGAAAAGACAGATGTGCACAATATAAAATGAGGAAAGGACACCAACAAAAAGTGGTGGAGGGTAAACATCATGCAGGGGCACCACCCTCTGGAGGTGGTGATGGATTCTCCTGCTGTGGACCAGAGACTACGGCAGCTGGCTGTGGCTCGACGACTGGATCAGTCAGCGTGTAAGAAGAAGTGGTGGCAGCTGGCTGTGCTGAAAATAGGATGATAGCAGTCTCGAGTGGTGCAGAAGGGTATGAGTCTACGACTGAAGTGGACACGTCTGTGGCTACCAACTCAGGTGCTGAGGTAGCAGGCCCTACAGAAGCCTGAGAGTGTTGGGCACTGAGTGGTGTGGTGGTTAAGATTGTGCCTGGCCTGGGTGGAAGTGCGTGAGCAAGGATCACGGGAGGTGGGCCCCGTGTCTGCTGCAAGTCTATAATGGAAGAGAGCTCAGCCTCGACCCTCTGCTGATGGGTGGCTGTCGAGCAGGTGAAGGCATCAAAATCGAGCATAAGGCGAGAAGTTAAGTCCTCCATCACCGTCAGACGAGCATCAATGGTACGGGAGTCGAGGGGAGAAAGGGAACTGTGAGACACGACTCACATAAAGCGGCTCCGTGGAGGGGGTCCACAGTGCCTAGGCTGAAAGGTAGGGGAGTGTGGCCTCGAAGGGATATCGGCGTTGGCAGCTGCAGAAGCATCCGGAGCGGAAGAAGGAGCTGTCATCGACACAGATGTGAGGACAGAAGTCGAGACGCTCTCAGTGAGTACGGCCACCGTGGGTGAGGAAGTGGAGCCAGAGATAGGTAAATGTGACCATATGGAGATAGGCAGGGATGCTAGAAGGTCCTTAAGTGGTGGAAGGGTGATGGCTGGCTCGTGCTCTGTAAAGTCTACAGCAGTAGGCTCGGGAGCAGATAAGATATCAGTGCCCTCGGGCATGGGTACAGAAGAGACAGCGGCAAGAGCCTCGGGGCAGAAGGTGGTGACAGTCCCCGAGATCTCGACGATGGTGGAGGTGGTGGAGACAGGGGTGGAAGAGCTAGTGCCTCCTGGCGGCGGAGGGTGTGCAGGCAGTGCGTGGAAGGGCAGCCACAATGGCGACAAGGTCGGGCTCATCGTCCTCAAAAGAGCCAAGCACCCAGTCGGTGGCGTCAGCCTCGACGGGTGCTCCGGGTGGCTCCAGGACGTGGAGGGCAGAAAGTGGGTGCACCATATCTATCATCCAGCTCTGCTGGACAGGCACTATGGTGGTGAGGTGAGGGTGAGAAGGACAAAGTGGAGGGTGTGATGGGTGCCTAATAGATAGGTCCAGTGATGTGCCCCATAAGGCCGGATGATGTGCATGTGCTCAAGCACACCTAAAGTCAAGCACGTGGGGCCATAGGGGTCACTAGGCTATCAGAAAGATCGATGCTCATCATCCGTGTGAAGATGGTGAAGAATCCGCCACAGCAGATATCAGTGGCATAGTGGGTGTGGGCGGTCTGTAAAAGGTGAGAACACAGCCAATGGACTGCGTCCGAAAGGAGAAACGGGCGGAGGGAGCCGTCAGGGTGGAAGCACAGTGGTCGGGTCATTCCCATGAGATGGGAAAGCTCGGGTAGGGACATGGTCCCGACCTCTGGCCTACAGAAAATGGTGGTGGCAAGGTGTCACTGCGCGTAGCGAAGGCAAGGATGCACAATGCATGATGCATTCGCCCGGTTGGGGCGGTAATGGTCCAGACCAAAAATGCGATGCCAGAAAGCGGAGGCATCGAACATGGCCAGCTCGTAATCTTGGGAGAAGGTGGAACGGGGGTCAGGGATGGCCGAAAAGTGGAAGTGGGCATGGATCATGGTGTACGTGACCACGAAGTCGTGGTCCAGTAGCCTAAAGCTAATTCCATTGCCTGGCCTGGGTGTGGGCGATGGAACTCAATGCCTCTAGAGTGAGGCAGGTGAAGGTGGGGGTGTGGGCTGCAAGGAGTCGGTCGAAACCAATAGAGTAGTAAAGCCAATGGACTCCCTGTAGAAGTCCAAGGCGTCGGAGGGCGGGGAGATCGACAAACTATGTGGGAATGATCCTATGCTGCGATAGGGCGATGAAGCGGTCACGGTGTGCATCGTCCCTAAAGGTGATGCTGAATGTCTGCACACGTGGCGGCAGAGCGGCAGGAGGGGAGGATGGTGGGGGAGGTGCGGTAGCAGTGATGGGGGTGGATGTGGTGACGGGAGCGGAAGTGACGGGGATGTGTGTGTGATGCAGGAGAGGAGAGTCGGATGAGAACGACGGAGCATCCATGTACTCCTCCTCGGTGGTGGGTGTAGCAGCACGGCAAGTGCGGTGTGAGGGTCGAGAAGAGGAGGCACCAGTGGCCTTCCTCTTCCCACGATGTGGAGGTGTGGGACCCCCTAGTGCGAGGCATCATGCAAAAGGCAAGCTGAAGTATCGGAATAAAAGTAAAAGAGTGTATAGAGTGTACCAACACAACGATCGTGACGAGAATGCTGTGAGCGGGCACGTGACTACTGCTGATCAGAGGTCTCCCCCGAGCTGCTCCGGGACGTGTCCTCTTCTGTAGGCGAAACATACCCGAAATAGAAGAAACATATAATGTCAGGGGATGAAATGAGAAATAAGTGGGTGGATGTGTGTCGTTGCTTGACCGAGCATAATCGTTGCTCGATCGAGCAACCCTAAGTACACCAACCCTGCCCCCTACATTGGGGTTGGGGTGCTGAGCGTTGCTCGACCGAGCAGCAGTAGTGCTCGGTCGAGTGGGTCGGAATAGGAGGGTGGGTTTGTTGATGACTAGACCGAGAACTTATTGTGCTCGGTCAAGTAGTTTCGATGGGGAGTGGGGGGTCTAATTGATCGATCGAGCACCATTCGTACTCGGTCGAGTAGATGGGGTTTCCCTAGGCGGTTTTGGGGGATGGAGCGGCAGCGGTGGGATCAGTGAAAAAGGGGGAAGGGTTTTAACGAAAGAGGGAGAGGGAGAGGGGGGAGAGAGAGAGTGAGAGAGAGAGAGAGAGAGAGAGAGAGAGAGAGAGAGAGAGAGAGAGAGAGAGAGAGGGGGGGGAATTCTGACCGGATGATGATGCCAGCGACGATAGCGGTCGTCGACCAGCGGCAGCCATGTAGATCGAGTAGGGGATGGGAGTCCGGGTGCTCGGGTAAGTGAAAATGGGGAAATGAAATAACTTAGAGCTAATGAAGCTGAGTTGGGTTTTAATAACCTGACTCGATCGGGGAGTGGGCCTCGCATGCTTAAGGGTAACACGACTCGACCGAGCAGCGTAACTGCTCGGTCAAGTCAGACAAAAATAAACACGAGTTTTAGAACACTCCCTCGTCTACTCGATCGAGTAGGGTCTACTCATTCGAGTCAGAAGACCATGATGTCATTGTTTCCCATCTTCTCTTTTGCTCGGTCAAGCAGGTGGGTGCTCGGTCGAGTAGGTGTCTACTCGGACCGAGTAGAGGCTACTCGGGCCGAGCAGTCAGAGCGCCGTTTTCACCAATTTTTTCTGCGCTCGACCGAGTAAATGTCTACTCGACCGAGTAGATGGTCACTCGACCGAGCAGGCAGAACGCTATTCTCCTTGTTTTTCATGTGCTCCCTGCTACTCGACCGAGTAAGTGGCTACTCGATCGAGTCATCTGTGATTCCTGCGACTCTTTTCCCTTTACTTGGCTGCTCTCATTCCAGCTCCTTTCTATTCAATACATCGATTTTCGCGCTCCCCTCAACGTTCAACCCTCAACGTTCAACCTGTAGAAAGGAAAAACCCGTCAGATTTTTATAATTTCGCATTTTTGTGAAATAGAAAGCGTTTTTATTTGGTTTTCTTGGATAGATAAAGCAAAAAAAATTGAAAAAGATAATCTAAGATATAAAAGATCGGGTTGTCTCCTGATAAGCGCTCGTTTTGGGTCATGAGCTCGACTCCCTCAAGTTCTTCAATTGTTATTTGGCACGTATGAGATGCACGCATCATACTTGCCAACGATACCGTGTAGTGGTATTTGGCATGCTCTCTCTCCATGGTTTTCCTCGGCTACGTGACTGATAGCTTCCGGCTTCTTGTGGTGCAAAGAGTTATCTGTGGGCTCCTCATCAAGCACACGAAGATAGGTGGCAACCGCCTTGTTGTAAATGGGGTCGCCATCGTCATTAGCACTTGTTCTCATCAGGTCCTTCATGAGCCCCTCAATGGGATACTCCCCTATGGCATCATCTTCTAAGAGCTCCAAATAACTAGTTCCTTCTTCTCAAAAATGCTCCCTCATAGACTTTTACCGGAATTGGGCTTCAATATTACCCACATTCATTGAGAGAGTCCCATCACGAACATCTATAAGGAAGACGACCGTCGCCATGAAAGGACGCCAAGTATGAGATGGAAACTTCCTCCTTTCGGCATATTCATGATGACAAAATCCACCGACACACACAATCCGGGAGGTATTTGCAGAATGATGTCTCTGGCAATGCCTACCAGATACGTGATCAAGTGATCCGCTAGCTGTATGTGTTGAGTATTGGACTTCTCCCTACTTGGTGTTAATGATGAGCAAACATAAATACTTGTGACTAATCCCCTATTTTGCAGTTAATCCATTGTCTAAGCTTACTATGAATATCAACTAGCAATGGATGACTCACAAACGTGATTGAAGGCAAATGATATGAATTGGATGATAATAGATTGATGATTGAAGCTCCGTAAAGACTTCAAGCTCATACGATAGAAAGAAGAGATTATTCGTCAATGTAATTTTTCTTTTATCTCTTCTAGTATGTAGCTTAGAAGTAGAACTATGATGGAGCACTCACACACATCTACTTTCGGTCATAGGACACCTCTAGACCTTTGTCCTTTGATCTCAATTCAATTCTCTTTTGATTGTGCTAGGATTGTTTATAACAGCCGACTGCTTAACAATTTACAGTCGTCTGCCTCAAAAACAGTCGACTGTGTTTTGTTCTACAGTCGCCTGTTATGCACAGACTATTACAATACAGTTTTTGGGTCCTCTCTGATTATCTCGCACAGGCCACTGTTGAACGTTTATCAGGTGCCTGTCTTAGCGACAGTCGACTGTGAATGATTCATCAGTCGCCTGTCTCTCCTTGCCCAAACTCTGTTTGATCCAATTTCTACGGCCAGTCGACTTATGCTGTATATACAGTCGACTGTATATTAGATCAGTCGACTGTCTATGCTGCAACAGTCGCCTGTCTGTAAGTCTAATCTTTGACTTAGCTCTCTAGAAATTTCTCCTGTATGTGACAGCCGTCTGTTTAAGGTTATACAGTCGCATGTTCTGATTAACAGTCGACTGTGTTCCTTGCATCAGTCGTCTGTCCTGTATCTTGTGAAATTTCCAGTATTTCATCTAACTTACTCTTCTCTCGGCCAGTCGCCTGTCGAAGTATGTACAGTCGCCTGTTGATTTTACAGACGACTGTCTTGGCTTCATTAGTCGACTGTCCACGTGGTAAGTTACCGTTATGAATTCTCACCTACCCTTGCTGACTAAGCAACAGTCGACTGTGGTCTGTTCAACAGTCGACTGTCGCGAGTTCAGATTATATCCATTGAGATTTTTCTCACGGATTTCGATTGGGTTTTTGCCTAAACTGTTTTGTGGATTTGAGAAAGCTATAAATAGAGCTTCTACTGTTTCATTGGAAGGTTACTCATTCATTGCAAAATCCTTCAAGCTTTCATTTCCAAAGATCAAAGCTTTCAAATCCAAAGCCCTAAGTATTTCCAAATCTGATTCTCTTGCTCTCCAACCTAGAACCAAAGATTGATCCTCTAGGCATTTGGTGCAGTCAATAGAAAGGGCTTTCCTCATCTCTTCCAAGAGAGTTCATCAACACACATCACACTTCTCCTTCAAGTTCTACTTCAAGGCATAGGTGATTGTAAGTGTTGCTTTCAGATTTCATAACTTCATTATTTGAATTGTGCTCTCGGTTGTGAGAGTGGTTTTTGCTTGCTCCCTGGTTGTGGGAGTCAAGGACATCGATTGTATTCGATTGCACTTGTAGGGTTGCTACAAGTGGGTTTTTAAGGAAACCTCAAGTTAGGGTTCAAACTTGAGTATCCGGTGGTATCTGGGTGGTAGGGACGTAGGATTACCGGGAACAAGTCGGGAGTTGACTTGGGTAATCCGAACCCTTGAAACATAACTGTGTTTGCGTGTGTTTCTCTTTGGGTTGTTTTCTATTCCGCACTATTTGTTGGATTGCAATTTATTTGGCGTAAATTCCTATTAAATTTGCATAAACACTATTCAAACCCCCTTCTAGTGTTTCCCCATAGACAGGATCCTTACAATTGGTATCAGAGCGCAAGGTTTTATCTATGGCATCCAACAACAACAACGTTCCTCCGCTGCCTATGTACAACAATCATGACCGTGATGGAGCGTCCACACTTTTCGAAGGTCAATCTACGGTACGTCCTCCACGTTTCAATGGTACTAACTTTGGTTATTGGAAGTGTAGGATGGAGACATTCCTTAGGAGTGCTTCTCTTTGGAGAACTCTCGACAAGGAGTATGTCGAGCCCTCCGAAGATGATTTCGAGAAATGGACGACTTCCGAAAAGTCCGCCGAAGTCAACAACGCTAAAGCAATGAACGCTCTTCGTTGTGCATTGGACCCGAATGAGTTCAACAAGATATGCACATGTAAGAGTGCATATCAAATTTGGAACCATCTCATCGTTACCCACGAGGGAACGAATAAGGTAAAGCTTTCAAAGTTATATGTTGCAGTGCAAAACTTCGACTTGTTTCACATGCAGGAAAATAAGAGCATTGCGTCGATGTACGGATGCTTTACCGACATCCCAAACGAATTGGAAGCCCTTGGCCAAATCTACACCGAACCTGAAAAGGTAAGGAAGATTATCATGGGGATGACCTCCAAATGGGAAAGACGAGCAATCGCCATTGAAGAGGTCAATGACTTGAAGAACTACACCGTGGTGAATCTCATCGGGACTCTTATGTCTTACGAAGTAAGACGGGATAACCGATTGAAGATTCGAGCCATGATGAATCCCTCGGAGGCCAAGAAGAAAGCTTTGGCATTCAACGCCAATTCGTCATCCTTCAAAAGTGATGAATCCGAGAACGAAATGGATTTGGGTGAAATGGCCCAAATGGCGAAGAAGTTCCAACGCTTCTTCCGCAAAGGTAAATTTCCCTCCAACAAACGTTTTGAATCTACTAATGCTACTTCCTCTCTTTGTTATAAGTGTAATAAGCCAGGACACATCAAGATGGATTGCCCAATGCTAAACAACAAAGAAAAGTGGAAGGCACCAAAGTACCACAAGTCCAACAAGAACAAGAAAGACAAGAAGAAAGGACTCGTCGGTACCTTTGATGACTCAAGTGATGACTCATCAAGCGATTCCGATGATGAGAAGGGTGAGAGCGCCCACATGTGCTTCATGGCACTTGAAGACCCACTCTCGGATGAGAGTGATTCCGATACGGATAACACCGAGGTAACAATGGATGAACTTCGCATAGCTAATGAAGAACTATTTGCTAAATACCAATCTTTAATGCTTAGATATTCTAGCTTAAAGAAATCAAAAGTTAGCAAGTCATCCATTCCATGCATTATCAACAATGACACCATTGTTGATACTTTAACCCTTGAGAAAGCAAACTTAGCTTCTCAAATGTCACATTGAGAAATGAGGTGAATTCCCTCAAATCTCAACTAGATCAAACACATCCCATATATGATAGTGATCTAGTTACACGCCATACACAATTGGGATTAGAGAATGATTCTCTTAAAACCCAAGTGCACGAGCTCAAAGCACGGGTGTCCACCTTGGATACCAACATTTCTTCTTTAAAGGAGAAATATGAGCTCATGTCCTCCCGTATTGTGAGATTCAATAAGGGACAAGGACAATTGGATGATTTGCTTGCAAATCAATTTCTGGCCACACATCGTGTTGGCCTTGGATTTGTTAAAGCAAATGCATCTAATGATCGCACCTCCTATAGTGGTGTCACTATAGATTTTGTGAGGCCTTCCTCCGGTGCATCCACAAGTGGTGTCAAAGACACTATAGGTAGCAATCCTACCAAGAATGTCACCACATCACTTTCTCTTCCTTTTGGCAAGAAACCCACTAAGGGTGGAAACCAAAAGCAAGGCCATGCTTATATGTACACTAATACTCATCCACGTAGGAAACATCCTACTTCACAAGTGGATAATCATGACACATTTTATGCTCCGCACCCACGGACACGTACACAACCACACATGAGAAATACTCATGTACGTGCTCCCACACACCCATATGCTTATACACATCATTCTTTCATATATGCTAATTCTCCACATGTCATGCATGATCAATATCCTTCATATAATATGCATGCTCCCAAGAATTCATATCATTCAAGAATGTACAATGCATATCCTCCACCTCATATATATGCTAGAAATCATGTTCCTAAGAAGCATGCACCACATAGAAATCCAACTCATATGCATGCAACTAGGAATAGGATTCCCAAGATGTACACTATTTGGGGTCCTAAGAACACTAGTCTAAATGTTAGGAATGCTTATGTTGATTCCTACTTTCATGATGTAATTAGAAATAGTAACTATGTTGGGAAGCGGAAGTCCACTTGGACTTGTCTTCCAAAGGGCTAATCCCTTTGGACCCAACAAACACTGGGTACCATAAGCTTATGGTATATTATATAGGCACCCAAGAGAAAGAAGAAGAGCAATAAATGTCTTATTAGCTCTAAAGGAAAAGGATGGATTCTTGATAGTGGTTGCTCCAAACACATGACGGGAGATCCCTCATTGCTCTCCGAAGTGATTAGTATCAAAGATGGTGCAACGGTCACTTTTGGAGGTAATCAAAAGGGAACCATCATTGGAGTAGGTATCGTTGGTAATCCCTCCAAACTCCTAATTACTAATGTTTATCTTGTTAGTGGTTTATGTCACAACCTCATTTCCATAAGTCAACTTTGTGACAAAGGTTACAAGGTTAACTTCGGAGAAGGATTGTGTACTATTGTTGATTGTGATTCAAATGTTTTATTTTCCGGTATTAGGCATAAAAATATTTATTATTTAAGCTTGCCTAAAACTGTAGAACATTGCTTAGTTGCTAACACAAGTGAACAACTATTATGGCATCGCCGTTTTGGTCATGTTCACTTCAAGCACTTATATAAGTTAGCTAAGCATGATCTAGTCAAAGGTTTTCCTAAGATTGTTTTTAATAAGAAAAACTTTTGTGATTCATGTCAAAGAGGTAAACTAAGTAAATCTTCATTTAAGCTTAAAGAAGGGATTACTTCTAAGAGGCCCCTAGAACTTCTACATCTAGACTTGTTTGGGCCAACTAGAACCGCTTCTTTAGGTAATGCTCATTATGGACTAGTTGTCGTTGACGACTTTTCTAGATTTACTTGGGTTTCATTCTTAACTAATAAGAATGAAGCTCATGAAGAGTTTACCAAATTTGCAAAGAAGATTCAGAATCTTTTAGGATCCACCATTATCACTATTCGTAGTGATCATGGAGGAGAATTTGAGAATGAGTCTTTTACTAAGTTTTGTGATGACTCCGGGATAACTCATAACTTTTCCTTTCCTCGTGCACCACCACAAAATGGTGTTGTAGAAAGAAAGAATAGGACTCTTATTGAGTGTGCTCGCACTATGCTCCATGATAGTCATTTAGGACTACAATTTTGGGCAGAAGCGGTGCACACGGCATGTTATGTGCTCAATAGAATCCTAGTGAGACCCCGAACAAACAAAACTTGTTTTGAGTTGTTTTACGATAAAAAGCCTCAAGTGAAATATTTTCGTGTCTTTGGTTCAAAATGTTTTATAAAGAACACCTTTGGTAATTTAGACAAATTTGAGCCAAGATCCGATGAAGAAATTTTTGTTGGATATTCCACATGTAGCAAAGCCTACCGGATATACAACAAAACTTCTTCAACGATTGAGGAATCACTTCACGTATCTTTTTATGAAGATTTTGATTTTCCTCATGTTGATGATGATAATGTAGATATTCTTTGTGATTCTCTTAATAATGTTAAGATTAATGATAATTTTGTTGAAACTAACACTTCTAACGAAGTTGTTGAAGTTGTTCTTAGTGATCCAGGTTTACCCAAAGCTTATCCAACCGTTCGCAACCATCCCCATAACCAAATCATTGGAGATATTGGTGTGGGTGTTCGAACGAGATCAATAATTGAAGAATTCTCCCATTGCGCATTCGTCTCTACCATTGAGCCAAAGAACATTCAAGAAGCTTGTGAGGATAGTTCTTGGATAGTGGCAATGGAAGAAGAACTAGCGCAATTCGAGAGAAATGAAGTTTGGGAACTTGTACCTCTTCCAAGTGGTCACCAAGCTATTGGGACCAAATGGATCTTCAAGAACAAGACGGATGAAAACGAGGTAATCACACGGAACAAAGCAAGGTTAGTAGCTTAAGGCTATCGGTAAGAGGAAGGTATTGATTTCGAAGAATCCTTTGCCCCCGTAGCTAGATTAGAAGCTATTAGGTTGCTTTTATCTTTTGCATCCCATAAGAATTTTAAATTATTTCAAATGGATGTTAAAAGTGCATTTTAAATGGATTTGTAAATGAAGAAGTTTATGTTTCTCAACCTCCCGGTTTTATTCATGAGAAATTTCCAAACCATATTTTCAAACTTAAGAAAGCGTTGTATGGATTGAGACAAGCTCCTAGAGCTTGGTATGATCGCCTTAAGACCTTTCTTTTGAATTTAGGTTTTAAAATGGGAGAAGTTGATTCTACACTTTTCATTAAAGATTATGAAAATGACATTCTTTTGATTCAAGTTTATGTAGATGACATTATTTTCAGTTCTACTAACTTTCATCTTTGTCAAGAATTTTCCAAGTCTATGAAGGATGAATTTGAGATGAGCCACATGGGAGAGCTCACCTACTTCCTTGGATTGCAAATTCGACAAATGGAGAATGGCACTTTCATACATCAGACAAAGTACACAGGGGAGCTTATTAAGCGATTCGGGATGGAATCGTCTTCAAGCAAAAGGACTCCCATGAGTACTACTACTCATCTACACAAGGATGAAAGCGGAAAAGATGTAGACGTTCGTCTATATCGAGGTATGATCAGTAGCTTACTTTACTTAACCGCTAGTAGGCCCGATATCATGTTTTCCGTATGTATATGTGCTAGATATCAAGCAAGACCTAAGGAGTCACACTTGATTGCGGTTAAACGAATATTTCGTTATCTCAATCAATCCCTAGATTATGGGTTACTTTACCCTAAGTCTAGCACGTATGAGTTAATCTCATATAGTGATGCCGACTTTGCCGGATGCAAGTCCGACAGGAAAAGTACTAGTGGCACATGTCATTTCTTATGAAATTCCTTAGTTTCTTGGTTCTCTAAGAAACAGAATTCGGTGTCATTGTCCACGACTGAAGCGGAATATATTGCCGCGGGTCTTACATGTGCACAAGTTCTTTGGATGAGACACACTCTTAGTGACTATGGTGTCAATTGTGATACTTGCCCTATCATGGTTGATAATCAAAGTGCTATTTGTCTTTTCAAGAATCCGGTACACCACTCCTGTACCAAACACATAGACGTGAGACACCATTTTATAAATGATCATGTAGCTAAGAAGGACATCATCTTAGAGTACATTGAAACCCAAAAAAAATTGCCGATATCTTCACTAAACCTCTTAAAGAAGATACATTTGTGAGGTTGCGTGGAGAATTGGGAATTATGGGTGAATCTAAAATCTAGAAGCTCAATTCTTCATGTTATAACTCCTTATTGAGCTCATATATATTTGATTGTCTTTCTTCATGTGTTTTATTTTTTTATGAGATTAAGAAAGGCAATTTTGACTTATTTGATTTCATGAGTTTTCGAAGTTGATTGGAATAATTTGTGTTTCAATAGATTTATTGTTTTCATAATGATTTTAAGATGTATTTGTGATTAGAGTATAGGTCCTAGGGTGAGTGTTCTTATTCTCTGGAATTCTATCTCACTGTGCATTTTTGGACCAGGACAGACGACTGTGTTTCTTTTGACAGTCGACTGCCCTACTCTATATCCTTCATGTGAAAATTGATATCCTTCGCACAGCCGACTGTTGACTGTTTTACAGTCGACTGTTAATGTAACATGCGACTGCAATTTAGTCATTAGGCGACTGTTCTCCCTGTCAATTTTTTACCATATTCTCTGTTTTTCTTGTGATATGTATTAATTCTCGGTCAGCCGACTGTTGAGTATATGTCAGTCGACTGTCCAGCAGACATGCGACTGCATTATACTTTCCAGTCGACTGCCCATCTCTCTGAGATTTAATTTTATCACTTCTTACAGTCGACTGACTTTTGTTCTCCAGTCGACTGTCTCCTGCTGTGTCGGTTCATTTGATTTGATCCGAGCCGTCGATTTTTTGATCCAACGACTCAGATTGATTTTTCCTAATTTATATTCAATCGACGCGATCATTTCCCCACGTCGTTTTTCTCTCTCCTCCGCATCGACCGTTCAACTTCCCGCTCGATTCTCTCTACAAAATCAATCGATTTCGTGTCTTCAACCGTCGATCTCCTCCTAAACGTCGCTATCAATCATAGTCTTCCGTCGTCTTTGATCTTCATCTTCGCGATCGTCTATCTTCCTTCGGTTGGTGTGTTTTCTCTCTCTTGACTGTCGTTGTTTCCGTTTTGTTGCGTTTGTTTTTCCTCTCTTGTTCCCATGGCTCCTAAACCTAAGGGAAAAGAGAAGATCATTGCTTCTAAACAACCTAGGGCTCCTAAGAAACTCATCACCAAGCCAAAGAAACCCTATAAAGCTCGAACCAAGTTTGCCCAGTCACCCTTACGTTCATCGTCGCCGGGTTATTCTCCTCCTTCTTCGTCAAGTGATGCTCAGCCTTTGATTCGTCGTCAGCGCAAGCCTACTGGTGTTCACATCAGTGAGCCTGCTGCTGAGATTCCTCATGTGTCTCCTTCTGCATCCAGTTCGTCTGAAGAAACTGCTGCTGTACCCCCCTCTGATCCCCTGGTTCCCGTTTGCAGAGACGATCTTTGTCTGGCAAAGTTCCACTCTCTTCTTGGGATCAATCTGCTTAGGGAGCGGTACATTGCTTTTCCCGCATTCACTGCCGAGAGACTTTCTGACATTCTGTCTGCTACTCATCTGGGCGATCTTTTTCGCTTCTCTTAGAGCGAGTCCCCCAGAGCCTACCCATTTCTGGTGAAGCTCTTCTATGCGAACCGCGTTCGCGGTGAGTATTCGACTACTGGCATCCTTGATACTGTCGTCCAGGGAACCCACATTCAGCTCACTCCCTCTCTTTTAGGGACTATCCTTAGGATTCCTTTTGTCGGTTCCCTCCCCACTGATATCAGCTTTTCTTAGATTGACGATCTTGACCAGTCTGTTCTCCGGGATATGTTTCGAGAGGTTCCTTTAGCTCTTGATTCGGGTGTCAGATCATCCATGTTCTCTACATGGGGTTGGGCTGTTCACCTAGTGGTGAAGTCCAACATTCTACCGAGATATGGATCGTCCGATCAGCCGTCTCAGGATATACTAAAGTGTATGTATGCTATTCTCTCTGGCATGCCCGTGAACTGGGCCGGTGTCCTCCTTGACAGGATGGACAAGGTTGAGTTCACGTCCTCCTCGTCTCACATTCCCTTTGGTGGTCTTTTGACTCGTGTCTTCCGTCACTTTGGTATTAACTTGACCCGTTACGAGCCCATGCCCTTTGGACCTCTCCTCGATGCTTCTGCGAAGTCGAAGTCCTCTTCGGCTCTGTAGACTACCTCGAAGAAGAGGAAGTCTACTTCAGCTCCATCCTCATCCACTGTGCCTCCAGCCGATTTGCCTTCATCATCATCTGCTCCACCTCCTCAGGATACTATTCTGTCGATGATCTCTGGTATTTACCGGCTGCTGTCTCTCTCTCTCCTCCATCAGGGAATTCCCTTCCCTGAGGATTTGAGACAGTATCTTCCTCAGACCCATGTGCCCCTTCAGCCTCCTGGTGTTGCCTCTACACAGGATGCTACTGCTGTTGTTGCTCTTGTTGCTCCGTCTGATCCTTCTCCAGAGGACACTCCTGCTGCGTCAGAGCCTGCTTCCTCGTCCGCAGACCCTGGAGACGCTCACCCTTAGATCGATATTTTTGAGTGATTCTGATATATGTTTTGTCGTTGTATGATGGATGATGCTGTATGCGACACTTTATATATATATAGTCTTTGATGTCGTCATGATGTAGTTATTTTTTTGTTGCTCATGATGTACCTTTTTGGGAAAGCCATGTTGATGACCATCTGTTGATGTACTCAGCTGTTTTATATTATATATATATGATGTTGCATCTCTCTTTTATGTCACACTATGCTATTGATTAACGTCTGTGTGATATATGATATGCTTCACTCTTCTTGCTATGTTTTTGAGACAAAACAAGAATTTGATATTGGATAATTCATGCTCTTTCCTTGATGTGATGAATTTGTGAAAATTATTTTCATTTCGCATATCTAAAATGTTGATATTGGACTTCAATTCCTTTACTCACATATGTATATGATGAGACTTTATGAGTTTTTGATTCGATATATCTTTATACTCCTTGATTGTTGTTAGTTCGTATTTTAGCACTATTATTGTTGTTGTTATTTGCTCCCACCTTTTTGGATAATGCCATAGGGGGAGAGAAATAAACATACAAGATTCATAATGGATGTGCTAAGTATGTGTTCTAACACTTGAATCTAAGATTTTCGTTGCCTTAGATTCAGGGGGAGTAAGATTACAATGAATAGGGATTTGTTATTTCCTAGATTTCTTGAATTAAATTCATTCTTATCTCACTCATTTGCTTCAATTGCTATATAGATGCTCTAATATTTGTTGACTAACTTGATTGGCATCTATGTAGGGGGAGTAAGTTTTCATTACGCACAACTATTTATCTCTTTGTTTATGTTTGTTTGTCATCATCAAAAAGGGGGAGAATGTTGAGTATTGGACTTCTCCCTACTTGGTGTTAATGATAAGCAAACATAAATACTTGTGACTAATCCCCTATTTTGTAGTTAATCCATTGTCTAAGCTTACTTGAAGATCAACTAGCAATGGATGACTCACAAACGTGATTGAAGGCAAATGATATGAATTGGATGATAGTAGATTGATGATTGAAGCTTCATAAAGACTTCAAGCTCATACGATGGAAAGAAGAGATTATTCGTCAATGTAATTTTGCTTTTATCTCTTCTTGTATGGAGCTTAGAAGTAGAACTATGATGGAGCACTCACACACATCTACTTTCGGTCATAGGACACCTCTAGATCTATGTCCTTTGATCTCAATTCAATTCTCTTTTGATTGTGCTAGGATTGTTTATAACAGCCGACTGCTTAACAGTTTACATTCGCCTGCCTCAAAAACAGTCGACTGTGTTTTGTTCTACAGTCGCCTGTTATGCACAGACTATTACAATACCGTTTTTGGGTCCTCTCTGATTATCTCGCACAGGCCACTGTTGAACGTTTATCAGGTGCCTGTCTTAGCGACAGTCGACTGTGAATGATTCATCAGTCGCCTGTCTCTCCTTGCCCAAACTCTATTTGATCCGATTTCTACGGCTAGTCGACTTATGCTGTATATACAGTCGACTGTCTATTAGATCAGTCGACTGTCTATGCTGAAACAGTCGCATGTCTGTAAGTCTAATTTTTGACTCAGCTCTCTGGAAATTTCTCCTGTATGTGACAGTCGTCTGTTTAAGGTTATACAGTCGCCTGTTCTGATTAACAGTCGACTGTGTTCCTTGCATCAGTCGTCTGTCCTGTATCTTATGAGATTTCCAGTATTTCATCTAACTTACTCTTCTCTCGGCCAGTCGCCTGTCGAAGTATGTACAGTCGCCTGTTGATTTTACAGACAACTGTCTTGGCCTCATCAGTCGACTGTCCATGTGGTAAGTTACTGTTATGAATTCTCACCTACCCTTGCTGATTGTGCAACAGTCGACTGTGGTCTGTTCAACAGTCGACTGTCGCGAGTTCAGATTATATCCGTTGAGATTTTTCTCACGGATTTCGATTGGGTTTTTGCCTAAACTTTTTTATGGATTTGAGAAAGCTATAAATAGAGCTTCTACTATTTCATTGGAAGGTTACTCATTCATTGCAAAATCCTTCAAGCTTTCATTTCCAAAGATCAAAGCTTTCAATTCCAAAGCCCTAAGTATTTCCAAATCTGATTCTCTTGCTCTCCAACCTAGAACCAAAGATTGATCCTCTAGGCATTTGGTGCAGTCAAGAGAAAGGGCTTTCCTCCCCTCTTCCAAGAGAGTTCATCAACACACATCATACTTCTCCTTCAAGTTCTACTTCAAGGCATAGGTGATTGTAAGTGTTGCTTTCAGATTTCATAACTTCATTATTTGAATTGTGCTCTCGGTTGTGAGAGTGGTTTTTTGCTTGCTCCCTGGTTGTGGGAGTCAAGGACATCGATTGTATTCGATTGCACTTGTAGGGTTGCTACAAGTGGGGTTTTAAGGAAACCTCAAGTTAGGGTTCTAACTTGAGTATCCGGTGGTATCCGGGTGGTAGGGACGTAGGATTACCAGGAATAAGTCGGGAGTTGACTTGGGTAATCCGAACCCTTGAAACATAACTGCGTTTGCGTGTGTTTCTCTTTGGGTTGTTTTCTATTCCGCACTATTTGTTGGATTACAATTTATTTGGCGTAAATTCCTATTAAATTTGCATAAACACTATTCAACCCCCCCTTCTAGTGTTTTCCCCATAGACAGGATCCTTACAGTATGGACATGTTTGTAG
Organism: Scilla litardierei; assembly: GCA_030789695.1. Classification (NCBI taxonomy): domain Eukaryota; kingdom Viridiplantae; phylum Streptophyta; class Magnoliopsida; order Asparagales; family Asparagaceae; genus Scilla; species Scilla litardierei. Next base: position 153,720,541 of record CM061133.1, read on the forward strand.
GATCCAATTCACTTCCAGTCTATAGTCTTTCAAATATGGAGAGCGGCATCAAGCTGATGCTCGCTTCCAAGTCGAACAAAGCACGGTTGATAGGCGTACCTCCTATAAAGCATGGGACTGTAAAGCTTCCCGGATCCGGTAGTTTCCTCGGGAGATGGTTCTTTATGATGGAGGTAGAGTCCTCCATGAGCTTTATTTCCTCATGCCTCTGCTTCCCGGTAATGAGGTCCTTCAGAAACTTCGCATAGATAGGAATTTTTGTAATAGCATCCATAAAGGGGATGTTGAGCTGGATGCCCTTCAGAAGTTCCGTGAACTTTGAATACTTCTTCTCTATTTTAGCTAAAGCTAGCCTCTGTGGATACGGCGGAGGGGGTCGGCTTCCCTTATCCTTTGCAGCATTCTTAGGAGATGGCTTACTGGAACTATTTGCATCGTCTCTTGGTGCCGGTGCGACGGTGGGTATGGTGGAAGGCAAATCCGCCCTCTCTCTGTTCATGGTAGGCTCATCCGTAGCCTCTGCCTCATTACTGCCAGTAGTGGCAATCTCGATTGTAACTTGGTCTTTGTTTGTGACCGGCACCATCACATCGTCGGTTTTCCATCCTCCACGTGTGGTAAGAGAGACCACGACATTAGCTTGAGCCCTTGGATTCGGCTCCGGTTGAGAAGGCAACCTCCCTTGATTCTTAAGTAATTGGGACATCTGATCCCTCAGCTCATCAAGCGACGTGTTTATGTTCTTGAATTGAATAGATGTGTCTTGGTTGAACCTGATTTGTCCGCTCATGAACGTCTCTAAGGTGGTCTCCAGACTGGAACGCGGCAGCATTTTTGCATAGCCTTGCTGGGGCGGGTGATTAAATTCGTAGCCTGTTGGTCGATACGGCCCAGATGGCCTAAATACGCTCTGCTGTTAATGTGTCGGCTGTCCTTGTTGTTGTTGAGGAGGGGGTGGTAGCCTATGAAACTCTAGAGGTTGCAGCCCTCCACTTGGTTTCCCGTAAGACAATCCGGGGTGATTCCTTGCGGCCGGATGTTGCCACTGATTTCGCCCATCTCCTTGGACATACTGTACCGACTCAGATGATTCGGCTCCGTCACAATGTCCCTCATTGGGAACGTAGCTTTGCTCTCCGTATTCCTCCAAAGGATGATAGGTTGGGGTGCTGGTAGTTGTTAGGATGGAGTCCAACCGTTGCTCAATCCTAGCCACCTGCTTGTACAAAGTATTAATGTGAGAATCGAGGTGGCTAACAGCTTTTACCTCAGGGGTCCTGGTGACAATGGTGCGGTCCTCGCTCCATTGTTGGTTATTTGCTGCCATATGCTCAAGTAGATCAATGTCTTCCTCAGGCGATTTGTCCAGTAGGGCGCCTTGTGCGGCGACATCAATTATCATCTTTGTGCTGGGTTGTAGCCTGTTGTAGAAGATTTGTACCAGATCTCATGATTGGATCCCATGATGAGGACACTGATGCTGAAGGTCCTTGAACCTTTCCCATGCCTCGTAGAGAGATTCTTATGGAAGTTGCTTAAAATAGGAGATAGCTCCTCTGATCCGCACCATCTTGGAGGGTGGGTAAAATTTGTTTACGAAGGCGAGCACCAGTTGCTCCCATGTCGTGAAGTGGTTGGACGGGTGGGCTCGTAGCTTATCCCTCAAGGTGAAGGGAAAGAGCCTTAGCTTAATGGCATCATCACTCACAGCTTTGGCTTTAAATGTATCGCACTTTGCCAGAAAAGTGTCGATATGATGGTTTGGGTTCTTGTGCAGATGCCCATGGAAGGGATCCTGCTGCATCAGATTTATAAGCCCGGTCTTTAACTCGAAGCTTGCTGTCGCCAGTTGCAGTCTCAAGATGGAGGAATTATTTTCGAAGCTCGGTTTCATGTGGTCCTGTATGGACCCGGTGTGAGGTGGAGTGGCGGTATTTTCCGCCATTTGATTAGAGGGTGTCTGACTTCTATTCGAGGCCCTGAGAGCTCTTGCTATTTTCTCGATTTCAGGATCAAATAGCAATTCTTTGTCAAAAGCTCCAAAGCGAGTGATCATGCACAAGACAACTCAGAAAAACACCATGAGTAGCAAGATAATAAAAAAATAATTTAAAAGGATGGAAAGACAGGAAATGGTGAGAGTTGCTAGCAGATCCTTTGAAACAAAAATAAACTAAGATACACCGTAACCGTCCCCGGCAACGGCGCCAAAAACTTGACACACCCCGAACTCACACCTAAAATCCACCTGGCAGTGTCACAATTGCCTGTGTTGACTCTGGGCTATATCCGCAAGGGGACGGTGTCAAATTATAGTATATAAGATTGTCGAAGCCCACAGGGACAGTGATAGTGTATTGGGGTCTCAGATTGTCTTTAAATCTCAGAATGAGAAAGTAGTCGATTTGGGAAGATTGGTTGTGATGGTGTTGTTGGTTCGATAATAAGAGAAGCTAGGGCCTTAGGGATCACTGCTAGGACCGTCGGAGGTTGATGTTAGAATGGGATTCTTACGTTGCATTGGATTTAGGGGGTTGATCTCTTAACTCATACCACTCTCGTGGGTTAGAATTTCGAGGTATTTCGGTGGCTCTCATTGACGCAATGGCAGTAGACGTCAATGTAGTGATTTAGTTCGTCGGTGGATCCCCTCAAGGCATGAGCCAGGCATGGTCACAAGCCTTGGTTGGATCCACTAACTAACTCCCTATTTAAATACCAAAGATGCTCCTTAAGCTCATCAATTTCACCGACCGTGGGCATGATCTCAGTACGAGTTCTCCTAGGGATTTGGATGGATCAACCGAAATAATCCCTCTTATTCCCAATACAACCTAGAAATCCAAATCTACATCTCTTTCCTAGAGTCTTAGGGCTAACCCATCAGCCTTAGGAAAAACTACTCACACATGACGATTACAACAAATAAAAACATAGTTTCTACCGTAGAAAACATCATAGCAATTAAATCGAGCGAGGGATTAAGATCTTACGTACCGAAAATGAGAAAGAGAAATAGCCAAAAGAGATCCAAAGAATTTCCGCAGATTCCAAGATGCAAGAGATAATAAAAATATAATCTTTCTCCAAAAGCAACTCAATTCTCCAAAACCTAGATCTAGATCTACAATAGTTTTTTGATCTCCTCTCCTTAAGCTTAATTCAAAACATAAATAATTCTCCCCTAAAACATCGGTCAAAATAATACATCAGTGTGGGGCCCCCATGAAAAAATCCGAAATTCTGAAGTTTGGAGGCCCACATGTCGTCGACCGAGTCGATGACTCGGTCGAGCAGGCGCATTAATTGCTCTTGGCTTGGGCAAAGGGGTCCGGGCTTCTCGGTCAAGCAGCCCGCATACTTGACCGAGCTGTCAGTAGATCGGAGTTCTCCTTCCAAAATGTTGCTCTGCCTACTCGGCCCGAGTAGGCCTTGCTCGGTTGAGTCGTCCGCTGGCTCGGTCGAGTAGGTCCTGCTCGGTCGAGCAGGATGTTGGTTATATGGAGCTTGAAAATAGGTCGACTCGGGCCGAGTCACCACACTTCTTGGTCGAGTAGGATGCACATTCTGCTGGGCTTGTGTATCAGCTCGACCGAGCAGTATGTGCTCCTCGATCGAGTAGCCTGAGAAACATACCCAATGACTCCTTTCTCTTGCTAGCTTCTTCTCTCCTCCCATAAGCTTTCGAACCTCGACGAACTCTTGTATAGCCTTGCCAATGGACTCACGGGTATGCTGGATGTGTCCATATCCAAAAATGGCTCCGAATCGCTCCAAAATCCCTGAAAATCCACAAAACTCTACGAAACTCGAATATAGCGTTAGAAGTGCAATATCGTAAGAAAATGTGGGATTTGGATTCGGAAATGACATGAAATGCAATGGAATGATGCTATGAAAAGATAGAAAATATAGACACATCAATGCTCCATCATCGACTGAAATGACACCAAACATGTGTCTTCCAAAGTACCCGAAGTCGATCCATGGCCGCACTCCACAGTAGTCGCCTGAGATGATCCATCTCTACCATCTGAGGAAGCACCAAGTACCGCCTTCCTAAATCATGAAGTAAGAACAACATCTTCATCTGGCTTCGACGACCTCAACTCACAGTCTTAGGATTTAACTCTCCAATAGGACTTCATCAAAGCACCACCATGATCTATGTGAGATCCACTGCTCCTAGTCATCTCAGAGTCGCTGGTTCTACGCACTCCAGATGATCCTTTGGATGAACCACATCTGTCCACCTTGAGCCATGCCACTTATGCCACCTGAATGAGTGCACATCAATGTGGCAACTACTCTACCCAAATACCCAACTCCTCCTTGTGCTTAGTAACGCATCCTCCAGAGGACTGCAACTCTACCCAGAATCCATCTGCATCACCGTAGACAATCTGAGCCGCACACTGAGCTGAACCATGATGGGATGTACTATGGACTCCGTCTCCTGACGATCCCTCGCTACACATTGCAGCTATCCCATCCTGCAACCAACCACACTTCTTTATCACGACATCCCTATGAGTCCCAAATGCTCCTCCACTGGAGCTCTCTGGTGCACTAGACTTCTGACTCACCATCATCTGACCCTGAAGCCTATAAAGGTTGCCAAACTTCCTTGCTGCCATCATAAAACGACCTCCCCTAGACACCCGTAGTTGCTCTCCCTTGAGCACCATGCAACATCCCACACCTGTCAAGGATCCAAGCGAAATCAAATTCCGCTGCAAATCTGGTACATGCCTAACACTCGTAAGTGTTTGAATGGCTCCATCTTCCATCTTGAACCGAACTATGCCAACCCCCACCACTCAAGACATTGCTCTGTTTCCCATGTATACATCTGGTCCATCTCTAGGAGTATATGTCACAAAATGACTCCACAGTGGAGTCATGTCGGAATCACACCCTGAATCAAGAATCCATGAAGTCTGATTATCTTCCAAAGAAGACGCAACTAATTTTCTCCATTATCAGCATCAATGCATGCACCTCTAAAAGCTGCTAATGGCTGAGCAGACTTGTTACCCTTGGCCTTCAACAGTGGGCACTTGTTCTTCTAGTGTCCTGCATTCTTACAATAATGGCACGTCTGGTCGTTACTATCATAACTCTTGGACTTGGGTCTTCCCAACTTGGAGCTAGATTTGGATCGTCCACCTTGACGACCCCCCAAAGAGAGCCATATCCTGAACATCGGTGCTTTTATCGCACCTCGACACATTCTTTCTAAGCTCAAGCAAGCGAAGAGCTGCCTCGACCACCTCCAAAGAGATTTTTTCATTCCCTTGTGTCATAGTCTCAACAAAGTGTGAGTACTCCTCAGGTAGACGAAAAAGCAGTGCAATTGCTTGGTACTCATCCTTTACAATCTCGTCCTACCTGCAGATCCAACACAAACTGATTCAGTTGATCAAGATGATCTGTAACGATGTCCCCTCTTTCATCTTGAGCATGAACAATTTCTGTAATAAATACAGCCTCTACGTGAGTGACTTAGTCAGGTAGAAAGATTCAAGACTTTTTCACAACACCTCTGCAGTCTCCTCTTTTGCGACCTTGCAAAAGATCTTGTTTGACAGTAACATCTGAATAGTGATGTGTGCTTTCATCACTAGCTCTGATCTCATATAGTCTGTGACAGATTCTGGAATAGATTTCTTTTCAAAGACTATCCTGTAAAGCCCTTCGTGCTTGAGGATAGCTTTCACCCTCATACACCAAAGAGTAAAGCTATTCTTTCCTGTAAACTTCTCGACCTTGTACCCACATATTGAATATGTCTCCGCCATTGTGTAACCTCCGACAACCTGAAAGCTCTGATACTACTTGTTGGGATACAAACCAATAGAGACAACCAGCAGAAGCAAGTGATAGCTACCCAATAATCACTACGCCACGATCTTTCAGAAATACACCACAGTAGCACAATATCCAACCTAAACAAGTAATACAAAAAGTAATGAAAGCAGGAAAGTAACAAATCAAGCGACACATAGTTTACCTTGGTTCAGCCCACTAACGGCCTACGTCCAGCTTCCCAATGACAATTTCCACTAATATGATCAGAGAGAATTACACCGACTTCTTCATTCTTCTTCAACAATAGAGAGCACCAATAACTCCATACATGGAGTTCAAACTTTTCTCACAAACCCATTGGAGATCTAAAATCTCACCAAAAAATAAGAAAACAAAAGCTCTCACCCAAATCTCTCAACCCGAAAAGAGCGAAACAAAGAAGAAGATTACAATGAGTTTCACAAAGAAATATCAAGAAGTTCACTCACCAAAATCATGCCCCAAAGCTCCGAGACGTGAGAGGAAGAAGAAACTTGATGACAGCACACGCTTCTCTTAAAATAAACCCTAACATGGGTTTAAATAACTCTATGGGTCGTGTGGAATCTCAGCCGTCCGATTAAACCCCTTTGGAAATCAACGGTCGAGATTAGAAGCTTAAATATGGCCGTTCTAGGTTTTCTGGGTATCGGCACAGCTGTGCGACAAATCCGCGCGACCGTGCACCAATCTGCATCTGTAAAATAGAGAGCTGCTGATGTGCACAAGTAGTGTGCATGACCGTGCAAGAAACACAGGGAGTTTGCACGGCAATGCTAAATAAGCAGAGAGCTGCCTGGCAGCACGGACGGCTGCACGACCATGCTAAGACACGCACGGCCTAATTAACCTCTCAGATTCTAAAATTTGAAGCACCAAAAAACAACAGTCTGGTGGTTAATGGAGTCCCAGCTGTTTTTAGTTGTCTAAGCCATGCTGTGGGAGATCTCATACGAGGGAAGTTTCTGGCTGTCCCCTCCCACTTCTTGGGGGATATTAAGGTTACTAGTGGTTATTGTGGTGCGAAATTCAGCATGCGGTCTGTCATCGGGGGTGAGGCTACTGTGAAGTCCCTGCAGATGAAGGGTAACAAGGGTGATGCTGTAGGTAACATGGGAGTGGGTAAACATAGTGGGGATTATGATTAGTTTTTTAATAGTATTTTTCAGAACTTGGAGAAATCAAATAGTATAAAAGGGAAGAATGTTTTGGTTGATCATCCTTTGGTTGCTATTGTGGAGGTTTTAAAGGATTCAAGGTCTTATGTGCCTTCCACGAGGAAAAATGGGGTTGATGATTCACGAAAGATAGAAACTAGTTGGACTGTGGTAAGGCATTGTAAAGGTGTAACCCATCAAATCGGGTTCAATTAACGAAAATAGTTAGGATGCTCATGAAAATTCTGGTAGGGTAAGGCCTACTCCTGTGGTGAACTGCTAAATCACATGTGCTCCAACTCGAAATCAACAAGCTCCCTTCAATCCAAAATTTTCTATTGGAGATGTACCCCTGAGATGGAAAGAAATTTGCTCCATGGGCAAAAATAGAGGAGAGGTCTGGAGGCTTGATTACATTGCTCCAAGGATAGACTCTCATGGACATTTGTTTGCCTATATTACGAAAGAAGAGATATCTACCAATGTTGAACAATGGGAAAATACATTGGTAGGATATATTTTGGGAAGCATGCCTTTTTTCTCGTACCTTCAAGCATTTGTCACTCGATTGTGAAAACTTGCAGCGGTTTTAGAGGTCTTCTCTTGGTAAAATAGTTTCTTCTTCTTTAAATTCTTCCTGGTCGAAGATTGTAATAGAATCCTTCAAGAAGGCCATTGGCTATTCGATGGATGCCTTATTGTTCTTAGGAAATGGAGTGCCAATATCAGTATATGCTGTTATCTTCTGGCATCTGTCCCTATTTGGGTTTGGTTCACATCTCTGCACTTAAAGTGCTAGTCTAAAGGAATCATCAGTAAAGTGATGAGTCTCATTAGCAAACCATTATATATGGATAGATCTATAACGATGGGTGCGCGCTTGTTGTATGCAAGATGTTTCGTTAAAATTGATGATGATCATCCACTGCCTCATGCGATTAGTCTGGATATTGATGGTGGCCATCATATGGAGTTGGACATAGAATATGAATGTATCACTCCTAAGTGTTTGAGGTGTAGTAGTTTTGGTCATGCGGATGCCTAATGTCCAACAGTCCCTATGTGTAAGGCCAAACAAATTCCCCCTCCCCTAGAGGATCTAGTTGGGCCTTCCATGAGCTAAGGTAACCCCCTTACCCCTACTAATGATCCTCATGTGGTTAATTATTGTGTCAGAGATAGTACTATGTTTGAAGTGGGCATCCCTACTATTCTTGGGTCTACTACTAGAAATATCATTGATGATTCTATGCATGTGGATGTGCCTCCCAATGTAATTGAAAATTTTGTTCCCCTGTCAGTGGACTTACCTACTAATGACCATTTATCTAGTGATATCATGCATCATTGTTTCAGGATAGGGTCACCACCTCTACCACATCTATTATTCAGCCTGGTTATGTTCCTACTACTACTATTGATACGGCCGTTCCTACTTCTGCTGCTGCTAATGGCACACTACTAGATCATGTTGTTGTGGACACAATGGAGTGGCAGGTGAGGATCAACAATAGTATGAAGCAGCTGTTGGATCTGGATCGTAGCCTAGAGGGGGGGTGAATAGGCTAATAAAAATATTCGTGCAACCCACGAACAATCCCACGCAGTTATAAGCACAGACAGGGCAATAAAATAGCAATCACAGAATACGCACAGATATACCCTGGTTCGGTCGTCCCCACGACCTACTCCAGCCCCCGAAAGCAACTACTAGATAGATATGTAATCAAGTACAGCTACAATGAGTCAAGATCTCAAATCTACTCTCACCTAGCATGTACGCACACCACGTGCTCTACACTATCAATCTAGTCAGATGCTCTCCCTCCGTGACGACTCCCAAGTCGTCAGGTCCCCAAAAGTAACACAAAATGTAAAGTTTCTCCTACAGAGATCGATACACCAATACAAAGATAAATAAATAGAATTTTAGAAATGCTCAGTAATGGCGTGTCGTCTCTGTCGTTCAACGTGTGTCAGATCTCGTCTGATGTAGATGTAGATGTCCCGTCTCTCGTCTCCTCAGCAACTCAGGTGGTGGCACTCTCTGATGTTGCACCCTCCCTCCTTCAATAATAGAAACTTGCGGCACCCCCAAAAATATTGCAACTTTCGGCACCTCCAGAATTTTTGTGTGAGAGATCTTCGGCCTAGGTCTTCGAAATTTACATCCTCTTGAAATTTGCAACCAAATGCACTACACACAAAAATCTGTTAACAAAAAAATTCGTCAGGCCTTATAGAAAGAAGGAAACACCAGAAAAAGCTCCCTGTGCCCTTTTTGTTCAAAGCTATGTGTATATGTTAAAAAGTGTGCCACCCATTGGAATTAAAGTAATTCACTTTTCTTCTTCAACGTGAATGCCCAAAAAATGACATAGATTAATGTAAGTGGCTGCAAAAAAAAGTCCTTTTAGAATAAATGATCAATTAAAATAATTAAGACAAGTGCATAGAGTTCGGTTCTTCCCTTTGTTTTTTGCGTAATCTCCAAAGAGTGCGGCTTGATGTTTACACCAAAAATTCGGCCCTCTCTTCTGAACCTTGTGCCCGCTCTCTCAGATCTTTGTTGGGCTCTTGGAGAATTGTTGCCTGGCTATATGCGCACCCTTTGCTCTTTGATCTTCTAACCTGATGCTTGATGTCATGTGCTTTCAGATGGCTTGGAGATTTTCAAAAGAAATTTCGGCTGCCTTGTGAACAGAGGATCCGCCGCTTCCTTCTCGTTTGATTCAGAAGAACAATTACGACCGCCCTATTTTTTTTTTCTCCGCTCCTACTTTTTTTGTGGGGCAAGGGTTTTCTTATAATGTGTTTCTTTTCAAGGCCGGCCTCTCCTTTTAATTTCGTGCGGCTCCCATTTTTTTGAGTTCCTTTTTTTAAAGCCCACCTGCAATTCACAGTGGCAAGTATTAAAAAGCCCTAAAGAATCGGTAGCCTTCCTTTTTGAATTTCCTTACATGCAATTCAAAAAAGTCAAGTATTAAAAAACCTTTAAAAAAATCTGCAGCATCCTTTTTTTTGAAGTGGTGCGGCTGTGGAATTTTTAAAGAGAAGGTTTTTTTTGTTTTGGTTGGCTCTTGATGATTTGCAATTAATTACAAGTCTTGCCCTAGGGGTTTTTTTATATATAACTTGGAGAGTGCGGCTGAGAATGACCAAGCATTCATGCGTGAGTGCTTATTAAAAACATCCTTTGGTTGACCTTTCACAATGACGTACTTATATAAGTATATAATAAAACTTGATACTTCTCTGTTCTCCTCTGCACATTGACCAAGTCCAAATAGCTTTGTGTAGCAATTCCTCCATCTCTTTGAGTTACCCATCATTTGGATATTTACGTCCTTGCCAATCCTGCAAATACTTAATACACACATCAGATCGTGCACAACTGTTTGTCATCATCAAACCATAAATCCTAGATCGTTGTTTCCAACAATCTCCCCCTTTCGATGATGACAAACCCATAAAGGATTTGTGCAAATAAATGTACGTGTGTGACGTGTGATGAATGATGTAATGCAATATGATATATTCAATGAGATGATATCAAACATTACTAGCATGCACAATATAACAATATAATTAGCATGCTCCCCCTTTTTCCAAGCTCCCCATTCTCATGTATTTTCATTGCTCCCCCTTCAATCAATAATACCATATTTTGAACCAACATTGATACCACAAATCCCACAAATCTTTCAACACTTTTCTCCCCTTTGGCATCATCAAAAGAGTATTCATGAAGATTAAAACATAGCACATGCAAAAAGAGAGCATTATTAATTATAACTAGTATTTGCATGTCGTCATTCTATAATTAGCACTCCAAATCCAATGATAATGATAATTAGAATTCAACACCATCGTGTAAGTGCAATTATTAAACATAGAAGTACAAAGGGAGATACTTTTACAAATTCAACCAAAACCAATCCATCATTTTCCAAATAACTTCATATCACCAAGGATTGATTTTCCCCACCTCATTAAAAATGAGTTCAAGGTATCACACCCCAAAACATAGCCTAAAAGGACTCTTAGATGTGAGGGTGACATTGCTTGACGATTAAAAACACCAACGCTAAAGATTACCCATAAAGCTTATGTTGGATACTCGTGGGTAGTGTATTTGCCATGAATTGTATCCATTTTTCATACGGAGCAATTTTCAATAATTTTTTATCACATTCATTTCCTTTGTTTTGTGCTCAATTTTTATTCATGGCAAATCACATCATATCCCGTAGATTTTTCAGTTAATAATCATCCTACATTCACTTTCCAATATTCATAAATAGTATCTCCAAAAGTACGACATAGTCTAATATTCGTGGAAGTGTAGGTAGGTGTAGAAATCATAGTATCAATTCATCAAACTTGGCATGGCTATTAAGAAATAAAACATACGCATGTAGCCATGATAATAATACTACACTTTCTACAATGATATGATCATCATTCATTTATATAACTAGAATGATGCAAAGAGGAAGATATGCAATAAGCTCATTTTTTTTTGCTTTTGACTTTTTCATTTTTTTTGGTTTTATAATGAACTAACAAACACACTAAAAACAATCAAGCAAACACAAACAAAACAAAAACAAAAAAATCCAAGCACACAAAAAAGTTAACAAAGAAAATGCTATGAAGGTACGCATTAAGTTCAAAGAATGAGATATACCTTCGCGTCGCTATTTGACTAAGGAGCTAAAATAATGAGACTCTCAATTTATTGCTCCTCGCCAAATTTCCGTCTCACCTACAAAAGAGGTGTTGTGTGTGACCTTGGAATCCAACAAGGTCCACTCACGTTAGTCATCAAAGATTTAGGAACCCATATTTGTTTGAACTTAATGTTATTGTTCCTATATTTGCAATGATATGAAGTATGACCAACACATCCACATGTAAAGCACTTAGCATGAAAATTTCCAACCTTTGTTGTTTCAATGTAAACTTTTCTATATTTTGATTTTTCAACATTTTTAAGACCATATCCTAGTCCTCGCCTATTATTGCCATAAAGTTGATTTCCAAGAATAATGTCCAAATTTTGTTTTCCAATAGAAAATTTCTTTAATGACAATTCTAAACTAGCGACTTTGGATTTCAAATGAGCATTTTCGTTCACAAGCACAATGCATTTACTAATGAAAGCTTGCTTGTTTTCCTCTTCTTTCTTTTCAAAATCCCTCATTTTTTCTTTAAGTTCAAGATTTAGCATGTTAATCTTTTCAGAAAGCAATTCATTTTCAACTTCAAGTTTTATCTTATCTAGTTTATACATGCTAATATCCTTTAATAAAGAGGGACATGAAAGATAATCAATTTTCGCAGGCAAGCTAGCTTTCTCTTTTTCTAACATGGTAATGGTAGATTTGCATGCAACAAGTTCTTGTTTAAGATTTTTCATTTCTATGGACATGTCATACTCAGTTTGTTGCATATCGAAATTATCATTTCTATAACATTCCACATCAGCTTCTAGCTCATCAATTCTATGTTGCATTCCTTTACAGATTTCTAAAAATTCGGCTTTAGTGGGAGATTCTACCTCATTGTGTTTGGCCATCAATGCCAAGCCGGAGTAGATTTCAACTTCCTCCTCCTCATCCTCAGCTTCGCTATCCATGTCCCACGTCAGCACTTTCGTTTTTCCTTTTGCAACTTGAGCAATGTGTTGTTGTGGGCAATTTTTTATGTGGTGCCCTTTCTTCCTGCATTTAAAACATTCGCTTCTATTAATAGCTTTCTGATCAGAGAAATTTCTACCAAAATTAGAGTTATTAGAGCGAATGAACCTTTTTCCCATCTCAGATCTTCCTTGATCAGTCTGAATGTATCTCCTGAAATTTCTGACCATTAACGCTTGCTCTTCATCAAGATCGTCGTCGTTAGCTTGAAGAGCTAATGGTGTGGAAGCTTTGGTCTTCTCTTCAGGTTTCTCTCTGGCTTCTATACTCTGTAACTCAAGCTCGTGTGACATTAGGTTGCCTATCAGGTCCTCCACTTTCATTGTTGACAAGTCCTTAGCTTCTTGAATAGCTGTGACTTTAGGCCTGAACGAGCTCGGTAGCACCCTTAAGATCTTTCGTACCTGTTCATGGCTAGAGTATGGCTTACCGAGGGAACTGGATTTGTAAACGATGTCCGTGAACCTCTCAAACATCTCTTTCACAGATTCTGTTGGTAGCAAGCGGAAGCTCTCATATTCTGTGCAAAGCAACGCAAGTCTAGATTCCTTCACTTGCGATGTTCCCTCGTGTGTCACCTCCAGAGTATGCCAGATTTCCTGCTCAGTTAGACAATGTGAGATACGATTAAACTCAGATTTATCAAGAGAGCATATAAGCGCATTCATAGCTTTACCATTAAGAGTATAAAGTTTCTTATTAGCTAAATCCCACTTGTCTTTAGGCTTAATCAAAACCGTGTCTTCAATTTTAATAGTGGGTAGACTATAACCATTCTCAACAATATCCCACACATCATAATCTACAGACACCAAATAGATTTTCATTCTAGCCTTCCAATATGCAAAGTCTACACCGTTAAACTTAGGGGGACGGGCTATAGACTGACCTTCAGCAAATGCACAATCAGATATATTCATGGTCATCTAAAATTCTAGACTAGATCCTCTAAACTGGCTCTGAGACCACTTGTTGGATCTGGATCGTAGCCTAGAGGGGGGTGAATAGGCTAATAAAAATATTCGTGCAACCCACGAACAATCCCACGCAGTTATAAGCACAGACAGGGCAATAAAATAGCAATCACAGAATACACACAGATATACCCTGGTTCGGTCGTCCCCACGACCTACTCCAGCCCCCGAAAGCAACTACTAGATAGATATGTAATCAAGTACAGCTACAATGAGTCAAGATCTCAAATCTACTCTCACCTAGCATGTACGCACACCACGTGCTCTACACTATCAATCTAGTCAGATGCTCTCCCTCCGTGACGACTCCCAAGTCGTCAGGTCCCCAAAAGTAACACAAAATGTAAAGTTTCTCCTACAGAGATCGATACACCAATACAAAGATAAATAAATAGAGGTTTAGAAATGCTCAGTAATGGCGTGTCGTCTCTGTCGTTCAGCGTGTGTCAGATCTCGTCTGATGTAGATGTAGATGTCCCGTCTCTCGTCTCCTCAGCAACTCAGGTGGTGGCACTCTCTGATGTTGCGCCCTCCCTCCTTCAATAATAGAAACTTGCGGCACCCCCAAAAATATTGCAACTTTCGGCACCTCCGGAATTTTTGTGTGAGAGATCTTCGGCCTAGGTCTTCGAAATTTACGTCCTCTTGAAATTTGCAACCAAATGCACTACACACAAAAATCTGTTAACAAAAAAATTCGTCAGGCCTTATAGAAAGAAGGAAACACCAGAAAAAGCTCCCTGTGCCCTTTTTGTTCAAAGCTATGTGTATATGTTAAAAAGTGTGCCACCCATTGGAATTAAAGTAATTCACTTTTCTTCTTCAACGTGAATGCCCAAAAAATGACATAGATTAATGTAAGTGGCTGCAAAAAAAAGTCCTTTTAGAATAAATGATCAATTAAAATAATTAAGACAAGTGCATAGAGTTCGGTTCTTCCCTTTGTTTTTTGCGTAATCTCCAAAGAGTGCGGCTTGATGTTTACACCAAAAATTCGGCCCTCTCTTCTGAACCTTGTGCCCGCTCTCTCAGATCTTTGTTGGGCTCTTGGAGAATTGTTGCCTGGCTATATGCGCACCCTTTGCTCTTTGATCTTCTAACCTGATGCTTGATGTCATGTGCTTTCAGATGGCTTGGAGATTTTCAAAAGAAATTTCGGCTGCCTTGTGAACAGAGGATCCGCCGCTTCCTTCTCGTTTGATTCAGAAGAACAATTACGACCGCCCTATTTTTTTTTTCTCCGCTCCTACTTTTTTTGTGGGGCAAGGGTTTTCTTATAATGTGTTTCTTTTCAAGGCCGGCCTCTCCTTTTAATTTCGTGCGGCTCCCATTTTTTTGAGTTCCTTTTTTTAAAGCCCACCTGCAATTCACAGTGGCAAGTATTAAAAAGCCCTAAAGAATCGGTAGCCTTCCTTTTTGAATTTCCTTACATGCAATTCAAAAAAGTCAAGTATTAAAAAACCTTTAAAAAAATCTGCAGCATCCTTTTTTTTGAAGTGGTGCGGCTGTGGAATTTTTAAAGAGAAGGTTTTTTTTGTTTTGGTTGGCTCTTGATGATTTGCAATTAATTACAAGTCTTGCCCTAGGGGTTTTTTTATATATAACTTGGAGAGTGCGGCTGAGAATGACCAAGCATTCATGCGTGAGTGCTTATTAAAAACATCCTTTGGTTGACCTTTCACAATGACGTACTTATATAAGTATATAATAAAACTTGATACTTCTCTGTTCTCCTCTGCACATTGACCAAGTCCAAATAGCTTTGTGTAGCAATTCCTCCATCTCTTTGAGTTACCCATCATTTGGATATTTACGTCCTTGCCAATCCTGCAAATACTTAATACACACATCAGATCGTGCACAACTGTTTGTCATCATCAAACCATAAATCCTAGATCGTTGTTTCCAACAATCTCCCCCTTTCGATGATGACAAACCCATAAAGGATTTGTGCAAATAAATGTACGTGTGTGACGTGTGATGAATGATGTAATGCAATATGATATATTCAATGAGATGATATCAAACATTACTAGCATGCACAATATAACAATATAATTAGCATGCTCCCCCTTTTTCCAAGCTCCCCATTCTCATGTATTTTCATTGCTCCCCCTTCAATCAATAATACCATATTTTGAACCAACATTGATACCACAAATCCCACAAATCTTTCAACACTTTTCTCCCCTTTGGCATCATCAAAAGAGTATTCATGAAGATTAAAACATAGCACATGCAAAAAGAGAGCATTATTAATTATAACTAGTATTTGCATGTCGTCATTCTATAATTAGCACTCCAAATCCAATGATAATGATAATTAGAATTCAACACCATCGTGTAAGTGCAATTATTAAACATAGAAGTACAAAGGGAGATACTTTTACAAATTCAACCAAAACCAATCCATCATTTTCCAAATAACTTCATATCACCAAGGATTGATTTTCCCCACCTCATTAAAAATGAGTTCAAGGTATCACACCCCAAAACATAGCCTAAAAGGACTCTTAGATGTGAGGGTGACATTGCTTGACGATTAAAAACACCAACGCTAAAGATTACCCATAAAGCTTATGTTGGATACTCGTGGGTAGTGTATTTGCCATGAATTGTATCCATTTTTCATACGGAGCAATTTTCAATAATTTTTTATCACATTCATTTCCTTTGTTTTGTGCTCAATTTTTATTCATGGCAAATCACATCATATCCCGTAGATTTTTCAGTTAATAATCATCCTACATTCACTTTCCAATATTCATAAATAGTATCTCCAAAAGTACGACATAGTCTAATATTCGTGGAAGTGTAGGTAGGTGTAGAAATCATAGTATCAATTCATCAAACTTGGCATGGCTATTAAGAAATAAAACATACGCATGTAGCCATGATAATAATACTACACTTTCTACAATGATATGATCATCATTCATTTATATAACTAGAATGATGCAAAGAGGAAGATATGCAATAAGCTCATTTTTTTTTGCTTTTGACTTTTTCATTTTTTTTGGTTTTATAATGAACTAACAAACACACTAAAAACAATCAAGCAAACACAAACAAAACAAAAACAAAAAAATCCAAGCACACAAAAAAGTTAACAAAGAAAATGCTATGAAGGTACGCATTAAGTTCAAAGAATGAGATATACCTTCGCGTCGCTATTTGACTAAGGAGCTAAAATAATGAGACTCTCAATTTATTGCTCCTCGCCAAATTTCCGTCTCACCTACAAAAGAGGTGTTGTGTGTGACCTTGGAATCCAACAAGGTCCACTCACGTTAGTCATCAAAGATTTAGGAACCCATATTTGTTTGAACTTAATGTTATTGTTCCTATATTTGCAATGATATGAAGTATGACCAACACATCCACATGTAAAGCACTTAGCATGAAAATTTCCAACCTTTGTTGTTTCAATGTAAACTTTTCTATATTTTGATTTTTCAACATTTTTAAGACCATATCCTAGTCCTCGCCTATTATTGCCATAAAGTTGATTTCCAAGAATAATGTCCAAATTTTGTTTTCCAATAGAAAATTTCTTTAATGACAATTCTAAACTAGCGACTTTGGATTTCAAATGAGCATTTTCGTTCACAAGCACAATGCATTTACTAATGAAAGCTTGCTTGTTTTCCTCTTCTTTCTTTTCAAAATCCCTCATTTTTTCTTTAAGTTCAAGATTTAGCATGTTAATCTTTTCAGAAAGCAATTCATTTTCAACTTCAAGTTTTATCTTATCTAGTTTATACATGCTAATATCCTTTAATAAAGAGGGACATGAAAGATAATCAATTTTCGCAGGCAAGCTAGCTTTCTCTTTTTCTAACATGGTAATGGTAGATTTGCATGCAACAAGTTCTTGTTTAAGATTTTTCATTTCTATGGACATGTCATACTCAGTTTGTTGCATATCGAAATTATCATTTCTATAACATTCCACATCAGCTTCTAGCTCATCAATTCTATGTTGCATTCCTTTACAGATTTCTAAAAATTCGGCTTTAGTGGGAGATTCTACCTCATTGTGTTTGGCCATCAATGCCAAGCCGGAGTAGATTTCAACTTCCTCCTCCTCATCCTCAGCTTCGCTATCCATGTCCCACGTCAGCACTTTCGTTTTTCCTTTTGCAACTTGAGCAATGTGTTGTTGTGGGCAATTTTTTATGTGGTGCCCTTTCTTCCTGCATTTAAAACATTCGCTTCTATTAATAGCTTTCTGATCAGAGAAATTTCTACCAAAATTAGAGTTATTAGAGCGAATGAACCTTTTTCCCATCTCAGATCTTCCTTGATCAGTCTGAATGTATCTCCTGAAATTTCTGACCATTAACGCTTGCTCTTCATCAAGATCGTCGTCGTTAGCTTGAAGAGCTAATGGTGTGGAAGCTTTGGTCTTCTCTTCAGGTTTCTCTCTGGCTTCTATACTCTGTAACTCAAGCTCGTGTGACATTAGGTTGCCTATCAGGTCCTCCACTTTCATTGTTGACAAGTCCTTAGCTTCTTGAATAGCTGTGACTTTAGGCCTGAACGAGCTCGGTAGCACCCTTAAGATCTTTCGTACCTGTTCATGGCTAGAGTATGGCTTACCGAGGGAACTGGATTTGTAAACGATGTCCGTGAACCTCTCAAACATCTCTTTCACAGATTCTGTTGGTAGCAAGCGGAAGCTCTCATATTCTGTGCAAAGCAACGCAAGTCTAGATTCCTTCACTTGCGATGTTCCCTCGTGTGTCACCTCCAGAGTATGCCAGATTTCCTGCTCAGTTAGACAATGTGAGATACGATTAAACTCAGATTTATCAAGAGAGCATATAAGCGCATTCATAGCTTTACCATTAAGAGTATAAAGTTTCTTATTAGCTAAATCCCACTTGTCTTTAGGCTTAATCAAAACCGTGTCTTCAATTTTAATAGTGGGTAGACTATAACCATTCTCAACAATATCCCACACATCATAATCTACAGACACCAAATAGATTTTCATTCTAGCCTTCCAATATGCAAAGTCTACACCGTTAAACTTAGGGGGACGGGCTATAGACTGACCTTCAGCAAATGCACAATCAGATATATTCATGGTCATCTAAAATTCTAGACTAGATCCTCTAAACTGGCTCTGAGACCACTTGTTGGATCTGGATCATAACCTAGAGGGGGGTGAATAGGCTAATAAAAATATTCGTGCAACCCACGAACAATCCAACGCAGTTATAAGCACAGACAGGGCAATAAAATAGCAATCACAGAATACACACAGATATACCCTGGTTCGGTCGTCCCCACGACCTACTCCAGCCCCCGAAAGCAACTACTAGATAGATATGTAATCAAGTACAGCTACAATGAGTCAAGATCTCAAATCTACTCTCACCTAGCATGTACGCACACCACGTGCTCTACACTATCAATCTAGTCAGATGCTCTCCCTCCGTGACGACTCCCAAGTCGTCAGGTCCCCAAAAGTAACACAAAATGTAAAGTTTCTCCTACAGAGATCGATACACCAATACAAAGATAAATAAATAGAGGTTTAGAAATGCTCAGTAATGGCGTGTCGTCTCTGTCGTTCAGCGTGTGTCAGATCTCGTCTGATGTAGATGTAGATGTCCCGTCTCTCGTCTCCTCAGCAACTCAGGTGGTGGCACTCTCTGATGTTGCGCCCTCCCTCCTTCAATAATAGAAACTTGCGGCACCCCCAAAAATATTGCAACTTTCGGCACCTCCGGAATTTTTGTGTGAGATATCTTCAGCCTAGGTCTTCGAAATTTACGTCCTCTTGAAATTTGCAACCAAATGCACTACACACAAAAATCTGTTAACAAAAAAAATTCGGCAGGCCTTATAGAAAGAAGGAAACACCAGAAAAAGCTCCCTGTGCCTTTTTTGTTCAAAGCTATGTGTATATGTTAAAAAGTGTGCCACCCATTGGAATTAAAGTAATTCACTTTTCTTCTTCAACGTGAGTGCCCAAAAAATGACATAAATTAATGAAAGTGGCGGCAAAAAAAAGTCCTTTTGAAATAAATGATCAATTAAAATAATTAAGACAAGTGCATAGAGTTCGGTTCTTCCCTTTGTTTTTTTCGTAATCTCCAAAGAGTGCAGCTTGATGTTTACACCAAAAATTCGGCCCTCTCTTCTGAACCTTGTGCCCGCTCTCTCAGATCTTTGTTGGGCTCTTGGAGAATTGTTGCCTGGCTACATGCGCACCCTTTGCTCTTTGATCTTCTAACCTGATGCTTGATGTCCTGTGCTTTCAGATGGCTTGGAGATTTTCAAAAGAAATTTCGGCTGCCTTGTGAACAGAGGATCCGTCGCCTCCTTCTCATTTGATTGGGAAGAACAATTACGGCCGACCTATTTTTTTTTCTCCGCTCCTACGTTTTTTGTGGGGCAAGGGTTTCTTATAATGTGTTTCTTTTCAAGGCCGGCCTCTCCTTTTAATTTCGTGCGGCTCCCCTTTTTTTGAGTTCCTTTTTTTAAAGCCCACCTGCAATTCACAGAGGCAAGTATTAAAAAGCCCTAAAGAATCGGCAGCCTTCCTTTTTGAATTTGAGTTCTTAAACCCTTACCTGCAATTCAAAAAAGTCAAGTATTAAAAAACCTTTAAAAAAATCTGCAGCATCCTTTTTTTTGAAGGGGTGCGGCTGTGGAATTTTTAAAGAGAAGGTTTTTTTTTGTTTTGGTTGGCTCTTGATGATTTGCAATTAATTACAAGTCTTGCCCTAGGGTTTTTTTATATATAACTTGGAGAGTGCGGCTGAGAATGACCAAGCATTCATGCGTGAGTGCTTATTAAAAACATCCTTTGGTTGACCTTTCACAATGACGTACTTATATAAGTATATAATAAAACTTGGTACTTCTCTGTTCTCCTCTGCACATTGACCAAGTCCAAATAGCTTTGTGTAGCAATTCCTCCATCTCTTTGAGTTACCCATCATTTGGATATTTACGTCCTTGCCAATCCTGCAAATACTTAATACACACATCAGATCGTTCACAACTGTTTGTCATCATCAAACCATAAATCCTAGATCGTTGTTTCCAACAGCAGCAACTTGTAAATGTTTGACCTAACTAAGGAACTAAACCAAAGAAAGTAGCTAAATTGAAGAACGATTCTTCTCTGTCCCCCCGAAGGAGTTTATGAGGGATGAAGGGCATCCAACAGCATTAATATGTCAGGGGTTGAATAAGGGGGTACGGTGTCAGGATCTTCGAGGCCTTCTCGGACTACACTCGCCTACTTTGGTTGGCCTTTTAGAAACTAAGATTAAGGAATCTAGCTCCCAGCGTATCATATCTTGCTTTCCAAGAGATTGGTCTACTCTTAGTAATTATGCTAGCTCTGAGGGAGGTAGATTTTGGGTTTTATGGGATAGCAGAATCTGGTATTGCTTGATTATCTCATCCTTTACTCATGTAATCACTATTATGCAACTAATAAGGGTGGCCTTCAGTGTGCATTTTCTTTTATTTATGGTGCAAAGCAGTTGACTTCACGCTCGATCTTATGGTCTGATTTATTTCACATTCATTGCTCCATCGGCCGACTGCATTGGGCTATTATGGGTGACTTTAATACTGTCGTTTTGCTAAGGAAAAGATAGGAGGCCGAACTATATCCCAAGCCATTTTGGAGCCATTTAATACTTACATTGATGCTTGTGGGCTTATGGATCTTAAATGTATTGGTAGCACTTAGAGCTGGAATAATCATTCTATAGGGAAGCGAATTATCTCTACACGGCTAGATAGTACCTTTGCAACACTAATTGGATCAATTCTCTATCATTTTAACATTATCGCTATCTACCTCCCTCCATAAGTAAAAAATCACATATGCTTTTACAATTGGGAGAAAGAATTATGTCAGGCCCTAAACCTTTCGGGTTCTTCAAATACTGGTCCAGTCTTTCAAATTTTCAAAACGTCTTGCTTAGAGCATGAGTGCCACTCTGCATGGTGTATCCCAATTTCAGGTAGTTTCTAAGCTCAAAAAGGCACAAATCTTTTCTTAAATTTTGGATACATGGTTCTTTTGATGACAGTGCCTCATAAATCAAAGAAGAAGGATGCAAAATGAGATACTAGCAAATGATATGGAGTACTCTCAATTAGCTAACAAGAATCGATTATGCCAGTTAAGTGTTGAATTGGATCAGTGGTTACAACTAGAGGAATCTAAATGGCGACAAAAGAGCAGAATTTCTTGGCTTACTGATGGGGACAAGAATACTTCTTTTTTCTTCACAGTAACCAAGGCCAGGTGCTCTAAAAACTCCATGTCTTATTTATTCAATTCTGATGGGACACCTATAGATTGTAGTGTTGATATTCATACCAAAGCTCCTTCATACTACAACATCTTTTCAGATAGACTGTTGGAACGTTTTTCCCTACTCCCCAGTGAAGAAACATTTAACAGAAGTTGTTGCTGCTTGGCTTATTCGTCCAGTCTCTTCTAAAGAAATCAAGTCGGGGATTTTTCAATTAGGAGCTGATAAAGCATCTGGTTCAGATGGTTACAACACGTTCTTCTATTAGTCAAATTGGGATATCGTGGGCAATGATGTGATAAATGCAGTGAAATCCTTATTTATCTTTGGGAGAATTATAAAGGAACTTAATCATACCTTTCTTTGCCTGGTGACTTAGACAGAATTATCTTCTACTCTCAATGACTACAGGCATATTTCATGCTGCAATGTACTCTATAAGATTATTTCTAAAGTTCGTTGTAACAGACTCTAAAAAGTTATATCCAAGCTCATATATTCACATCAATATGCTTTTCTAAAGAGCCGTCTCATCAGTGACTGTTCTTTATTAGCCTATGAATTTGTTATAGACTTTAATAAGCATCTTGGTAGCTGTTTATGCCTCAAGGTAAATCTTAGAACGGCTTTTGATTCTGTGAACAGAGAATTTATCTATTTCATGATGCATCGCATGGGATTTCCTACTCGGTGAATAAATTAGATCAGAGAACACATATCCAATCATACTTCTCTGTGCTTATTAATGGTTCACCATCTGGATACTTCTATAGTAATCAAGGTATAATGCAAGGTGATCCACTATCCCCTTACTTGTTTGTATTGGTAATGGAATTTTTCTCTATTATGATTGACTTGGCAGTGCTTGATGGGTCGGTTAAACCAAGGACGAGGTATCCTATTCTGACACCAGCATATCAATTGTTTGCTGATGACTTACTAATTTTTTGTCGTGGAGATTTGAAGATTTCCTTTTGGACTCAATGAACTATACAGTGGGTTTACATATTAATAAAGATAAAAGTAAGCTCTTTTGTAGTAAGGTGTGTCTGATCTCTCATGAGATTACATCAGTTATTGGTGTGCCTCTGACGCACCCAGAACTAACACTTAAAACCCGCCTAGCAATGGCACGAATGCCAAAGGCTAGATGCGTCCCAAATGTAACGCCTGGACCGTTTCGCAAGCGCACGGTGTCAAGTTATAGTATAAAAGATATCGATCCCACATGGAAGTGAATGCTAATATGGTCTTGGGTGATTTTCAGATCTTCGGAATATTGCTAGCAGTCGACTTAAAAGGATTGGTTGTTGTAGAGTTACACCTCAAACAAGGTTGTAATCAATAATAAAAGATTAGAGCATTAGGACTCACCACTAGGATCGTCGGATGTCAATGCTAGGTTGGAACTCTTACGTTGCATTGGCTTTATTAGGGATTGTCGCATCTAAGATGTAGAACTCATGGCTCTATGCGCCATGGGTCTAACGTATCGCACGCTTACCACGCTCTCGTGATAGGCGTGACATGCGATCCATGCATTAAGAATCGACAATATTCATACCACTCTCGTGGGTAGAATGATCTCCACTCATGCCACTCTCATAGATAGAGCTTTGATGTGTGCTTGGTGGCTCTCATTGACGTAATGGCGGTCGCCGTCAATTAGTAATATAGGACGTCGGTGGATCCCATCAAGGAGTGCACCGGGCATGGCCGTAAACCCTAATTGAATCCACTAACTCCTTAATTAAGTTCATAGGATACTCCTTAAGCTAATCATGGCCACAGACCGTGGTCATGATCTCAGTAAGAGATCTCCTACAAACTTGGCTAGATCAACCAAAACACTTTCCTTTTTGAACCAACGCAACCTAAAAATTCTAACTTTACATCTAAATCCGAAGATCCTAGGGCTAATCCATTAGCCCTAGATAGAACTACTCGTGAATCATAGAGATAGACATAGAAGATTCAATAAAAACAAGAGAGTTCATTATGGCATGCAAAAGCATCAAATAAAGAATAGAAAGTTTAGAAATCATTACCGACATGTTGTAGAGTGATAGCAAACACAAGAGAATTAAGAATATCAAGCTTCCACACAATAAAGATCAATAAAAATCCAAGCTTTAGTCTTCACAAAATAGCGACGACACAAAACTTCTCTAGATCTAAAAACTCTAATTAAAACTAAGGAAAATATTAAAATTCTAGTCTCCTTAAAATAGGGTAAAAATCGTGCTTATATACAATGGGTAGGGATCCCCGAAAATCTAGGAAAATCTGGGCACTTGGGCCCACCAACTTGGCTGGTCGCGCCGCGCTACTCGGTCGAGTAGCGGCACCTGCTTGGTCGAGTTGACATAGGCTCCGCTTTGTTGCTTCTACTGCTCTAGCTGATATAGGCTACTCGGTCAAGTTGCCGATCTACTCGATCGAGTAGCTTTGCTGCTCGGTCGAGCTAGGGCGCTCGGGGAGAAGTCCAAAATAGGCGTTATATTTGAATACAGCTCGGTCGAGCTAGCTGTTCTGCTCGGTCGAGTAGGTGTGTCTGTTCCCTCTGCATCATCGACGTATCAGCTCGGTCGAGTACCATCAACACTCGACCGAGTGGCCTGGGAAACTGAACATAGGCTGGAGCTAGATTCCTCATCTCTCACTCTCTTCTCCTCCTCTCCTCCAATCTTCTTCCTTGCCTCGACGAACTCTCATGGAACCTCGCCAATGACGTCTCGGACGTGTCGAATGTGTCCATATCCCTAAATAGCTCCAATTTGCTCCAAAACTTCTGAAAATTCACAAAGCTATACAACACTCGAATATGGCGTTAGAAGCGCGATAATATATGAAAATGTGGATTTTGGAGGCGAATATGATATGGAATGATGCAATAAAAATATGTAAAATATGGACACATCAAAATCCCACAAGCTTACCTCGTACTCGTCCTCAAGGAAGATGAATACGAGGCTCACTGAGCGATAAAAATAAGAAATAGAAGAAGGAATGAAAGATTGAGGGAAGCTAGAGTATTCGATCATATCTCAAGCCATAGCAACATATCACGACACTTTGAAAATGAATCACATGCTATAAGAATTCCATATCTTGACCAAACATATTACTTGCAAGCATTTAAGAGCAAATGAAGGGATTCTCTAAATTCATGCAATCAATTTATATCCACATTGTGTAATTCATAGAGTTTAATATACAAATGTTGGCGATGCACTTTTCAATCAAAAGATTTAAGTGAAGCAGATAAGAATTCACACCAAGCATGCAATTGAGAATAGAATAAATCATGGCATTCACATATTCATATCAAATCATGAAAAGTCTCCATAGCTAATATATTTCGTGAAGTTTCAGCATTATCAAATATTCCCAATTGTGCACAACTCCACTCTAATGGCATACTCACTCGTATAATCAAATGAATTCATCTCCCAAGCTTAGCTTGAGGCATTGCATCTAAGGAATAACAATGGAATTTTTGTGGCTTTTCCCAAATATTTTTGTCACACCCCGCTTCCCAAAAATATGGAGGCGAGACGTGAGAAGGTCCGCTCAGACTTGAAGCTGTAAAGCTGCAAGTCCGATAAGCGTCAATCGACTGTAAATTGGCAGGTCCTTGCAACGCGATACGAAACAACAATAATAATAAGGAAAAAGAGACAAGGCAAATCTCAGAATATCCATTATATTAAATTCCAACATCACAGAAAAAGCCACCGGGCTTAAAAGGAAAAGAATCTAAAGGGCCCAAACAGGGCCAACAAAAGTACAAGTACAAAACATGGTGCCACGCACCGACAACTAACAGAAATCCTAAAGCAAAAGGAAGCTCAGCAAGATCCTAAGAAGGTCACCGGTGTCCACCAAACTCCTCCTGAGCAGACATGGACTCAGGCTCAGTGTCAGCAACGTCCACGAACTCAGCTACGGTCTCTGGCTCAGGGTCTAACATGTGACACCGAAAAGAGCAAGGGGCACATGTCAGCAAGTCTAAAAGACTTGGGCAAGGAAACTGAAAGGAAGGTAAACTAACAACCTAGCAGTTATAGTATGATGCATAGCATGGCAAGTTTAGTATGTTGCAACAGTTAAAAGAAGAGACAAGCACGCACGATGTAGCAAAAGCTACCAAGTCACTAATCACGAATCACTTATCACTATTTTCACTTTGTGCTCAGAATTTCCGTCTTTTGGCTGAAGTGGCTGTACGGGCTCACTTCTACGCTTAAGCGACCGTTTAAAACCCTACCCCTCCACGTGTATCGAGCGTTGGGATTAGCAACACACTATGCTCGCTTCTGGATCACGAGCCAGGAAGTGTATTTGGCATAGGGGTGCACCTAGCCTGATCACTGTGTAGGAGTCAAAATCCTACTCGCCGCAGCTTACATTTTAGAGTAGCGTGTGCTACACAATCACGATGAACAATCAATGTATGCAATGACATGAACAGATATTCGCGTACCGTTAATTGAAATTAAACATGACATGCAAGCATGATGAAGGTGACGGATCTAGCTTCGTTGTCAAGCTAGATCAAAGGGCGTCTAGGCAGCTATCCTTTCACTGCCCAGTCTCTTTTACGCTAAGACAAGTAAATGGCCTAATGGCATGGCCTAAACCCTAAGTGGCAAGTTTCACTTGCCTGGTACCGATGATGAAGATCAACGAGGCATGTCACAAAATGTTAAACTACGGAGATGGGATCGCTGCCACGACAAAACAATATCAGAACAACATCCATCCAGTTTTATTAGGGTTTAACCAAAAATCACCATGTGGGTTAAGAGAATATTAAAGGATCGATTTACTACCGTATCGTAGCGGAAGAACGATGCCGAGCAAGCACGGCCACGGAAGAACGATCCGGAGAGCTATGGCTCAGATCTGGAGACGGAAGGAGAAAATCTGGGAATAGGAAATTTCGGGGGTTTTTTGGGTTGGCCGTCGGCTAGAGGGGAGATGGCCGACACAAATGGAGGGTGAGAGGGGCTCTTGAGGAAGGAGAAGAGCTAGAGGAAGGTTGGGGGAGATCAGAGGTCAAAGGGAAAGAGAATGTCCAAGAGAAGTGAAAGAAAGAAGAAGAAACGATCGGGTGTTTAAATAGGAAACTTGCGGCGGCTGGGCGAACCCTAGGGTTTCGGGGTCGATTAGTCGGTCAAAGAAGAGCTGTTGACCGACTAGTTTAAGAACTAGTCGGTCGGTGAGTGTTCATTGACCGACTAACGATAAATAGTAACTTAGGTGAAATTTATCGAAGGAACTAGCCGGTCTGAGAGCAAGTTCTGACCGACTAGTTTCACATCTAGTCGGTCGGTGGTTGTTCTTAGACCGACTAAGAGTAAACAGTAACTTCTGAATAATTGATTTAATGAACTAGTCGGTTCCAGAAGAGTTCCTGACCGACTAGATTGGAATCTAGTCGGTTGGTTCTCCTTCTTGAACCAACTAAAGTGCACGAAAAGTCTCGAATCGAAGTGCGAAGCTCCAGGAAGATTCCTACGGCTTCTAAGATCGTCCTAGCTCTAAGATATGAGCGATATGATGCTCGTCACGAATGACTTACTCCAAACTCAACGATCTAAGGAAGAAGCTAAAGAATCACAACGATACGAACGTAAACGAAAGCTACGGAGACGGAAAATCACACATAAGGAGAAAATCCACCAAAACATATAAATAATATAGACAATCCAAATACATGAAAAACCAGTCGTTACATCCTCCCCAACTTAGAATAAAGTCCGTCCTCGAACTTTCTAACATATCTAGTCGCTCTAGTAACTACCCCAATCATATCACATTATAATTCAATCAGGTATAGTCATTACAAGTGCTTATATTCGCACTAGGTAGTCAAACATTAACACTACTAGTATGTATCATCCACGCACATCATACTCTTATACCTATCATAGCCATTCATACTCATACATGTATCTCAATCATATATATACATCCCCTATATAGCTACTACTTACCTAGCACAAACAATAGTTCAGCTACTCACTTATAGATAATATTAGTCTCATACTAGCAAATACAACCATCGCTCTACGCATAGATAGCTACCTATGCATCAAGCAACCATGGGCATATAACTCCCTAATATTTCCTAGTTTACATCCAATGTCAACATATCACTATAAGTAGCCACACCACTCAATATTCAATCATGTTATTATATCTAAGATACACTTACTACTACTATAATTTCACAATTCTTAGTTATTCCAATACATGCAAATATTTCACTATAACTTCACATCACATACGGCCCTATAATTATACCCACGACACGCCACACATATTATAGTCACCAAAACTTATAACTAAGCACATACTTACCCGTGCATGGGACACACCCATATACACTAACATTTCATTCATATATATACCAATCATACCATTACAAACTTAGCACACAACACACCTAGTTTAGCTAGCACACGTATGTTCACACATGCAGGTCCTTAGTAATAACTATACCGCAAGACCATCACCTATAACTATATACTGGTATAGCGACCCACAATCAAGTGCGTAACACAACCAGGCACAAACACTCCTATCACGATACATACTGCAAACGTCGCTATATGCAACTACATGCATACATAACAATATACTTAGAGTATACTCACTCGAGCCTGAGTGAGACTCGGAACCCATATCAGAAAACTTATATACGTAACACAGTAACTATACCTATACCAATACCACACTCTACTATATATTCATCTACCAACATAACCACATACGTATCATAGGTCAATCACACCTATTATTTAGTCAGGTAACACTCACATAGTTCGATCACTTTATATACCATAATAATATCACCAATACCAGTACACGTATAATTATAATACCTTCCCTAATACATGCATTCACCTTATAGTCATACACACGTAGAACATATATTCACACCATATCCTACTACCTATAATTAGTATGCCAACACATTTACTGCATACATAGCTAAGATGTGCAATTGCCGTGTATACCTCACGGTATACACGCATACAACATCCCGTAAAAGTAAGCAATACCAATCCACGTTATAATCCTACTACCATATGTATATCACCTATATACTCATTGAACTATACGTACACCTATTATTATTACTCCTATTAAACACATAATTTCACCATCATATTATTTCAACCATTAAAAGTATTTCTAACTACATATACACCTCATTAGGAATTCCAACACTGATCTCATATACACAGACGCCCCTAGAGTGGTATAGCTATCCTCACCCATACCTATAAATACTATCACACAAACAAATTTATATCATCACGTATAACTCTGAGTATGTATATATCAGACAATAGGCAACCATTTATATACTTATAGGAGAGTACACTCATTCGAGCCCACATACTCAACTTAGGTACATGCACCACGACAACACCACAAGGGACCAAGGGCATACTAACAAATTAGGGATGACACAGCCATTGACGAGCACTAAAGCCTAAGCAATAGAGGGAGATCGAGGTCGAAAGCGTGAGGAGGGAAGGATCGATAAGCACGAGTTCAGATATGACGAATACAAGGAGACAGCTTGGTTAGGTGGAACAGCGATTCACTTGTGAATGCTTAGGTAGAGGAAAGGGAGATGTAGCGATACTTTTATAGGTTAGGGAAAAGAAAATAGTGTAATTAACATAAATTAAAATACGTGGAATTCGAAAACTGCTGTACTTCAAAGGTTGGAGTTCTCATCCGTATAAAAATATTTGGAGCTCGATAAAACAAATCGTTTGAATTAAGTTTGAGTCGAATATACATAATAGGAGAAAACGGTTTATTGGCTTATATAAAATAATTATAAAAGGAGGTAAATCATTTACACGAATTTTAAGGCCGTAGTTTAGAAAATATTACATTGTAGTAATTTAATAACATTTGCAAAGTTTGAAATGAAATTAAATTAACTGAAGAATTTAAACTCAGGTAAAATGCTTTCAAAGTCTTTAGGCTAAGGAAAAATTTTGAATTAATCAATATTTGAAACTACTTTTAGAGGTACCAGGATTCGCCTAAAAGAACCGACTTACACAAGCTCTTAACATACGAGCTCAACGAAGAATAATTGAAATTCTATTTAAGTTAGAAATTATTCTAAAAGTATGTATGGCGAACGGAAAGATAATAATAACTTAGTAGTAGAATTATCAGAATTGGTAATAAGCTTTTGAAACCAAATTATGGAAGGTCTAGATCAGGAAGTGGTTACGAAATAGTAATTTTTCCAAAAATCTATGATAGGGAAAAACGTTGAACATAAAATTGACTTGCTGAAAGCTGAAGTCCCATGTGACTTGAAAAGTATATTAAAAGTAAGGCGATGTGTCATTTGAATGGCATAAATAAGAAGGAAAATTATAAATCGAATTGGGGAAAATAGAAATACGGCTCAGAACTAAATTAATATATGGAAAAAGACAAGGTATTTAAATAGGTATGAAAAGTATAGGCTGGAAAAACATTGTAAAACAGTAATCAAAATCTCGTCAAAACTATCGAAATTTAAAAATGAATTTAAGTCAACGGAAGGGCATGAAGTCTAAGATATATATATTAAAATGATTGAAGTCCTATTTAGCTTGGAAAATATTTTAAAGTATGTATGCTAAGCGATTAAAATGAATCTCATAGTTTAGAAAAGGTGGTATATCGAATTTTCAAAACAGTAATAAAGTTTTTTAATAACCGAAATGCGAAAATATAGATTAGAAAATAGTTACGAGTTAGTAATTATAATTGCAACCAATAGACTTCAAAATCTACAAGGAATTTTTGACTCAATCAAAAAGTGAGGAATTTTAAATATATACGTAGAGAGTTTAAAACAAAATTAAACTTAGCGAAAGCTTTTAATTAGGGGAAATCGAAAATAAATTTGAAGGAATCAAGCTTTGCGAAAGATGACATTCAAAAGGTCAACTATTATCGTAATGTGGTGGTCACGTGAACCGAGGCAAGGAATTTGGTCGGATGATCGAAACATACATACGCCTAGGATATGAACCAGGAAGGTCTACGGAAAACTCCTACAGTCAACCAACTAAGGATTAGGAAATCTAGTGCTAAAACTTCCTAAGGAGCTAGACGGTAATGAAGTGCGTTCAGCTTGGTCCGAAATCGATGAACCCAAGCGAACGACCAAAGAAATTCTAGAAGTCTAATTTGGTCAGAGCTAGACAGGAACCACTAAGGTAACTCCTAGGACGATTAAATCAATTCCAAGCATGGAGTCTAACTAATAATCAGGGGCCTCTAACTAGCACGCACAGGCGTCTAACTAAGTCTTCTTACCACCTAGTGACATATGAAAACGACTAGACTCAAGGCTATTGACTCGGATGTTGCAATTTATTTAATGGACATTCCATAGTTATTATCGTTGTTCCGATAATTCGCAGTTGCAAGATGGACCTGCATGGGCCACCAACAAAACCTGTCACGCCCCGCTTCCCAAAAATATGGAGGCGAGACGTGAGAAGGTCCGCTCAGACTTGAAGCTGTAAAGCTGCAAGTCCGATAAGCGTCAATCGACTGTAAATTGGCAGGTCCTTGCAACACGATACGAAACAACAATAATAATAAGGGAAAAAAGACAAGGCAAATCTCAGAATATCCATTATACTAAATTCCAACATCACAGAAAAAGCCACCAGGCTTAAAAGGAAAAGAATCTAAAGGGCCCAAACATGGCCAACAAAAGTACAAGTACAAAACTTGGTGCCACGCACCGACAACTAACAGAAATCCTAAAGCAAAAGGAAGCTCAGCAAGATCCTAAGAAGGTCACCGGTGTCCACCAAACTCCTCCTGAGCAGACATGGACTCAGGCTCAGTGT
This sequence comes from Scilla litardierei, assembly GCA_030789695.1. Taxonomy (NCBI): domain Eukaryota; kingdom Viridiplantae; phylum Streptophyta; class Magnoliopsida; order Asparagales; family Asparagaceae; genus Scilla; species Scilla litardierei. The sequence continues at coordinate 153,752,423 of CM061133.1, forward strand.
CGGCAACGTCCACGTACTTAGCTACGGTCTCTGGCTCATGGTCTAACATGTGACACCCAAAAGAGCAAGGGGCACATGTCAGCAAGTCTAAAAGACTTGGGCAAGGAAACTGAAAGGAAGGTAAACTAACAACCTAGCAGTTATAGTATGATGCATAGCATGGCTAGTTTAGTATGTTGCAACAGTTAAAAGAAGAGACAAGCACGCACGATGTAGCAAAAGCTACCAAGTCACTAATCACGAATCACTTATCACTATTTTCACTTTGTGCTCAGAGTTTTCATCTTTTGGCTGAAGTGGCTGTACGGGCTCACTTCTACGCTCAAGCGACCGTTTAAAACCCTACCCCTCCACGTGTATCGAGCGTTGGGATTAGCAACACACTATGCTCGCTTCTGGATCACGAGCCAGGAAGTGTATTTGGCATAGGGGTGCACCTAGCCTGATCACTGTGTAGGAGTCAAAATCCTACTCGCCGCAGCTTACATTTTAGAGTAGAGTGTGCTACACAATCACGATGAACAATCAATGTATGCAATGACATGAACAGATATTCGTGTACCGTTAATTGAAATTAAACATGACATGCAAGCATGATGAAGGTGACGGATCTAGCTTCGTTGTCAAGCTAGATCAAAGGGCGTCTAGGCAGCTATCCTTTCACTGCCCAGTCTCTTTTACGCTAAGACAAGTAAATGGCCTAAGGGCATGGCCTAAACCATAAGTGGCAAGTTTCACTTGCCTGGTACCGGGGATGACGATCAATGAGGCATGCTACAAAATGTTAAACTACGGAGATGGGATCGCTGCCACGGCAAAACAATATCAGAACAACATCCATCCAGTTTTATTAGGGTTTAACCAAAAATCACCATGTGGGTTAAGAGAATATTAAAGGATCGATTTACTACCGTATCGTAGCGAAAGAATGATGCCGAGCAAGCACGGCCACAGAAGAACGATCCGGAGAGCTATGGCTCAGATCTAGAGACGGAAGGAGAAAATCTGGGAATATGGAATTTCGGGGGTTTTTTGGGTTGGCCGGCGGCTAGAGGGGAGATGGCCGGCGCAAATGGAGGGTGAGAGGGGCTCTTGAGGAAGGAGAAGAGCTAGAGGAAGGTTGGGGGAGATCAGAGGTCAAAGGGAAAGAGAATGTCCAAGAGAAGTGAAAGAAAGAAGAAGAAACGATCGGGTGTTTAAATAGGAAACTTGTGGCGGCTGGGCGAACCCTAGGGTTTCGGGGTCGATTAGTCGGTCAAAGAAGAGCTGTTGACCGACTAGTTTAAGAACTAGTCGGTCGGTGAGTGTTCATTGACCGACTAACGATAAATAGTAACTTAGGTGAAATTTATCGAAGGAACTAGTCGGTCTGAGAGCAAGTTCTGACCGACTAGTTTCACATCTAGTCGGTCGGTGGTTGTTCTTAGACCGACTAAGAGTAAACAGTAACTCCTGAATAATTGATTTAATGAACTCATCGGTTCCAGAAGAGTTCCTGACCGACTAGATTGGAATCTAGTCGGTTGGTTCTCCTTCTTGAACCAACTAAAGTGCACGAAAAGTCTCGAATCGAAGTGCGAAGCTCCAGGAAGATTCCTACAGCTTCTAAGATCGTCCTAGCTCTAAGATATGAGCGATATGAAGCTCGTCACGAATGACTTACTCTAAACTCAACGATCTAAGGAAGAAGCTAAAGAATCACAACGAAACGAACGTAAATGAAAGCTACGGAGACGGAAAATCACACATAAGGAGAAAATCCACCAAAACATATAAATAATATAGACAATCCAAATACATGAAAAACCAGTCGTTACAATTTTTTTGTGGCTCCAATAATGAAAATAGAGATATATATATATATATATGTATGTATATATATATATATATATTCTTTTTTGGTTTTGAACTTTTCTTTTTCACTCTTTTTTGCGTAGGAGCTGTAATATATTTTTTGAAAGGTTAGAGTGTATCTTTATTAATTTTGGGAAAAAAATTACAAGTTTTTTGGGATGAGGAAGTGTAATTTGTTATAGAGAGGAGTGGGCACAAGCGCCGTCACTTTCAACTAACTAATTTCCACCTATCGTCCACCAAAAATTACATCAACTATAAAGTGGAAAAACGAATGATACAAAACAGAAATGAAGATATATATGTATATATATGTATACTAGTCATAACCCGTGCCCGTGGGCACGGTTCATTTAAGATTTTCACCCGTGAAATCTTTGTTCCCAAACATTATTTACACAGTCAAATTTGTGCGAAACAACAAATTCGGCGTAGAACAATAAATTCGGTGAGGGCACACTTGAGTCGGAACAACAAATTAGCGTAAAAAAATTTAGCGGTATTCTGCGTAAGTGCATAAGTGTGTGTGTGTGTATGGTGTGTGGGTAAAAAGTGAAATGAGAGGGTTTTTAAGCAAAAAGGGGAAATAGGTGGTATTCTGCGCAAATGTAGTGATTGTGGGGGGTTTGAAAACAAAAGGAAAAAAGTGGTGGGTTTTCCAAACACTCATCTCAACCCTTCTTTTACTAAGATTAAATCCTAGCCATTCTTCTATCAACCTCTTTATACATCAGCATGACATCAGCTTGTCCCAGTCAGCCCTAGAATTCAAAAACCTTTGTGTTTTAATATATAGATATGTATATATGTATATATATGTATATGTATATATATGTATATATATATGCTTTTCGCTCCTTTTTTGGCTTTTTGGAAGCTAGCTTTTTCTTTTGGGATTTTTGCGAAGTGGATGCAGTATAAGTAGCTGCAAGGGGGTGAACCCAAGTGACATGTAGAGAATAAAAAGATATGTGGAGAAGGAAATAGTATAACACTCGGTTCACTTATAATATGTGCACAATGGTTCAATAAGATAATACTTCAACTAAACTCACAAGCAAGCATGTGTATTTTCATTCATTTCAACGAATAATGAAGTCAAGCGGTAAGGCATACACTCATAGCATGCATGCAATAGAAAGAGAATAAAATAACAAGGAGATGCTTCAGATATTCTAATGATGCGTGAATCTTGGTGCATTTCCAACAAAAGCATACTAAATACTATTGCATACATTCTGTTTCAATTCATTTCATGCAATCAGATAGAGAGATCATCAAAAGAATATATGAGCAAGCATATGATAACAAGAATTGAAATACTGTAAATAGCATGGCAAAAGTAATAAGCATCGTGATAGCTACAGAGGCTATAAGAGATATCATCATATGGAATGTATCTAGCAAAAGGTGAAAAGAAAGGCGGAATAAAGTAAAAGCAAGCATGCAGTCATACCAAAACATGGAAAATATGATGCTAAAAGGAAAAAAAGTAAAATGGGGGAGAAAAGGGTGGAAAATAAAAGTAAACAGGTGTAAAATGAAGAAAAATATAAAAAATGAAAATAAAAGCGATAGCGCTCATCCCCCAAGCTAAACACAGCAGTGTACTCATTGCTGAGAACACGTGTGAAAGATGGGAAAATGAGGCTAGGGTGGGTGGAAAATAAGCGGAAAATAAACGGAAAATTAAAATGTACAAATAACAGGAAAAATGCAGATGCAGTGGTATGACCTAATGCCTAAGATGCAAAAATATGGACAAGCAGGCATATGATGCAAATGATGATATGATGCAAATGGAATATATACAAATGGGATGAGATGGTATATATGCTGATGGTGCAAAATGGGGTTCTCCCCCAAGTTATGCAAAAACAGGGCCCCAAAGAGACAGATGTGCAAAAAATATAGTGGGGGGAGAGACATGAGCAAAAATAATATAAAGATCAAGCATCGGCATCACCCAGGGTGGATGATGATGGGTCCGACTGCTGGGGACCAAATGATGGGACGACAGGAGTAGGCTCGACAAGTGTGTTGGTTGGCAAGTCAACGGAAGATACAACTGGCTCAGAAGAAGGTAGGACATCATGTGTATCGATGAGTGTGAGAGTGAGTGTGTCAACAACACGAGTGTCAACTAGTGGTGCGACCGGCTCAACAAAAGAAGTGACAGGCCCTGTAGAAGCCTGAGAATGTGGCACAGTGAGCGGTGTGGCAATAACAGGAGGAATGGGGTCGGCCTAGGAGGAGGGGCAGGTGCAAGTTAACAGTGGGTGCATGCTGGTGCCTAAGAATATCTAGAATGGCGGTCAGGTCCTGCTCCACTGACTCCTGAATGGTGGTGACCGAGCTCGAGAGGGTGTCAAAGGAACACCACAAGACAATGACCTCGGTCTTCACCGTAGTAAGACATGCGTCCGTGGTGTGGGAGCTAGGAGGTGGGCGTGAACTGCTAGAAACCACCCTCGTAGCATGACCTCGTGAAAGTGATCCACGTGGTCTAAACTGAAAGTCGGGGGAGGGTGGTCTAGTGGCGATCTCGGCTGAAGAAGCTGGGAGTGGAATGGATTCGAGATTCGATGCAAAGGTAGCAGCAACAGCAGCATCAGAAAAGGGTGACGTCGTGGTAACAGAAGTGATGACAGACACCGCGATGCTCTCAGAGAAAATAGCTGATGCGGGGACAGAAGAAGTACCAAAAAAGTGGCTATGGACCCTAGAGTGATGGGAATGGAAGAGAGAGGGTCCACATGTGTAGATAATGTGTTGGTAGAGTCAACGATGGTGGGGACAGCAGTAGTAGGCTCCAAAATGGTAGAAAAAGTAAGACCAGGAGCAATAGATATAGACGTGCCCTCAGTGTTGGGTATTGAGGGACCCTTAGGGCATTATTCTATGCTCGTCCTACGTCGAACGAACAATAGAAGCAAACAAAAAAGAAAGCAATGGAAAAACGTTAACTATTTAACGAGCAAGCCGTAAGGAATTCAAAACCCTGGCCAGGATCTCTACTATCTTGAGGTGGATCTGACCACCCCAAGATAGATCTAAGCTACTGCAATATAATAAATGAAATGCTTAATTAAAATACTTACCCAAAACTTTGCGTGCACTGGCAAAGTGTACCGAACCGAGTCCCGAGCCGCTCCTCGTCCCGAGCTGAAATGCTTCCCGAACCGCACCGCTTCCCGAGGCGAGCAACCCCCTTATTACTGAGCTAACCACGTGCCAAAGAAAGTTTCACCTTGAGTGGATCCTTTGCCAAGACTCCAGATCGAATCCGAGCCCCCTCGTGGCTTTGCTAGAGCCCTTCAGGAGCAAGGGAGAAATATATGGAGAAGAGAATATTTATTTTAAGCTTAGATCCGAGCGTGCTCCAAACTTATGGGAGCTGCTCAGATCTAGAGATTGGGACCAGTTATAAGGAGGGAAGCAGGCCCCTATTTATATAGGCGGCTGACCCATCCCTTTTACTCCACTTCCGATGTGGGACTAAAAATTTGGGAGAAAGTAAATTAAAGTTTTCCTTTCACAAAGGCCATACTTTGGTGAATTTTTCCTCCCACACTGTTGCACTTCGCAAGTGATACAACCTATCAAATCGAAGAGGGTTGAACGGTGAATGTGTATGTTCGAACGGCACTCAATTCCGAGTCTGTTTGGCCCCTCAAACGAGGTTCTAAAGATCACCCAAAACACGGTTTTTCGTAAAAACGCAGCCACACAACCCTTCTTGCAACACTAGGACCCGCGGGCCCCACCCTGCCGCGTGCCAAGCAGGCAGAGCACACGCGCTGCCAGGCTGTCGCGCACGTCGTGCCTGTGCCTTGCATAGGTGCATGCAGCGCCCGTGCAAGGCATGTGCACGAGTTTTGTCCGGGCCCGGGCATCGCCTGGGCCCGCAGGAGAGCTGGCGCCCCTCAAACGGGCGCCCGTTGGAAACCCGGGCCCGGGTTGTGCCCAGGCACGTTGGCTGCCCCAATGGGTGCAGGCTGACCCAATAGGCCGGGCCTGCAATAAATACTTTATGGGCTTTTTCGGACTCTTTTGGCTATATCCTACACGTTTGGAGTCCGATTTTGAGGCGGTTTGAAGCTACGTTTAGAGCAGGACGATCCAGTCATCCAGGTAACCATTTCAACGTTTTTATTATATTAAATATGTGCGTAAAAAATTTACGACTTATTTAACTCCCTTTGCATCATATGCAAAAATGTCCACATCTATTATGAAAAATCATTTGCATCAAATACAAATGATCTAAGGGCATACATCACCCAACATCTCCCTCTTGCATTCAGGATCATTTATCCCTAGTGGAGAAGATAATTGCAAACTCTTTGCAGTATTTTATCCCTTGCATCAAATGCATATTCTCCCTAATATCTAGCTATTACTTGACGAAGAAGGTCGCACTCTGTGTGAGACCCTACAGCCTGAACCTACAACATGTGGGGCTCGAAGCTCCAGACGGCAATAACCGCAAGCAGCAGGTGCCATCCATGCTTCAGTATCATACTTATGTGGTTAACTTATTGACATGAGTATTGTCGGGACCACCATGATTGTGTCTGTGATGAATACCGAAGTTTTAGTCTCTTTGTCAAAACTTTGCCGTTTAATTCAAGCTTAGGGTACAGTCAAACTGTCAACCCCAATAGCTCGAAGTCGATTAGTCTCCATCGATATTTTGTCAAATAATGTTGGACATCTTCCAACATACTCTGGCCAGAGTTTTTACTAAAGATCGAACTAACACTACGACACTAACTCCCATTGACCGGGAAAGACGAATCCTATCTTGGTCATTACTCTTCTCGCACGCTTCAAATGTCACCCAACCTTCAACAGGACTTACTTGAGGCTAGATCAGTGATCTAAGTGACACCGTTCACGCACAGGTTCGTACAATGACCTCAAGTGAAAAGACCAACTTGCATATCATCAATAAGAGTTATCATTGACATATTGGTCAATCATAACCATATGATAACTCTTGTTGGGTCGTTCAGTGAACTCATTCTCCAATGAGCACCTGTGTCTCGTCTTCGACTTCGCCAAGTCAAACGATCATGAGATCATCTCACCGTAATACGGTGAATACTAAGACACAATGGTCAATCCGATGTTTTGATATCCTTTTCTCGAAACATCTACGACCACGAACGTTTCTAGACTTATGCTACTAACGGTCAAGCACTACTCCATAATCGAGATCCCTATCTCGATACATATTTGACCTTGCATAAAGTCTCAGGACTTTACCTAAGTTTCTAATGATTACAACATTTCTATTAACTTAGATAAATACTTACCAAACAGCTTACTGTTATTTTGAATAAGATGTCTGTATAGATACACATGGATGAATTTGCCTCGAGGGCATACCCATCTCTCAACATCTCCCACTTGCACTCGGGCTCATTTATCCAGGTATCTCATACTGCATTTACACATAAGTCTTTCCAGACTTCATGTGGTAGAGCCTTTTGAGTGGATCTGCTAAAACGTCTACTGTATAGACTTAAGTGGTTTCTATGTATCTTAGACCACATATTTGAATCTCATCCAAATAATTTACTCGGTCTCTTGGAATCCATAATTAATTTCTTGACTGGATCTCATCCAGCTCGTCGTACCTTACGAGAATAATCCATAATAAGTTTTACTGGTCATTGGTCATTTAGACAGTTCATAATCATTTTTTATAAAGTGTCAAACTCTTTAACCACTTTGTCAAACCATATGTTACTGCTCTTTGATGCCTCGCATGATTTTATTCGCTCCTACTGACCTTGAAAACTCTCTGGCCGATTCATATAAGTCCGTTCTTCTAAATCACATTTAGAAAACAGACTATACATGAATGCTCCAGTTTTCATAGTCATCATGAGCATTAACATCGAGTTCGGTCCTAGTAGATCTGTACACATCTGCCGGTGAGACAGTTTCATCACAATCTATTTATAGGAGTTAGGATGATAACCATTCTCAATCAACATAAGTTGTACTTCACTATTTTCTCTCTGCACCAATCTTCTGTCTTGAAGATTTACTTGCAGCCAATAAGAAACACTTTCTTTGGGCATGTAAACTAAAGTCCATACTTTATTTACGTGCATAGACCTTTTCTGATTACATCAAGCCATTTCTTAGAGTCACTACTCTGAATGGCATCTGAAAAGTTGTCTAGGCCATCATCAACTATGATTTCTTACTCGACTTTTTGTCTCACGAGTCTCGAGTAATCCTTTAACTTCCTAATGATTGATTTAATGAATATATTATTGCTAAGGTCCTCATAGAACCTTATCAAAACCTAGGCATTACTATCTGGGACTTAACCCAGAGGGAGTTATAACCCAGAGTCCCTTGCCATGCATCACACCATGTCTAACAAAGTGTGATTCATGCTCTCCAACACACCGATGTGTTAAGAGACTTGACCTGAGAGAAAATCTCAGTTTCTTTTAATTTCACAAGATTTATACAGCTAAGTATTTGACTCTTCGATCTGATCGAAGCAGTTGAAACACTTCTATCATTGTGTTATCAATTTTATCAGACTTATGTTTCAGCAAGAACACGTGTCGTAATAAAATAAGAACAACTTATCCAGGCTACCTTAGACTTGGGTCCAGGTACATCCGTATGTATAAGACTACGAGTTCACCAACTCATTCTCCCACTGTCTTACAGATGGAATTTTGGCCAACATACCTTTGAGACATGATTTACAAGTGTCCGTAGACTTCATAATACGAGAGGTCAAACCCCTCTTTATATGACTTGTGAAGCTTAGTCTCTTTGGTACGGCCTAGTCTATTTTGCCATATAAGTTTTGTTATTATCTTGTGTATTCATGTATTAACATTTAATACAGTATCATTATACAAATTACTCACATAAAATATTGCTTCAGAAGCAAGGTGACAACATTCGTCAAAAATGTGTTTGACGTTATACATGGTCCTAGAAACAACAATTGTTCCTTTTTCCAATATGTAGACCATCTATTTCGTTCGTATAATGGTTATCCTGAAACCGTGACATCAAATATGTCACATTTTCAGTTCCTTCTACTTATGCCTTTACTAATGATAAATAAAACTATCTTTCTCAATTGACTTTCCTTAGTGCCTGCTTCCTTTTCTAAATCTCATTTAGATATAATACGACCCAACAAAATTATTAGATGTGCAAACACCTAATATATCCAAACACTTGAGCTTCACAACCTTGAGTTGACGCAACAAGTTGCTTGACTCAAGATCTAATTTGGATACATGGTCTTGTACTGCTTGTGCACTCATCTTCTAATAAAACAGTTTGATCGAAGTTTCGAACTTTGCGGATCGAAACCATTTTCCATGCAATTTTGAGTATACTCAACAAATCGTATGGAGAAACATGCTTTGAACATTAGTATGTTCAAGATGTCCCTCATAGAGGCGAGTGACAGGTAGTGTGCATTTATTTTGTTGGACCTATAGCTTAAGGAAATCATTGTCCTTAAGCCTGTGCTTAAGAAGGTCATTTTAATGTCAATGAAAATATAGTTTAGTCTATCAATTAGAATTTAAGTTGATATTTCATTAACCAATCATTTGGACCAGTTAACTTATTCTCTTAGAATATTATGTTTTTGATTCCATCGGTAAACATAGAACTATCCTAGTTTAGCATATGTTCAATTTTAAATATAGATAGAATGGATTTTATCTAACTATATCCTCGCACTATTTTTGCGATCATTTTAAGTCATAATAATGAACGATTTAATTAAATTAAATTAATGGAAAAGAGATCCAACCACCCTGAGCCTCACAACCTTGAGTGTGCTCAACAAATTGCTTGACTCTGCGATTGGTAGATGACTCTTCATCAATCACATCATATATGATTCTTTTATTGGTTTTTACCCCTAGCCACTTATGATCATGAGTGTGCTCATCGAAATCACTATGACTAGTCTAGTCAGATCCTTGTTTTCGTGTCTAGCTTAACTTATGCCGGTGCTCGGTGTATTCACGACACGACGGTTTAGTTCAAGTCTAGACTACATCTCATGTATTGAGAGGTTGGTTTCCATAAAGGGTTTATGTCATAGCTTGAGTGTGCTCAACAACTATAACAAGGAACCTATAGTTGCCAACCTCTAAAACAAGGAGGGCTACGGTTAATCTTAAAAAATATTTTTAACGTAATTGACTTAGATATAATCGACGATGTCATTATAATCATAATTCGCATCCTTGCGGTCCAGCAGAACACAGCCAGAGAATTGACTAAGTCAGGATCACTTATCCCCAGTCTAGCTAGGGTGATCCAACAAACTTAGCCAAGCACATTGACCGGATCATGGTCCATTGAAGGAAACTTATTATTCATATGTGTCCCGTACGATTATTAATGGCTTCATTAAAACTAGTTAATCCTATCAACTAGTTGAATCCTAAAATTTGAAATTATTATGATTGGTTAATAACTTTTATTAAGTCCTTATCAACTATAAGGAATGATTTTTAAGGTGCTATCCTAATCGTGTATTAGGCATTTAAAACAATTTTAAATCATAGCAAAGCAATCTAAAATTATATCATAATAATTAGATGGCATTTAATGGCTAACCTAAAAGGTTTTCTTGAATTATCATAATAAGCAAGAGTTTAGAATAACCATTTAAAACCATAAACTAACTTTATCGCATAAAATCCGCATGCATCTTATCAACTTAAATATCGCATAAAAAAGTTTCTAACTATTTAACAATTATCAAATAATTATTAAACATGAACAACATATTAAAATTTATCATGTAAATAATAATATGCAACTTAAAATTTAACACTTAAATTATAGGTACGATTTTAAAATATAAAAAATTTTATCTAATAAAAATCAATAGTTTCATAAAAATTATCACATAATTTTTATTTCAAAAACATTTGTTTTAAAATCATCACATAAAATTATCATGCTACTAAAAGGATTTTATCATATAAAATAATTTTTTAAGCATCTAATAACAAGTGGTCTCATTTTAACATTATCTCATAAAGTTAGAAGAGATTTTATATGTATTTAAAAAGCATACTTGCATTTATAAATAATGCAGTCCTTAGATCAGAAGTAGACCTAAAGCTCTGATACCAATGTTGGGTTTTGAGGGACCCTTAGGGCCTTATTCTATGTACGTCGGACGAACGATAAAAGCAAACAAAAAAGAAAGCAGCGGAAAAACATTAAACTATTTAACGAGCAAGCCCTAAGGATTTCAAGACCCTAGCCAGGATCTCTACTATCTTGAGGTAGATCTGACCACTCCAAGATAGATCTAAGCTACTGCAATATAATAAATGAAATGCTTAATTAAACTACATATCCGGAACTTTTCTTTCACCGGCAAAGTGTATCGAACTGCGTCCTAAGCCGCTCCTCGTTCCAAACTAAAACGCTTCCCAAACCACACCGCATCCCGAGGCGAGCAACCCCCTTGTCGCTGAGCTAACCACGCGTCGAAGAAAGTTTCACCTTGAGTGGATCCTTGGCCAAGACTCCGAATCGAATCCGAGCCCCTTCGTGGCTTTGCTAGAGCCCTTCAGGAGCAAGGGAGAAATACAGGGAGAAGAGAATATTTATTTTAAGCTTAGATCCGAGCATGCTCCAAACTTTTGGGAGATGCTCAGATCTAGAGCTTGGGACCAGTTATGAGGAGGGGGCATGCCCTATTTATATAGGTGGCCGCCCCCTCCCATTTACTCCACTTCTAATATGGGACTAAAAATTTGAGAGAAAAATTAATTAAAGTTTACCTTTCACAAAGGCCAATCTTTGGTAAATTTTTTCTCCCTCATCGTTGCACTTCGCAAGTGATACAACCTATCAAATCGAAGAGGGTTGAACGGTGAATGTGTAGGTTCGAACGACACTCAATTCCGAGTCCGTTTGGCCCCTCAAACGAGGTTCTAAAGATCACCCAAAACACGTTTTTTCGCAAAAACACAGCCGCCTAACTCTGCACGCAACCCTAGGACCCACGGGCCCCACACTACCACGTGCCAAGCTGGCAGAGCGCATGCGTTGCTAAGCTACCGTGCACGCCGGCCTGTGCCTTGCACAGTCGCGTGTAGCGCCCTTGCATGGGCGCGAGTTGCGTCCAGGCCTGGGCAGCGCCCGGGCTCGTTGGCTACCCCAATGGGCACAGGGCCGGCCCAATTGGCCGGGCCTGCCATAAACACTTTTATGGGCCTTTATGGACTGTTTTGGCTATATCTTACACGTTTGGAGTCCGATTTTGACGCGGTTTGAACATGCCTTTAGAGCGGGACGATCCCGTCATCCAAGAAACCGTTTCAACGCATTTATTATATTAAATATGTGCGTAAAAAATTATGACATATTTAACTCCATTTGCATCATATGCAAAAATGTCCACGTCTATTATGAAAAATCATTTGCATCAAATACAAATGATCTAAGGACATACATCCCCCAACATCTCCCTCTTGCACTCAGGATCATTTATCCCGAGTGCAGAAGATAATTGCAAACTCTTTGCAGTATTCTACCCTTGCATCAAATGCATATTCTCCCTAATATCTACTTATTACTTGACGAAGGTCGCACTCTGTGTGAGACCCTACAGCCTGACCCTACTACAGGTGGGGCTCGAAGCCCGAGATGGTAGTAACCATGATCAACAGGTACCATCCCTATTTCAGTATCGTACTTATGTGGTTAACTCATTAACATGAGTATTGTCAGGACCACCATGACTGTGTCTATGATGAATACCGATGTTTTAGTCTCTTCGTCAAAACTTTGCCGCTTAATTCAAGCCTAGGGTACGGTCAAACTATCAACCATAATAGCTCAAAGCCGGTTAGTCTCCATCGATTTTTAGTCAAATAATGTTGGACATCTTCCAACATACTCTGGCCAGAGTTTTTACTAAAGATCGAACTAACACTACGACACTAACTCCCATTGACCGGGAGAGACGAATCCGATTTTGGTCATTACTCTCCTCACATGCTTTAAATGTCACCCAACCAAAGACCTTTCAGCGGGGCTTACCCGAGGCTAGATCAGTGATCTAAGTGACACCGTTCATGCACATGTTCGTATAATGACATCAAGTCAAAAGACCAATTTGCTTATCATCACTAAGAGTTATCATTGACAGATTGATCAATCATAACCGTATGATAACTCTTGTTGGGTCGTTCAGTGAACTCATTTTCCAATGAGCACCTGTGTCTCGTCTTCGACTTTGCTAAGTCAAACGATTATGAGATCATAGTCACCGCAATACGGTGAAGACTAAGACACAATAATCTATCTGATGTTTCGATATCCTTTTCTCGAAACATCTACGACCACGAATATTTCTAGACTTATGCTACTAACGGTCAAGCACTTCTCCATGATCGAGATCCCTATCTCGATACATGTTTGACCTTGTATTAAGTCTCAGGACTTTACCTAAGTTTCTAATGATTACAACATTTCTATTAACATAGATAAATACTTACCAAATAGCTTACTGTTATTTTGAACAAGATGTCTGTATACACAAGGATGAATTTGCCTCGAGGGCATACCCATCTCTCAATACTCAGGTCCGGGCATGGAAGAGACAGAGGTTGTGATCTCCACAGAAATGGTGTGGACTCTCCCGGAGGTCCCAACGGTGGTGGTGGAAGTGGTAGAGGTGGTGGGGGAGCACTAACAGATGTGTGGACAGAAATGCTCCAGGGCAGGGCTAGCTGGGCTAGCTGGGTTGCTAGGATGGCAGCAATATCAGGCTCATCCTCATCATTGGAGCTGAGTACCCAGTCATAGGCGTCCTCGACGACTGGTCCTCCTGGGGGCTCAAGGACATGGATGGGAGGGATAGGAAAAATGCCAAGGGTGACCCAGTCAAGCGACCAGGTCGACTCGTGTGAGATCGAGGCGGGGTAGATAGAGATGGTGATCTTGCTGGGCACCTAATAGGTATATCTAATGACGCTCACCGTGTGGCCTGATGATGTGCATGCGAGCAAGCACATTTAGAGTTAGTCTAGTAGGACTGGTGGGTATCGCTAGACCAGGTGGAAGTGCAAGGCTGAGCATAGAGGTGAAAATGGTGAAAAATCCACCGCAGTAGATATCGTTGGTGGCGTGGGCGGTCTGGATGAGGCGGTGGCACAGCCAGTGTGCTGCGTCAGAGAGAAGGAATGGGTGTTGAGAACCATCAGGGTGGTGGTGCAGAGCTCGAGTCATCCCTATAAGATGGGCAAGCTCAGGAATGGAGAGTGTCCCAACCACTGGCATAGAGAAGAGCATGGTGGCTAGGTGGCTTTGGGCGTATCGGATACACGGATGGACTGTGGCTGAGGACTTAGCCCTGCTAGGGCTATATCCTCGGAGGCCAGTGATACGATGCCAAAACTGCTCGGTGTCGAACGTGGTGAGATCGTAGTCTGAGGAGTAGGCGAGGGTAGGGTCGGGGATGGCAAGGCATCCAAAATGGGCTTGGTCATGGCGTGCATGACCACTACATTACGGTCAAGCAGCTGAAAGCGGATGCCACCACCCTCTAGGGTAATGGAGCTCAGTGCCTCAAGAGTGAGGCGAGTGTATGTGCGGGCGTGCATGGCGAGGAATCGGTCAAAATCGATGATATGGTAAAGGCGATGGACACCCTGAAGGATGCCCAGCCTGATGAGGGTGGGGACGTAGACGAAGCGTATGGGGACGATGGTGTAGTGAGAGATGGCGATGAAACGGGTGCGGTGTGTGTCGTCCCTGAAGACAATATCATATGTGTCCAGGGTGGGGGTGGTGGTGGTACAGGTCAGGATGAAGCGTCGGGAGTGGTGGAAGTGGGGATGGGTGTAGTGGATGTGAGTGTGGCCTCTATCGCTAGAGGTGTGGGGGATGGTGATCGTGATGGGGAGGACGTGGAGGACGGGGAGTCCACCCAGTAGGCCTCAGGTGTGGGTGAACGGCGGCGGTGACGTGACTTCCTAGAAGAGGAGGCGTTAGTGGTGGCCTTCCTCTTCTCCGGTGGAGGCTTCCTCGGCCTAAGACGAGGAGGCATCGTGCAAATGATGATGCAGACGGCGTACGGTAATGTAAAATAATGAGTGGAGCGAATATACCAAAACCAAGCATCACTGCAAAAGCAAAAGCATGCACATGCATAGCCCAAACCAAAGCGATCCCCAAGCTATCCCAAGCAGATCGTCTCCATAAACAGCTCCGAATGTACCCGCAATTGATAGAGAATATATGATTAGCAAGTAATTAAGAAAATTAATCGGGTTGGGGTTCTTAAGTAGGAAGAATTAGTAATGGGGTTGGATTTGGGATTATGGGAGGGGGAGAGATATGGGGAGAGTGGAAGAGTTGGAAAAAGAGAAGATGGAGAGGTTACGATCGAGCCCGAGTCGCCAGCGGCGCTCGGACTGAGCGCGGCGGCGCTCTACCGCTTCGATCAGAACAAGCGGAGGCGGTGGGATTTTTTTGCAGGAATGGAGAGAGGTAGAGGGATCTTGGGAGAGAGAGGGAGAAGAGGAGTGGAGGTCGAACCGAGCTGGATGCTTGAATGCGTCTCAAGTATGTGATGCTTAAGCTCTACTCCCAAGTGTAGGAGGACGTCAAGTAATAAATTTATATCCGGTGAGACCGGGTCGGATCACGGGGACAAGTCATTTTGCAATCGCAAGTTCAATTAATAAAGGAGAGATAAAGATGAAACTACAACCAACTAAGCTAATGGTGGAAATGCGCATGAAAATGTGGGTGAGACCATCTACCAAACCAACATCCTAGGGTTCGAGAATCGGAGAGGGAAATAGGCGAGGAAGCTTGTGTGGTGTGGGGGAATGAGGTTGCTAAGCATATGGGTTCAATCCGAGGATAACTCAATTGTCTTTCCGGCTAAGGAAAGCGCAATCGGTGGATGTGGCATTTTAACACACACTTGGTGTACAATGAAAGTAGGGTATGGAAAATCGAGATAATAAACAACCAAGCATATATGAATGGTACCACTAGGCAAACTCCACTCTAGGGATACCCCCTAGGATCCCTAATTCAAAGTATATCCCAAAAAAATCCTACCACATAAACTTTTAAACATGCAAGATTGAAATTCCATAGCCCAAGCAAGCAACATCACCACACAACCACACACAATGAGATCTAGCTACTCATAGCAATAAAAGAGACATTTTCATCTCTAAAAACCATCATCCAATATCATTACAAATCACCAAATCAAAATACCCAAAGAAAGGGAAAGAGTTCACCAAGATTTCTCTAAGAAAAACATAAACTTTCTCTTCCAAAGTGCTCCTCCAAGCTTTCTTGCTCCTCTCCAATGGCCTCTAACCCTAAGAATGAAGAAGAAGGAGAGTGGAATCAGGGAAAAAGAGGGGAGGAAAGCCCAAGAAATAGACTCAGAATTTCGGGTCTGAAAACAGCCCAAACGGGTCAGATCCGCGCCCAAACCCGCAACTAATGCCCAAATCTGCAGAAATTTTCAACACCGCCACCCTGTCTTGCGAAAATTCTAGAAAAATCATCCGACCTCGGATTGATGTGTTCCAGGCAGCGATGGAACCATAACAAAGTGTAATCTAACAGAAAAATATCATTAGGCCGAAAATTAAACTGGAATGATAGCAGATTTCTTCACAAGAGGGGCAAATCTGCAGAAATTTTCAGCACCGCCACCCTGTCTTGCGAAAATTCTAGAAAAATCATCCGACCTCAGAATGACGTGTTCCAGGGGGTGATGGAACCATAACAAAGTGTAGAATACCAGAAAAATATCATTATATCGGAATATATACTAAAATGATAGCAGAATTCTGAAATGATACCCAGAAATTTTCTGCACCATCACATTGTTTTCCAAAAAATGCAGTAAATTTCCCCGACCTCCACAAATTCTGGAAAAATATGCGTTGGAATCGGGACTTCACGAAATTCAACTGAAAAATAATAGAAGACCAAGATGAAGATGCTAATAAGCTGTAAAAATTATGTTTTAAGCATATAAAAACGGTAAGCTCCAATATTAAGTGATATCATCAAAATGCGCATATCGGAGCCAAAATGAATACAAATTATGCACAAAATGTCATCTAATGAGGGGTAAAATATACAATATTGAACCCTAATCACACCCCCCAACTAGCTTTTTGCTAGTCCCTAGCAAAACAAGCGATATATTCGGATTCACAATATAGCACACATCAAACTCCACAATATTCATGGCACATGAAATTTTTTCAATATAAACTCAATTCCAATATACCAACTCATAAAAGAGAGCAAATCCAAGACAAAAACTTCAATATGGCTCAAACCAACAAAGTACAAGCAAATTTTGCATTCATTGAGATTAAAACATAAGCGTGTCATAGTATCACAATCTTCAAGAACTTGGCCAAAAATAACACTTAGCTTTCTTAATTCATGGAAGTTTGATATGTGGATCATGTTTATTCATGTTTTTTAATATGAAACTTAGAATGACCCATGTAACGAGGGTTCGGTCAATGACTCCCAAATCAGAAGATTTTGGGGATTGGGCCAAAAAGGACCCAGCGGACATAGTAACTCAAATCACCTAAGATTCACTTATTTTTCTCTCGTGCACTCCCCTAAATCCTATCTTTCGACACGAATCCCCAATGTTTCATGAGGAGCCGGCTACTTAACAAAACTAGAAGAACAATGCACTTATTCTTCTTTTTCTTTTTCTTTTTCTTTTTCTTTTCTTTCACTTTTTTTCTTTTTTTGATCCAACACACCAATCAACCACTCCTCAAGCATAAACCAAGCGTATATCTAAGGCCAAATTCCATCAAATTGAACGCCAATCTACACTAATGACTTAATCCAACTCGTGCATCACAAAGTTTGTACAAAACTAATCCAAACCACATCGAAGACAAAATTCATCGAATTATGCACTAGTTTTATGAATAGCATATTAAAATTGATCTCATGAAGAAAAAGCAATAAAATGCATGACAATCACAATTTAGGAATTTGAACATAAGATTTGAACCCGAAAACATGCACGAAAATGAAACATGCAAGGGACTAAGCAAATAACTAGCAAGAGAGCAAGGAGGGTAAATGATATACTTGCAAAATGATTGGTGATGTCAAAATGGATGTCTCCAAAAAAACAAAAAAAAAATTAAACCAAAAACAACTAACTAAACATCCTAAAACCACATACTACTCCCCCCAACTAAAGACAAACATTGTCCTCAATGTTGAAAGAGAATACGTTTATTGAATTAAAACTATCCTAGAAAGCATAGAATGTGCAAAAATTTAAATTTTCTACACTACTGGATAGAAGTCACCGGGGTCAAAAGGCGGATCACGTATGTCCAACGGTGGAGAAAGTAGCTCAATTAGATCCTTACGCTCCTCTGCGAGCGTCTTCCCTCCACGAATCACTTTGGACCCTAGCAACACAACTCCAAGAATCTCTCTAAAATATGCGACCATGTCCTGTAAGAGATGAGCTATATCAATCCAAAGTGGGCACCGTTGCCTTTCGATGAAAGTGACCCAAATATAATCGTCAAAGTAAAATAAGGAATTTGAAATATGTTGACGAAAACTCCCTAAAATGGTTGCATCCATCTCGATACAATGCTCCACCACGGGGGAAAGGAATGAATGATCTTGGGACCAGACTAGGGGAAGGCACGTTTCAGGCTCTACCAAAATGATCGATGAGCTCGTGGCCATACTTGGCTCCTCCTCCTGTCCATCCAAAATATCACGCTCGTCCTCTACATCTTTGCACACAATAACTGCGAGTGAAGAAGAGTCCAAATCAGATAATAAATTTTTTTGAGTGGTTGGATTACCTTCTCCCACGCAAAAGGCAAACAATGCAAGACTCGAAATGGTCTCCTGAATATACTGGCTCCGAGTCTCCATGCTCCGAAGAAAGTATCGGGATTGAGCATCATGTGTCTGAATAAGAAATTGAAGCTCCTCACCCAAGGGTTGCAAAGGTGCATCCACGCTTGGTTCTCCTTGGTCAAGGCATGCTCCAACGACATCATAATGAAGCGCTAACGGCTCACTCCCTGCAGTCCAATCCAATGGTCGGTCCATATCCTCCATGGACTCCAGGTACTCCCAAGCATCCTCAGGTGACATGTCAAATAAAGCTCCATCGTCCATCATCGCCATGTAGTCCTGCATCTCCTCTCGCAGTCCCTCGTAGAAAAACTGGAAAAGATGGGCCATCGTGAATCCTGTAAGGATCCTGTCTATGTGGAAAACACTAGAAGGGGGGTTGAATAGTGTTTATGCAAATTTAATAGGAATTTACGCCAAATAAAATGCAATCCAACAAAATAGTGCGGAATAGAAAACAACCCAAAGAGAAACACACGCAAACGCAATTATGTTTCAAGGGTTCAGATTACCCAAGTCAACTCCCGACTTGTTCCCGGTAATCCTACGTCCCTACCACCCGGATACCACCGGATACTCAAGTTAGAACCCTAACTTGAAGTTTCCTTAAAACCCACTTGTAGCAACCCTACAAGTGAAATCGAAGAAAATCGATGTCCTTGACTCCCACAACCAGGGAGCAAGCAAAAACCACTCTCACAACCGAGAGCACAATTCAAATAATGAAGTTATGAAATCTGAAAGCAACACTTACAATCACCTAAGCCTTGAAGTAGAACTTGAAGGAGAAGTGTGATGTGTGTTGAAGAACTCTCTTGGAAGAGAGGAGGAAAGCCCTTTCTCTTGACTGCACCAAATGCCTAGAGGATCAATCTTTGGTTCTAGGTTGGAGAGCAAGAGAATCAGATTTAGAAATGCTAAGGGCTTTGGATTTGAAAGCTTTGATCTTTGGAAAAGAAAGCTTGAAGGATTTTGCAATGAATGAATGTGTGTAACCTTACAATGAAACAGTAGAAGCACTATTTATAGCTTTCTCAAATCCACAAAACAGTTTAGGAAAAAACCCAATCGAAATCCGTGAGAAAAATCTCAACGGATATAATCTGAACTCGCAACAGTCGACTGATGAACAAAACACAGTCGATTGCTGCACAGTCAGCATGGGTAGGTGAGAATTCATAACGGTAACTTACCACGTGGACAGTCGATTGCTGAAGCCAAGACAGTCGTCTGTAAAACCAACAGGCGACTGTACATTCTTCGAAAGGCGACTGGCCGAGAGAAGAGTAAGTTAGAAGAAGTACTGGAAATCTCACAAGATACAGGACAGACGACTGATGCAAGGAACACAGTCGACTGTTAATCAAAACAGGCGACTGTATAACCTTAAACAGACGACTGTCACAGACAGGAGAAATTTCCAGAGAGCTAAGTCAAAGATTAGACTTACAGACAGGCGACTGTTGCAGCATAGACAGTCGACTGATCTAATATACAGTCGACTGTATATACAGCATAAGTCGACTCGCCGTAGAAATCGGATCAAACAGAGTTTGGGCAAGGAGAGACATGCGACTGATGAACCACTCACAGTCGACTGTCGCTAAGACAGGCACCTGATAAACGTTCAACAGTGGCTTGTGCGAGATAATCAGAGAGGACCCAAAAACTGCATTGTAATAGTCTGTGCATAACAGGCGACTGTAGAACAAAACACAGTCGACTGTTTTTGAGACAGGCGACTGCAAACTGTTAAGCAGTCGGCTGTTATAAACAATCCTAGCACAAACAGAAGAGAAATGGATTGCGATCAAAGGACGAAGGTCTAGAGATGTCCTATGACCGAAAGTAGATGTGTGTGAGTGCTCCATCATAGTTCTACTTCTAAGCTACATACTAGAAGAGATAAAAGAAAAATTACATTGACGAATAATCTCTTCTTTCCATCGTATGAGCTTGAAGTCTTTACGGAGCTTCAATCATCAATCTACGATCATCCAATTCATATCATTTGCCTTCAATCACGTTTGTGAGTCATCCATTGCTAGTTGATCTTCATAGTAAGCTTAGACAATGGATTAACTGCAAAATAGGGGATTAGTCACAAGTATTTATGTTTGCTCATCATTAACACCAAGTAGGGAGAAGTCCAATACTCAACATTCTCCACCTTTTTGATGATGACAAACAAACATAAACAAAAAGATAAATAGTTGTGCGTAATGAAAACTTACTCCCCCTACATAGATGCCAATCAAGTTAGTTAACAAATATTAGAGCATCTATATAGTAATTGAAGCAAATGAGTGAGATAAGAAATGAATTTAATTCAAGGAATCTAGGAAGTAAAATCCCTATTCATTGTAATCTTACTCCCCCTGAATCTAAGGTATCGAAAATCTTAGATTCAAGCTTAGAACATACTTAGCACATCCATTATGAATCTTGTATGTTTATTTCTCTCCCCCTATGGCATTATCCAAAAAGGTGGGAGCAAATAACAACAACAATAATAGTGCTAAAATACGAACTAACAACAAACAAGGAGTATAAAGATATATCGAATCAAAAACTCATAAAGTCTCATCATATACATGTGTGAGTAAAGGAATTGAAATCCAATATCAACATTTTAGATATTCGAAATGAAAATAATTTTCACATATTCATCACATCAAGGAAATAGCATGAATTATCCAATATCAAATTCTTGTATTGTCTCAAAAACATAGCAAGAAGAGTGAAACATTCATAGAGACAAAAAATATCATATATCACACAGACGTTAATCAATATAGCATAGTATGACATAAAAGAGAGATGCAACAACATATATAATATAAAACAGCTGAGTACATCAATGGATAGTCATCAACATGGCCATCCTAAAAAGATACATCATGAGCAACAAAAAAATAGCTACATCATGACAACATCAAAGACTGTATCAATACACATATATAAAAGTATCACATACATCATCATCCATCATACAACGACAAAACATATATCATCACTCATAAATATCGATCTAAGGGTGAGTGTCTCCAGGGTCTGCGGACGAGGGGGCAGGCTCTGACTCAGCAGGAGTGTCCTCTGGAGAAGGAACAGATGAAGCAACAGCAGCAGCAGCAGCATCCTATGTAGAGGCAACACCAAGAGGCTGAGAGGGCACAAGGGTCTGATGAAGATACTGTCTCAAATCCTCAGGGAAGGGAATTCCCTGATGGAGGAGAGAGAGAGACAGCAGCCGGTAAATACCAGAGATCATCGACAAAATAGTATCCTGAGGCGGTGGAGCAGATGATGACGAAGGCAAATCGGCTGGAGGCACCGTGGATGAGGATGGATCAGAAATAGTCTTACTCTTCTTCGAGGCAGTCTGCAGAGCCGAAGAGGACTTCGACTTCACAGAAGCGTCGAGGAGAGGGCCAAAGGGCATGGGCTCGTAATGGGTCAGGTCAATACCAAAGTGACGGAAGACACGAGTCAAAAGACCACCAAAGGGAATGTGAGACGAGGAGGACGTGAACTCAACCTTGTCCATCCTGTCAAGGAGGACACCGGCACAGTTCACGGGCATGCCAGAGAGAATAGCATACATACACTTTAGTATATCCTGAGCCAGCTGATAGGACGATCCATATCTCGGCAGAATGTTGGACTTCACCACTAGGTGAACAGCCCAACCCCGTGCAGAAAACATGGATGATCTGACACCCGAATCAAGAGCTAAAGGAACCTCTCGAAACATATCCCGGAGAACAGACTGATCAAGATCGTCAATCTCAGAGAAGCTGATATCAGTGGGGAGGGAACCGACAGAAGGAATCCTAAGGATAGTCCCTAAAAGAGAGGGAGTGAGCTGAATGTGGGTGCCCTGGACAACAGTATCGAGGATGCCAGTAGTCGAATACTCACCGCAAACGCGGTTTGCATAAAAGAGCTTCACCAGAAATGGGTAGGCTCTCGGGGACTCGCTCTGAGAGAAGCAAAAAAGATCGGCCAGATGAGTAGCGGACAGAATGTCAGACAGTCTCTCAGCAGTGAATGCGGGGAAAGCAATGTACCGCTCCCTAAGCAGATTGATTCCAAGAAGAGAATGGAACTTTGCCAGACAAAGGTCGTCTCTGCAAACGGGAACCAGGGGATCAGAGGGGGGGTACATCAGGAGTTTCTTCAGACGAACTGGATGCAGAAGGAGACACATGAGGAATCTCAGCAGCAGGCTCACTGATGTGAACACCAGTAGGCTTGCGCTGATGACGAATCAAAGGCTGAGCATCGCTTGACGAAGAAGAAGGAGAATAACCCGGCGACGAAGAACGTAAGGGTGACCGGGCATGCTTGGTTCGAGCTTTGTATGGTTTCTTTCTCTTGGCTATGAGTTTCTTAGGTGCCCTAGGTTGTTTAGAAGCAAAGATCTTCTCTTTTCCTTTAGGTTTAGGAGCCATGGGAACAAGAGAGGAAAAACAATCGCAACAAACGGAAACAACGGAGGTCAAGAGAGAGAAAGCACACCAACTGAGTGAAGTCAGACGATTGTGAAGATGAAGATCAAATACGACGGAAGAGCACGACTGACAGCGACGATTGGGAGAAGATCGACGGTTGAGGACACGAAATCGACTGATTTTGTAGAGAGAATCGAGCGGGAAGTTGAACGGTCGATGCGGAGGAGAGAGAATCGTCGAGGTGAAATGATCGCGTCGATTGAATACAAATTAGGGAAAATCAATCTGAGCCGTTGGATCAAAAAATCAACGGCTCGGATCAAATCAAATGAACCGACACAGCATGAGACAGTCGACTGGAGAACAAAAGTCAGTCGACTGTAAGAAGTGATAAAATTAATTCTAAAAAAGATGGGCAGTCGACTGGCAAGTAAAATGCAGTCGCTTGTCCGCTGGACAGTCGACTGACATATACTCAACAGTCGGCTGGCTGAGAATTAATACAGATCACAAGAAAAACAGAGAATACTGTAAAAAGTTCGACAGAGAGTACAGTCACCTTATGACTAAATTTCAGTCACCTGTTACATTAACAGTCGACTGTAAAACAGTCAACAGTCGACTGAGCAAAAGATATCAAATTTCATATGAAGGATATAGAGTAGGGCAGTCGACTGTCAAAATAAACACAGTCGTCTGTCCTGGTCCAAAAATGCACAGTGAGATAGAATTCCAGAGAATAAGAACACTCACCCAAGGACCTATACTCTAATCACAAATACATCTTACAATCATTATGAAAACAGTAAATCTATTGAAACACAAATTATTCCAATCAACTTTGAAAACTCATGAAATCAAATAAGTCACAGTTGCCTTTCTTAATCTCATAAAACAATAAAGCACATGAAGAAAGACAATCAAATATATATGAGCTCAATAAGGAGTTATAGCATGAAAATTGAGCTTCTAGATATCAGATTCACCCATAATTCCCAATTCTCCACGCAACCTCACAAATGAATCTTCTTTAAGAGGTTTAGTGAAGATATCGACAATTTGTTTTTGGGTTTCAATGTACTCTAGGATGATGTCCTTCTTAGCTACATGATCATTTATAAAATGGTGTCTCACGTCTATGTGTTTGGTACGGGAGTGGTGTACCGGATTCTTGGAAAGACAAATAGCACTTTGATATCAACCATGATAGGGCACGTATCACAATTGACACCATAGTCACTAAGAGTGTGTCTCATCCAAAGAACTTGGGCACATGCAAGACCCGCGTCAATATATTCCGCTTCAGTCGTTGACAATGACACCGAATTCTGTTTCTTAGAGAACCAAGAAACTAAGGAATTTCCTAAGAAATGGCATGTGCCACTAGTACTTTTTCTATCGGACTTGCATCCGGCAAAGTCGGCATCACTATATGAGATTAACTTATATGTGCTAGACTTAGGGTAAAGTAACCCATAATCTAGGGATTGATTGAGATAACGAAATATTCGTTTAACCGCAATCAAGTGTGACTCCTTAGGTCTTGCTTGATATCTAGCACAAATACATATGGAAAACATGATATCGGGCCTACTAGCGGTTAAGTAAAGTAAGCTACCGATCATACCTCGATATAGACGAACGTCTACATCTTTTCCGCTTTCATCCTTGTGTAGATGTGTAGTAGTACTCATGGGAGTCCGTTTGCTTGAAGACAATTCCATCCCGAATCGCTTAATAAGCTCCCATGTGTACTTTGTCTGATGTATGAAAGTGCCATTCTCCATTTGTCAAATTTGCAATTCAAGGAAGTAGGTGAGCTCTCCTATGTGGCTCATCTCAAACTCATCCTTCATAGATTTGGAAAATTCTTGACAAAGATGAAAGTTAGTAAAACCGAAAATAATGTCATCTACATAAACTTGAATCAAAAGAATGTCATTTTCATAATCTTTAATGAAAAGTGTAGAATCAACTTCTCCCATTTTAAAACCTAAATTCAAAAGAAAGGTCTTAAGGCGATCATACCAAGCTCTAGGAGCTTGTCTCAATCCATACAACGCTTTCTTAAGTTTGAAAACATGGTTTGGAAATTTCTCATGAATAAAACCAGGAGGTTGAGAAACATAGACTTCTTCATTTACAAATCCATTTAAAATGCACTTTTAACATCCATTTGGAATAATTTAAAATTCTTATGGGATGCAAAAGATAAAAGCAACCTAATAGCTTCTAATCTAGCTACGGGGGCAAAGGATTCTTCGAAATCAATACCTTCCTCTTGCCGATAGCCTTGAGCTACTAACCTTGCTTTGTTCTGTGTGATTACCTCATTTTCATCCGTCTTGTTCTTGAAGATCCATTTGGTCCCAATAGCTTGGTGATCACTTGGAAGAGGTACAAGTTCCCAAACTTCATTTCTCTCGAATTGCGCTAGTTCTTCTTCCATAGCCACTATCCAAGAACTATCCTCACAAGCTTCTTGAATGTTCTTTGGCTCAATGGTAGAGACGCATGCGCAATGGGAGAATTCTTCAATTCTTGATCTCGTTCGAACACCCACACCAATATCTCCAATGATTTGGTTATGAGGATGGTTGCGAACGGTTGGATAAGCTTTGGGTAAACCTGGATCACTAGGAACAACTTCAACAACTTCGTTAGAAGTGTTAGTCTCAACAATATTATCATTAATCTTGACATTATTAAGAGAATCACAAAGAATGTCTACATTATCATCATCAACATGAGAAAAATCAAAATCTTTATAAAACGATACGTGAAGTGATTCCTCAATCGTTGAAGAAGTTTTGTTGTATATCCGGTAGGCTTTGCTATGTGTGGAATATCCAAGATTCCTTCATCGGATCTTGGCTCAAATTTGTCTAAATTACCAAAGGTGTTCTTTATAAAACATTTTGAACCAAAGACACGAAAATATTTCACTTGAGGCTTTTTATCGTAAAACAACTCAAAACAAGTTTTGTTTGTTCGGGGTCTCACTAGGATTCTATTGAGCACATAACATGCCGTGTGCACCGCTTCTGTCCAAAATTGTAGTCCTAAATGACTATCATGGAGCATAGTGCGAGCACACTCAATAAGAGTCCTATTCTTTCTTTCTACAACACCATTTTGTGGTGGTGCACGAGGAAAGGAAAAGTTATGAGTTATCCCGGAGTCATCACAAAACTTAGTAAAAGACTCATTCTCAAATTCTCCTCCATGATCACTACGAATAGTGATAATGGTGGATCCTAAAAGATTCTGAATCTTCTTTGCAAATTTGGTAAACTCTTCATGAGCTTCATTCTTATTAGTTAAGAATGAAACCCAAGTAAATCTAGAAAAGTCGTCAACGACAACTAGTCCATAATGAAGCGGTTCTAGTTGGCCCAAACAAGTCTAGATGTAGAAGTGTAGGATCATGCCAAAACAGAGTTAGGATCGATAAATGAAGTTGAGACTTACGCTTGCGTATGTGGCACGGTAGTCACAGAACTTCGCCTTCGGATTCGCCACGACGGATCGAGTCTTCTCACGAACGGAGTAATGCTACTAAATCCACAATATAAATCTCTACTTTTAGATTAAGAACTTGGATAAAGAGAGAGGAAGGATTTCGGCAGAGCTTCGCTAGAATGAAATGCATGCAAGAATACCATGCAAAAGTGTAAGGAAATGGCTAACCCTTAGGTCTTATTTATAGCCCCCAAGGTAGTTATTTTAGGAGTAATTATTCCTATGGAACAATTTAACTAAGGTGTACCATCGTACATGGCATATTATAAGCTTAAGTTGTACCATATGCATGGTACAACATAAGCTTAAGATATTACCCCTTTATTAGCCATATGTCGCATGCACTTATGCACATATAATGCGACTTTCCCATCAATCTAGAGATCCTATCCGCAAGGGAACATATTCCTTTTGCACACGACTTCGTGTACGCGACGTTCGAGGTCCGTATTCCCTCGTACATCCCCCATAAGGGTGTACAAACGTCTTCCATATCCAACATCTCCCACTCACACTTGAGGGGATTGTAAGAGAACGTCTTTCTCTTAGTTCTTTCATCTATCATACTGAGAAATAGACCGTGCGACCGTCATGCGCATAGAGTCTGTTGTTGTGCACTTGTTAGAGATACACAACGACCTCGAAGGTGCAAAGTTGAGTAGTTCAACGCATGCTTTACCCTAGACTATTTCTTCACATTTCTTATACTTTATATTCAACAATTGAATCCCATCTGGATCACAATTGGCTGGCCAGCTTTGAATCATTAAAGTCCAAATGTGAATATGAAATCAATCTTCCTCTTCTTGCGAACCTTCTGATTTTGACTTGATTCTCTTTTCTAACGTGCCCCGCCGAGCCGAATTATCATAGCCCATTAGAAACACGCTAAGATAGCGATCATCTCGTCAAATCTAAAGGAACCAATTGGAGTCCTTGAGGGTAAGAGTTAAGGCCCATATGGCCTTTGAGTCTCACATAATAGCAAACACTATTGCTACTAACTCAGTGGTCGAAATGCATACGTGGTATGAACACGTATTACAACATCGCTCCTTTCCCAGGGAGTGTATGTCTCAATGATGTTGTAAGGATGATGATCAGACACCATAATGTCTGACTTTGAGTCCCTTATTCTACTCAAATAATCCTTTGGACTCACATCCCGCATTTAGACAGATATGATTTCAAAAAAAATCCTCTTAGATCTTTTGTAAGCATCCATATGATGCAGATCTTTCATGCGACCATTTTGTTTAAGTCGTGACTCTTAAATCATCCGTCTGATGATTTTGACTTCAAACAGGTCTCATCTCTATTCCATCCGTCTGATAGAATAAGGCGGTTGCTCATGTGAGAAAGCCAACCTCAATCTGTCCGACATACTAGAATTCAGCTGAGATTTCAAAAATGTACACAAACATTTCTTAAGAAATTCATATGCAATGTTTGAAAAAGAACTTATTCTTTTATTAATTTTGATCATTTACAGACATGGGAATTTACATTGGTACAACTCAGCTCTTACGCAATCCTTGAGATGATAAGTGTTTGTAAAACACATTTCTGGGGATCGCTTTCGTATGCTGATCCTCTATCATCTCATGCGTAGATATGTACCTTATGTCTACCTTCTTGGTTTTATCATAGTCTTTTGCAAATCTGCAGTTCCTTTAAGATACTGCATTATCCTCTTAACCGCTTTCCAGTGTTCTTGCCCTGGGTTGGATTGGTAACGACTTACCATTCCAACGGCAAAACAGATGTCCGGTCTTGTATGCACCATAGCGTACATAAGAATATCAACTGCACTGGAATATGGAACTTTTTCCATAATTTCCTTTTCCTTTTGGTTCTTTTGGACATGATTTTTAGATTTAAATTATCGCATCTGCTTATAGGAGTATCAATTGGACTTGCAGTCCTACATATTAAACCGTTCTAGAACCTTCTTTATATAAGTCTCTTGTGAAAGAGAAAGAAGTTTCTTCGAACGATTCCTTGAAATCTTAATTCCAAGGACATATGTGACTTCCCCATGTCTTTCATCTCAAAACTGATGAAAGTCAAGCCTTGATATCCATCACAAAGCACTTGTCATTTCTGGTTATTAAAATGTCATCTGCATATAGAGACATAATAACATACTTGCTTTTAATCCTCTTGATATATACACAGTTATCTCCATCAAGCATGGAAAATCCATTTGATAAGACAACTTCTTGAAATCGTATATACGATTGCCTCGAGGATTATTTAAGACCATATATGGACTTACGAAATTTACAAACCTTATGTTCGTTTCCTTCTTTTACAAACCCTGTTGGTTGTTCCATATAGATCTCCTCGTCCAATTCTCCATTGAGAAAGGCAGTCTTTACATCCATCTGATGTAATTCGAGGTTTAAGCCAGCTACCATTGCCAGAATCAAGCGAATCGAGGTAAAACGCACAACAGGTGAGAAGGTCTCTTCGTAGTTTATCCCTTCCTGTTGCGTAAAACCTTTCGCGACAAGGCGAGCTTTATATCTATCTATAGAGCCATCAGCCTTATGCTTAATCTTGAGAACCCATTTGTTCCCAATTGCTCTATGTCCTCTGGGTAAGTTAACTAAGTCCCAGATGGATTTCAATTCCTCCTTCATCGCTTCCATCCATTTGTCTTTTGCAGGGCAAAATACGGCCTGTTTGAAAGTAGCAGGCTCGTCATCTTCTTGTAGTAAAGTCATAAAGGTTTGCGGAAATTTCAACCTCAAATCTTAGAGGAGCCAACCTTGTATGACTACTACGTCGTATTTGAGATTCTTCAAGTCCTTGTTGACTCGAAGTTAGATCAATTCTAATATCACTCCCACTTGAAATGTCGTTAGAATTGCTCCCACTTGGATCATTATTCCCGTATGGAATAGGATAATCGTCATTCGTATAATCCATTGGTGAAGGTTGAAACGTATTTTCGTTTTCACCAAGAATTCTCCCACTCGAATGAGGTAATCCTTCTTGATCATAAATCTCAAATAGAGGTAAGTCCTGACTTATCTTGCCCTGTCTTGGAAACTTGTTTTCCAAGAAAGTGACTCGACTCAAACTCAATTAGCCCACCATTGTCTTCCCGACTAACAAAAACATAACCTTTGGAGTTTTCTGCGTATCGTTTAAAGATACATTTCCTTCCCCTTGGCCCAAGTTTGCCATATTTATGGGAGGAAATATGTGCGTAGAATGCACAACCCCAAGGTTTCAAAAATGTTTAAGTCAGGAGACCTTTGGTTTCACAACTCATAAGGAGTGGAGCTAACTGATTTCGAGGGTACGCGGTTTAAAATGAAAACGACCGTCAATAATGCATCACCCCAAAAGGTGATTGGCAAGTTAGATTGCGCCATCATTGAACGGACCATTTCCATTAAAGTCATATTTCTCCTTTCTGCAACACCGTTTTGTTGAGGAGTATAAGGCATAGTTACCTGATGTACCATGCCTTTTTCATCACAAAGTTCCTTAAAACTTGTTGATTGATATTCACCGCCCCTATCGGTTCGCAAGACCTTAATCTTGTGATCTAATTGATTCTCCACTAAACTCATATAGTTTTTAAAGCAAGCCAAAGCTTCACTTTTGTGGGATATCAAATAGATATGTCCGAATCGGGTGAAATCATCAATAAAAGTGATGAAATATGACTTTCCGCGTCTTTTCTTGACATTCATCGGACCACATATGTCCGAATGGATAAGCTGTAATGGAACCTCGGCCCTTGTGCCGGTTCCAAACGGCTTGCGACAAGATTTCCCCACAAGGTAATGTTCGCAGGTCGACATTTCAACCTTTGAAACATTGGATAGAAGGCCACGTTTGGCAAATCTATCCATACGCGTTGGTCCAATATGACCAAGCCTTGTGTGCCAACAAATTATATTAGACTCATTAGTCAAAGAATTTGTCACAAGGAAATTTTCATTACATGAGGAACCATACATTGTACTTATTACAATAAATCCTTTGAAATACAAACCCAGTACCAATAAAGGAATTATTACAAAATAGGTCCATATTATAATCATGAAGGAACCAACTATAACCAAGACCCATTAAATTGACCACAGTTTTAATATTCCTTTGAATATATGGAATGAAGAGAACATCATGAAGTAGGAGAGTGCGGCCGTTGTCCAAGACTAGCTTGCGAGTCCCAATGCCTTTCACTTCAACACGTGTGTTGTTTCCTACATTGATCCACTTCATTCCTTGGGGTATCCGGTGATACTCCACGAAGGACCGTCTGTCCCTTGTTATGTGGTCGGTGGCACCTGAATCAATTATCCAAAAATGGATTAGATTCCACAAGAAATATTGAACTAGAAACACATATGTAACTAGTATTACAAGTTACCTCGTCACTTCCACTCGTACACGAACGAGCATAGTGACCGAGCTTGTTGCACTTGAAGCACTTGATCCTTTTCAAGTCTTTCTTCTTGTGCCATTTCTTGTGCCCACCCTTATGTTTGGGTTCCTTGGTAGACTCAGGTTGCTTATTATGTTCATTAGAAGACTTCGAACGATCTTTACGTTTCTTTCTCCCGTGTGAGGAACTAGCAACCATGTGCACTTCTGCACTTGGCTTGGCAGCCGCAAGCCGCTCTTCCTCTAATTCGAGGTGCTTGGAAACATCGTTGAAGGTCTTGATGCTCTCATTATGAGTGAGATGCATTTTCATCTGATCCCACCCATTTGGTAGGGAACGTATGACTGCTTGGATTTGTTGCTCATCTGTGAGCACATGACCTGCATCCTTTAACTCTGAGATTAGATTCGCCATATGTCGCAGATGTTTCCCCATGGAATGATCTGGACGTTTCTTATATGAATCAAATCTTATAGTCAAGGCTCGAAGTTTGGACACCGATGTGCCACCAAACTTCTCCTCAAGCTTGGACCATATGTCCATGGCTAAGTCATGCTCCCGGAAGATGCGCATTATGTCATCAGCCATACTGCTTAATAACGTAATGCGCGCTATCTTATTCTTCCGAGACCAAGCATCAAAAGCTTCCTTGTCTCGTCTGTGTTGGGCCGTAGTGCCCAACTCAGGTTCAATCATTACGTTCTTTAGAGTTTCGAGCACTTCTTGCTCCTCTAAAACGTATTGTATCTTAATGGACCAAAGTTTGTAATTATCACCGTTGAGTTTTTCACCTCTGTTTAACTCAGCGACGATATTCTTTGAAGCGGAAGACATTTTACTTTTAAAATGCTGCAAAAAGACACAAAACCGAAGGTTTGATCAAAACATTGCATAAAAATTCTTAAAATATAACTCCAACTTGAAATGATAATAGAATATCCCATTTGGATAGTTCTAAAAATTCAAATCCCATTTGGAATTATATTATATTTGATAAGTTACTTTCAAAAAATATTGAAGATGTTGTTCTAGAATCGAAAAGGTCTCTATGATTCCAATCACCATCTAGAACAACCTTCAATATTCCCCCATCACTTATCAAACAATAGTACTCTTATAGTACTAGCAGCGGAAAACGAGTTTGAAAATGTATTTTTTTCAGATATAATTCCCACTTGAAATGATAATAGAATATCCCATATGGATAGTTCTAAAATCAACTCCCACTTGGAATGATATTCATAATTTGATAAGTTACTTTCGAAAAATATTGAAGATGTTACTCTAGAATCAGAAAAGTCACTATGTTTCCAATCATCATCTAGAGTAACTTTCAATATTTCTCCCTCACTTTATCAAATGTTAGTACTCTTATAGTACTTTGTAGCGGAAAAGCGTTATTTTTAAAACTTATATTTCAAAACGTATGAAAACGTATTTTTTTCAAAAAAAAATGTATATTTCATCTTAGTACCCTTATGATACTAGTGAAACATTCGGCACTTCCTGACCATTTGTCGGGAATGAGCCGTAGCCGTGCCAAGGTCGGATCCCCCATTTGGGATTTTTCTGCAAACTATCGTCGCCGGCTCCCGTATGGATCCAGGCGTTTCCCCCCGTATGAGAGAATTTTGATGCAGACGACTGTCGTTTGGCCCCGTATGGGCTAGTCGGCACGTTCATATTCGACCAAGGCCTTTTGCCGAATTGGTCGACCAATGATAATGGTCTGAAATTTCTCCGGCCAGGACCTCTGCCCTGGCCGAGGCTGGCCAAGGGCCGGCCAGGGCCCCTGCCTTGACCGGCCAGGGGCCCTGGCCCCTCGGACAGGGCCTCTGCCCTGGCTGAGGCCAGGTCGTCGGCCCTGGCCGAGGCCATGGCGCCGGCCCTGGCCTCTGCCAGGGCCGGCCAGGCACTGGCAGTGGCCATGGCACCGGCCCTGGCCACTGCCGGCCTGGCCATGGCCGGCCATGGCTTCGCCATGGCCGGTCATGGCCAAGGCCATTTTGGCCTTGGCCGGCCATGGCCCTTTGGCCATGGCTGGCCTCCCCTTGTGTGGGGTGGCCGCATACCCCCGCCGGAGGGGGTTGTCGCAGTGGTTATTGGCCGTAGCCAACCCCCTCCGCATGGGGAGGGGGGTGCATGGCCTTCATAACCCATTTGGCCATGGTGCACATGCACTAAAATTTATCTTCCCCGATGGGAATAACCACCACCTTCTTCTCCGGTGAAGCACCCGTTCGTCGAGGACGTAGTTGTCCTGCAATGGCCGTGTGCCAAAAAATGAACCCACTTCAAAAGTTCGTAAACTACGCGCTCCACATGAAGAGAGCGCCCATTCCCTATGAATGGAGACTCAGCATCCATGAAGAGAGCGAGTTTGACGATATGAACGGTCGGTTCTTCCCGTCACGGAGAGTTCCTGCCATATCCGTAATGACAGAAGACCCTAACGTGAAAAGAACAACCGCTGGGTTCTCTCCGTTACGAAGCGTTCCTACCATATCCGTAATGGTAGGATACCCATTCGTGAAAAAGACAACGACTCGTTCATAGTTTCGACGGGGCGGCGGTTTGATCGGGGCGAACCCGTATGGCTCCGATACCAATGTTGGATCCTGCCAAAACAGAGTTAGGATCGATAAATGAAGTTGAGACTTACGCTTGCGTATGCGGCACGGTAGTCACAAAAATTCGCCTTCGGATTCGCCACGACGGATCGAGTCTTCTCACGAACGGAGTAAGGCTACTAAATCCACAATCTAAATCTCTACTTTTAGATTAAGAACTTGGATAAAGAGAGAGGAAGGATTTCGGCAGAGCTTCGCTAGAATGAAATGCATGCAAGAATGCCATGCAAAAGTGTAAGGAAATGGCTAACCCTTGGGACTTATTTATAGCCCCCAAGGTAGTTATTTTAGGAGTAATTGTTCCTTTGGAACAATTTAACTAAGGTGTACCATCGTACATGGCATATTATAAGCTTAAGTTGTACCATATGCATGGTACAACATAAGCTTAAGATATTACCCCTTTATTAGCCATATGTCGCATGCACTTATGCACATATAATGCGACTTTCCCATCAATCTAGAGATCCTCTCCGCAAGGGAACATATTCCCTTTGCACACGACTTCGTGTACGCGACGTTTGAGGTCTGTATTCCCTCGTACATCCCCCACAAGGGTGTCCAAACGTCTTCCATATCCAACAAGAAGTTCTAGGGGCCTCTTAGAAGTAATCCCTTCTTTAAGCTTAAATGAAGATTCACTTAGTTTACCTCTTTGACATGAATCACAAAAGTTTTTCTTATTAAAAACAATCTTAGGAAAACCTTTGACTAGATCATGCTTAGCTAACTTATATAAGTGCTTGAAGTGAACATGACCAAAACGGCGATGCCATAATAGTTGTTCACTTGTGTTAGCAACTAAGCAATGTTCTACAGTTTTAGGCAAGCTTAAATAATAAATATTTTTACGCCTAATACCGGAAAATAAAACATTTGAATCACAATCAACAATAGTACACAATCCTTCTCCGAAGTTAACCTTGTAACCTTTGTCACAAAGTTGACTTATGGAAATGAGGTTGTGACATAAACCACTAACAAGATAAACATTAGTAATTAGGGGTTTGGAGGGATTACCAACGATACCTACTCCAATGATGGTTCCCTTTTGATTACCTCCAAAAGTGACCGTTGCACCATCTTTGATGCTAATCACTTCGGAGAGAAATGAGGGATCTCCCGTCATGTGTTTGGAGCAACCACTATCAAGAATCCATCCTTTCCCTTTAGAGCTAATAAGACATTTATTGCTCTTCTTCTTTCTCTTGGGTACCTATATAATATACCATAAGCTTATGGTACCCAATGTTTGTTGGGTCCAAGGGGATTAGCCCTTTGGAAGCCAAGTCCAAGTGGACTTCCGCTTCCCAACATAGTTACTATTTCTAATTACATCATGAAAGTAGGAATCAACATAAGCATTCCTAACATTTAGACTAGTGTTCTTAGGACCCCAAATAGTGTACATCTTGGGAGTCCTATTCCTAGTTGCATGCATATGAGTTGGATTTCTATGTGGTGCATGCTTCTTAGGAACATGATTTCTAGCATATATATGAGGTGGAGGATATGCATTGTACATTCTTGAATGATATGAATTCTTGGGAGCATGCATATTATATGAAGGATATTGATTATGCATGACATGTGGAGAATTAGCATATATGAAAGAATGATGCGTATAAGCATATGGGTGTGTGGGAGCACATACATGAGTATTTCTCATGTGTGGTTGTGTACGTGTCCGTGGGTGCGGAGCATAAAATGTGTCATGATTATCCACTTGTGAAGTAGGATGTTTCCTACGTGGATGAGTATTAGTGTACATATAAGCATGGCCTTGCTTTTGGTTTCCACCCTTAGTGGGTTTCTTGCCAAAAGGAAGAGAAAGTAATGTGGTGACATTCTTGGTAGGATTGCTACCTATAGTGTCTTTGACACCACTTGTGGATGCACCGGAGGAAGGCCTCACAAAATCTATAGTGACACCACTATAGGAGGTGCGATCATTAGATGCATTTGCTTTAACAAATCCAAGGCCAACACGATGTGTGGCCGGAAATTGATTTGCAAGCAAATCATGCAATCGTCCTTGTCCCTTATTGAATCTCACAATACGGGAGGACATGAGCTCATATTTCTCCTTTAAAGAAGAAATGTTGGTATCCAAGGTGGACACCCGTGCTTTGAGCTCGTGCACTTAGGTTTTAAGAGAATCATTCTCTAATCCCAATTGTGTGTGGCGTGTAACTAGATCACTATCATCCATGGGATGTGTTTGATCTAGTTGAGATTTGAGGGAATTCACCTCATTTCTCAATGTGACATTTTGAGAAGCTAAGTTTGCTTTCTCAAGGGTTAAAGTATCAACAATGGTGTCATTGTTGATAATGCATGGAATGGATGACTTGCTAACTTTTGATTTCTTTAAGCTAGAATATCTAAGCATTAAAGATTGGTATTTAGCAAATAGTTCTTCATTAGCTATGCGAAGTTCATCCATTGTTACCTCGGTGTTATCCGTATCGGAATCACTCTCATCTGAGAGTGGGTCTTCAAGTGCCATGAAGCACATGTGGGCACTCTCACCCTTCTCATCATCGGAATCGCTTGATGAGTCATCACCTGAGTCATCAAAGGTACCGACGAGTCCTTTCTTCTTGTCGTTCTTGTTCTTGTTGGACTTGTGGTACTTTGGTGCCTTCCACTTTTCTTTGTTGTTTAGCATTGGGCAATCCCTCTTGATGTGCCCTGGATTATTACACTTATAACAAAGAGAGGAAGTAGCATTAGTAGATTCAAAACGTTTGTTGGAGGGAAATTTACCTTTGCGAAAGAAGCGTTGGAACTTCTTCGCCATTTGGGCCATTTCACCCAAATCCATCTCGTTCTCGGATTCATCACTTTCGGAGGATTACAAATTGGCATTGAACGCCAAAGCTTTCTTCTTGGCCTCCGAGGGATTCATCATGGCTCGAATCTTCAATCGGTTATCCCGTCTTACTTCGTAAGACATAAGAGTCCCGATGAGATTCACCACGGTGTAGTTCTTCAAATCATTGACCTCTTCAATGGCGATTGCTCGTCTTTCCCATTTGGAGGTCATCCACATGATAATCTTCCTTACCTTTTCAGGTTCGGTGTAGATTTGGCCAAGGGCTTCCAATTCGTTTGTGATGTCGGTAAAGCGTCCGTACATCGACGCAATGCTCTCATTTTCCTGAATGTGGAACAAGTCGAAGTTTTGCACGGCAACATATAACTTTGAAAGCTTTACCTTATTCGTTCCCTCGTGGGTAACGATGAGATGGTTCCAAATTTGATATGCACTCTTACATGTGCATATCTTGTTGAACTCATTCGGGTCCAATGCACAACGAAGAGCGTTCATTGCTTTAGCGTTGTTGACTTCGGCGGACTTTTCGGAAGTCGTCCATTTCTCGAAATCATCTTCGGAGGGCTCGACATACTCCTTGTGGAGAGTTCTCCAAAGAGAAGCACTCCTAAGGAATGTCTCCATCCTACACTTCCAATAACCAAAGTTAGTACCATTGAAACGTGGAGGACGTACCGTAGATTGACCTTTGAAAAGTGTGGATGCTCCATCACGGTCGTGATTATTGTACGTAGGTGGCAGAGGAACGTTGTTGTTGTTGGATGCCATAGATAAAACCTTGCGCTCTGATACCAACTGTAAGGATCCTGTCTATGGGGAAAACACTAGAAGGGGGGTTGAATAGTGTTTATGCAAATTTAATAGGAATTTACGCCAAATAAAATGCAATCCAACAAATAGTGCGGAATAGAAAACAACCCAAAGAGAAACACACGCAAACGCAGTTATGTTTCAAGGGTTCGGATTACCCAAGTCAACTCCCGACTTGTTCCCGGTAATCCTACGTCCCTACCACCCGGATACCACCGGATACTCAAGTTAGAACCCTAACTTAAGGTTTCCTTAAAACCCACTTGTAGCAACCCTACAAGTGCAATCGAATACAATCGATGTCCTTGACTCCACAACCAGGGAGCAAGCAAAAACTACTCTCACAACCGAGAGCACAATTCAAATAATGAAGTTATGAAATCTGAAAGCAACACTTACAATCACCTATGCCTTGAAGTATAACTTGAAGGAGAAGTGTGATGTGTGTTGAAGAACTCTCTAGGAAGAGAGGAGGAAAGCCCTTTCTCTTGACTGCACAAAATGCCTAGAGGATCAATCTTTGGTTCTAGGTTGGAGAGCAAGAGAATCAGATTTAGAAATGCCAAGGGCTTTGGATTTGAAAGCTTTGATCTTTGGAAAAGAATGCTTGAAGGATTTTGCAATGAATGAGTGTGTGTAACCTTACAATGAAACAGTAGAAGCACTATTTATAGCTTTCTCAAATCCACAAAACAGTTTAGGCAAAAACCCAATCGAAATCCGGGAGAAAAATCTCAACGGATATAATCTGAACTCGCAACAGTCGACTGATGAACAAAACACAGTCGACTGCTACACAATCAGCAAGGGTAGGTGAGAATTCATAACGGTAACTTGCCACGTGGACAGTCGACTGATGAAGCCAAGACAGTCGTCTGTAAAACCAACAGGCGACTGTACATTCTTCGACAGGAGACTGGCCGAGAGAAGAGTAAGTTAGAAGAAGTACTGGAAATCTCACAAGATACAGGACAGACGACTGATGCAAGGAACACTGTCGACTGTTAATCAGAACAGGCGACTGTATAACCTTAAACAGACGACTGTCACAGACAGGAGAAATTTCCAGAGAGCTAAGTCAAAGATTAGACTTACAGATAGGCGACTGTTGCAGCATAGACAGTCGACTGATCTAATATACAGTCGACTGTATATACAGCATAAGTTGACTGGCCGTAGAAATCGGATCAAACAGAGTTTGGGCAAGGAGAGACAGGCGACTGATGAACCACTCACAGTCGACTGTCGCTAAGACATGCACCTGATAAACGTTCAACAGTGGCATGTGCGAGATAATCAGATAGGACCCAAAAACTGCATTGTAATAGTCTGTGCATAACAGGCGACTGTAGAACATAACACAGTCGACTATTTTTGAGACAGGCGACTGCAAACTGTTAAGTAGTCGGCTGTTATAAACAATCCTAGCACAAACAGAAGAGAAATGGATTGCGATCAAAGGACGAAGGTCTAGAGATGTCCTATGACCGAAAGTAGATGTGTGTGAGTGCTCCATCATAGTTCTACTTCTAAGCTACATACTAGAAGAGATAAAAGAAAAATTACATTGACGAATAATCTCTTCTTTCCATCGTATGAGCTTGAAGTCTTTACGGAGCTTCAATCATCAATCTACGATCATCCAATTCATATCATTTGCCTTCAATCACGTTTGTGAGTCATCCATTGCTAGTTGATCTTCATAGTAAGCTTAGACAATGGATTAACTGCAAAATAGGGGATTAGTCACAAGTATTTATGTTTGCTCATCATTAACACCAAGTAGGGAGAAGTCCAATACTCAACAAATCCATGATGTGAACAACCGCTTAATAAATCCATGAACCTCCTCCAAGCTTGATAGAAGGATTCACTGTCAATTTGAGCAAAGACGGCAATTTTAAGCTTCAAAGAAGTGGTCCTGTGCAAAGAAAATGAAAGTGCATCATACAAAGAATTTATGTCGTTAAAGTCCATAGCTTTTTTTTGAATTTTTATAAAGGAAAATGAAAATAAAGATAGCAAAGGACTCAA
This sequence comes from Scilla litardierei, assembly GCA_030789695.1. Lineage (NCBI taxonomy): Eukaryota > Viridiplantae > Streptophyta > Magnoliopsida > Asparagales > Asparagaceae > Scilla > Scilla litardierei. Next base: position 153,791,936 of record CM061133.1, read on the forward strand.
AAAGTGAAAAATAAATAAAGATGAAAGATAATAAATGGAAGATAAAGAATAAAAAAGACTCTCACTAAATAGTAGGAGGTATCACGTCAAAATTTCCTAAATCAATAAAAAATGTAAATGCAAAAACCGTTGTCCCCGGCAACGGCGCCAATTGCTTGAACGCGTCTCAAGTATGGGATGCTTAAGCGCTACTCCCAAGTGTAGGAGGACGTCAAGTAATAAATTTATATCCGGTGAGACCGGGTCGAATCACGGGTACAAGTCGTTTTGCAATCGCAAGTTCAATTAATAAAGGAGAGATAAAGACGAAAATACAACCAACTAAGCTAATGGTGGAAATGCGCGTGAAAATGTGGGTGAGACCATCTACCAAACCAACATCCTAGGGTTCGAGAATCGCAGAGGGAAATAGGCGAGGAAGCTTGTGTGGTGTGGGGGAATGAGGTTTCTAAGCATATGGGTTTAATCAAAGGATAACTCAATTGTCTTTCCGGCTAAGGAAAGCGCAATCGGTGGATGTGTCATTTTAACAAACACTTGGTGTGCAATGAAAGTAGGGTATGGAAAATCGAGATAATAAACAACCAAGCATATATGAATGGTACCACTAGGCAAACTCCACTCTAGGGATACCCCCTAGGATCCCTAATTCAAAGTATATCCAAAAAAATCCTACCACATAAACTTTTAAACATGCAAGATTTAAATTTCATAGCCCAAGCAAGCAACATCACCACACAACCACACACAATGAGATCTAGCTACTCATAGCAATAAAAGAGACATTTTCATCTCTAAAAACCATCATCCAATATCATTACAAATCACCAAATCAAAATACACAAAGAAAGGAAAAGAGTTCACCAAGATTTCTCTAAGAAAAACATAAACTTTCTCTTCCAAAGTGCACCTCCAAGCTTTCTTGCTCCTCTCCAATGGCCTCTAACCCTAAGAATGAAGAAGAAGGAGAGTGGAATCAGGGAAAAAGAGGGGAGGAAAGCCCAAGAAATAGACTCAGAATTTCGGGTCTGAAAACAGCCCAAACGGGTCGGATCCGCGCCCAAACCCGCAACTAATGCCCAAATCTGCAGAAATTTTCAGCACCGCCACCCTGTCTTGCGAAAATTCTAGAAAAATCATCCGACCTTGGATTGACGTGTTCTAGGTGGCGATGGAACCGCAACAAAGTGTACTCTAATAAAAAAATATCATTAGGCCGAAAAATAAACTGAAATGATAGCAGATTTCTTCACAAGAGGGGCAAATCTGCAGAAATTTTCAGCACCGCCTCCCTATCTTGCGAAAATTCTAGAAAAATCATCCGACCTCAGAATGATGTGTTCCAGGTGGCGATGGAACCATAACAAAGTGTAAAATACCAGAAAAATATCATTATGTCGGAATATATACTGAAATGATAGCAGAATTCTGCACAAGAGGGGAAAAGCAGACTTTCTAGCCCAGAAATGTTCAGCACCGTCACATTGTTTTCCAAAAAATGCAGTAAATTACTTCGACCTCAAAAAATTCTGGAAAAATATGCGTTGGAATCGGGACTTCACGAAATTCAACTGAAAAATAATAGAAGACCAAAATGAAGATGCTAATAAGCTGTAAAAATTATGTTTTAAGCATATAAAAACGGTAAGCTCCAATATTAAGTGATATCATCAAAATACGCGTATCGGAGCCAAAATGAATACAAATTATGCACAAAATGTCATCTAATGAGGGGTAAAATATACAATATTGAACCCTAATCACTGGGTGGCGGTAAGCGACGCTCGGGCGGAGCACGGCGTCGGGGCGGCGGCGTTGGTCGGAACGAGTGTGGATTTGAGGGGATAACTCAGGAAAAATGGGGGTGTTTTGATTCGAATTGGATTAGGGCTAATTCCCGAGCAGTTTGAGTTTTAATAGGGATCGAGCTCGGTTAAGTTGTGGGCCCCCAACTAATAACTGATCGATCGAGCAGCGATAGTTGCTCGGTCGAGCTGAAAAGTTAAAAAATTTGAAATTTAAATCTAGTATTTACGCCCTAGCACTTGACCAAGCTGCTTACTCAGCTTGGTCGATCTGAATTGAATCAGAATGTTGATTTTCAGCTCTTTTTTCTCCCTCCGTAGCTCAACCGAGTAGGGTAGCTACTCAGTTGAGTCCATTAAGCTTTACAGAGACCCTTTTTAGCACTTTTGGACTCCTTTTATAGCTCGACCGAGTAGAGAAGCTACTCGGTCGAGTCGAATTAGAAACAAAGTGGTCTTTTCGACCTCTTTTGGACTCTGACTGTAGCTCGACCGAGTAGGCAGCTACTCGGTTGAGTCGCAATTGATTTCCAGAGCCACTTTTTGGCATCTTTCTCCAGCTCTCTGTCGCTCGACTGAATATGGTAGCTACTTGGTCGAGTGGCCTCTCCTGTAGCTCCAGGCTATGTGTGGCTCTATTGTATTCTCCTCTTGGTTCATTCTTCTTCTTTTCATCGTTTGGCGTGCTCTCTTCATTGTTCAACCTGCAAAAGGAAGAACTCATCAATTTTTTATATTTTTGTATTTTTCTAGAATTAAAAACATTTTTATTTTGGTTTTTGAATAGAAAAAATAAAAAATAAAAAGGAAGATAAAACTAAAGAAAGAAATCGGGTTGCCTCCCGAAAAGCGCTTGTTTTAAGTTGTAAGCTCGACTCCCTCAAGATTTTCAGTCAACGGTGGGATATGGCTCGAGAGCGTACGTCTCTCCTTGTTCAATCAGCTCGCCTGCTACGTATAGATTTATCCTTTGGCCATTCACCTTAAATTTGTTGTTCTTCCCCTCAAGTTCTATGCCACCTCCCGGTGGCATACTTATTAGCTTGTAGGGCCCGGACCATCTTGATTTTAGCTTTTCGGTGAAGAGCCGTAGTCTTGAGTTGTAGAGAAGTACTAGTTCGTCGACATCGTAGCGCCTCACCGTGATTTGCTTATCGTGATAGACCTTGGTTCTCTCCTTATAGATTCTTGCGTTCTCATAAGCATGTCACTGGATTTCGTCAAGCTCATTGATATCTAGTAATCGTCACATGGCGACGCTCTTGTAGTCATAGTCCAACTTCTTTATCGCCTAATATGCTCTGTGTTCCAATTCTACCGGTAAGTGGCACGCTTTCCCATATACCAACCTGTAGGGGGTTGTTCCAATAGGAGTCTTAAAAGCGGTGTGGTATGCCCAAAGTGCCTCGCTCAACTTTTGGGACCAATCCCTCCTCGATGTGCTCACCGTCTTTTCTAGGATGCTCTTGATCTCTCTATTGGAGATTTCTACTTGGCCACTAGTTTGGGGATGATAGGCGAGATCGACCTTGTGATGTACTACGTACTTCTTAAGCATTGTCTCGAACTTCTTTTCATTGAAGTGACTCCCCCCGTCACTTATAACCATCATTGGAACTCCAAAGTGGGGAAAGATCATATGCTTGAAGAACTTGGCCACTACCTTCGCATCATTTGTTGGGGGTGCCTATGGCTTCCACCCACTTCGAGACGTAGTCCACTACAACCAAGATGTACTTGTGGCCATTACTTGACGGGAAGGGTCCCATGAAATCAATACCCCAGCAGTAGAATAATTCTATCTCCAAAATGCCTTGTAGGGGCATTTCATTTTTCTTTGTGATATTCCCCGTTCTTTGGCACCTATCGCAAGCTCTGATGTATTCATTTGTGTCTCTGAAGATGGTGGGCCAATAGAAACCACTTTGGAGAATTTTCGCTGTGGTTTTAATGACTGATGTGTGTCCCCTGCATGGTTGATCAGGGAAATGTAAGATAATGGAGTTGGTCTCCTCGTTAGGAATGCAGCGTCTGATGATCCCATTGGCACATGTTTTGAATAAGTACGGGTCATCCCAAAAATAGTTTCCGGCATCATGTAAGAACTTCCTTCTCTGATAGGTTGTCATCCCATGAGAAATTATGCCGCTCACCAAATAGTTTACTATGTCGACGTACCAAGGTGCATCAGAGGAGGATGTTGCAAATAATTGTTCATCGATGAAAGAATCATCAATTGGTAAACTGTTATCTCCATGCCTGTGAATTAACCGCGATAGATGATCTGCCACTACATTTTTATCTCCTTTCGTGTCCTTGATTTCTATATCAAAGTTTTGGAGGATGAGAATCCATCATATTAACTGTGGCTTTGCATCCTTCTTGCTTAGCAAGTATTTCAGTGCCGCGTGATCCGTGTGAACTATTACCTTGGATCCCAGAAGATAACATCTGAACTTTTCGATGGAGTACACCACGGCTAGAAATTCCTTCTCTGTAGTGGTGTAATTCTTCCGAGCATCATCCAAAGTCTTGCTAGCATAGTATATCACGTGAAGCATTTCCTCTTTCCTTTGGTCTAGAATAACTCCAACCGCTTGATCACTTGCATCGCACATCAACTCAAAAGGTAAGTTCCAATCCGGTGGTTGTATAATAGTGGCTGAGATGAGAGCTTCCTTTAACCTGTTAAAAGCTAGCTAGCAAGTGTCAGAAAACACAAAAGGAGCGTCCTTCACAAGGAGCTCCATAAGAGGGTGAGCAATGCTAGAAAAATCCTTTATAAAGCGACGGTAAAATCCTGCATGGGCTAGAAAACCATTGATACCCTTAAGATTAGTGGGCAAGTCCTTGATGACTTCAACTTTAGCATTATCAACTTCAATCCCCTTAGAGGAGGTGACATGGCCAAGTACCACTCCCTCTAGTACCATGAAGTGGCACTTTTCCCAATTTAAAGTCAAGTTATTATCATGGCATCGTTCTAAACTTTAGACAAATTAGCTAAGCAAGCATCAAAGTCGGAGCCATACACAAAAAAGTCATCCATGAAAACTTCCATTATGTTCTCAATGAAGCCTGAGAAAATAGACGTCATGCGTCTTTGAAATGTCGCAGTGCATTACATAATCCAAACGGCATTCTTCGATATACGAAGGTGCTGTAAGGACATGTAAACATCATATTTTCTTGGTCCTCACGATGCAATGGGAATTGGAAGAATCCGGAATACCCATCAAGGTAACAGAAATATTTATGCTTGGCAAATCGCTCAAGCATCTGGTCAATGAATGGGAGGCGAAATGGTCTTTTCTGGTGGCCATATTGAGTTTTCTATAGTCAATGCACATGTGCCAACCAGTGTCAGTCCTAGTAGATATCAATTCATTTTTATCGTTCCTCACAATGGTTATACCCCCTTTCTTGGGGAAAACCTGAACGGGAATAACCCATCTACTGTCGGAAATAGGATAGATAATATCGGCTTCTAGCAGTTTTAACACCTCCTTTTGACCACTTCTTTCATGTTAGGATTCAATCGCCTTTGAGGCTCAATGGAAGTAGCTTCCTTATCCTCGAGGTGGATTTTATGGGTGTATATGGTTTTGCTAATGCCTTTTAGGTCGGCAATGCTATACCCTATCATATTCCTATGAGCTCTAAGGGTTTTGAGAAGGCTTTCTAACTGTGGCTCGGTCAGGGAGGCGCTAACGATGACAGGGTAGGTAGAGTTCTCCCTTAAGAAAGCATATTTTAAATTCACAGGAAGGGGTTTTAGTTCTACCTGAGGGGGTGATGTACCCCCATCATCGTTTGCCTATGAAAAGGATGCATCCTCAACTACTGGTTCAAATGTTGAGAATTCTTCGTCGACAGATTCATAAGATGAGCAAGGTGATGACTATGCATCGTGGTAGACATCTGCGGAGTCCATCTTCATAGGATTAAGTTCTATAGTGCACCTATCAATAGGAATAGAGCATTCATATGCACACGCATTATCAGGTGTAGGGTCAAGAAGGCTTCCCTGATCGATATCGCCTTGGAGTGGTTCGGGGTCTACGTACTCCCCATGGACGTAGTCTTCGTTGGTCTCAGTTTGGAGGACATTGTCACCATAGAAGCGTAGAGTGTCTCCCTCGTACCGCACGTAGACTCCGTCAGAGATGGGGATGCCATCCAAGGAATCTGCATTTTTGAAGGTGCTTGCAATGAAGTTCGAGAGCTCTTGGACAATTGGATCCGCTGCAGGGAACTCTACCGGGTCATTGGTCCATACATTAGTCACCACGCTCTCCAATATACTCAAGAACTAGGACTCATCCGGTGGTTCGATTTGATGCGTCACTCTCCAATATGCGTCAAGTTGTAGCATTTTAATCGCACAGAGATGCATCACGTCTCCTTCAAGGCTAATATGGATGTCATCCTCAATGGTACCTACATACGAGACAATGTTCAATATATGATTCATAACCATCTGTTGATTCTCATTACTTGCCGCATAGGTTCCTGCTCCGATGAATCGGACTGCATCTAGTAGCTCTCTCGCAGCACATTCGACCATGGCTCCATCCACAAGACCATATGGTTGGTATGGAGAGAAGCTAAACCCATCTGAGTCACGATCAGAATCACAGCTCCAGTGCACTTGCATCTCCATTGTACCTGATTTCTTATAACAAATATTGGCTGGAGAGAAGCGTTAGTAACAAAAGCGTAAAAAGAGAATAAAAGGATGGAAAGATAAGAGATGGTAAGATTTGCCAACAAATTCTTCAATATAGAAATAACCCAAGTAAAAGTGTTACCATCCCCGGCAACGGCGCCAAAAACTTGACGCACCCAGAACTAACACTTAAAACCCGCCTAGCAATGGCACGAATGCCAAAGGCTATATGCGTCCTAAATGTAACTCCTGGACCGTATCGCAAGCACACGGTGTCAAGTTAACGTATAAAAGATATCGATCCCACAGGGAAGTGAATGCTAATATGGTCTTGGGTGATTCCCAGATCTTCGGAATATTGCTAGCAATCGACTTAAAAGGATTGGTTGTTGTGGACTTATATCTCAAACAAGGTTGTAATCAATAATAAAAGACTAGGGCGTTAGGACTCACCACTAGGATCATCGGATGTCGATGTTAGATTGGAACTCTTACGTTGCATTGGCTTTATTAGGGATTGTCGCATCTAAGATGTAGAACTCATGGCTCTAGGCGCCATGGGTCTAACATATCGCACGCTTACCCCGCTCTCGCGATAGGCATGACGTGCGATCCATGCATTAAGAATCGACAATATTCATACCACTCTCATGTATAGAATGATCTCCACTCGTGCCACTCTCGTGGATAGAGTTTTGATGTGTGCTTTGGTGGCTCTCATTGACGCAATGGCGGTAGCCCTCAATTAGTAATAGGACATCGGTGGATCCCATTAAGGAGTGCACCGGGCATGGCCGCAAACCCAAATTGAATCCATTAACTTCCTAATTAAGTTCATAGGATACTCCTTAAGCTAATCATGGCCACAGACCGTGGACAAGATCTCAGTACGAGATCTCTTACAAACTTGGCTAGATCAACCAAAATACTTCCCTTTTTGAACCAACGCAACCTAAAAATCCTAACTTTACATCTAAATCCTAAGATCCTTCAGCTAATCCATTAGCCCTATATAGAACTACTCGTGAATAATAAAGATAGATATAGAAGATTCAATAAAAACAAGAGAGTTCATCATGTCATGTGAAAGTATCAAATAAAGCATAAAAAGTTTATAAATCGGTATCGACACGTCGTAGAGCGATAGCAAACACATGAGAATTAAGAATATCAAGCTTACACGCAATAAAGATCAATAAAAATCTAAGCTTTAGTCTTCACAAAATAGCGACGGCACAAAACTTCTCTAGATCTAAAAACTCTAATTAAAACTAAGGAAAATATTAAAAGTCTAGTCTCCTTAAAAATAGGGTAAAAATCGTGCTTATATACAAGGGGTAGGGATCCCCCAAAATTTGGAAAAATCTGGGTACTTGGACCCACCAACTTGTCTGGTCGCGTCGCGCTACTCGGTCGAGTAGCGGCACCTGCTCGGCCGAGTTGACATAGGCTCCGCTTTGCTGCTTCTACTGCTCTGGCTGATATGGGCTACTCGGTCGAGTAGCCAATCTGCTTGGTCGATGAGCTTTGCTGCTCGGTCGAGCTTGGGCGCTCGGGGGAAGTCCAAAATAGGCGTTCTGTTTGAATACAGCTCGGTCGAGCTGGATATTCTGCTTGGTCGAGTAGGTGTGTCTGTTTCCTCTGCATCATCGGCGTGTCAGCTCGGTCGAGTAGTATCAACACTCGACCGAGTGGCCTAGGAAACTGAACATGGGCTGGAGGTAGAGTCCTCATCTCTCGCTCTCCTCTCCTCCTCTCCTCCAATCTTCTTCCTTGCCTTGGCAAACTCTCATGGAACCTCGCCAATGACATCCCAGACATGTCGAATGTGTCAATGTCCCTAAATAGCTCCAATCGCTCCAAAACTCCTGAAAATCCACAAAGCTATACAAAAATCGAATATGGCGTTAGAAGCACGATAATATATGAAAATGTGGGTTTTGGAGGAGAAAATGATATGGAATGATGTAATAAAAATATGTCAAATATGGACACATCAGCCTCTTGGTTCTCTTAAAATTTGTTATCTGGACCTTCCTCTATCTATTTTATATCGAAGGCAAAACACTACTCTCCATTCATTGTTATGTGTAAGAAGTACTTAGCAGGCTGGTCATCCCAACTTTTATCATTGGCAAGCAGGGTGGAGCTTATACTATATATATATATATATATATATATATATATATATATATATATATATATATATATATATATATATGTATATGTATATGTATGTATGTATATATATACACTTATAATCATTCAGGAGGGAGCTCTGCCGATTCCTCTATCGCCGCCTCAGCCCCGCAGCAAAGAGGAACGAGAGAGAGGGACACACACACACACACACACACAAAATAAAAATGAGCGAAAAATCGGGAGCAGGTGATCTTGGAGATCGGGGGGAACTTGCAGCATTGAGCGGAGTTCCTGCGTTTTCAAGCTCCCAGCGGTAGTTTGGGTCCTAGGAGCACTGGCGGAGGAGTCACTGGGGGCTCAGGCCTGCTCGGCGGACTTGGGGAAGGGCATCCCCCAAGGTCTGATGCCATAGATTCCTCTGGATATGGAAATCTTTCGATTGGGGTAGGAGCCGGTTCTATGGGATCTGACCTTGGAGGGAACATCCATGGGAAGGGGGGTCTCAGGATTGGCTCAGAGGCTAAGGAGATGGATGGCATGGCAGGTTGGCAGGTCGTTTCTAGGAGGAAGAACATTTTCAGACCTGGAGTGGGTGGCATCGGGAATACTCATGGGGGCATCCATAGGAAAGGAGATCTTCTTTCCATGAAGAATCGATCAACGCGAGGAAGAGGTAATACCCCGTACACATTCCGACGTTTTGAGAATATTGGGGGCAAACGCCAAATGCCTGTAAGAATGCCTGTTAGACCTAAAATTGATATTAAAATTGATACTAAGTTGGTGAAGCAATCGTGGTCAGATATCTGTGCTAATAGGCGGAAGTATGATTCTGACATGGCAATGACATTTGTACCACCCGTTGTGAAGGAGGATGGTTCGAAAACAGGGTGGGTTGCAACGGCACTAATGGCGAGAGGTGCCGAACAATGGAAGAATACTATTGTAGGGTATGTATTAGTCGACGTCCCTAATTATGGCCAGATTCGTGCCTGGGTTGATAAATTATGGAACATCAAACGAGGGCTTCAAATTTATAGTCGAGAAAATGGGTTCTTTTACTTCAAATTTGAGGATGGGGGAGAATGTCAAAGAATTCTGCACTGGGGACCATGGATGTTTGATGGTCGGCTGGTTGTTCTTCAGCAATGGACACCCACTCTCAAACATGAAAGGGATATTCTATCCTCGGTGCCTGTTTGTGTGCAACTACACGGAGTCCCACTTGAAATGTGGACGCTGGATATTCTGAATGTTATTGCATCTTTATTAGGTAACCCGATATGCTTGGACAGGCTCACTGCAAAGAAAGAATGCATCTCATATGCCATATGCCTGGTTGATGTCAGTGCCCAAAAGCCTATCTCGCATCATGTTATTATTGAGTCGGAAGGGGGTGCACCTATTTCAATTGGCATGCATATTGAAAGAGAATCCCCGAGATGCAGCAATTGTATTTGTTTTGGCTATACGAAAAATCAATGTCCGGATATGGTAAAGCCCCCTTCAATCCAAAAGGAATCAGGTGAGATCACTGTTACTCAAGCTAAGGGAAAGGAGATTGCTCTTGAAACCTCAGATGTGTTGGAGGTGATTTCAGATGATAATTGCGTGCTGGAGAAGGGGTCATGCTCGGGTTGTCCAAAAGAGGTGGCTGAACCATTCTTGCCTGTTCAACAGGAGGGGCACTTGGTATGCCCAAACCCAGGTTCTGGTAGCCTTGTTGGAATTGATAAGGTAGCTCATTCTCAGAATCATACCAATGCATCGGCTAGGAGGAATATTACCTCTGGCCATGATCCGAATGTGCAGGGATAGCCTCCTACGGTTGAGGGTATGATCAAAAACCCGGATACCACTAAATTAGAGGGAATGCCTAATGCTGGGGGAAATTCAAATGTCCTGGAGGGACAGCAGGTTAGTGATGTTCCTGGAAGTGACATAACCGACAAAGCTTTGGGGATTACCGATGTTGTTGCTTGTTCTGAACTTGTGTCGGACACTCCATCGGTGCCTGTAGGAGCCCTCTTCCATGTCCCTTTGCTTCGAGCTAAGGATCCTCCAAATCTTGCGGCAAATCCTGATACCTTCAAAGCCCCTGAATGCCATCCTACTGGAATTTTTTAGGACTGCCCTGTCTAAGGCCCAGAAAGCATGTCAGCTCCTGCTCCCATGACTGTTGTGAACCCTGAATGGGAGGCTGAGGTAGCAATTGATGATGCTATTGGTACTGTTACAAAGAAGATGGCAAGTAAGCCTCAAAACCAGCATGCTTCGGCAGGAGGATCAAGGAGAAGCATGCGACTTCGTGAGGGGGCTTCGGGGAAGCCATACCAATCATTTAATTGATGAGTATTTTCGTTTGGAATACGCGGGGTCATAACAACTCCATTAGAAGGAGGGACCTTCGCGACAGACTTAAATTGATTCGGCTGTCAATTGTAATTTTGCTCGAGACAAAGGTGAAAACGAGCAGTGGTAAATGGAGATTGTGCTTTCCAAAGGAGTGGCTATAGTTTGATAACTTCTCTATGCATTTGGGAGGTCTGATATTAATGGGATTGGATAGCTTAGTCTGGCAAGCTGTGGTCCAATCTATTTCTAGCCAACATATCACGTTAAGGTGCAGCAACGGAGGGGGTCTAACAGTTGATATTACAGTAGTTTACGGGTCTAATCTGAGGAGTGAATGTCACCAACTCTGGGATCTTCTTGAAGCGGATGCAGGACTAAATGAAAGGCGGGATGGCTAATTGGAGGTGATTTTAATTGCGTTAGATACTCGAAGGAGAAGAAAGGAGGACGAAATTGTGATTTTAAAGTATTGGATGAGTTTAATGAATGCTTAAGCAAATGTGGGCTGACTGATATCAAATGTGTGGGACTATCGATGAGTTGGTGCAATCGGAGACTTGGCACTGATCGTATTGCTGCTAAATTGGATAGAACTTTAGGTAATCCGAGGTGGCTTGACTTATTGCCAGAAACTTTCGTGGAGTACTTGGATCCCCTCACCAGTGACCATTCCCCCATGGTAATCAAAATGCATTCCAATGTATGTTCGCATCCTAAGCCCTTCAGATTTTTTAATGCATGGGTTAAGCTGCCAGGCTACAACGATTTGCTGGAATCGTCATGGAATATTCATGTGAAAGGTTCAGCCATACACAGATTTTTTTCAAGCTTCAAAACATTAAAGATATTCTTAGAAGTTGGGCGTAGAAGCAAAGAATTGGCAATGTTATCTCAGCTTGCAAGGAAAATCTACAGGATGTCTGTAGGCAATCTAACTTGCATTCTGATGTGGAATTGCAATATCGAGAGCGGGACCTGGCTATGAACCTAGCAAATTTAATTGAGCTAGAGGAGGAGATGCTGAGATAGAAGAGCAGACATGATTGGCTGAGTCTGGGTGATAGCAACTCTAAGTTCTTCTATACAGCAATGAAGGCAAGGCAAAACCAGAATAACTTGGGGCATTTGGTTGATGCGGATGGGAATCTATATAACTCATATGAGGGCCTTAGAAGCAATGCGCCTGACTTCTATAAGGCCTTATATACTCAGTCGTCCTACTGGAATGTGTTTCCTAAGTTGGTCACCAAACACATTTTGACTTCTGATGCGGCAATCTGGCTTGAGCGAAGAGTTTCAAATGAAGAAATCAAGGAGGCAATTTTCCAAATAGGGGTGGATAAATCCCCTGGGCCCGACGGCTTCAATGGATACTTTTTCCAGCATGGATGGGGCACTATAGGTAAAGATTTATCTGATGCCATTCAGTCTTTTTTCCGTTCTGGTTCACTTATGCACCTTTAAATCACACCAACCTTACCTTAGTGCCTAAAAGTACTACGGCCTCTGGTTTGGGAGACTATAGACCCATTGCTTACTGCAACGTAACATACAAGGTGATCAGTAAAATTATCTATATATTAAAACACGAAGGTTTTTGAATTCTAGGGCTGACTGGGACAAGCTGATGTCATGCTGATGTATAAACAGGTTGATAGAAGAATGGCTTGGATTTAATCTTGATAAAAGAAGGGTTGAGATGAGTGTTTGGAAAACCCACCACTTTTTCCCTTTTGTTTTCAAACCCCCCACAATCACTACATTTGCGCAGAATACCACCTATTTCCCTTTTTTGCTAAAAAAACCCTCTCATTTCACTTTTTACCCACACACCATACACACACTCTTATGTACTTCCACCCTTCGCGCAGAAGGCGCCCGCGCAATTTTTTTACGCTAATTTGTTGTTCCAACTCAAGGGCGCCCTCGCCGAATTTATTGTTCTACGCCGAATTTGTTGTTTCACACAAATTTTACTGTGTAAATAATGTTTGGAACCAAAGATTTCGCGGGTGAAAATCTTAAATGAACCGTGCCCGCAGGCACGGGTTATGACTAGTTTGTAATAAATTGAAATTGGTTATCCATGAACTAATTTCTCCAAACCAGTCCGCATTTCTTAAAGGCAGGTTGCTATCTGATAGTGCTCTTTTAGCCCATGAACAGATCCGTGATTTTAGCAATCCAATGGGGGCCAGAGCTTGTCTGAAATTGGATTTAAGAAAGGCTTTTGACAGTGTCAACCGTGAATTTATTTACTATATTCTTTAGCGTATGGGATTTGGTAGAAGATTTATATGCTGGGTTAAGGAATGTATTTCTACCCCAACATTTTCGGTAATGATAAATGGTTCCCCTATTGGGTATTTTGAGGGAAATAGGGGAATTAGACAAGGTGACCCTTTATCCCCTTTTCTCTTAGTCATAACTATGAAAGCATTTTCCTTATTGGCTGAAAATTCTATTTCACAATGCATTATCCATCCAATGAGGCGTTCAGGGTCCATTTCTCATCTGCTCTTTGCAGATGATCTGCTTCTTTTTTGTAGAGCTAATAAGCATACTTTCTGCGGCGTAAAATCCCTGTTGAAAGACTTCTCTAATCTTACGGGCCTGGAAGTAAATTGGGATAAAAGTACCTCTATTTTTAGCAAGGGAACTAAGAATCCCTTGAGCTTGGCTAATCTACTGGGGATCAAACTGGGTACTTCAATCAATACGTATCTTGGTTTGCCAGTTTCTTCTAACTACCTGAAGCCTTCCATGTACAGCAGGCTAATAGACAAATGTAGGAAGAGACTTATGGGCTGGACGTCTTCCATGTTATCCATTGCAGGTCGAATTTATCTTGTTAGATCAGTTATTTATGGTATGCTAACTTTTTGGATGCAAGCATACCGTATACCAAAAACCATTCTGTGTTCCATTACATCTGCATGCAGGAAATTTATATGGGGTTCATCTCATATATGGGCTTGGAAAGACACTTGTACTCCCAAGGAGGAAGGGGGAGTGGGGTTGAGATTGCTCTATGATCTAAATATGGCTGCTGAAGTGAGCCTAACATGGCGCATGTTATCCACTGATGGGCTTTGGGCTAATTATATGAAAAATAATTACAGTGACTCTAATAATTTCTTCTCGACCAAGGGGAGACCATTTCAATCTGGTACATGGAAGTTCATGCTGCATTGTAGACGGTTCTCCAAACATTTGATAAAGCGGCATATTGGAGATGGCTCAACCACCCTTTTTTGGCATGATTATTGGCTTCCAAGTGGCCCTTTAAGTGAATCTTATGATGTTCCAAGTGATGCATCCAACAAAAAGGTCTCAGATTATTGGGATTCGGCTGGTTGGCTTAATGACCCAGCAATTCATCTCTTCAAGCCTTTGCTACAGCATGTGGCGCCTTCCACCGGCCCGGATGAATGTCGTTGGGCGCCCAGCACTTTCTTTAAATTTTCCGAGGCTTGGGAGGGAACCAGGCAGCGTAGACCCATATTCCCCTACTCAAAACTGGTTTGGTATAATAATAATGTGCCTAAGATGTCTATAACCCTGCTCAGAGCATTCCTTGGTAAACTTCTTACGAAGGATAAGTTAGAACAATGGGGGGTTAGAACTGATGCGAGATGTGTGCGATGTGATTCGGATTTTACTGAAAATATGGATCACCTCTTCTTTGAATACCAAATATATTCTTTCTAGGATCCTTCTAAAACTTGGTGTATCAGACCCCATAGAACACCGGCTTCCTAAGGTGGGAGATTACTACTTATTGAATTTTGCTAAAAAGGATACTTTAAGTTTATTGGCAAAGACTGTACTAGCAGCTATAGTTTGGTATGTCTGGAAAGAAAGAAATAGTAGAATTTTCAATGGCATTAAAAAGCGGAAGACAGTTCTATTATAAGAAGTGGCATCAGACATCAGAATTATCCTAAGGAATCAAGACCCGAATCATCAGATGCCATTCAAGCTAGGGAGAGATGGGATTTTAGAGATGCGGGATAGTTTACTTCTTGTATATCAACTTTTGTATGAGAAGATGGGATTTACAGTAGAGGGTGATGGCGCTTGTGCCATATCCCCTCTCTGTAAATACCTACCTTTGATAAGCAATTTGTATCCTTGTATTTGTTAAGCCATTATAATAAAGATACACACTAACCTTCCAAAAAATATACATTGACTTCTTACTAGAGCCTCTCCTTCAAGCTGCCTAACTCTATCATTTGAATCGTTGAGCAGCTATGTGCCTCTTTCCTTTGGAATAAAAAATTGCATCTATAGAGTTGGATAAATATTTGCAAGCCTAAAAGAGAGGGTGTGCTTGGACTTTATAGACTGGCAGACAATAATACAGCTGTATGGATTCGTCTCTTTTGGAGGTTTATGCACTAAAATTCTCTATGGGTCACTTTTATGAGGTGCACATACACCAAAGATGGAGTTGATCTCCCTCTATCTCCAGCTCCTTCAGGTACTTAGAAATTCATTTTATCCTCAAAGAACTTGGCAGCATCCTTCTACGAGATGAGTACTGATCCTACAGTTTTTACTCTTTGTTGGAAACCATCCCCTATTTTTTCGCTTACCTCAGCCTGGGATGTAGTTCGATCATCATCTCCAGTTGTTCCATATTATGATATTGTTTGGTTTTCTCAGTGTTGTCTTAAAATGTCTATCTACTGACTTAGGGCACTTTTTGATTACCTATTAACGTATAAGAACTTAATGAAACAGAATATTCCAATTTCCAATATTTCTTGTGTTCTCTGTCAGCATTCTATGGAATCTACAAACCATCTTTTTTGAATGACCTTTTACATCATATTTGTGGATATTATGTCACCTGAAGCTTGGACTATCCCCTAGGCCTAATAGGACTCTCATAGAATAAGTCTTCCTACTTTGTGATCGGTTCAAGAATAAGGTAAAAATTTCTGGTATTGCTCGTCTGCCTATATGTTCATTGATATGGCATTCATGGCATGAAATGAACCGTAGGGTGTTCAACAACGCTAGTAAGCACAAGGTCCTCATCTTTTGAGATATTTATAAAAATATTCGAGCACTTAGTGCTTATATTATATGGAAGGAAGGGAGGCAAAACTTTCACATAAGTCTAGGGAATTGGTCTTAATTTGTATTGAAATTTTGGCATGTTTCAAGGTCTATAGATGTTCTATCCTAGCATTTAGCTAGTTAGGAATGATGATGCTTATGTCCTCTCTCCCCTCTAGTTCAAAAATAGTTTGGATCACTATAGTACCTCTGAAGTGTATACTGTATTTTATTTTTGAGTTAATGAATCATTATTATTCTTATATATATATATATATATATATATATATATATATATATATATATATATATATATATACTAGTCATAACCCGTGCCCGCGGGCACTGTTCATTTAAGATTTTCTCCTACAAAATCTTTGTTCCCCAAAAAATTATTTCCACAGCCAAAGTTGTGCAGAACAACAAATTAGCGTAAAAATATTTAGCAGCACGGGTGCCTTCGGTGGAAAACAATAAATTCGACACGGATGCCTCCGACACGGAACAACAAATTAGCGTAAAAAATTTAGCGGGCGCTCTCAGAGGCGCGTGCACCCGCGGATGGCTCCGGCGCGGGAATTATTCTTATCTTTGCCCCATGGGTCGAAGAGACAGTGGGCCCTGCGTTGAGGGAGAGATCATTTGATCTGCAGCAGCATTCAAGCTGCAGTATTAAGTGCAAGTTAATGTTTTTTCAAATGCATTAATTGTGTGTACTTTGCTATTCTCAAGAAACTTTCATTTCCCATAAAATTTCATTTCCCCAGAAACTTGCATTTCACTAGAAATGTTTTCCCTCCAAAACTTTCCACAAAATCTCATCTCAACCATTAATTCCTAAAGATTAAATCCAAGCCATCTTTCTATCAACCTGTTTGTCCTAGTCAGCTTGTCCTAGTTAGCCCTAGAATTCAAAAACAGTTGTGTTTTAATATATAGATATCCCTCAAAATCTCATCTCTTATCCAATTTCTCTTGTCCAATTTCTCTTGATAACATCCCTCTTTTATATAATAGATATCCCTCAAAATCTCATCTCTTGTCCAATTTCTCTTAATAACATCCATCTTTTATATAATTGATTAGACCTAGAATTCAAAAACAGTTGTGTTTTAATATATAGATATCCCTCGAAATCTCATCTCTTATCCAATTTCTCTTGTCCAATTTCTCTTGATAACATCCCTTTTTATATAATAGATATATATACACTAGTCATAGCCCGGGACCGCAGGCACAGTTCATTTAAAATTTTCCATCGCGAAATCTTTGTTCCCTAAAAATTTATTTCCACATCCAAAATTTAAAAGAACAACAAATTAGCGCAAAAAATTTAGCGGCATGGGCGCCTTCGGCATGGGTGCCTTCGACGCGGAATAACAAATTCGACACAGGCGCCTTTGGCGCGGAACAACAAATTCGGCATAGAACAACAAATTCGGCGCGAAACACAAAATTAGCGTAAAAATTTTAGCGGCACGGGTGCCTTTGGTATGGAATAAGCCTACTTGACTCTAACAGCAAGATTTGGTAGGCATACTTTCAAAGTTCTGAAGCAAGATAAACATGTGAGCCTTCTTTGTTGACTGCACGCAAAGATGATCTTTATTTTGGATGGACTGGATTAATATGTTTTGCTCACTTATTACCTCCATCAGAACAGAGAAAGGTTTTGTCGGCATTATATTTTGAGCAGTTTGGCTCTAGGTAGGTGCAAAGAGAAAGGACATAAAGAGTGAACCCCTTAAAGAGAAGAAAGGTTCAGCCAAAGCTTTATGTGATCATTTTTCTCATTTTCTGATCGTTGCCCAAGATTTCAATTCCCAACAGAAGTTCAAGTTTCCACATTTTTTGAATTAAATCTTGACCCTTGGATATATTGCATTGAACAAAAATGATTCCCCTCAAAACTCTCTCAAAACTCATCTCAACCTTCCATTCTTCAAGATCAAATCTCAGCCACTCTTTATCATATTCTAGTCAGCCCTAGAATTCAAAAAAGGTTGTCAAATATATAATAGGCTAGTCATAACTCGTGCCCGCAAGCACGGTTCTTTTAAGATTTTCTCCTGCGAAATCTTTGTTCCCCAAAAAAATATTTTCACGGCCAAAAATTAAAAGAATAACAAATTAAAGTAAAAATATTTAGCGGCACGTGCACCTTCGGTGTGGGTGCCTTCAGCGTGGAACAACAAATACGGTGCGGGCGCCTTCGGCATGAAACAACAAATTCAATGCGGGTGCCTTCAATGCGAAACAACACGCGAGCACATTCGGTACGGAACAACAAATTCGTCACGGCGCCTTCGACGCGCAACAATAAATTCGGCACGAAACAAAGCGCGAGTGCGTTCGACGCGGGCGCCTTTGGCGTGGAACAACAAATTAGCGTAAAAATTTTTACAGAACAAAAAATTTGACGCGGAAAAACACGCGAGCGTATTCGACGCGGAACAATAAATTTGACGCAGGCGCCTTTGGCGTGGAACAACAAATTAGTGTAAAAAAAATTGTGTGGACGCCTTCGACGCGAGCTCCGTTTGTTGGCACAAAACAACGCGCGAGTGCATTCGGTGCGGAATAATTCCGCGTGTGCGCCTTTGGCGCGAAACAACAAATTATCGTAAAAAAATTGTGCGGGTGCCTTCGACGTAGGCCCGCGGCATCGAACAACAAACCTCAGGGTATTTTTCGGTGACAGTATTAACTTAAATTTTTTTACGCCTTTGGCATGTAATAACAAACCTCAGGGTAATTTTTGGTGCGTTATTAACTTAAATTTTTTTACGCTAATTTTTTTACTTTATTTAATTTAATGGATAAGGTTTCTCCACAATCTTTACCTAGACACTTTTAATTTCAAAGTTTTGATTTCCAAGACACTTTTTCCCCAAAAATTAATCTGCACAATCTTTCCCAAGACGCTTTTAATTTCAAAGTTTTGGTTTCCAAGACACATTTCTCCCCAAAATTTAAGTTTTTCCACTAAAATTTTCAAAATATCTGATCTCAACCATTGATTTACCAAGATCAAATCTCAGCCACTCTTTACCTTGTCCTAGTCAGCCCTAGAATTAAAAAAAGTTTTAAAATTTATCTTTTCCTTGTCCATTTAAGATTTTTCTCTGCGAAATCTTTGTTCTCCAAAAAATTATTTTCATAGCCAAAATTGCGCGGAACAACAGATTAGCGTAAAAAATTTTAGCAGCAAGGGCGCCTTCGGTGCGGAACAACAAATTCTGCGTGGGCACCTCCGACACGGAACAACAAATGGCACAGGCGCCTTCGGCGCAGGAAATTATTATCATCTTTGCACCATGCTTCGAAGAGACGGTGGGCCCGTGTTGAGGGAGAGATCATTCGATCTGCAGCAGCATTTGATCTGCAGCATTAAGTGCAAGTTAAATTTTTTTGCCAAATGCATTAATTATGTGCACTCTGCTATTCCTCAGAAACTTTCATTCCCCATACAGTTTCATTTCCCTAGAAATATTTTTCCCTCCAAAACTTTCCACAAAATCTCATCTCAACCATTCATTTCTCAAGATTAAATCCAAACCGTCTTTCTATCAATAGTTTGTTCTAGTCAGCTTGTCCTAGTCAGCCCTAGAATTCAAAAACAGTTGTGTTTATGTGTGAGTGTGTGAGTGTGTGTGAGTGTGTGTCTATATATAATTTTGTTTCTTTATTTTTTTATTTGGATTTCTTTTTTGTTTGAAATTTCTTTCAAATTTTGAACATGCTTTTGGAAACATGGGTCAGAGACATTATAACTAAAGAGAATTTCTTTGCTAAGTGAGAATTATATGTGCACATTCTCACAAATATTGCACCAACATTAGAACACTCTTTATAAAAGGAGGCCCGCCTTGTTTCTAGAAGAAATAATGCAATTCAAAAGCCTTTTCTCTCTCAACTATATTCAATCATATTTTTCTTCTTCTTATGGACAAGCAGCAATGGTCGCTACACTGACCTTAAAGCTAAGAGCACTATGTGAGGGCTCTCTGATATGTGGATAAT
Source organism: Scilla litardierei (assembly GCA_030789695.1). Taxonomy (NCBI): domain Eukaryota; kingdom Viridiplantae; phylum Streptophyta; class Magnoliopsida; order Asparagales; family Asparagaceae; genus Scilla; species Scilla litardierei. The sequence continues at coordinate 153,812,000 of CM061133.1, forward strand.
CATTGTTTCTTGAGATCAGGTCACTAAACACAATTTATACCTCTGGAGTGCGAAATCTACTCTAAGAACAATTCTCTCATGTGCCTTGATAAATTTCTATCTTCTATTCTACTAAATTCTTTTATCCATGTTTAGTTGTTTTATTTTTGAAGTATCGTATCTATCATCTTTGCATCCTTTTTTCCAATAATATTATAGTATAGTTTTGTACTATCTATGGCATGTATCTATGCCATGTGATTCTTATTTAATAAAAAATATTTAAAAAATTAGTTTGCTTAGTCAATCCTATAAACCTAAAATCAATTTTCATTGTGTGGATGAAAAGAAAAATCAAAAGAAAAGGAAAATAAAAGAAAACAAATGAAAATTCATCTTAAAACTTTTCTTTAAGTTTTTCCTTTCCTTGGCCTAAGAAAAATGAAAGAATAGTGAACTAAACTAATTTCCTTCATAGTCATATACTATTTGTGTTTTCTAATAACATAAACATTTATCATTTTTGAAGAATTCATGACAAATTCATGCATTTTCCCCAAAAATCGTGAATAATTAGTGAGTTTTTCAATAAAAACACGAAACGTAAGTGATTTTTATTCATGAATTTTTCAAATAATGCACGAATTATTTACAATCTATTCAAATAAATAGCAAATTGTTCATGAATTTTTCAAATGAGTACTCAAATTTTCACACTTCTTTCAAATAATTTGTAAATTATTTACATACTTTTTATTAACAAATTATTAGCAAATCATGATATGTGTCGGTTAGTGAATTATTCATTACAATTGGCAATGTATTTGCTAATAAACAGTTGTTTGATTCAAAAATAAAATTTTACCTTGTTAGGATGCCAAAAAGATTTGAACGTACATCTCTTATTTGAAAGCCTAACTAACTAACCAATACGTAATTAGCATTTATTAATGATATATTCATAAATATTTTTAAATAAATACATTATTGTTGTGAAGTGATATCTACAGGAGACCACATGGCTTTATTTATAGGGAAACAGGAAGAGTTCACACAATAATGGAATAAAAAGTTTATATAGGATACAAACTCCTAATCTACTACAGTATAGAATAGGCCCTACATGGTCCTATGATGGGCCTATTTAACAACATTCATAACACTCCACCTTATCTAACCATAAGTATGAACTCATACTCATGAATACTTCGAGATTCTGAGTATTGTGTGAGTATCACTAGGGGTGGATACTTCGTGATCCAGAGTTAATGAGATTTATCTCGTTAAAATCATTGGCTATGAAAAACCCAGTGGGAAGAAACCATAGCTAAGAAAAACAAGTACAATTCTCTGTTAACTCCCCCTGATCTGTACAAGCTCTTAGGCTTGCCGATCTTTTAGGCGCCTCGTACCAATCTTTTGTACAAATTTCCAAAAATTAGACGTAGGAAGAGACATAGTGAACATGTCAACCATGTTTCACTAGATTATACTTGCTTCAGATCGATCTCATCAATCTTTTGCAGCTCATGTAGCCAGAAGAACTTTGGAGAGATGTGCTTTGTCATGTCGCCTTTGATGTAATCTCCCCGTAGCTGGGCTATACATGCAGTATTGTCTTTAAACATAATGGTGGCCTCAAGATCACCCGTCTTCGATCCAGTCGCCAGCAGAATGTGATGCACAACTGAGCGTAACCAAACATAATCTCTGCTTGCCTCATGGATGACGATAATTTATAAATGATTGGATGAGGTTGATGGCATGGTTTGCTTTAAAGATCTCCAGAAGATGGCCTTCCTATCATAGGTAAGCATATACCCAGATTGTTACTTCACATTATGGGGGACGGACATGTAACCAGTATCTGCAAAACCAATCAATGTGGAGGATGATCCTTTCTTATAATATAATCCCAAATCTATCGACCCTTGGAGGTAGTGCAGAAGATGCTTAAACTCCTGTCCATAGGTACTATTTTAGGCGCAATACTGTATCTGGCTTAATAAGTTTATATTGAACGCTATATCGGGACATGTATTATTAGCCAGTTAGAAAAGTACTTGATAAGGGATTCAGGACCTAGGTATGCTATCCCTCATCCAGCTGACGGAAGAGGTTTTTTTGTACTTTCAGTGAACGTACTACCATAGGTGTGATTAGTGGATGAAAATGGTCCTTGTCTAAATTCTTTAATACACTTTGGGTGTATGGAGTTTAATGTAACATGATTTCATCTTTTACATAATAAATCTGTGAGACATGACATATCTTTATTTTGCATAGGTCTTTCATATCATATTTGATAGTCAAGCTAGAACAGATATTTCGGTTTTCTCTTCAGGAAATCCGATAAGATTTAATTCATTGACAACTATAATCTCAAATCATGTACTTTGCTCTTATAAAGATACAAAGACAACCTTTAGTAGGAATCCTTGATTTGTCAAGTGACTCACTTGGTTGTACAATATTTTATTAACTATTCAATAGAATAGATGTCCCGAAGCCTACTCAGGCAAGTAAGGAAATGAGGAATGTATCTTTATCAATATATCTATAGAGGTATGTTGTCACAACATCAAATAGCAACATATCCAAAATTTCCTTTGCCATATCACAAGATATTCGTAACTATAACCAGGGAGCCTACCTCATCATTTATATAAGTGAGTCAAGCTAATCTTACTTATTTATTTACATGTTCCAGCGAAAAAACCCTAAGCTATAGGATGTACCTGATAGCATATGATTTCATGCTGATATTCATAATTATATAATACTCATTATACCCATAGGTTTGACACATTTTGGTGTCTAGACTTCAGGCCCAAACACTTCAATTTCATAAGCATGTCCAGCTCAGCTTTATTGCATCGTTCCACATTGGCCAATCTCTACGTTTACATTTTAGCAAAAGAGTGTGGATCTATATTATATAATTATCATTGCTTTTGCAATGTAAGTGGCAATATGATACGTGAATATATTGTCTAAAATTGTGTTCTTTCTGTTCAACACCTTCCAGTACATATAAAATTTAATGATATTTCAGTTTCTCCCATAATCTCATCTTCTTAGGGTTCCAGGAGGGGTGATGGTATGGACATGATCTCATTGTAACATGGTGGTATTGTCTCAAGGCCTCCATGCGTTTTTCTCTTTTTGAGAATTTTATGCTTGGAACCTAATGGTTTATCTATTTTCAATTAAGGAACATCTACTTCTACTACTGGTGGATTGCATCTATTCTCGGGGATGTCAACCCTAGCTGGAGTTTTAGCAGCAGGGACATGTAATCTAACAATTTTCTTTTTGTCAGTAACTTTGTCCGATAACTATTGAATAGTTTTCTTAATGTGGAGGATCTTCAGGATCTCATTATCACATTTCATAATTCTCGGATCATAGATTTTTATTTTTATTTTTGATATTTTAAATGGTCAGTGGAGCTTCATGCTTCGACCAAGTCAAGCCTAGTGCTGGGAATGTGTACACATTAATGCATAGTCTTTGAGATGTGCTTTTAATGCCTTCCCCGTTTGGGGTGCAAGGTATCTATTTATCTAGGATGAATTAAACTCGATATAGATTCCAAGACGACGTTGAGGTCCTAATTTTATTCTCTGTGGTGGTGCTATGGGGATGTAAACTGCGCAACCAAAAATCTTCGAATGAGAGGTATTTGGTGGTGTTTCATATGCAAGTTGCATCGCAGAGTAACTCTGACTCCCAGAGGGTCTTAGTCGAATTAATGAAACATCATACAAGATTGAATGTCTACATGCAGTCACCAACAACTAGAATTTTATTAACAACGGATGAGTAATCCATTAGAATCGTTTCAATAATTGACTCAGCCAACCCATTTTGGTTGTGAACATGGGCTTCAGCGTGTTCAACTTTTATTCCATCTTGCAGATTATTATTAATATCATAGTATTTTCAAATGTGCCTGCATTTTAATAATTTGTCCTAATAGCTTTAGAAAAGTTGGACTGTGGTTGGATAATCGGCCCACTTATGACCCTTTAGAGGATACATTGATAAGTATGGTAAGTTACTTTATCTACCCTTCTCAGGGAGTGGATAAATCCTTCAAGTACTCTCAATGAAAAAGTCTCGTTATTTTATTTTTAATGGAGATATTTTCAGAATTGGTTTTACTCCATAATAAGTGAGATATGGAGATTCACCCTTTTGAAGAACCTTTGTGTTCTTCAGATTATATTTATGGGATTAGGATATGATGGAGTGCATTATTACCGATCCTGTGTGTCTAAACCACTCGTATCAAAGTATAAACTTATATGAGTCCAGGCACATTTGTGTGCTACGCTTCATTCTTCGAATTTCATATGATATGGACCTTTTGAAGGTACATTAAAATGCTCAAGTATGGCCTTCAGGCCATTAATTTTCTTGGGTCGTTATATACAAATATTTGGTATTTATTCTGTCAGTTTCAAAATGGATTTCATATCGACGAATATCCTTGAAACTGGGTGAGTTTCATTTTCCATTTTTTTGAGAGTACATGACATCCTCATGTTTTGTTCAGGATTTTACATATTTGCAATGCTTGATCCTCAAGTCAGACGTCCCAAGATAGTACTTCGAGACTTTCATTAAGGTGAGATGCTTTGATAGCATGCGTCATAAAGGATCATGTGGATGGTAAAATTATCCACAATTTGTTTGACAAGTTCACTTAGTAAAATAAGTCAAACTTATAGCAAAGCATAACCATTTAATTGCAATATACTACAATGTATAAAAATATAACAGTTTATCTTAAAATATGTAATGTAAGAAAAGGATTTCATATGCATAAAAGTATGTTTACTGCAACCTAAAACATATAGAGAAAAATACTCCTGATAATTATATTTGGGCAACTAGTCAAGCAAATTATTGTTTTCAAAATCTTTATGTGCTCGAAGAATAGCTAAGTATACAATAGCTAGATTTATTTCAGCTTTCGTCTTTAGACTAGCTTTATAAATCATGCAATTTGCTTTGCATACTGCAATAGCAATATGGGTCTTACCAGGCCTTCTGGGACTGGACTCGGTTAGCCATTGTTATTCCTCTCCGAGGTATACGTTATCTTCCATTCCCCTTTCTTTTGTTGTTCCTTGTAGGTTTTGTGCTCCCCATGTTTCCATGTTTTCATTGTTATAACTTTTTCGGAAAGAAGAAACATTAGCCTCATTTAGGCGACAAATACAAGGGCGTGAGTTCCCCCTGTTTATATCTTTCAATTTTAATAACTTTTTCTAGAAGAAGAAACATTAGCCTCACTAAGGAGACAGATACTAGGATGTGAGCTCCCCATGTTTCTATTCTTCCCGTTTTAATTTTTCTTTTTTTGTTGTAGAAGAAGAAACATGGCTCAGGGGTACAAATACAAGGGCGTGATTGTCATGCATTAACATATATCTCTCACTTACTCTGTCGAGTCACGACTTATGGTGTGATCTTATTATTTTTCAAAACAGAATTATTGCTCAGTGCTAGATTCAAGAATCATGCCTCTTGAGGTGAGATCACTTAACAGTGATATGGTATCCTATTGGTGTCCATATCGGTCTTTAATTAGACCATAGATCTTGTGGGATCTATTTATCGCGAGATGCTCATCTTTAAGACTTGTGTCTAGGAGATGGAAAAAAATAACTTTCACATTATCTCTTTACATTCATTCATTTGTTTTTATAAGAAAAGAAGAGTGTAAGCATTTCAGTTGAACTTCGGGACCACTTGCCAATATATAAAATAATTATTCAAAATTTGGAAAAAAATAATGGCTACATGTGCCATTATACATAATAATTTATAAGCACAATTGCATGATCTTATATCAATTTATGAAAATGAGAAAACATTTCATGCAGAATAAGCATAGAACAAATAGGCTAATTGTGTGGATCGGTCAGTTTACCACTAAAAAATAATGTCCACGGTCCAAATTATATAGTCTCTTTTTACGTAAATGAAAAGCTACAACTTTGGATACAACGTGTGTCCCATAAAAATCTTCTTCATCAAGGGTGGTCTCCGCCTTCACGGAAATGGACATCTGTCTTTGACATTACATTATATTCCTCACTACATTTTTTGCTCAAAAGGAAAAAATGTAGGAAAGTAAAAGTGGTACTAAGGCCGATCCAAAACTACAAAATATCCATTCATGCAAAAGTTGTGCTCAAAATATTTTCATCCCATATCACATATCAGACATATAACATTTACAGGATATGAAAATTCAAATATTTTATACGTAATAATTAATTAGACCGCGATGCAAGGTCATACAACGTAAGGTTAGGTAACTAACGACAAAGTAGTCACTGGATCCACATAATTATTAAGCAAATGGTTACAAAAATAAGTCAATTATATCCTAGAAGCATGTCAAATAATATGTGATATACGACAGATATATATAATTCTAAAGAAATAGGCAACAATATTGATAATCATGCAATTATAATCAGTGTTATATGGCCACAAATAATTCTTGTTGTATGCCTTGAATTATGTGACACCCCCCATCTCTCAAGAATACGTCCTAAAAGGGGATATTTTTGGAGGCCTGTGGTGGAAGCGGGTGGCTCGGGCCAATAAGGTCTTGTTCAGAAAATTTTGAAAACTGAGTAATACCCTACTGGTTATATTTATTTTTTTATTTTTTATCCCATCCACATATCTTCTTCTGCTCCCCCCCACGTTTTTCTTTTTCTGTATTTTTTTCGTTTGTAGGCCGAGGCCCGCAGCAAAGGCTGTGGGCTTCGGCCTGTCAGGCATTCCCCCTCTTTTCCTCTTTTTTTTGTTTGGGTGGGGGCTGAGGCCCATAGCAAGGTTGCGGGCTTCGACCAGCCATGATTTTTTTCTCTTTTCATTGTGGGCTGAGGCCCGCAGCAAAAGCTCGGGCTTCAGCCCGCAAAGATTTCACCCCCTTTTTGTGTGTAGGCCGCAGCAAGGGGTGTATGCATCGGCTCACAGTGGTAAAAGGTCTCAATTTTTTTCTTTGTATGGGTTGAGGCATGCATCAAGTGTTGCGGGCTTCGGCCTGTAGAGGAAAAGTAAAATTTTTTTATATGCCCAAACCCTAGTCAGGGTTTGGGGGGCACCATCATTACATCACACCTCCAAGGCTACATCGAGGGAGGGGCGGTGTCAGAGGCCAATGCCCCCCCAATCAGGTCCGCCGGCCCGCTGAAAACTGTTTCATATATTTTTGTTGTTGTTGATCTTGGGTATCAATGCGCAAAGAATCAGACCTCTGCTACTACAACGAGGGAGGGGGCAGTGTCAGAGGCCAACGCCCCCCCAAGCGGGTCCGCTGGCCTGGGGGCTACCGGCCCGCTGAAAATTGTCACATTTATTTTTGTTGTTGTTGATCTTGGGTATCAATGCGCAAAGAATCATGATCATGATTAAATTTACAGGGTTTTTAGATATACCTCAAGAGTGATTGAGACAGAATCTTGGTTACGTTAATCGTCCGAACGCAAACAAAAATTGGGTTTTTAACGTCCAAACGACAATGATCGATTGATACTCTATCATCCGCCAAAACTTTCGCAACGTCTAGTCTCTCTCTCTCTCTCTCTCTCTCTCTCTCTCTCAGGAAATAGCATGCTGATAACATGTTATGAAGTGCTATCTACAGGAGACCGCATGCCTTTATTTATATGGGAACAGGAATAGTTCATACAATGGTGGGATACAGAGTTTATGTATGATACAAACTCCTAATCTACGACATAAAAGGATAGGACGTACATAGGCTATGATGGGCATACATAACACCATTCATAACAGTTATAGTAATATTATCACTTTATGTTAAGACGAATTAATAATAAATTTGACATAATTATTTTTGAGAACTTCTGAATATACATATCATTCATGAATTAAATATTAGAAATAATTTAGAAAAACTACCTCTTAAAAAATTTATTTTCAACGAGCAATCCAATAAAAGAACTTTCCAATAATTTTCTTATGATTTTCTTCACAGTTTTCTTTAGTAATAAAACGTGGAAAAGAATCTCATTTCATTTTCATTTTGTTTCTTTTTCTATTTTCTATTCATTTCTTTTTTCTTTCATCCGTTTTCTCTCAAATCAAACACAGCTAAAACAAAAAAAATGTGAAAAGCACTTCTTTATATGATCTTTCAACTATTTCCTTTATGATTGAGGAAGAGAGTAGAAGCAAAGGCAATGAACCTCCTTGTTTAGAATTTGAAGCAAAACTAAACATCATAGAAAGTAGATTCAATCTAAAGTAGAATAGTAAACAACGTCGTAAGTTTAAAAAGAATAAATATCCAAAGGCAAATCCTTAGATTGGGAAGGCAAAGTCTAAGGTGGCGTGTTATGTATACGGTATGCCAAGTCACTATGTTGTTGTCTAATCAGAATGCTCACATTGCTAGTCATGCTCCTCCAGTAAAGATAGTCATTGCACTTTCTTAACTAATCGTCATTATATCCAAGACTGTTATTGGTAGAACATGCAAAGGTAGTTGATTTAATCTGCTCTAATTTTAATTCAATTTATTAAATTAATGATTGGCGGATTAATACCAGTGCCAATGTACATGTATGCCCTAATCAAGTTGTCATTTCCTCTTAGTAGCTGGTGAAAAAGATGAATCAATATTAATAGGCAACTCAATGATGCAAGAGCACATGAAAAAGGAAGAATTAATTGGAAGCTATCCTTTGAAAAAATTCTACCCTTGCATAACATACAACATGTATTAGATATTAATACAAATCTTAATTTTTGGTTTTATATTACATAAACCTAGCTGCAAACTTGTTTTTTGAATCACATAGAATTGTTATTTTCTTTAGTGGAAATTTTATTGGGAAATGCTACATTTGTGGAGGTGTTTATGTATTCCATCTCCTAATAATGTAATGGATAATGTTTTCTACTCTATTGACTCTATATCTTCTTCTTTCAATGAACCATATGATGTTTGGCATGGTAGATTAGGACATGAAAATGTCAATTGTTTGAAGTGGATAATTTCATTGAATCTATTGCCAAATTTTGAAACTATGAAACATAAGTGAAATATGTGTGCAATATAAGCATATCAAGAAATCCTTTCAATCTGTACAAAGAACACAAAGTTGCTTGAATTGGTTCTTATCAGCATATGTGAACTGAATGGTACATTGACTCGTATTAATTAGGAAATGGTACTTCATTATCTTTATTGATGATCATTCCAAGTATTGCCATATGTAGTTGATCAGATCAAAAGTTGAAGCTTTTGAAAAAGATTTGTTGCTTTTAAAAATGATGTCAAAATCAATTTGGTGATAATATTAATATTCTTAGATTTGACCAGGTTTGTGAGTATACTTCAAATGAATTTTTAAATTTTATCAAAACTTTGTATCAATCATGAAGTAACTGCTCCATATACTCCTTAACAAAATGGTATTATAGAAAGTAGAAAAAACTTTCGTGAACATTATTGGTACTATAGTATGTAGGTCTGGTTTGCTAAACAATCGTATGGCATGAAGCCTTACTTCTTTCAAGTTATATTTTAAATAGAATGTCTTGCGAAAACTGTTTCAAAACTACAGATAACCATAAAAGGATGGGAAATCCAACTTGAAGAATGTTCATGTGTGTGTGTGACTGTGCGCGCGCGCGTGCCATATGAAGGTTGCAATCCATCATACTAAAAACAATAAAGTTGTTATCTAGAAATTTTGAGTGTGGTTTTGAATGGTGATCCTACTTTACCACTTATTCATTTGTAGTTAGAATTACCACCACCAGAGTATTATTAGTTATTACTTTTATTTATAAATTAGAAATGCATTAAATGGATGCAAAAATAGCATTTTTGAATGGTGATCCAGAAAAGGATATTTATGTGGAATAGTTTAAAGGGTTTGTTGTTCCATGACAAGAACATAAGATGTGTAAACTCATTAAATAGGTGTATTGCTTGAAACAAGCTTTAATACATTGGCATGAAAAGTTTAATCAAGATGTACTAATTGATGATTCTACAATTAATGATTATGATAGATGTGTTTTGTTACAATACTTTGGGCTAAGGCCCAGCCGGGCCTGCCGGCGGGACCCTGTTGGAAACATAAAGTTTCCTTCCCAAAAAGTTTTTGATGATACAATTATTTGTCTAAATATGTGTGTATATACTAACTCTTTTGATGCAGATTCTAAAGCTCAACCTTTTCAAATGGACATCATCAATTCAACTTATACATTGCAAGACAAAGCATTAAAAAGCAAGATGAAGCTAAAGCGATGAATTCTTATATCTTGTGAAATATGATGTAATTTTTCTTTTTATTCTTTCATTTCTTTAGAATGTCAAAGCCTTGATAATGCTCTATCTTAGTTCTTTAGGATTCATCCTCAAAAACCAAGTTAGAGAAAAATTAGCGGACAACACTTTCCTCTGGTCGACCAATAAATTTTTCTTATTTTATTCGAAAAATAAAATATTTTTTGGTCAAAATATAATTTCTAATCATAAGGATCATTTTCATAAAATTTCTCAAATTTTTTATGTAACGCCCCGCTTCCCAAAAATGTCGGAAGTCAAAGTGTTACTGGGTCCGCTTGAACCGGAGCTGTGAAACTCAGGTTCATGAATCGTCTGTGGTAAAACGCAAGGGCAGGTCCTTCGCACGCTTTTCAGAACAACCAGAATTATTCATACATTACAAGCCAAATCCAGAATTATAAATGTTCGTACACGCAATACATCAACAAGCCACAGCTGGGCCAAAGTAAAGACGTACACTCAATAATAATAGAAAACAACTACGGCAAGCAGCAACGGAATCGACCACTAGTTCTCCGCAGGGAGAGACTCGGCGTCTACAGCGAACTCCTGACTCTCCAAGTCAGGTGTCTCGTAAGGAACCTCCTGATACTCAAGCTCGGGATCTGACATACATCCAAAAACATGAATGTATGTCAGCAAGGGTCTGCAAAAAGGTGTTAGAACCCAAGGCAAGAAATATACAAATTTATACTGCATTTAAGAGGCGTTAATAATTTAAATGAGATGGCGACAACAAGATTTAAACAAGTAATTTATAAACTGGAATAAAGTAAAAGACATCCTATCATGCAATTCTAAGTAGTTTAACAATTAGAGGAATCCTTTCTTTGGTTCATTAGCATGGCAATTTAACAGAGATAACAATTCCAAGTTAGTAAGTTGTTTCATGTTAGCATTTCACGTATATTAGCATTTCATGTCTGTTAGCATTTCATGTCTAAAAAGGATTCACGCCTTTAGGTCGTGATGAGCGAGTCGTCCTTCTCACGGGGGTTTACCGTGATTGGCGCTAACCCACTGCCTATGGGTGGTGCCCTTGAAGAGAGTACTCTTTTATACGCCTAGTGGCCGCCCAATCCAACCCCACCCAAGATTTGTGCTGGAACACGAGCCAACCTAATTCACGAATTACAAGCACGAATTTGTCAACTCAATGACAGTATGAAAATCACGATTTCGCCTTCGAGGCGCACGATTTCACGATGTCACTCTCTAATGACCAAGCAAGATGTTCTTTCAATTTAAGTCGTCAACATTTCATCATTAATTTACAACATTCATAATAAATAAAAGAATGGCAAGCAGGTTGTTTTGATGAACATTTTGTAGAAAATGAATTTTCTTTGTTATCATAAAAAAGTTTAGCATATATCAAATAAAAGACCAATAGAGCATCCAATTTCAAAATACATTATAAATTGTATACTTGCCGTATTTCGTTAATTTTGGTGCCGTTGGGTTTGTCCCGACGAGTGCTACGTGTCGATACTTTCGGTTCTCTGTTTTGGTAAAGGAATTCACAGAATTAGATTCTACAATATTAAAATAATATCTAGAGTATGTTCGGTTAATTTATCGGATTCTCCGGCCAGTGTAACGTTGTATAGGGTCATACTAACACGGCACGCCTTATTCTATACTAGTATTTATTATACTGACGTTATAAATCTAACATACTGAATTTAAATAACACAACAAATTAACATTTAAAAATAACACTACTAATGTTAATTAACTTACTTAAGCTAATTACATGGGTTAACAGGGTATTAAATATTCCTACATACTAGCAGTAACTCTGACTAAGAGTAAATATGATAACATCAAGGTATCATTCCTCTCTCTTCATTGTTTAACAAGGCTGACACTCAGTTTTCTCTTTCTCAGACTCTTTCTCTTTCTCTATTATTTTAAACTTATCCTTTAATTCTCACAGGCTGTCAAAGGCCTATATCCTTTAATTCTCACAGGCTGTCAAAGGCCTATAACATTCATTCAACCCTTCATTGTTCCTCTCTCTCTCCTGTCTCCTTCTTAATTATTTCTTCTTCTATTTTATTTTGTTTCTATTCATTTCAACTTGCAGGCAAAGGGGGCTCTCACGTGTAGCAAGGGGGAAGGAGTATTCACCTTCGCACGGAGGGAAGGGAAGCGGCTTCACGGCGGGGCTCCAGGCGGCTTCTGCGGTGGCTGAACGGCGGAATCCGGCGGCGCAACAGGGGCACGGCGGCGGCGGTTCTTCACTGGGCGGCGTGCGCGGCTTCAGGCGACTCCGGGCGGCGGCTTCAGGCGGGGTCGGGCGCTGGCGGCTTCGGGCGGGGTCGGTGGCCGGCCTAGGGTGAGGGAGGAGGAGGAAGAGGGGAGAAGATGGAGGGAAGAGGTTTGTTTTGTGTGGAAGAGGGATGGGTTTCTTTTTGAATCTCAGATCTTACCTTCAGATCTGATTGTTGTGTGTTTGAATCTGTGTCCCAAAACTTCAGATCTGAAGTTCTATGTTTTCTTGATTCACTTTTGGGGATTGGTTGATTTTTGGGAAGATTTGTTTGAGGGTTTGGGGAAGAAGAACAGATTTGGGTTGGGAATTTGTTTCTGGTTTCATTTTGTTTTTGGCTTAGAGGATTTGCAGGGAGGACACGTTTGGTTTAAGAAGATGAATGGAGGAAACACCATCTACGATTTGTCAAACCTGTTTTAATTCGATTAGGATAGAATTTATTACAGTTCTTGACTAATGAGGGAAAGAGAGACGTATAGCTTTGTTTAAACGAAAGAAGAAAACCTATTTTGACTAACTGAAGAGTTATTTGGCAACGTGTGTTTTGTCGTTTTAGGTAGGGTTAAGGTAATTACGTAATTAACGTAATTAAGTAAGTCTTAATAGTAAAAAAAATGTAATTTGTGAAAGTAAGTAAAGCGATTTAGGAATTTGTAATTAGTAAATTTTAGATGTAATTAATAAGGTAATTAGTGAAAGTAATTAGCGGGATAATTTAGTTAAGTAAATATTGATGACATGGTAAAATGAAAATAGTGACGCGCTCGCGTCAACACGTACGTACGAAAAGTTAACTTGATGACGAAAATAAAATACTAACACGCACGAGCGAAAACACGCCTAAAAATACTGGCCGTTACATTTTATTCGAGTCGACCAATAGATTTTCCTGATCTACCAGACAGTTTTTTTAATAGTTATATTAACAATTATTTTAACCGGTTTAATTAATTAATTTTTAAAATTAATCAAGGGAAGTTGTAACTCCTTTCAACGGATAGATTCTGACAGTTTCTAGCCGTTTGTGTCAGTTTTTGACAGTTTTAATAACTATTTTCGTCAAAAGATACTTCAACAGTCATATTCAAGTCTGGCAGCAAAATTAGTCGACCCGCACTTTTTATTAGTCGACTAATTTTTGGAAAAACTGCCCAGAATTTTTTGAAATTTTAGAAAGTTGTTAAACGTTCGAAAACTAACTTTTTGGTCTATAAATAGATCCCCAGACCCCTGTCCAAAATTCACTTACTCTCTCTTTTCTTAAGTTTACTCTCTCTTTAGAAAGCGTGTGATTTTCAGATTTCCCTAGGGAAAACTCTGCAGAAATTTTGCCCCTTTAGGAAATACAATTTCCAAGAGTGTTCTACCACATTTCATATCAAGAACCTTGGAGATTTCATCACCATACTTGCGCTATAATTCCTATATTATCAAGGCTATATGTGATATTGTTACATACTCTTTCTTTACTTTATTCGGTGAATCTCTTGTTGAAGAGATTGTACAAGTTTGCAACACGGGAAGTGTTGGCATATATGTATGTTGATTACTTGCAGAGAGCAAGTGGTTTTATAATGGATTGAAATCTCTACGGGGTAGAGGACTGGATGTAGGATCACAAGGATCCGAACTAGGATAAATCTTTGTGATTGTGTTTGTTATTCTCTATATTGTGTTCATTTATTTCTGCACTTCTATTGCAATTTTTAGTTACTTTTAATTTTGTAATTTCGTCGGATATACACTATTCCCCCTAGTGTATTTGGTGTGCCAGGAGATCCGACATTTGGTATCAGAGCATGGTTAAGATGGCCTACACCTATTCGACGAACAATTCAATGTTTTCATCACAATTTTTAGAAGGGCACTCTACCACAAGGCATCCACTATTCAACGGTTCCAACTACTCCTATTGGAAAACAAGGATGATGATCTATCTTCAAAGCATCGACTACGAACTTTGGAACATGTTGGAAACTCAATACGAGAAGCCTACAACTCCTTATGCCCAATGGACCACTGCAGACAAATCCACTGCAACTCACAACTCAAAAGCAACGCATGCACTATTCTGCGCCATGGACAAAAATGAGTTCAATCGTGTCTCTTAAGCCAAATCAGCATATGACATCTGGCATACACTTGAGGTAACACGCGAAGGAACTATTAAAGTTAAGGAAACTAAAATTTTTGTTCTTATCACAGGTTTGAACTATTTAGAATGAAGGACAATGAGACAATTGGAGAGATGATTATTAGATTCACTGACATCATAAACTCTCTAATTACTCTTGGTAAGACATATACTCAAAAGAACAAGTCAGGAAGATTCTTCGTGCCTTGACATCAGAATGGGAAAAGAAGACCACAGCCATAGAAGAAGCCAATTACTTATCAACTCTTACTGTTGAATGTCTCGTTGGTAACTTGATGGCCTACAAAGTTCAACTCCAAGATTGCAAGGAACAATCAGACTTAAAGAAGAAAGTGCTTGCCTTCAATGCAGCATCAGACAACGATGATTCAGAAATGGACGATGATGATGTGTCATTAATCACTAGTGATACGTCTATTTTACGAAGGCCCAACAACATAGGCCCAAAAGCACAGCCCACCGAACGAAGCCCGAAAGATACGAGCCTGGGTGCCCGACCGTCGATCGGAAGCCCATCTGCGCGATCAGGCCTGCCCGGAAAAGCCCCATAGAGAGCCCCCAAATGTCGATCCGACCCGGCCCCGATGAGGCATGAGTCACTCACCCGCTCCAGCGATAACCGTTCCCCCGATCCCGTGGCCACTTAATGGCTGTGATGGGGAGGTGCTGGCATGGCGCAGGGAGCGGCGACGGGGGGGGGGGGGGGATTGAGGGGGCACGATCGAGGGCAGACGAGCGACGTGGGTTGGGGGCAATCACGGCGGGAGGTCTATAAAAGGGTTAGAAGGAGGACAGGACAGGGGACCGCATCTCAGGTATTCAAAACCTAAGGTACTCCATCAACGACCTTGTTCCCCCATTTCATCTCCTTCCTCCCCCGCTCGCGCCGTGAGACGCCGTTCAGATCTCCTCTCGATTCGAACCGTCTCCGCTGGGCCTCCTCTTTCAGATCACTGTCTGACTTAGGCATCGGAGGGGATTTGGCCGGAACCAAGGTCCGGCCCCCTGACAAGCGCTCTCGTCTACGCAGGAGGACATCCGATCCACGGGCCGAGGCTTCCCCTCCGCCCCTCGCCGACCACGCTACCAGCTGGACGATAGAGGCTACCCCTCGTCATCCGACCGCCGAGGCCGAGCACATCCAACCGAGGCCGAGCGTCTCAACCCGGGCCAAGGCATCCCCTCGCCCTACCAACGACCGAGGACCCCGATTCGACCCAGCCGACGCACACCACGTCGTCTGCAGTTCCGACTCGTGCCTCGTCCGCACCAACTCGACTCACCCGAGGGACCCAAGCGGGCCCCTTGACCACGTTGACCGGGTTGTCCACAGTCAACGCTTTTGTAGTGAGAAAACACTCTGAAACATCTGGCGCCGTCTGTGGGAATCGCAAACTGTCCCACGAAGAAGCAAACCACACCTGCAATGGCACGAGCCAGCAACGGAAGGAAACGCATGCCCCCCATCCCAGAGGAGGGGAATGGCGCATCCAACGGCAACCTCGAAGACACGCCCGTCAACAATCACCCCGCCCCCACAACTGAAGAGATTGGCGGGACGGAATTGGCCACACAGGGACAACTCCGTGTCCTGGCCCAGGAGACCAACGCGAACATCCAGACGCTGGTCGCGGCAGTACAGCAGCTCGTCAGCACTGCACCGGCTAATGGAGGCGCGTCGGGCGACGACCATCGTTGGGCGGGGGTCCCCCGCTCTTACGATCCGCTGTGGTCGACGACCATGGGAACCAAAGACCGAACGCAGAGCGTCGGTTCACGTTGTCTGGCTCCCGCCAGGCGAGATCACGTGCCTCCTCCCCTCATCGTGAAAGGAGCCGAAGAGAAACCGAAGGCACGGGGGACGAATCGGTGACTGCTTCATCTCGTCGACCATGATCACCCCACCGCAGGAGAAGCAATCGACACCACTCGAGAGACCGATCGCGGCGGAGTGGGAGCTCCCGCCGGAGGAGCCGGGAACGACGGGTCAGCCCGACTCCCAGTGTGGCGAGGGCCGTGGAGCCGACCCCGCCGGCGCATGTGCCCCCTCCACCACCGGACGAACCAGAGGCGGGCGGGTATCGAACCCCCGGGGGAATCCACGGAGACCGATGTCCCCTATCACGGAGAATAACCGACGCGCGGGTCCCCTCTCGATTCAAGATCCCGACGCTGGGGAAGTATGACGGGATAGGGGACCCGGGAAACCACGTGATGGATTACGAGGGGGACATGTCCTTCCAAGGAGCCGACGATGACCTGCTCTGTCGGGGCTTCTATTCGACTCTCAGGGGAGTGGCGAGGACCTGGTACCGCAGCCTACCCAGCCGCTCCATCGACAGCTTCGAGGAGCTCACCCAGCTGTTCTGCAAACAGTTCATGGCGGGGAGACAGGTAAAACCTGATGCTGAACATCTGTTTAACATAGTGCAGGGCCCAGCCGAGCCGCTCCGACAGTTCATTCGCCGCTTCAACGCGGAAAGGCTGAACGTGAACAGCCCTCCCGACCTTGTTGTCCAAACGGCTCTTAAGAAAGGGCTGCGCCATAGAGGCCTTAAGAAATCTCTGCACAACAACCCCCCGAAGGACCTCCCAGGGATCATGGCGAGGGCCGAGCGCTTCATGTTGACCGAGGAGACCTTGGCCATTGAGGCGGGAAAGGCCACTCGAGGGACCAAACGCGGCGACAGCGGACGAGGCAGCCCCGAAGGGTACCGGACCGAGAAGAGGCCGAGAAACAGGCAGCGGGGAGAGGGTACGAGGGACGCCACCCCAGACGCCGTCCTCGCTCAGGTACAGAAGGAAGAGCGCGCCGATCGCCCCCCACCAAAGGCAAAAAGAGGTGGAAAGAGTGGGGAGAAGTACTGCAAGTACCACAAAGACAATGGCCACGACACTGAAGACTGCTGGCACTTAAAGAAGGACATTGAGAAGCTGATGAGCCAGGGGCACGCCAGGAGCTTAGCCGACGAGCCGGCCCATGGGGAAGGGACCTCCATGCAGCCGGACAAGGGGAAGAAGATCAACACCATCCAAGGACCCCTCCGCATCATAGAGTGAGCGGGCGAGCTCTCTCCCCCCAGTCATAGCCTAGTCCGAGGGGATTATCTAGGTTTACATCCCTCTGTCTAGCTTTATTCCATGTTTCCTTTCCTCTAAATGTACTAGTCCGGCAGGACTCTTAAGAGTACAATTGCTTTCCCTTTTTTCTTTTCTTAATCTTCGACGGAATCGACGTTTCACTAAGGGTGCAAAAGAATGAAGACCGCCACCTCACTGGAGGGGGAGGGGGAGCTTTGCCCTCGCCAACCGACTCCTGCGCTCAGAAGTCTGGGGGCAATTCTCCCAACCAGCGCGGACGCCGACCGGTCCTAAGCCGAGGAGCTTTGCCCTCGCCAACCGACTCCTGCGCTCATAAGTCTGGGGGCAATTCCCCCAGCCAGCGCGGACGCCGACCGGTCCTAAGCCGAGGAGCTTTGCCTTCGCCGACCGACTCCTGCGCTCATAAGTCTGGGGGCAATTCCCCCAGCCAGCGCGGACGCCGACCGGTCCTAAGCCGAGGAACTTTGCCTTCGCCGACCGACTCCTGCGCTCATAAGTCTGGGGGAAATTCCCCCAGCCAGCGCGGACGCCGACCGGTCCTAAGCCGAGGAGCTTTGCCTTCACCGACCGACTCCTGCGCTCATAAGTCTGGGGGCAATTCCCCCAGCTAGCGCGGACACCGACCGGTCCTAAGCCAAGGAGCTTTGCCCTCGCCGACCGACTCCTGCGCTCATAAGTCTGGGGGCAATTCCCCCAGCAGGCACGGACGCCGACCGGTCCTAAGCCGAGGAGCTTTGCCCTCGCCGACCAAACTCCTGCACTCATAAGTCTGGGGGCAATTCCCCCAGCCAGCGCGGACGTCATCCAGTCCTAGGCCAAGAACGAGGCAGCAACGCAAAATACGCGAGAAGTCCGAGTAAGTCAATTTCGTTTGTAGCAGTAAACCAAGGTACAAAAATGTGTCTTATTTACAGGGAATCGAAGCGAAGAAACCTCTCTACAAATAATCCACTCTCGACGAATGACAAAGTTCGTCACCGACATAGCAAAATTTGTTGACAAAAGACCCAACGTTGTCGGACCAAGCGAACAGCCATGCAACCAGCAATTATTGGCTCTGGAGCCGGTAGCGAAGCCGAAGGAGATAGCAGGGGCAGGGATCCATTTCAAGTAGACTGGCCCAAAGCGAAGCGGATGCTAAAAATTTGAGGATAAGGCCAGGAGGGACGGCTTAGGGAGCCCGGGCTCGAGAGGACACATCCTCGGGTGCTTCGCCCTGCTCGGAGCGAGGGGGATCGACAAGCGGAGAAGCCTGCCGAACGCGCTCCGCACAATCCCAGAAGGAAGACTGGACGACTTTGACAATCTGAGGGGCGATGAGGTCTTCATACGTACCGAAGGCCTCCCTGAGAACCTCGAAGATCTTCTTCCCCAAGGTCCAGATGACACCCCTCTCCACCTCCTCGGCAAGCCGTGCCACCTGACGCCGATCCGATAGTTCCCTCTGAAGTCCTCCCTCTCCAGGCGGAATGACTCCGCCGCTTCCTCGGCCGACTGCCGAGCATCCTCCAACTTTCCCTGGAGGTCACCCACTCGTCCCTCCAACTCGGCCACACGGAGCTTGAGATGCCGAGACTCCATCTGGGCCTCCGTCATAGCCACCTCCGCCGCCCCGGCCCGCTCCTGGGCCCTCATGGAGGACTCCTCCAGCTCCCTCAAGCGGACGGCTCGGCACTGCAACTCCACGGCGAGCGCTGAACCCTGGAAGACGAGACACGGGCTAAGAAGAGAATAAAGGGAAGGAAAGGACAACAAGATAGCCGAACCTGTTGAAGAATCCAGACCAAGGAATCCGACATCTTGTCGGCAGGGATCTTCTCGAGGAGACTGCGGTCCCGGGGAAGGACGGAGACCTCAGCAACCTGCTGGGCCAAGGCTCGGTCAACAAACACCGAACTCCCAGGGACGACATCGAGGGAAGCCAAATTGCTCGCCAACAGGGCTCCGATCCCCGGTGATATGGGCGAGGACGCTGCGAGGGGGGTGGTTGTCAAGGCTATCGGAAGATCCCCGGTGGTCGCCACAGGGAGCACGGAACCCGCCGTACTGGAGGGATCCGCATCATCCTTCCTCTTCTTTCACCCGTGAGGCTCCGAGGGCGCCGGAGGGGAGCGCTTCCGCCTCGCACCGTCCCCACCCTCGGGAGCCAGAGGGGGCGCGCCAAGGGCAGGAGGGACTGCACCGGACCCGTCACTACCCCCCGCCTCTTGGGCTGGCGGGGCGGGTCCAGCCTTTGCGACCCCCCTGGAAAGAAGATCGCCAGAAGAAGAGGCGGGAGGCACGGCCGCCACCTTACCCACAGAAGGCTCGGCTCGGCGCACCTCCTCCTCAACGGTCCGCCGAGGCGCCCTTCCAGAGGTACTACCCCGGCTCCGAGCGGCTCCACGATGGATCAGCTCATCGACATCACTGGTGAACTCACGACCAGCCATTCCTGCAAGGGAAACCGAAATCAGGGTAAGCTACGGGGCAACCCAGGACCAAAAAAGCGACCTACCCGGAGACCACAAGACGGCCTTCAAAAGTAGGTCGTCCAACAAGGACCATATGGATTTCGCCTCCAAGGGAAGGGTTGACAGCAGCGCGGTGGCCGCCCGCTCTGCCTCAGAGAGGGCTAGCGATGAGTCGGGCCGGACCGACCCACCCCAGCCTGTCAGAATTCAGGCATCCTCCCGGAAGACCACGAAGACATAGTCCGAACTCCAATCCCCCGACCAGCGGGGTAGCCCGATCAGGCATTCCCTCCTCGAGCAGGCTCGGAGTTGCAACCATGACCCGGGGCCGACCGTCTGGATCCGATAAAAGTAAAAGAGAAGGGGGAGAGACGGCTCCAAACCACGGGTACAGCAGAGCATCACGAAGCCCGTCAGTACCGCGATCGAATAGGGGGTGAACTGGCAAAGGGGCACCATGAGATACTCCATGACCTGGATGAGGAAGGGATTGAGCAGGAAACGAAGGCCCAGGTGGAACATCTCGACGTAAACGCCGACCTCATTGCTCCTCGGGAGGCAGATCCGCTCGTCGATGAACGGAACTCGAACATCGTATGGGTAGCAAAGATACCTCTCCCGGATCTCCGTGGCCACTGAAGGAGGAGTCCCCGACGGCGTTCGAAGGATAACCGGGGGTACATTAAGCCGCACGGAAGCCTACGCCACGTCATCGCCGACGTACTCTGGGAAGAGCCTCTCCTTCCCCTTATCTCGAAAGGAACGACTCCCAGAGGAAGGACCTGGTCCCACAAGCCGGGGCCCGCCCCGCCTCGGCCCAGGAGGATCCCTCGCCCCTTGGCCGGAACCACCTATCCTAAGAGCAGCCATAATATGAAAGTAAGAAAGGAGTTACCTTTTAGTTAATTTGGAGAAGACAAGGAAACGATGACGATGGGAGACTCCAAGCTACGGGGAACAAAAATAGAGGGAAGAGCAAAGAAGAAGTGGGGATCCACACAGCCGAGGATCTTATATACCAGACTCAGGGGCGAATTCGAATCGCCTGACAGAAACACGTGGCAGGTCACGGAGAACTGGCGGCGTTTCGAAATCGACGCCAAAGGAAGTCCAATCGATCCGCCTCATCATTACCTTCATTTATAACCACGCCTCGACTGACGCGCCACTCGGAACCCCAGGAGTCACATCGATCGAACCGAACCGGCCAAGGCCAATCGGCCCCACCGATGGGGGCAATTGATACGTCTATTTTACGAAGGCCCAACAACATAGGCCCAAAAGCACAGCCCACCGAACGAAGCCCGAAAGATACGAGCCTGGGTGCCCGACCGCCGATCGGAAGCCCATCTGTGCGATCAGGCTTGCCCGAAAAAGCCCCATAGAGAGCCCCCAAATGTCGATCCGACCCGGCCCCGATGAGGCACGAGTCACTCACCCGCTCCAGCGATAACCGTTCCCCCGATCCCGTGGCCACTTAATGGCTGTGATGGGGAGGTGCTAGCATGGCGCAGGGAGCGGCGACGGGGGGGCGGATTGAGGGGGCATGATCGAGGGCAGACGAGCGACGTGGGTTGGGGGCAATCACAGCGGGAGGTCTATAAAAGGGTTAGAAGGACGACAAGACAGGGGACCGCATCTCAGGTATTCAAAACCTAAGGTACTCCATCAATGACCTTGTTCCCCCATTTCATCTCCTTCCTCCCCCGCTCGCGCCGTGAGACGCCGTTCAGATCTCCTCTCGAGTCGAACCGTCTCTACCGGGCCTCCTCTTTCAGATCACTGTCTGACTTAGGCATCGGAGGGGATTTGGCAGGAACCAAGGTCCGGCCCCCTGACGAGCGCTCTCGTCTACGCAGGAGGACATCCGATCCACGGGCCGAGGCTTCCCCTCCGCCCCTCACCGACCACGCTACCAGCTGGACGATAGAGGCTACCCCTCGTCGTCCGACCGCCGAGGCCGAGCACATCCGACCGAGGCCGAGCGTCTCAACCCGGGCCGAGGCTTCCCCTCGCCCTACCAACGACCGAGGACCCCGATTCGACCCAGCCGACGCGCACCATGTCGTCTGCAGTTCTGACTCGCGCCTCGTCCGCACCAACTCGACTCACCCGAGGGACCCAAGCGGGCCCCTTGACCACGTTGACCGGGTTGTCCACGGTCAACGCTTTTGTAGTGAGAAAACACTCTGAAACAACTAGAAACTTCAAAAAATTTCTATGAAGATGTAAGTTCAATAATTTGAAATCTAAAACTACTGATGCTTCTCTATGTTTTCAGTGTAACATGCCTAGACATATAAAAAAGGATTGTCCACTCCTCACACCAAAAGAGAGAACATCTAACAATTTCAAGAATGATAAGAAGTTTGACAAAAGGAAGGAGGCATTGGCAGCCACTTGGGATTCTTCATCATCTGATGAAGAAGAAGACACCAATAAACATTCTAATGAAGAAAATGCTCACATGTGTTTTATGGCACAAAGTGAAGATGAGGTAAGTAAGTTAGATAATGAAGAATTGTTAGATGCCTTTAATGAATTATTCATTAGATTTAAAAAGCTTAATGCACAACACAAGGCTCTAATAATTTCTAATCAAGAATTAGTTTCTTCATCTTCGTTATTAGATAATCTTTTATTTGAGAAAGAATCGTTTACTTCTCAAAATGCTAAGTTAATTCATGAAAATGAGATTCTCAAATCTGAGAATCACAATATGTTGTCTCGTATTTATTTATTAGATAAAGATATGTCTTCATTAAAGTTAAAATATGATGATATGTCGTCTAATATTAATAAGTTTAATAAAGGAAAGAATAATCTCGATGATTTACTTAAAGTACAACATCCAGCTAATCATCGACAAGGATTAGGCTATAAGCATTCTTCCAATTCCAATAGTTTTAGTAATGATATTAATTTGGAAAAGAAGAAGCATGTTTTTGTTAATGCAAAGAAAATTGTTTCTTCTAAGATTTTGCAAAAGAATACTATTCATTTTCAAAAGAAGACCAATTTTGTTACATCTTCTAAGAAATCCTTTAACTGTTTGGATTCCTAAAGATGTTTGCTTATCTGACAAAGATTTATATGTTACTAACTTTATGAAAAATGTTATTTTTTTCTAATTATTTGAAGAAACCAAATTCTACTTGGGTTTGGTTTCCAAAGGACTAATCCTAAGGACCCATATAAAAAGGGTACCAATACTCATTGTTTATCTTCAGGTACCTATTAAAGAAAGATGGATACTAGATAGTGGATGTTCCAAACACATGACTGGAAACATCAAACTTCTATCAACCGTTCAATTCAAAGATGGTGGCACTGTTACTTTTGGTGATAACAACAAAGGTAAAGCTATTGGTATTGGAACAGTTGGTGATCCAACTAAGCTAATTATTGAAAACGTACTCCTCATTGACGGTTTGAAATACAATCTCTTATCCATTTCTCAATTATATTATAAGGATTTTAAAATTGTTTTCGAAAAGAATGCAAGTATTATATATGATTTTAATATGTCTAATATATTATTTCAAGATAATCGTAAGAATAATATATACATAGTATGCATGGAAATAGTTTCAAATGATCATTGTTTATTAGCATCTACTAAAAGTACACTTTGGTGGCATAAACATTTTGAACACACTAACTTTAAACATTTGGCACGTATTTTAAAACATAAGTTAGTTTTAGGAATGCATAATATATCTTTAAATCGCACACAATTTTGTGATGCATATCAATAAGGTAAGATGCATAAATCTTCATTTAATCAAATGATGCTATTTCTAAAAAAGACCACTAGAATTTTTACATTTAGATTTGTTTGGTCCTTCTAGAATAGCTTATTTAAATGGCAATAAATATGCATTCGTGATTGTTGACGATTATTCAAGATATACTTGAATATTATTTTTGAAGCATAAAAATGATGCATTTGAAGAATTTACGATATTTTGTAAAAGAATTCAAAAGTAAAATCTTCATCCATTATTACTATTCGTAGTGATCATCGTGGAGAATTTGAAAATGAATTATTTACACAATTTTTGTGATAAACATGGCATAACACATAACTTTTCTTTTCCTAGAACCGCCACACAGAATGGTGTACTTGAAAGGAAAAATAGAACTTTACAAAAATGTGCTAGAACCATGTTATGTGATAGTTCTTTACCAAAATATTTTTGGTCAGAAGCTATTGCTATTGCATGTTATCTATTGAATAGGATTTTGGTAAGACCACAACTAAATAAAACATGTTTTGAACTTTTCTATGATCGAATTCCTAAAGTATCATATTTTAAAGTTTTTTGTTGTAAATGCTTTATTCTTAATACTAAGGATTCATTAGATAAGTTTGATTCTAACTCTGATGAAGGTATTTTTGTAGGATATTCTACACGTAGTAAAGCATATAGGATTTATAATAAAAGAACATTATGTATTGAAGAATCTCTTCATGTAAGTTTTGATGATAATTATACACCCATCACACCTATTGATGAAGATGATTCAATACCCATCACTAGTTCATTAGAGAACACTAAGTTAGATGACATTGATGATAGTAATAATTCTACTAATTCCATTCCTGAACCAATTCCTAATAATACAAGTCTTCCTAAGGCATTTGTTGAAGTTCCTAATCATCCACATGATTTGATTATTGGAGATATTTCTTATAGAATAAGAACTAGATCACAAATTGAACAAATGACTCATTGTGCATTTATATCATCCATTGAACCAAAGAATTTTATTGAGGCATGTAAAGATAGTTCACGGATAATAGCAATCTAGGAAGAACTTAATCAATTCAAAAGGAATGATGTATGGATATTAGTACCAAGACCTTCAGATCGTCCTGTTATAGGAACTAAGTGGGTATTTAAGAATAAATTAGATGGGGTCATGTAGTTAGAAATAAGACTAGATTAGTTGCCCAAGGTTATAATCAAGAAGAAGATATAGACTCTGATGAAACCTATGCACTAGTTGCAAGATTAGAATCTATTAGAATGCGTTTAGCATGTGCATGTTATAAGGAATTTAAATTATATCAAATGAATGTTAAAAGCGCATTCATAAATGGTATTATTAAGGAAGAAGTCTATGTAGAACAAACACCAGGATTTCAACATGAAATTTTAGAAAATCATGTTTTCACATTAAAGAAAGCATTATATGTATTAAAACAAGCACCACGTGCTTGGTATGAAAGATTGAAAACTTTCTGTTAAAATCTGGCTATTCTATTGGGAAAATAGAATCAACCTTATTTACCAAACATATAGATTCTGATGTAATAATTATACAAATATATGTTGATGATATATTTTTTTGTTCTACAAATGATTCTCTTTGTAAAGAATTTTCTAAGGAAATGCATAATGAATTTGAGATGAGTCACATGGGTGAATTGAACTAATTTCTTGGACTTCAAATCAAACAAATGAAGGAAGGTATATTTATACATCAAAGCAAATTTACAAAGGAACTCATCAAAAGGTTTGGACTAGAGAATTCTGCAGAGAAACGTACTCCAATGGGTACTTCATCAAATCTTGACAAGGATCCAGACGGTAAGAGTGTTGATTAAAGATTATATTGAGGTATGATTGGATCAATACGTTATCTTATCGCTAGTAGACCAAATATTATGTTTTCTGTTTATATATGTGCTAGGTATCAATCCGATCCTAAGATATCTCATTTGACCACTGTCAAAAGGATAATTAGGTATATCACATATACATCTGATTTTGGTTTATTTTATCCAAAATCTAACTCATTTGATTTAGTATCATATAGTGACGCAGATTTTGCTGGTTGCAAATCTAATCGCAAGAGTACTAGTGGTACTTGTCACTTTTTAGATTATGCATTAGTATCTTTGTTTAGTAAGAAGAAAAGATTTGTTTCTTTATCAACCACTGAAGCGGAATATATTACCGTTGTTTTAGCATGTGTACAGATTTTATGGATGAAACAAATAATTCTATATTATGGCATTAAGTGTAACACATGTCCTACTATGTGTGATAACACTAGTGCTAGTAATTTGTCCAAAAATCCAGTACATCATGCACGTACTAAACATATAGATATACATCACCATTTCTTGGATGATCATGTCCAAAAAGATGATATTATATTAAAATATATAGACACTAGAAATCAAATCGCTGATATCCTTACTACGCCTCTTAAAGAAGAGACTTTTCTAAAACTTAGAAGAGAATTAGTATAGTTAGTGAATCGGATTTTTAACTGAATGTTATTGTTACTTATTATATTATTATCATTATGTAATTTTTCTATATTTTTCAGAATTATTTTGTAGTTTTTTCTAGTCGATTAGCACAAAGTTCTGGTCGACCAACTAATAGATATTATTATCAATTTCCACAACTGAATTATTATATTAGTATTTCAAAAAATATTTTTGTCTTATACTGATCGGTCAACAACCATTTCCAATGTCACTTGATAACAAAACCTCCTTTTTATATTTCCCTACACAAAAGGACACTAAGTACAAAATGCTTTGGAAGAAGCATTGATAAGTCAAATCCCAAGTACACCTACCCTCTAGGCATCTGAACCGGGTCAGTTCCTTTGTCCTTGCTTATTGACCAACTATATGTTATGTTTGGTTGTATGCTTTCAGATGTTAGTTGTGTTGCTTTAAGTTGTTGGTTGTTTGCTTTAAGTTGGTTGATGACTAGCTTGTACTAGGTTTACTTTGTATGCAATTATCTATGTATCACTCTTATGATATTTCAATGAATGTCTGTTTGTTTAGTAAGATTTCTATCCTGTTTCTGAAATCTGCCCAGTTTAGTCAATCTGCATAGTTTAGTCGACCAGGATAATCTTTTAGTCGACTAATATACTAATTGGCAGAATTTCACCCCATTTTTTGATAATTTCAAAGGAGGAGAAAATATGATATATATTTCATTTTCTTTATGGATACTTCACACAGAGGGAGATTTACTAACACATATTTTAATAACCTTCGAAATCTCATAAAAATCCTCATATATGTTATATTATATTATTATATTTAAATTGCTCCAATGTACATGTTCCTCATATTTGTAAGTTGCTCATTCATTATTTCACAATATTTTATAAAGCATATAAGTAGGGAGAGCTTACTTTACATATTATATATATAAGACATATATTTCATTTTTCGCTTAAATATATTGTAATTATCAAAAAGGGAGAGAATATTGGAAACATAAAGTTTTCTTCTCATAAGTTTTTGATGATACAATTATTTGTCTATATATATATATATATATATATATTTATGTTTATATACTAACTCTTTTGTTGTAGATTCTAAAGCTCAACTTTTTCAAATGAGACATCTTCAAGTCAACTTATGCATGGCAAGACAAAGCATCAAAAAGCAAGATGAAGCTAAAGCGATGAATTCTTATATCTTTTGGAATATGATGTAATTTTTCTTTTTATTCTTGCATTCCTTTATAATGTCAAAGCCTTGATAATGCTATATCTTAGTTCTTTAGGATTCATCCTAAGAAACCAAGTCGGAGAAAAATTAGTGGACCAGCACTTTCCTCTGGTCGACCAATAAATTTTTATCTTATTTTATTCAGAAAAATAAAATAATTTTTGGTCAAAATATAATTTCTAATCATAAGGATCATTTTCATAAAATTTCTCAATTTTTTATCCTAGTCGACCAATAGATTTCCCTGGTCTACCAGGCAGTTTTTTAATAGTTATGTTAACAGTTATTTTAACTGGTTTTATTTATTAATTTTTTAAATTAATTAAGGGAAGTTGTAACTCCTTTCAACGGATAGATTCAGACGGTTTCTCGTCGTTTGTGTTAATTTTTGACAGTGTTAATAACTATTTTCGTCAAAAGACACTTCAACAGTCATATTCAAGTCTGGCAGCAAAATTAGTGGACCAGCCCTTTTTATTAGTCGACAAATTTTTGGAAAAACTGCTCAGAATTTTTTGAAATTTTAGACAGTTGTTAAACGTTCGAAAACTAACTTTTTGGGTTATAAATGACACCCAGACCCATGTCTAAAATTCATGAAAATTCACTCACTCTCTCTTTTCTTAAGTTTACTTTCTCTCTCTAGAAAGTGAGTGATTTTCATATTTCCATATAGGAACCTCTGCAGAAATTTTACCCCTTTAGGAAGTCCAATTTCCAAGAGTGTTCTACCATATTTCATATCAAGAACCTTGGAGATTTCATCACCATCCTTGCGCTATAATTCCTACATTATCAACGCTATAAGTGATATTGTTTCATACTCTTTCTTTACTTTATTTGGTGAATCTCTTGTTGAAGAGATTGTACAAGTTTGCAACACGGGAGTGTTGGCATCTTTGTATGTTGATTATTTACGGGGAGCAAGTGGTGTTATAGTGAATTGAAATCTCTACGGGGTGAGGACTGGATGTATGATCACAAGGATCCGAACCAGCATAAATCTTTGTGTTTACGTTTGTTATTCTCTGGATTGTATTCATTTATTTCCTCCCTTTTATTGCAATTTTTTTACTTTTAATTTTGCAATTTCGTCGTGATATACACTATTCATGCCCCGGTGTATTTAGTGTGTCAGGAGATCCAACAGACCCATCGTGCCCGAGTGTAGAAACTACGCGTGTCCACAGGCATCAACCAAGAGCATTCTGGGAGGTCAACTTAACTAAGGTGCCAACTTTACTAAGAAGATATAATCTCCCCAACCCAAGTCGACAAGCATACTACTAGGATACCTCCACTAGGTCCGCTCCTCTTCGCTAGCAAGAATGACCTCCATGAGGTCGCTTCCTTAGATAGCGACAACTCGACAAGGACGACCTCAACAAGGTCAGCTCCCTTAGAAGCTACTCTCCATATAGAAGACATCCACTAGGCCAGCTCCCTCAGAAGACACTCTCCACGGGGATGACCTCTATAAGGTCGACTCCTTTAGCAGCCACTCTCCCCATGGATGATCTCCACAAGGTCGGTTCCCTGACAGTAACAACCGTGCAAGGATGACCTCCACGAGGTTGTCT
This sequence comes from Scilla litardierei, assembly GCA_030789695.1. NCBI lineage: Eukaryota > Viridiplantae > Streptophyta > Magnoliopsida > Asparagales > Asparagaceae > Scilla > Scilla litardierei. The sequence continues at coordinate 153,841,414 of CM061133.1, forward strand.
TCTTATCAACGCGGCTCCTCAATACGACCCCAGTGGCACACACCCAAGGTCAGCTCCTTCAGTTACTTCATCCAAGGATCTGCTTGCCTGACATCTCAACGTCCATAAACACCATGCGTGATCTTCGGTGATCCCCTCTCCAGGCCGTTACGAGCAGGAAATCGTCCAGGTTCATCCAACTACATAACGAGCAGGCACACATATTTTGGAAGTCTGTGGGCACCCTTCCTTATCTGTTCACCCTGAATTCTGAGGAATCGGTTACAAACTGAAGATCTGGGCTCTCCATAACTTCTGCTGACGTGGCGTAACCAAACCTCAGCTTAAATTCTGTGGGCACCCTTCATTATCTTTTCACCATGCATTCTAAGGAATCAGTTACGAATTGAAGATCTGGGATCTCCATAACTTTTGCTGATATGGCATAACCAACCCTCAGATTATAAATACAACGGATCGACACAATCCCATGTACATGCACACAAATGCTAAAACCCCCAGCCTCTTTCCTCCTTCTTGGAATTGACTTAAGTATCAGAGGCAAATCAAAGGCCACTCCCTTCATCCGTTCTTCTCTCTATTTCAAGTAAGTGGTGAAGGAGCATCTCGGCCTAGCGATATCCTGTCTGGGCTCTCTATTGGTGTGGGATCCTCGCATCTTATGAGGTGTGAGTTTTATGCATTAACAGTTAGCGCTAGAGGAAGGGCCTTGTGACAACTATCATTGCAAAGGCTCTCATCACAGCAATCTCTTCATCATCTCCTTCATTTGCATCCTTTTCATTAACTCCATCAATGACGAAAGGCAGGAAGATCGTGAACAGCGAGCCCAGCGATGTGCCTAAAATCCATACTACAGAGAACAACCAACATGTCAATGTCCTGCATCGACAGCCTTTTGTCGCTCTCATAGAGGCTCATGCCACTCCCACAGTAGCTAACTACGTGGCTCTCATAGCAGCGCTCCATGGTATGTGGAGGTTCAGGCTCGTGAAGCTAAGAAGAACGAAGTGTTACATGAAATGTGCATAGATATAATCTGGACGAGTTCCAACACCTCCCAGTGACTTCTAAATGTAGTGCGCCCCACTCTAGTAGGGCGCACATGGAAGATGGAGATGGTAGGGAGATGCATGTCTCCAGCAGTACCAGAGGATCAAAGAGCAGTGACCATGTGCACTACAAGGACAAGGGGGAGGCTATCATTAGCCGATGTACCAGGAGTCCTTTGCCCAAGGAAAGCAATGACCCGTGCTCCCGTAAACTGGCAAATAAGGGCAACGCAGGTGATCTCAATGCAGCAAACTGATCGGCTCGAGACTAACTCCGAAACTATGTCGTTTACCGCAAGCGCACGGTATAGTGGCAAGCGGGTATTGAATACGGGGAAGCGATGCTATACTACCTATCTACTCCTGGGTTGAGTTAGACTTGCGGGTTTATTAGTGGATGTGGATTGTGGAGGGTCGTAATGGTGATGGATGCGAAAGTCGTGTCACTCGATGTCGCAATCAAAGGGCACCACACAAAGAAAAAAAGAAATAAAATACAAAAGATTAGGGCTTAGGGCTCGCCACTAGGACCGTCAGATGTCGATGCTAGGCTAGGACTCTTACGTTTCATTGGTTTTATTGAGGATTGTAGCATCTATGAAGTGAATTCATGCGTCTGGGCATCATGAATCTAATGTATCGCATTAACCCCGCTCTCGCGACCGGTGCATACGATACGTGCGTTAAGGATCTACAATAATCTCACCACTCTCGTGGTTCGAATGCTCTCAACTCGTACCACTCTCGTGGGTTAGAGCTTCGAGGTATTTTGGTGGCTCTATTTGACGCAATGGCGGTAACCGTCAATTAGTGATATAGTTCGTCGGTGGATCCCATCAAGGCACGAGCCGGGCATGGTCACGTGCCTCGGTTTAATGTACTAACTCCTTAATTAAATCCGTAGGATATTCCTTAAGCTAATCGATTCCACCGACCGTGTGCATGATCTCAATACGAGTTCTCCTAGGGATTTTGATAGATCAACCAAAATACAACCCCATTTATATCCAATGCACCATAAAAATCCCAACTTTGCATTTAAATCCTAAGATCCATGGGCTAATCCCTTAGCCGTAGAAAATACTACTCGAGCATAGCAATATCGATAGATAATATAACGCACAAAGATTTCATTGCATGCATCAAGAATGCATAAACGATAATAAATCACAAAGAAATAATAATAGAATTAAAAAGGGCAAAAATACTTATCTTGATACAGAGGAGGGGCCTAGGGCATAGCCAAACGCCCTAAAATATCGTCTCCATAAAAGCCTAAGAAAGATCTAAAAATTCTCTTCTCAAAAGTATACAAAAATCTCTCCCTAAAAATTCCTACAGAACTCTCTACAGAGCCCTCTACCCAACTCTATACAGAACTCCTTTCGACGGCTCCCCAGAATCACCCAAAAATCCTCACAATCGTCCCAAAAATTCGGGTACAGATCAAAAGAATGGGACCACAGTGACTCGGTCCGAGCACAAAGCAGCTCGGTCGAGTCGTTTTGCAGCTCGGTCGAGTCGTTCGGCTGCTCAGTCGAGTGCAACAGAGAATCAAAATCTTCCAAATTATGTCACTCTGCCAACCCGGGCTTATTCGACGCTACTCAGTCGAGTAGGACATTGCTCGGACCGAGCAGGAGGTTGCTCGGTCGAGTCAAAGGTTCCTCGGCTGATTGGGGACTAAAAACACACTTCAGCCTCATTTGTACACGACTCGGTCGAGCAGTACGTTACTCGGACCAAGTAGGAGGTTGCTCCGTCGAGTAGGACATCAAAAACAACATTTCGGTCGAGTAGTGCACAGTTCGGACCGAGTAGAATACTGCTCGACCGAGTAGGCTGCTGAGAACAGTTTCAGCACTACACCATCAACTTGTAGAAATTCCCCAAGGCTCATCCGACCTCTGATTTGCACGTTCTTGGTGGCGTTGGAACCGTCTTAAAGTCTATTATCGAGAAAAATATCAAAAAAATAGTGAAAAATCCCATATGATAGAAGATTTAGAAATAGTGGACGGCTATCCTGTTTTCAGCACTTCGGGTCACTCGATTCCTTCGCCGCATCATAGCTCGATCGCGTGACCTTCCCTCTTGCCCCTTCCTTACTCCAGTATTCTTGTTTGGCCCTTGAGCATGTCATCATGAGTCTCATTGGTGCTCTCACGTTGCCGATCATCTTATCGACTCCAAATTGCTCCAATATCGCCCAAATCCCTGAAATGGACATAAACGCTCCGAAAGTCATATTATTCCAAACAATAGCGTAAAAGGGTATGAAATATGTAATTGAGCAATCATTTTGACATGTAATCATATATATATAATGTGAAATATAAGGACACATCAAAATCCCCCCAAGCTTACCTCTTACTCGTCCTCGAGGAAGACTAGTAAGAAGCGAACACGGGAGATGGATACAATGGAGATGTAAGGCGGTGATGTGTAAATGGAAGCAAGGGGTTCAATCTTAAATTCAGAAAATATAAGAAACCAAGATCAAGGTTGTAAAAAATGCTAGGCGATATGCGTTCGGATTGCTAGCGCCCAGAGCATTAATCGGGGATTAATCGTGGATTAATCGGCCTAGGAGAATTGCATTTTTTAATTATTTTATTTATTTTTATATAATATATTTATGTTTATATATATATATAATTTAAAATACTTCAAATATTTAATACATACTAAATCAAATCCAGTTTACCTACTTTAGAGTATTTGTGTGCAACAAAAAAAAATTTAAAAGATACTCTTGTGCAATTAAGCCATTTGCCAAAAACGCCCAGACACCGCCCAGGAACCGCCTAGGAACCGTCCAGAGCGCTCAGACACCATCCAGAACGCTTAGGCGGCTGATTAATCCCAAAAATGCCCAGATTGACCGCCCAGGCCATACTCGGAGCGTTTACTGGCCGCCTAGAGCCTAGGCGCCGCCTAGGCGGCCGCCCAGGCCGATTTTTGGAACATTGCCCAAGATGAAAGATCTCGTGAACACACGTCAATATAAAATTAGAACACATATACACAACAAATACTTAAGTCTCGCTCAAATTAAAATAACGTGGATTTCAATAAATTTAATAAAGTTGATAAGCAATAAAAAGATATTAGAGTTATATCATATCATAGTTTATCATGCAATATACTAAGTTCACAGAAATGAAACCAAAGTTCACAACTCATTCTCTAAGCAGTATAATATGTCATGATCAAACTTTTTCAAGCATGCGTGGTATTTTGTTATACTTCATGGAACGAATTTAGCAAATCCAATCAAGGTAAGGCATCACCACACTACGACCATTTCAAGACTCCCAGAACCCATCAACTTTGCCATGTCTTAGTTTTATAAAGAAATGGAGATAAGGATATGGGATTTTGTAGTTTTGTATTGTTTTTGGCTATATGAAAATTTCATTTGCATTTTTCTTTCTTTGTATACACGAGATAACTCAATATATACAAAAGGTGGCCTATGCATCCCAGACCAGACGATCTTAGGGCATCGGGTTACGAAGAACCCCTAGGGCCTTTTATTCAAGATATTTGTTTGATTTTTGTATTTTTGGGATTTTTGCAAACTCACGTAAACGCGATGGAATGCAAAGCATGATCAAAGATCATTTATTGGCTATTCATGAAAGAAAATGAAAAAGCATAGAATCTAGACAGGGCTCGGTTTCAGGAATCCTAATCATCACTACTTTGGTTGTCGTGGGTTATCCTATCTCTTTTGAATCACTAAACATCCATGAAGCACTAGAATTATCAATCAAATCATGCAAGTGTCAAATAATTTTCAGAGTTGATTCATTCATTTTTAACTTAACTGTTTCGAGAATATGGTTGTGAAACTATGGATTCAACTATGAAAAAGCATATTAACAAAGATTCACTAATCAAGGAATTAAACTCTAATCTAACAGATATCAGAGATTATAAAAAAATCCACGATATTTCATAGAAAATAAAGCATATGAGACATAACTATAAGAGTGAACATGGTTCATATGGAAAATACGAAGTGTGTTTCACGATGAAGCAAAGTGCATGCACTATGCACTCCCCTAAGCTTAAACATCACATTGTCCTCAATGTGTGTATGATATAAATAGAGGACAACGACAAGAAAGGGGGCCACTCAACAAAATGGTCTCTCTCCCCCAAGCTTAAACATCACATAAAAATTAGGGGATGGGTGAAATAAGTGCCAAAATATAGGGGTGAGCATGGATAATAGATAGTTGGTTGGGTGCCAAAGAAAATTTAGCCATCAGATGGGGTGAATTTATTAAACTAAAAAACATTTAAAATCATATACGGTCCTCTCGCTGTCGAGAGGATTCGTGATTATTTAAAGCATAAAATACTACACTACTAGATTGGTACCACCTGTAGAAAAAGACGGGTCCAATATCTTTGTCGGTGTAGGCAGCTGCTTTATCTGCACTTTTCGTGGCTCCACCAGGTGCCTATCTCCACGGGCTCCATCAGATTCCAGCAATGCGGCTCCCAGCATCTCTCCAAGGACTCCACATGTACCCTGCAAGAGACAAGCCGCATCAATCTGATGTGGAATATCTTTCCCCAAAATAAATGTATTCCAGAGAGGGTCATCAACAATAGTATTTAAAATAAAAAATGGTTGACAACACTTCCCTGGAAATAAATCTCTATGCTCGTGCACCACGTCGATCAACTCCTTGTTGTTTTCCTCTGGTTCCTCTGGTAACTCTGGCATAATGGAGTGGGTCTCGTCAGGATGCTTATCATCATCGTCAAATGCATCCCAGCGCACCTCCTGATCATATTCAACAGGGTCCATGTGTGCTAACTCCTCGCCCTCCTCCTCGTATACGTCCCATTGTACCTCTTGATCATATGTATGTGTATCCTGCAAAAGGTGCAGTGAGTCATTGAAATCCGAATCATAATAAACATCATACACGGGAGGGGAATCAAATGTGAAGGGCGAGGAGGTGAAGAGATCTCCCTGAAGGGAAGAAGTAAGCTCGGGTGGGTGGTCCTAAGAGTCAGTGGAAGGAAGAGGTGGATGCAGAAGCTCTGAAGGAGGAGGGTGATGCTTGGGATCCTCATGAATGGATGTGTCCTCGTCCCGACGCATGACCTCATTGGCGAAAGTCTCTAGCTCCGCATGCAATATGTAAAATAAATATAGCTCGGCCTCCTCGCGATGCACTGCTTCGGCCTCCTCCTCGGGTTCCTCTGGTATGGTAGGAAAAGTGAATTTCATCTTCTCCTTTCTACGCCTATGTCTTCGTTTCGGTCTTAGAACTCGAGTCACCTGATTGCATGGCCTGGCCCTCTCAATAGTAGGTACAGGTGGCTTTATGGGCTCATGTATCTCGGCCACAGTATAAAAGTGGGTCTTGTGCCCCTCAACTAGAGCGCAAACTCCATCATCAATTATGCCTGTGGAAGAGATATGATGAGTAATAAAATTTTGAAATCCAAGCTCAAAAGTGTCACCTGCCGTTATCGTTAATGGACCGGTGCATCGAACTACGTCCACGATGCTTCTCAATAAGTACATATATGTGTCCTCCTCTGACAGCTCAGATGTCTCTATTTGTGGAGTGTTAGTGGTGTAAAGATGGATATGATCACCTTTAAGTGAAGCATACACTCCATCTATGATAGTACCTGCATCAGAGACATTAGCCATAACAAAATCGATGAATTCTTGGTCGGATGGTTTACTTATCGTAACGGTTAGCGAACCGGTAGATCGAGCATCATCTATCATTTGCTCCAAGGTTGCTGCCAGCTGCAGATCACTGAACTTCCCCAATTGCATCCGTTTCATAAACTCATGTGAGGGTCCCTTTAGTCTTGCAGCAAAAACATCAAATATCATGGAACCATCCCACTTATGGTTTGACTCTGTATGGAACATCCCTAGCATTCTTTCGAACTTGCGCAATACATCTCTGAAGGACTCTCCATCAGCCTGATAGAATATAGCGAGGTATATATAGGACCGTATAGAACCCGGTCGTGTCTTTGAAAGTACCATCGCTTCATCAATTGTACCTGATCAAGAAAAAATAGACAACCTGGAAAAGACGTCAGTTGTACAAAGAGAGATAAAGATAATAGTAATAGTAGGTGGTGGGAAAAAATCTCTCTGTTTTATTTATTTAAAAAAAAATTTGTTTTTTTTGGATTTTTTTAACGCAAGTTAATCAACCTAATTGTGGTAAATAGATAATATGGCGGAACGCCTCCCCGGCAACGGCGCCATAAACTTGATCGGCCCGGAACTAACTCCGAAACGATGTCGTTTACCGCAAGCGCACTGTATAGTGGCAAGCAGGTATTGAACACGAGGAAGCGGTGCTATACTACCTATCTACTCCTAGGTTGAATTAGACTTGCGGGTTTATTGGTGGATGTGGATTGTGGAGGGTCGTAATGGTGATGGATGCGAAATTCGTGTCACACGATGTCGCAATCAAAGGGCACCACACAAAGAGAAAAGAAGTAAAATACAAAAGATTAGGGCTTAGGGCTCGACACTAGGACCGTCGGATGTCGACACTAGGCTAGGACTCTTACGTTGCATTGGTTTTATTGAGGATTGTAGCATCTATGAAGTGAATTCATGCGTCTGGGCATCATGAATCTAACGTATCGCATTAACCCCGCTCTCACGACAGGTGCATACGATACATGCGTTAAGGATCTACAATAATCTCACCACTCTCGTGGTTCGAATGCTCTCAACTCGTACCACTCTCGTGGGTTAGAGCTTCGAGGTATTTTGGTGGCTCTATTTGACGCAATGGCGGTAGCCGTCAATTAGTGATATAGTTCGTCGGTGGATCCCATCAAGGCACGAGCCGGGCATGGTCACGTGCCTCGGTTTAATCCACTAACTCCCTAATTAAATCCGTAGGATATTCCTTAAGCTAATCGATTCCACCGACCGTGTGCACGATCTCAGTACGAGTTCTCCTAGGGATTTTGATAGATCAACCAAAATACAACCCCATTTATATCCAACGCACCATAAAAATCCCAACTTTGCATTTAAATCCTAAGATCCATGGGCTAATCCCTTAGCCCTAGAAAATACTACTCGAGCATAGCAATATCGGTAGATAATATAACGCTCAAAGATTTCATTGCATGCATCAAGAATGCATAAACGATAATAAATCACAAAGAAATAATAATAGAATTAAAAAGGGAAAAAATACTTATCTTGATACAGAGGAGGGGCCTAGGTGTAGTGCCCTGGGAAGCTACTGCACATGTACTAGAGGGGGGGGTGAATAGTACTTTTAAATAATAAGGAGTGTTATTCCTAATTATCGTGCAATTAACAAACAACAATGCGGAATAACAACAATCAAGAAATAATGCAAACGCAAACACAATGGATTAATGGGTTCGGATCCACCCAAGTCTCCCCGACTTGTTCCCGGTGAACCTACGTCCCAACCACCCGGATCCCTTCCGGATACTTGAGTTAGAAACCCTAACTCAAGATTTCCAATATGAACACTTGCGAAAACCTCACAAGTGCAATCGACCTACAATCGATGACCGTGACTCCCACAACCCGGGATCACGCAAAACCTCTCACAACCGAGAGTATACAATTCAAATATAACTGAAATGAAATGCTTACCAACAAAATACCTATGCCTTGAGATTTCTTACCAAATTAGGGCAAAGAGGATTTTGATGGAGGAAGAGTCACCAAACCCTAGCTTCAAGAAGATGACCAGCAATGGAAGCCTAGGGATGAGATGGATGACCTAGAATCAAGCCCTTGGCTTGGAAGGCTCACAATCAATGAATCTCTCTTGAGGAATAAGAGTGAGGGAGAGATTCTTGAGAATGGGAGAGCTTGAAGATGAGAGTTGAAAACTTCTCTTTGAATCAATAGAACTCTGAAATAGCAGCCTTGGATCCTATGAAATAACCCCTTCAGGTATTTAAAGGATCAAGGGAAAGGGGAGAGAGAAACGTCGCTTTCAAAACTCCAACGGATCTAAATCTGAAGCAGACTAGTCGGTCAAAGAACAACCACTGACCGACTAGTTCATCAACTAGTCGGTCGGTGAGACAACATGGACCGACTAAGAGGTGAACAGTGAACAGATGAAGATTTCAGACCTAGATAACTAGTCGGTCCAAGAAGACATTCTGACCGACTAGTTTCACAACTAGTCGGTCAGTCAGTGAACGTAGACCGACTAAGAGGCAAAGTGAAATAGTTTGAATACACATTGACTTAGTCGGTCCAAGAACAAATGTTGACCGACTAGATTGTCAACTAGTCGGTTACCAAACGTTCTTAGACCGACTAACGATAAACAGTAGCTTAGGAGAAATTTAGCATGTACAGTAAAACACAACTAGTCGGTCAAAGAAGCATCACTGACCGACTAGTTCACAAACTAGTCGGTCGGTGAGTCAACGTAGACCGACTAACTGTAAACAGTAAAGTCCAAGAAATTAAGGAATCAAAATAGTCGGTCCAAGAACAGTTGCCGACCGACTAGATCACCATCTAGTCGGTCAGTACTTGTTCTTGTACCAACTAACATGCACTAGAAGTCCGAATCGAAGAGCGATGCTTCGGTAAAGTTAGAATGGACTTCTACGAAGATCCTAGAGCTACGATATGAGCGTTATGAAGATATAGATGTAAGAATTACTCAAGGCTTAACATTCTATAGAACGAAGCTAAAAGACTATAAAATAAACCTTAGCGATCCGTCTTCAAAGCTTCAATCTTCATTCTCGACTTCAAAGAAGGTACAAAAGCTTCAACGAAGCTTTAGGCATGCGATCACGCGCTTTGAGAAGTCTTGAGACGTCGCTTTGGATGTTCTCGTGAATTTGGCGACGATCTCCATAACTGCGCTCACAAATTGTTAGTTCATGATATATTTATGTTTGCTCATCATCCAAAACCAAATCCGGGGAGTCCAATACTCAACATTCTCCCCCTTTTTGGTGATGACAAACCAACATAAATAATAATCAAAAATAATGAACTAAATGAAATATACTTACTCCCCCTGCATTGATGACACATTAGTTCCATATGAAATAATAAGCACATACATCAAGCAGACGAGGAAAGTAAAAATGCAAATCCAATATTTGAGATTTAGGATTTGTAATCCATTTTTATATCTTAACTCCCCCTGAATCTAACATATCAAATTAGATTCATGGTAAATTATCATTTAGCACATGCCATTATTATGCCATTATTATATCTCTCCCCCTTTGGCATAATCCAAAAAGTGCGGGAGGAAGCCAATGACAATAAATCATGTCCAAATAATCCATTAAGCATGGGAGTCTAAGAATACGACCACGTTTCATATGACACCAAAATAAAATTCGAATAAAATCAAAGCGTGTCAATGAGACCATAGTCGAAAATCGAAAACTTAAATCATCAAAATATCAAATGTAAATTCACTTATTGATGAAATGAATTTACTCTCCAATATCAACATTTATAGCTATTTTAGTGCATGGAAAACAATTCTATGTTTTCATACAACTAAAGCTATTGATTCAAAATAAATCGTCGAGCGACGAAATCAATATCAGAGACATACATAAAATGTGCACAAAGGAATGAACCATCAGAAAAGTGGTGCACATCATAGAATATCAGATGATACAATATCGATCGAAAATGAACATAAAGTAAAAGCACATCAAAACTAAGTGAAGTGTGCAATGAGAAGTGACAATGTGATAAAAGTAATACGAAAATTATCATTATAACTTTTAAAAACATGTCATGCCAAAAATAGATATGAATTTCAAAGCATTTATGGCATTCACAATTCTATCATGCTAGGAGAAACAAAATGATACCAATGTAAAGAAATAGATTTTAACCAAGCATGCATTCAACCCTCATGGATACCAAATGTAATATTATACTTACAACATTAAGCTCCCCCTACATTGGTGCATTACCTAAGCACCATCAACTCCGTTTGAATGAAAGTCTTCCCAAATCGAGGAGTTGGTAGGGTTGGTATCCCACGGTGTATTGAACCTAGAAAACTTCATTTTGGTATCCAAAAACCCTTTTGGATCCAATGGGTTAGACAACAAATTTGAAATACGAAATAAAAAATTATTGTAACCCATAAATTAACATAATCAAAATCAATTTTATAAACATATGCCTTGGTACCCATAACATGATCATAAACTCATGGTACCAAGCAATGAAGGGTTAAAGGAACTAACCCTTCGGAAACCAAGTCCAAGAGGAACTTGACTTTCCAACATAATCATCATTCAAAATAACATCATTAATATAGGATTGCACATAAACATTCATAGCATCATCGCTAGTGTTCTTGGGACCCCAAATAGTGTACATTTTGGGAATCCTCTTCCTAGTGGTTGCATGCACAAAAGGTTGATTTCTATGCGGTGCATGTGGCCTAGGAGCATGAGATGTGTATGCATGAGGATGATTATGAGAGAGGGCATTCACATGTGGATTAGATGTGTGAACATAAGCATTAGGATGTGCATGAGCATGATTACGTGCATGTGGGTGTCTCATATGAGTGTTAGCACGTGCTCGTGGGTGCGGAGTATAAAAATCATCATTAATATTAGCATGCACCGGTGGAGTAGGATGTGTGTTCCTACGTGGCATAGCATGTGAGTACAAAAATGCATGACCCATCTTTGGAGGTCTACCCAAAGTGGGTTTCTTTCCAATCGGGGGTGTGTACGAAGTGGAAGCACCATTGGTAGGAGAACTACCAATGAGGTGTTTGCTCCCACTCGTCGAGGCATCGGATGTCGGCCTAACAAAGGTGGTAGGCGATTTGGATGAGTCTTCCATCTTATACCCCAAGCCAATGTGGTGTTTGGCCGGAAGTAAGTCATTTAGGATATTATCCAAATGGCCCTTACCTTTATTGAAATCATTGATACGGCCTAACGTGCACTCATACTTCTCTTTGAGAGAATGCAAAGAAGCATCCAAAGTGGATACTTGCGATGTGAGTGCATAAACACGTGATTTGAGATTCTTATTCTCAATACTCAAAGTTGAGTTTTGAGACGTCAAATCCGCTATCACATGTTCATCCGAATCCTCAACACAAACATGCTCAAGTTGAGATTTGAGGGACTTCACCTCATTTCTCAACAAGCCATTATGAGTAAGCAAACTTGCTTTCTCATTGGCGAGAGTCTCAACAATGGTGTCATTGTTGGTGATGGTAGACTTAGGAGAGGTTTGGAGGCTAACAAGTTCATTTTTGGTCTTATTATATCTATCTACTAATTTAGTAAATTTAGACCAAATTTCTTGGTTTGCTAACCTCATTTCATCAATAGTAGGTTCTCCGTTTTCATTCTCGCTACCATCCTCGCTTTCATCCTCGCTATCATCGAAGGAGGACTTTCGATCTTTTGCCTCATTAGCCATGAAGCAAAGTTTTGCTTTCTCCACTCTTCCATCATCCGACTCTCCACTTGAGGAATCCTCTTCGGAGTCGGTGAATGTTCCAACAAGTCCTTTCTTGTACTTTCTCGACTTGTCGTACTTTGATGCTTTCCCCTTCTCCTTGTGTTTGTAGAGAGGACAATCCGGTTTGATGTGTCCTGGCTTGTTGCATTTATAACACACGGGAGTAGAAGCATTAGTCGAACTAACTTTAGATTTATTCAAAGATATACCTTCTCGGAGGAATCGATCGAACTTCCTTGCCATACGGGCAATGGATTCTATGTCCAATTCATCTTCCGATTCTTCATCATCGGTAGATGGAGCGGCCTTGAAGGCAATCGTCTTTTTCTTTGGCTCATCTTGCTTCAAGTACGCTTTCATCTTTTCCTTCATTCGGATCTTACTATCCTTGCGTACCTCGTAAGACAACAAGGTACCCATTAGTTGTACGACGGTATATTTATTCATGTCGTTACCTTCCTCGATGGCGAAGGTACGCTTTTCCCAATGTGATGGAAGACCGTCGATAATCTTCGCGACTTTCTCCTTTTGGGTATAGACCTTCCCAAGAGCTTCCAAGTGATGGGGGAATATTGAAGGTTGTTCTAGATGGTGATTGGAATCAAAGAGACCTTTTCGATTCTAGAACAACATCTTCAATATTTTTCGAAAGTAACTTATCAAATATAATATAATTTCAAGTGGGAGTTATATTTTAAGAATTTTATGCAATATGTTTTTGATCGAACCTTCGGTTTTTATGTCTTTTGCAGCATTTTAAAAGTAAAATGTCTTCCGCTTCAAAGAATATCGTCGCTGAGTTAAACAAAGGTGAAAAACTCAACGGCGATAATTACAAACTTTGGTCCATCAAGATACAATACGTTCTAGAGGAGCAAGAAGTGCTCGAAACTCTAAAGAACGTTATGATTGAACCTGAGTTGGGCACTACGGCCCAACACCGACGAGACAAGGAAGCTTTTGATTCTTGGTCTCGGAAGAACAAGATAGCGCGCATTACGTTATTAAGCAGTATGGCTGATGACATAATGCGCATCTTCCGAGAACATGACCTAGCCATGGACATATGGTCCAAGCTAGAGGAGAAGTTCGGTGGCACATCGGTGTCCAAACTTCACGCCTTAACTATAAAGTTCGATACATATAAGAAACGTCCAGATCATTCCATGGGGAAACATCTGCGACATATGGCGAACCTTATATCAGAGTTAAAGGACGCAGGTCATGTGCTCACAGATGAGCAACAAATCCAAGCAGTCATACGTTCCCTACCAAATGGGTGGGACCAAATGAAGATGCATCTCACTCACAATGAGAGCATCAAGACCTTCAGCGATGTTTCCAAGCACCTCGAATTAGAGGAAGAGCGGCTTGCGGCTGCCAAGCCAAGTGCAGAAGTGCACATGGTTGCTAGTTCCTCACACGGGGGAAAGAAAAGGAAAAATCGTTCGAAGTTCACTAATGAACGTAATAAGCAACCTGAGTCTACCAAGAAACCCAAACATAAGGGTGGGCACAAGAAATGGCACAAGAAGAAAGACTTGAAGAGGATCAAGTGCTTCAAGTGCAACAAGCTCGGTCACTATGCTCGTTCGTGTACGAGTGGAGGTGACAAGGTAACTTGTAAATATACTAGTTACATATGTGTTTCTAGTTCAATATTTCTTGTGGAATCTAATCCATTTTGGATAATTGATTCAGGTGCCACCGACCACATAGCAAGGGACAGACGGTCCTTCGTGGAGTATCACCGAATACCCCAAGGAACGAAGTGGATCTATGTAGGAAACAACACACGTGTTGAAGTGAAAGGCGTTGGGACTTGCAAGCTAGTCTTGGACAACGGCCGCACTCTCCTACTTCATGATGTCCTCTTCGCTCCAGATATTCGAAGGAATATAATTTCTGTGGTTGTATTAATGGGTCTTGGCTATAACTGGTTTTTTCATGATTGTAATGTGGACTTAAGTTGTAATAATACTCTTATTGGTACTGGGTTTGTATTTAAAGGATTTATTGTAATGAGTACAATGTATGATTCCTCATGTAATGAAAATTTCCTTATTGCAAATTCTAAGACTTATGAGTCTGATGTGAATTGTTGGCACGCAAGGCTTGGTCATATTGGACCAACGCGTATGGATAGACTCGCCAAACGTGGTCTTCTATCCAATGTTTCAAAGGTTGAAATGTCGACCTGCGAACATTGCCTTGTGGGGAAATCTTGTCGCAAGCCGTTTGGAACCGGCACAAGGGCCGAGGTTCCATTACAGCTTATCCATTCGGACATATGTGGTCCGATGAATGTCAAGATAAGACGCGGAAAGTCCTATTTCATCACTTTTATTGATGATTTTACCCGATTCGGACATATCTATTTGATATCCCACAAAAGTGAAGCTTTGGCTTGCTTTAAAAACTATATGAGTTTAGTGGAGAATCAATTAGATCGCAAGATTAAGGTCTTGCGAACCGATAGGGGCGGTGAATATCAATCAATAAGTTTTAAGGAACTCTGTGATGAAAAAGGCATAGTACATCAGGTAACTATGCCTTATACTCCTCAACAAAACGGTGTTGCAGAAAGGAGAAATAGGACTTTAATGGAAATGGTCCGTTCAATGATGGCGCAAGCTAACTTGCCAATCACCTTTTGGGGAGATGCATTATTGACGGCCACTTTCATTTTAAACCGTGTACCCTCGAAATCAGTTAGCTCCACTCCTTATGAGTTGTGGAACCAAAGGTCTCCTGACTTAAACATTTTGAAACCTTGGGGTTGTGCATCCTACGCACATATTTCCTCCCATAAGTATGGCAAACTTGGGCCAAGGGGAAGGAAATGTATCTTTATACGATACGCAGAAAACTCCAAAGGTTATGTTTTTGTTAGTCAGGAAGACAATGGTGGGCTAATTGAGTTTGAGTCGAGGGATGTCACTTTCTTGGAAAACGAGTTTCCAAGACAGGGCGAGATAAGTCAGGACTTGTCTCTATTTGAGATTTATGATCAAGAAGGATTACCTCATTCGAGTGGGAGAATTCTTGGTGAAAATGAAAATACGTTTCAACCTTCACCAATGGATTATACGAATGACGATTATCCTATTCCATACGGGAATAATGATCCAAGTGGGAGCAATTCTAACGACATTCCAAGTGGGAGTGATATTAGAATTGATCTAAATTCAAATCAACAAGGACTTGAAGAATCTCAAATACGACGTAGTAGTCGTACAAGGTTGGCTCCTCTAAGATTTGAGGATGAATTTCAGCAAACCTTTATGACTTTACTACAAGAAGATGACGAGCCTGCTACTTTCAAACAGGCCGTATCTTGCCCTGCTAAAGACAAATGGATGGAAGCGATGCAAGAGGAATTAGAATCCATGAAAGTTAACCAAGTCTGGGACTTAGTTGACTTACCCAGAGGACGTAGAGCTATTGGGAACAAATGGGTTCTCAAGATCAAGCATAAGGCTGATGGCTCTATTGACAGATATAAAGCTCGCCTTGTCGCGAAAGGTTTTACACAACAGGAAGGGATAGACTACGAAGAGACCTTCTCACCTGTTGTTCGTTTTACCTCAATTCGCCTGATTCTGGCAATGGTAGCTTGCTTAGACCTCGAATTACATCAAATGGATGTAAAGACTGCTTTTCTCAATGGAGAATTGGACGAGGAGATCTATATGGAACAACCAACAGGGTTTGTAAAAGAAGGAAACGAACATAAGGTTTGTAAACTTCTTAAATCCATATATGGTCTTAAACAATCCTCGAGGCAGTGGTATATACGATTTCAAGAGGTTGTCTTATCAAATGGATTTTCCATGCTTGATGAAGATAACTGTGTATATATCAAGAGGAATAAGAACAAGTATGTTATTATGTCTCTATATGTAGATGACATCTTAATAGCCGGAAATGACAAGGGCTTTGTGATGGATATCAAGGCTTGGCTTTCATCAGTTTTTGAGATGAAAGACATGGGAGAAGCCGCATATATCCTTGGAGTTAAGATTTCAAGGAATCGTTCGAAGAAACTTCTTTCTATTTCACAGGAGACTTATAAAAAGAAGGTTCTAGAACGTTTTAATATGCAGGACTGCAAGTCCATTGATACTCCAATAAGCAAGTGCGACAATTTATGTCTGAAATCATGTCCGAAGAACCAAAAAGAGAAGGAGATTATGGAAAAAGTTCCATATTCCAGTGCAGTTGGTAGTCTAATGTACGCTATGATGTGTACAAGACCGGACATCTGTTTTGCCGTTGGAATGGTAAGTCGTTACCAATCCAACCCAGGGCAAGTACACTGGAAAGCGGTTAAGAGGATAATGCGGTATCTCAAAGGAACTGCAGACTTTGCTTTATGCTATCAAGGAGATGCCTTGAGGCTCGAAGGCTACACTGATGCTGATTGGGCAGGTGATCTCGATGAACGACGATCGACCTCAGGATATGTTTTTCTACTCGGATCTGGTGCAATATCCTGGAGTAGCAAGAAACAATCCTGCATCGCACTTTCAACCATGGAAGCCGAGTTTGTAGCATTTAGCATGGCAGTTCAAGAGGCTGTTTGGCTTAGGAAGTTCTTAGACAGGCTAATTAATTCAAGTGACTCAGGTGCTGTACCTATACACAGCGACAGTCAAGCATCTATAGCCTATGTCAAAGATCCGAAATTCCATTGTAAGACCAAACACATAGATATCCGCTACAAATTTGCAAAAGACTATGATAAGACCAAGAAGGTAGACATAAGGTACATATCTACGCATGAGATGATAGCGGATCCGCTTACAAAGGCGATCCCCAGAGATGTGTTTTACAAACACTTATCATCTCAAGGATTGCGTAAGAGCTGAGTTGTACCAATGTAAATTCCCATGTCTGTAAATGATCAAAATTAATAAAAGAATAAGTTCTTTTTCAAACATTGCATATGAATTTCTTAAGAAATGTTTGTGTACATTTTTGAAATCTCAGCTGAATTGTGTGTATGTCGGACAGATTAAGGTTGGCTCTCTCACATGAGCAACCGCCTTATCTTATCAGATGGATAAGATAGAGATGAGACTAGTTTAAAGTCAAAATCATTAGACGAATGATTTAGAGTCATGACTTAAACAAGATAGTCGAATGAAAGATCTGCATCATATGGATGCTTACAAAAGATCTGAGATCTGTATCACAAGGATATTTGAAAGAGATCTCATATGATTTTTTCCTATCTGTCTTATGCAGGATGAGAGTCCGTGAATATTTCACGAGTAGTAAGGGGACACAAAAAGATAGTCACTGTGGTGTCTGATCTTTTCATCCGTACAACATCATTAAGACATACTCTCCCTAGGAAAGGAGTGATGTTGTAATACGTGTTCATACCACGTATGCATTTCGACCACTGAGTTAGTAGCAATAGTGTTTGCTATTATGTGAGACTCAAAGGCCATATGGGTCTTTACTCTTACCCTCAAGGACTCCAATTGGTTCCTTTAGATTTGACGAAATGATCGCTATCTTAGCGTGTTACTTATGAGCTATGATAATTCGGCTCGGCGGGGCACGTTAGAAAAGCGAGTCTAGTCAAGATCAGAAGGTTCGCAAGAAGAGGAAGATTGATTTCATATTCGCATTTGGACTTTAATGATTCAAAGCTGGCCAGCCAATTGTAATCCAGATGGGATTCAATTGTTGAATATAAAGTATAAGAAATGTGAAGAAATAATCTAGGGTAAAGCATGCGTTGAACTACTCAACTTTGCACCTTCGAGGTCGTTGTGTATCTCTAACAAGTGCACAACAACAGACTCTACGCGCATGACGGTCGCACGGTCTATTTCTCGGTATGATAGATGAAAGAACTAAGGGAAAGACGTTCTCTTACAATCCCCTCAAGTGTGAGTGGGAGATGTTGGATATGGAAGACGTTTGTACACCCTTGTGGGGGATGTACGAGGGAATACGGACCTCGAACGTCGCGTACACGAAGTCGTGTACAAAGGGAATCTGTTCCCTTGCGGAGAGGATCTCTGGATGAGTGGGAAAGTCGCATTATATATGCATAAGTGCATGCGACATATGGCTAATAAAGGGGGAATATCTTAAGCTTATGTTGTACCATGCATATGGTACAACTTAAGCTTATAATGTGCCATGTATCATGGTACACCTTAATTAAGTTGTTCCAAAGGAACAACTTACCCTAAAATAACTACCTTGGGGGCTATAAATAAGACCCAAGGGTAAGCCATTTCTTACACCATTTGCATGAAATTCATGCATGCATCTTCATCCTAGCGAAGCTCTGCAGAAATCCTTTCTCTCCCTCTTATCCAAGTTCTTAATCTAAAGTAGAGATTTAGATTGTGGATTAGTAGCCTTACTCCGTTCGTGAGAAGACTCGATCCGTCGTGGCGAATCCGAAGGCGAAGTTCGTAGACTACCGTGCCGCATACGCAAGCGTAAGTCTAAACTTCATGTTATCGATCCTAACTCTGTTTTAGACAGGATCCTACAGTTTGATATATCCACGAAGCGAGCGTAATATTCCTTCATGGTTTCGCCCTGCTCCATATGAAACAACTCAAATTCTTTATTAGCAACGACGAGTTTAGAATCTTTTACCGTACTCGATCCTTCGTGCAATATGAGGAGTTGGTTCCATATTTGATATGCACTCTTACATGTGCATATCTTGTTGAAGTCCTCGGGCTCCAACGCACAATTCAAGGCATTCATTGCCTTGGCATTGGCTACTTCCGCGGCGACCTCCGCGGGAGTCCACTTCGCAAAATCTTCTTCGGAAGGCTCGACATACTCCGTCATGGTGGCTCTCCATAGTGAAGCGCTCCGGAGGAAAATTTGCATCCGGCATTTCCAGTACCCATAGTTGGTACCGTTGAAGTGTGGAGGCCTGACTGAGGATAGTCCTTCCATAACTGAAGAAGCTCCATCGCGGTTCCTGAAGACGTTGTAGTCGTTGTTCGTCATAGCTTTGAACTTAGGCTATGTGTAGATTTGAACTTGGCTCTGATACCAATTGTAGTGCCCTGGGAAGCTACTGCACATGTACTAGAGGGGGGGGGTGAATAGTACTTTTAAATAATAAGGAGTGTTATTCCTAATTATCGTGCAATTAACAAACAACAATGCGGAATAACAACAATCAAGAAATAATGCAAACACAAACACAATGGATTAATGGGTTCGGATCCACCCAAGTCTCCCCGACTTGTTCCCGGTGATCCTACGTCCCAACCACCCGGATCCCTTCCGGATACTTGAGTTAGAAACCCTAACTCAAGATTTCCAATATGAACACTTGCGAAAACCTCACAAGTGCAATCGACCTACAATCGATGACCGTGACTCCCACAACCCGGGATCACGCAAAACCTCTCACAACCGAGAGTATACAATTCAAATATAACTGAAATGAAATGCTTACCAACAAAATACCTATGCCTTGAGATTTCTTACCAAATTAGGGCAAAGAGGATTTTGATGGAGGAAGAGTCACCAAACCCTAGCTTCAAGAAGATGACCAGCAATGGAAGCCTAGGGATGAGATGGATGACCTAGAATCAAGCCCTTGGCTTGGAAGGCTCACAATCAATGAATCTCTCTTGAGGAATAAGAGTGAGGGAGAGATTCTTGAGAATGGGAGAGCTTGAATATGAGAGTTGAAAACTTCTCTTTGAATCAATAGAACTCTGAAATAGCAGCCTTGGATCCTATGAAATAACCCCTTCAGGTATTTAAAGGATCAAGGGAAAGGGGAGAGAGAAACGTCGCTTTCAAAACTCCAACGGATCTAAATCTGAAGCAGACTAGTCGGTCAAAGAACAACCACTGACCGACTAGTTCATCAACTAGTCGGTCGGTGAGACAACATGGACCGACTAAGAGGTGAACAGTGAACAGATGAAGATTTCAGACCTAGATAACTAGTCGGTCCAAGAAGACATTCTGACCGACTAGTTTCACAACTAGTCGGTCAGTCAGTGAACGTAGACCGACTAAGAGGCAAAGTGAAATAGTTTGAATACACATTGACTTAGTCGGTCCAAGAACAAATGTTGACCGACTAGATTGTCAACTAGTCGGTCACCAAACGTTCTTAGACCGACTAACGATAAACAGTAGCTTAGGAGAAATTTAGCATGTACAGTAAAACACAACTAGTCGGTCAAAGAAGCATCACTGACCGACTAGTTCACAAACTAGTCGGTCGGTGAGTCAACGTAGACCGACTAACTGTAAACAGTAAAGTCCAAGAAATTAAGGAATCAAACTAGTCGGTCCAAGAACAGTTGCCGACCGACTAGATCACCATCTAGTCGGTCAGTACTTGTTCTTGTACCAACTAACATGCACTAGAAGTCCGAATCGAAGCGCGATGCTTCGGTAAAGTTAGAATGGACTTCTACGAAGATCCTAGAGCTACGATATGAGCGTTATGAAGATATAGATGTAAGAATTACTCAAGGCTTAAAATTCTATAGAACGAAGCTAAAAGACTATAAAATAAACCTTAGCGATCCGTCTTCAAAGCTTCAATCTTCATTCTCGACTTCAAAGAAGGTACAAAAGCTTCAACGAAGCTTTAGGCATGCGATCACGCGCTTTGAGAAGTCTTGAGACGTCGCTTTGGATGTTCTCGTGAATTTGGCGACGATCTCCATAACTGCGCTCACAAATTGTTAGTTCATGATATATTTATGTTTGCTCATCATCCAAAACCAAATCCGGGGAGTCCAATACTCAACACTAGGGCATAGCCAAACTCCCCAAAAGATCGTCTCCACAAAAGCCTAAGAAATATCTAAAAATTCTCTTCTCAAAAGTATACAAAAATCTCTCCCTAAAAATTCCTACAGAACTCTCTACATAGCCCTCTACCCAACTCTGTACAGAAATCCTTTCAGCGGCTCCCCAGAATCACCCAAAAAAACTCACAATCGTCCCAAAAATCCGGGCGCAGATCAGAAGAATGGGCACACAGTGACTCAGTCTGAGCACAAAGCAGCTCGGTCGAGTCGTTCGGCAGCTCGGTCGAGTCGTTCGTGTTGGATATGGATGACGTGTGTACACCCTTGTAGGGGATGTACGAGGGAATACGGACCTCGAACGTCGCGTACACGAAGTCGTGTGCAAAGGGAATCTGTTCCCTTGCGGAGAGGATCTCTAGATTAATGGGAAAGTCGCATTATATGTGCATAAGTGCATGCGACATATGGCTAATAAAGGGGTAATATCTTAAGCTTATGTTGTACCATGCATATGGTACAACTTAAGCTTATAATGTGCCATGTATGATGGTACACCTTAGTTAAATTGTTCCAAAGGAACAATTACTCCTAAAATAACTACCTTGGGGGCTATAAATAAGACCCAAGGGTTAGCCATTTCCTTACACTTTTGCATGGTATTCTTGCCTTGCATTTCATTCTAGCGAAGCTCTGCCGAAATCCTTCCTCTCTCTTTATCCAAGTTCTTAATCTAAAAGTAGATATTTAGATTTTGGATTTAGTAGCCTTACTCCGTTCGTGAGAAGACTCGATCCGTCGTGGCGAATCTGAAGGCGAAGTTCTGTGACTACCGTGCCGCATACGCAAGCGTAAGTCTCAACTTCATTTATCGATCCTAACTCTGTTTTTGACAGGATCCTACATTTGTATCAGAGCCATACGGGTTCGCCCGGGTCAAACCGTCGTCCCGTCAAAACTATGAACGAGTCGTTGTCTTTTTCACGAATGGGTATCCTACCATTACGGATATGGTAGGAACGCTTCGTGACGGAGAGAACGCAGCGGTTGTTCTTTTCACGTTAGGGTCTTCTGTCATTACGGATATGGCAGGAACTCTCCGTGACAGGAAGAACCGACCGTTCATATCGTCAAACTCGCTCTCTTCATGGATGCTGAGTCTCCATTCATAGGGAATGGGCGCTCTCTTCATGTGGAGCGCGTAGTTTACGAATTTTTGGAGTGGGTTAATTTTTGGCATACGACCATTGGAGGCTAACTACTTCCTCGACGAACAGGTGCTTCACCGGAGAAGAAGATGGTGGTTATTCCCATCGGGGAAGATGAATTTTAGTGCATGTGCACCATGGCCAAATGGGCTATAAAGGCCATGCACCCCCCTCCCCATGCGGAGGGGGTTGGCTACGGCCAAAAGCCACCACGGCCAACCCTCCGACACGGTGTGCGGCAACCCCATGAAGGGGGGAGACCGGCAATGGCCAAAGGGCCATGGCCGGTCAAGGCCAATAAGCCATGGCAGAGGGGCCTCTGGGGCCTCTGGCAGAGGCCCGGCCGGTCAAGGCCAATAAGCCATGGCAGAGGGGCCTCTGGGGCCTCTGGCAGAGGCCCGGCCGGCCTCTGGCAGAGGCCCGGCCGGCCTCTGGCAGAGGCCCGGCCGGCCTCTGGCAGAGGCCCGGCCGGCCTCTGGCCGAGGCCCGGCCGGCCTCTGGCCGAGGCCCGGCCGGCCTCTGGCCGAGGCCCGGCCGGCCTCTGGCCGAGGCCCGGCCGGCCTCTGGCCGAGGCCCGGCCGGCCTCTGGCCGAGGCCCGGCCGGCCTCTGGCCGAGGCCCGGCCGGCCTCTGGCCGAGGCCCGGCCGGCCTCTGGCCGAGGCCCGGCCGGCCTCTGGCCGAGGCCCGACCGGCCCTGGCACCGGCTGCCGCAGGCCGCCCCTGGCCGGCCAGGGCAGAGGCCCTTGGCCAGCCTCGGCCAGGGCAGGGGCCCTGGCCGGGAGTGATGAAGACCAATTTTTTGGTCGACCAATTTGGGTGTTTTGGTCGACCAATCCGGCATAAGGTCTTGGTCGATCACGAACTTGCCGACTAGCCCATACGGGGTGTCAAAAGGCCTTGGTCAAACACGAATGTGCCGACTAGCCCATACGGGGCTAACATTTTAAAAAAGTTTTTCCTTGGGCTCTACTCCTTGAAGATTAGCCATAGTGCTCTACTTCATGCGAGATTAGCCATGTCATTGTGCTCTACTCTACGGAGATTAGCCAATGTACTTATGACATTGTGCTCTACTCTAGGAGATTAGCCAATGTATTTCAAATTTTTGAAAAAGGTGTTTTCAAATAGGTTATGTCCCGTCCTTAATCGGGATAGCGCAATTTAGAATTCCAAGTCCTACCACGATCCGGCCATGGTTATCTAACCCATGGGTGTGTAGAACAGGTCTCGTGGCTTGGCAATTGTTGCGCTAAAATTCTTTGCGCAAACTCTCACCTATTCCATTTTGACTGATATGTTTTTCAAAGGTATTTTTCCGCTGCTGGTACCATACGGGTATTAATTCTGATTTCTTTTTACATGAGACAAGTAAGAGGGATAATTTGAAAGTTACATCTAGATGGTAGTTGGGAACGTAGTGAACTTCTCGATTCTAGAGTAACATTTCAGCTTATCCAAGGAACTTATCAAGTGTTTAAAGAATCGAAACTTTATGCATAGAATTTTGATCGTGTTTTTCATTTTCTTTGCAGTTTTTTGATTCGAATATGTCTACCGCTTCTAAGAACATTGTCACCGAGCTTAACAAAGGTGAGAAGCTCAACGGCGACAATTATAAACTATGGTCAATAAAAATCCAATATGTTTTGGAGGAGCAAGATGTGCTTGAAACACTCCAAAACATAATGGAAGAACCTGAGTTGGGCAATACGGCCCAACACAAGAGGGACCGAGAAGCTTATGAGACTTGGACTCGAAAGAACAAAATAGCATGTATTACGTTACTGTCCGCAATGGACAATGACATAATGCGTCTATTTCGGGAATTCGACCTAGCCAAAGACATATGGTCTGGGCTAGAAATAAAGTTTGGTGGAACTTCGGTAACCAAACTCCGCTCCTTAAATATTCAATTTGACTCATACAAAATGCGACGAGATCAATCTATGAAAAAGCATCTTCGCCACATGGCGAATCTCATAGCTGAATTAAAGGATGCGGGTCTTACGCTGTCTGACGAACAGCAGATCCAAGCAGTCATTCGTTCACTCCCAGATAGCTGGGATAACATGAAAATGCACCTCACTCATAATGAGTGCATTAAAACTTTAAGCGATGTATCCAAACACCTCGAACTCGAGGAAGAGCGGATTCAAGCCGTAAAACCTAGTGCCGAAGTGCACATGGCCGCTAGTTCCTCACATGGAGGAAAGAAGCGAAAGGATAAACGCTTAAGGTTTGTGAACGAACGAAAGCAAGAACCGGAAACCTCAAAGAAGACTAAGAACAAAAAGTGGCAAAAGAATGAGCACTCAAAGAAGAAAAACTTGAAGAAGATCAAGTGCTTTAAGTGCAACAAGTACGGTCACTTCGCCCGTACATGTACGGATGGAAGTGATAAGGTAACTTGTAGGACTAGTTACATATGTGTTTCCAGTTCCATGTTTCTTGCTGAATCTAACTATTTTTGGTTGATTGATTCAGGGGCCACAGACCACGTAGCGAAGGACAGAAGGTTCTTCGTAGAGTATCGAAGGATAACTCAAGGAACAAAGTGGATATACGTCGGCAACAACACTCGTGTTGAAGTCAAAGGCGTCGAAACATGCAAGCTAGTTCTCGACAACGGCCGGACTATATTATTGCACGACGTCCTCTTTGCTCCAGATATTCGAAGGAATATCGTATCTGTGGTCATGTTAATGTCTTTAGGTTATGAATGGAGGTTCTATGAACAAAAGGTTGACCTTGTTTGTAATAGTTCTTTAATTGTGTCGGGTAATGTTTGTAATGGATTGATTGTTTTGAACACTATGTATGATGATTCTTCTTCTATTAATGAAAGTTTCCATTTGACAAATGCTTCTAATTCTGAATCTGAGATCATTTGTTGGCATGCAAGACTTGGTCACATTGGACCAACTAGAATGGATAGACTTGCCAAAAGTGGCTTGCTATCTAATGTTTCAAAAGTTGAAATGTCAACTTGTGAACATTGTCTTGTAGGGAAAACTAGTCGCAAGCCGTTTGGAACTGGTACAAGGGCCGAAGTTCCATTACAGCTTATCCATTCGGACATTTACGGTCCAATGAATGTTAAGACAAGACGCGGGAAGTCCTATTTCATCACCTTCATTGATGACTTCACCCGTTTCGGTCACATTTATTTGATTTCCCACAAACATGAAGCTTTATCTTGCTTCAAAAACTATATGAGTTTAGTGGAAAATCAACTAGATCGCAAGATAAAGGTCTTGAGAACCAATCGGGGTGGAGAATATCAATCAACGAGTTTTAAGGAACTCTGTGATGAAAAAGGCATAGTTCATCAAATAACTATGCCTTATACTCCGCAACAAAACGGTGTTGCGGAAAGAAGAAATAGGACATTGATGGAAATGGTCCGATCAATGATGTCTCAGGCAAATTTGCCCATCACCTTTTGGGGTGATGCATTATTGACGGTAGCATTCATCTTAAACCGTGTACCCTCGAAGTCGGTAAGTTCTACTCCTTATGAGTTGTGGAACAATAGAACTCCAGACTTAAGCATTATAAAACCTTGGGGTTGTGCCTCTTACGCACATTTATCCTCTCACAAATATGGCAAACTTGGGCCACGTGGGAGGAAGTGTATCTTCATCCGATACGCTGAAAACTCCAAAGGATATGTTTTCGTCGGTCAAGAGGACAATGGGGGTCTAATAGAATTCGAATCGAGGAATGTTGTCTTCTTGGAAAACGAGTTTCCAAGACAGGGTGAGATAAGTCAAGACTTATCCTTGTTTGAGACTTGGGATCAAGAAGGATTGGAACGTTCGAGTGGGAGAATCCTTGGTGAAGAAGAAAATACGTTTCAAACTTCACCAATGGATGATACGAACGATACCAATCCTATTCCGAGTGGGAGTGATGTTATTCCAAGTGGGAGTGATGTCATTCCAAGTGGGAGTGATCAAACTCAAGCAAGACGTAGTAATCGAACGAGGCTAACACCTCTGAGATTTGAGGATGAATTTCCTCAAACATTCATGACATTACTACAAGATGATGACGAACTTGCAAATTTCAAACAGGCCGTCACATGCACTGCTAAAGATAAATGGATAGCGGCGATGGAAGAAGAACTTCAATCCATGAAAACAAACCAAGTCTGGGACTTGGTTGATTTACCTAAGGGACGTAGAGCCATTGGGAACAAGTGGGTTCTCAAAATAAAGCAAAAGGCTGATGGCTCCATCGAGAAATATAAAGCTCGCCTTGTTGCGAAAGGTTTCACACAACATGAAGGAATAGACTATGAAGAGACTTTCTCTCCTGTCGTGCGTTTTACCTTCATTCGCTTAATTCTGGCAATGGTGGCTTGTTTGGACCTCGAGTTACATCAGATGGATGTAAAGACTGCTTTTCTTAACGGGGAACTAGATGAGGAGATCTACATGGAACAACCAAACGGGTTCGTACAAGAAGAAAACAAACATAAGGTTTGTAAACTTCGTAAATCCATATATGGTCTTAAACAATCCTCAAGGCAGTGGTATATGCGCTTTCAAGAAGTCGTTTTGTCGTATGGTTTCTCCATGCTCGACGAAGACAACTGCGTATACATTAAGAGAATTAAGAACAAGTATGTAATTATGTCTCTTTATGTGGATGACATACTTATAGCCAGAAATGATAAGCGTCTTATCATGGATATCAAAGCTTGGCTTTCATCTGTCTTTGAAATGAAAGACATGGGTGAAGCTGCATATATACTTGGGGTTAAGATCTCAAGGAATCGTTCCAAGAAACTTCTTTCTCTCTCTCAAGAGACATATATAAAGAAAGTTTTAGAACGGTTTAATATGCAGGACTGCAAGCCAATTGATACTCCAATAAGCAAAGGCGAGGGTCTATGTTTGGAGATGTGTCCCAAAGATCCAAAAGAAAAGAAAGCTATGGAAAAGGTTCCATACTCCAATGCTGTCGGGAGTCTGATGTACGCCATGATGTGTACCAGACCGGACATTTGCTATGCTGTTGGTATGGTAAGCCGTTACCAATCCAACCCAGGACAGGCACACTGGAAAGCGGTGAAGAGGATATTAAGGTACCTCAAAGGGACTACGGACTATGCGTTGTGCTATCAAGGCAATACCTTGAGACTCGAAGGCTATACCGATGCTGGTTGGGCAGGTGATCTCGATGAGCGAAGATCTACCTCAGGCTTTGTTTTCTTGCTCGGGAATGGTGCAATATCCTGGAGCAGCAAGAAGCAAACCTGCATCGCCCTATCAACCATGGAAGCCGAATTCGTAGCATTCAGCATGGCGGTCCAAGAAGCTGTTTGGCTTAGGAAATTCTTAGACAGGCTGACGAATGCCACTGACTCGAGCACTGTTCCTATATACAGTGATAGTCAAGCCTCGATTGCCTATGTCAAAGATCCTAAATTTCATTGTAAGACCAAACACATTGATATTCGATTCAAGTTTGCGAAGGACTATGACAAACGGAAGGAAGTAGACATAGGATACATATCCACGCATGAGATGATAGCGGATCCCCTTACTAAGGCGATCCCCAGAGATGTGTTCTACAAACACTTATCATCTATGGGAATGCGTAGGTGCTGAGCTGTATCATGTAATATTTCCCATGTCTATAGAAGATCAAAGTTTAATAAAAGGAAGAAGTTCTTTTATATATTGCATACAAGTTTCTTACAAATGATTTTATACATTTGTGTTTAAGTCTCAGCTATTTTATTGTGTGTATGTCGGACAGATTAAGGTTGGCTCTCTCACATGAGCAACCGCCTTATCTTATCAGATGGATAAGATAGAGATGAGACTAGTTTAAAGTCAAAATCATTAGACAAATGATTTAGAGTCGTGACTTAAACAAGATAGTCGAATGAAAGATCTGCATCATATGGATGCTTGCAAAAGATCTGAGATCTGTATCACAAAGATATTTAAAAGAGATCTCATAGGATTTTTTAAATCCTATCTGTCTTATGCAGGATGAGAGTCCGGGAATATTTCATGGGTAGTAAGGGGACTCAAAAGATAGGCACTGTGGTGTCTGATCTTTCATCCGTACAACATCATTAAGACATACTCTCCCTGGGAAAGGAGTGATGTTGTAATACGTGTTCATACCACGTATGCATTTCGACCACTGAGTTAGTAGCAATAGAGTTTGCTATTATGTGAGACTCAAAGGCCATATGGGTCTTAAATCTTACCCTCAAGGACTCCAATTGGTTCCTTTAGATTTGACGAGATGATCGCTATCTTAGCGTGTTGCTAATGGGCTATGATAATTCGGCTCGGCGGGGCACGTTAGAAAAGCGAATCAAGTCAAGATCAGAAGGTTCACAAGAAGAGGAAGATTGATTTCATATTCGCATTTGGACTTTAATGATTCAAAGCTGGCCATCCAATTGTGATCCAGATGGGACTCAATTGTTGAATATAAAGTATAAGAAATGTGAAGAAATAATCTAGGGTAAAGCATGCGTTGAACTACTCAACTTTGCACCTTCGAGGTTGTTGTGTATCTCTAACAAGTGCACAACAACAGACTCTACGTGCATGACGGTCGCACGGTCTATTTCTCGGTATGATAGATAAAAGAACTAAGAGAAAGACGTTCTCTTACAATCCCCTCAAGTGTGAGTGGGAGATGTTGGATATGGATGACGTTTGTACACCCTTGTAGGGGATGTACGAGGGAATACAGACCTCGAACGTCGCGTACACGAAGTCGTGTGCAAAGGGAATCTGTTCCCTTGTGGAGAGGATCTCTAGATTAATGGGAAAGTAGCATTATATGTGCATAAGTGCATGCGACATATGGCTAATAAAGGGGTAATATCTTAAGCTTATGTTGTACCATGCATATGGTACAACTTAAGCTTATAATGTGCCGTGTATGTTGGTACACCTTAGTTAAATTGTTCCAAAGGAACAATTACTCCTAGAATAACTACCTTGGGGGCTATAAATAAGACCCAAGGGTTAGCCATTTCCTTACACTTTTGCATGGTATTCTTGCCTTGCATTTCATTCTAGCGAAGCTCTGCCGAAATCCTTCCTGTCTCTTTATCCAAGTTCTTAATCTAAAAGTAGAGATTTAGATTGTGGATTTAGTAGCCTTACTCCGTTCGTGAGAAGACTCGATCCGTCGTGGTGAATCCGAAGGTGAAGTTCTGTGACTACCGTGCCGCATACGCAAGCGTAAGTCTCAACTTCATTTATCGATCCTAACTCTGTTTTTGATAGGATCCTACAGTTCGGCTGCTCGGTCGAGTTGCACAGAGAATCGAAATCTTCTAAAATATGTCGCTCTGCCAACCCGGGCTTATTTGGCACTGCTCGGTCGAGTAGGACGTTGCTCGAACCGAGCAGGAGGTTGCTCGGTCGAGTCGAATGTTGCTCGGCTGATTGTGGACTAAAAACGCACTTCAGCCTCATTTGTACACGAATCGGTCGAGTAGTAGGTTGCTCGGACCGAGCAGGAGGTTGCTCGGTCGAGTAGGATATCAAAAACAGTATTTCAGTCGAGTAGTGCACAGCTCGGACCGAGTAGAATACTGCTCGACCGAGTAGGCTGCTGAGAACAGTTTCAGCACTGCACCATCAACTTACAGAAATTCTTCAGTGCTCATCCGACCTCTGATTTGCACGTTCTTGGAGGCGTTGGAACCGTCTTGAATTCATTTATCTAGGAAAAATATCAGAAAAATAGTAACCAATCCCAGATGATAGAATATTTAGAAATATTGGACGTCTATCCTGTTTTTAGCACTTCGGGTCACTCGATTCCTTCGCCGCATCATAGCTCGATCGCGCGACCTTCTCTCTTGCCCCTTCCTTACTCCAGTATTCTTATTTGGCACCTTGATCATGTCATCATGAGTCTCATTGGTGCTCTTACATCGTCGATCGTCTTATCGACTCCAAATTGCTCCAATATCGCCCAAATCCCTGAAATGGACATAAACGCTCCGAAAATCATATTATTCCAAACAATGGCGTAAAAGCGTATGAAATATGTAATTGAGCAATCATTTTGACGTGTAATCATATATATATAATGTGAAATATAAGGACACAACACTAACCTCAAACAGAGGGTCAATGTGAGGCGAGTAGCTTAGGCTCCCTCAGTGACAAATCAGATCACCGACCTGCAGAGGCAGATAAACATTCTTTGATGAGGGGAGACCGAACCTACCATGGACACGAGTTCTTTCTCTACCTCGTCATTTACCTCCTCCATCCTGAGCACCCCATATCCATGGAAGAACACTCCTCCTTTCATGGATGATGTCCATAGGTATGTCGGGGTGGGTGACCCGGTTGAGCAACTTGAGAAGTACGTCGAGTACAAGGAGTCAAATGGTCATTTTGCAGACCTGATGTGTAAGGCCTTCCTGAGCTTCCTGACTGGGGTAGCCCAACTGTGGTTCTAAAACCTTCATAAGGGGCCGGTCAGCTCTTTTGCTGACATTCGTATGTGGTTCCTCTCCCACTTTGCTGCCATGAAAGTGACGAAGAGGTACCTCGAGTCCCTGACCTCCATCGTGTAGGGGCCGGATGAGTCCAACAGGTCTTTCTTGACTCGCTGCAACCAAGCCCACATGGTGATGGACATTTGTCCTGATGACATC
Organism: Scilla litardierei; assembly: GCA_030789695.1. Lineage (NCBI taxonomy): Eukaryota > Viridiplantae > Streptophyta > Magnoliopsida > Asparagales > Asparagaceae > Scilla > Scilla litardierei. The sequence goes on from CM061133.1 coordinate 153,872,625, forward strand.
GCCAAGATGGCACTTCAGGCAGGCTTCTGGGACAGGTTTGACCCAAAGTTTGAGAACTACAAACAACGGTGTCCAACTTTTGTTGACCTGGTGGGATGAATCAACAGATTCATCGCCATAGAGGAGGCATATGATCAGTAAATGATAGGCTAAATGTCATAATGGAAATGTCTGACCTCGATCGGGATGCCTCTTATAAGCATTCCAAACTAGATATGCACCCAAATCACCCCCAAGAGACTAGACGGATATCCAGATCCACTGAGGCATGGGTCAATGCTACTTTGTCGGCCACACCATCAGAGTTCTTGCCAAATAGACTGAGGAGTTTGATCCTATAATGCCCTGATAGCTACTGCACAAGTACTAGAGGGGGGTGAATAGTACTTTAAAATAATTAAGAAGATAATACCTAATTATTTTGCAAACTCAACCAATAATGCGGAAATGAAAATGTGACAACAATAAAATACAATCGCAAACAAACGATTAACGGGTTCGGATCCACCCAAGTCTCCCCGACTTGTTCCCGGTGATCCTACGTCCCAAACACCCGGATCCCCTCCGGATATTTGAGTTAGAAACCTCTAACTCAAATTTGCACTATGAAATACTTGTAGAAAACCTCTACAAGATCAAATCATACACAAATGAAAATGTGACTCCCACAAACCGGGATCACACACAACTCTCACAACCGAGAGTAAAACTTGCAATATCAAAGTTAATGAAATAAGAAATGCTTACCAACAAAATCATATGCCTTGAGTAAACTTACGATTTAGGGCAAGAAGGATTTTGGGGAAGAAGAAGGCACCAAACCCTAGCTCCAACATGTTGACCATCAATAGGAGGCTAGGAAGATGTTGGTGACCTTGGATCAAGCTCTTGGCTTGAGTGGCTCACAATCAATGAGAATATCTCTTTGGAAATAAGAGTGAGAGAGAGATTCTTGAGAAATGAATAAGCTTGGAAAATGAGAATTAATGCTTCTCTTTGATTCTCTAAACTTCAATTAATATCAGCCTTGAATGCTATGAAGAAGCATCTCACGATTATATAGGATAGAGAAGAGAGAGAGAGAAAATTCGTGCATTTAATGCTCCAACGGATCTGTTTCTGAAGCAATCTAGTCGGTCAAAGAAAGATCACTGACCGACTAGTTTCTCAACTAGTCGGTCGGTGATTCAACATGAACCGACTAACGGGAGAACAGCCAAAGGAGAAAGTTCAGACAATGAAGAACTAGTCGGTCTAAGAAGACTTGCCAACCGACTAGTTTCACAACTAGTCGGTCGGTGAGTGTTCTTTGACCGACTAAGAGATGAAATAGTATAGGCTGAATTCAAAGACAGCTAGTCGGTTTAAGAACACATTTCAACCACTAGTTTGTCAACTAGTCGGTCGGTCGTTGTTCTTTGACCGACTAACTGTAAACAATAAGTTAGGCTGGAAAATGAAAGCTCAACTAGTCGGTCTAAGAAGGATTCCTAACCGAATAGTTTGAAAACTAGTCAATCGGTGAACCTTCTTGGACCGACTAACTGTAAACAGTGAAGGAGCTGAAATTGAACAAGACATTCTAGTCGGTTCAAGAAGGATTGCCGACCGACTAGATTACCATCTAGTCGGTTGGTTCTTCTTCTTGATCCAACTAAGATGCACAAGAAGCCACGAAATGAAGCGTGAAGCTTCGGGAAAGTTTGTATGGGCTTCTAAGATAATCCTAGCTCTAAGATATGAGCGTTATGAAGATTAAAACGTAAGACCTACTCAAGGCTTAACATTCTACGAAAGGAAGCTAGAAGACTATAAATAAAACTTGACAAACCGTCTTCAAAATCTTCAATCGAATCTTCTTGACTTCAATAATAGACCTTGAGCTTCAACGAAGCTTCAAGCACACGATCACGTGCTTTGAGAAGTCTTGAGACGTCGCTTTTGATGTTCATAGAAATTTGGCGACGATCTCCATAACTGCGCTCACAAAGAGTTAATTCGCGATATTTATGTTTGTTCATCATCAAAACCAAATCCGGGGAATCAATACTCAACATTCTCCCCCTTTTTGGTGATGACAAACCAACATAAATAATAATCAATAATAATGAATCAAAAGAAATTTACTTACTTCCCCTGCATTGATGACACGTTAATTCCAAATTAAATAAAAATCATACGCATCAAGCAGACGAGAAAAGTATAAAATGAGAATTCAATTATTGAAATATCGGATTTGAAATCCATTTTTATATCTTAACTCCCCCTGAATCTAACATATCAAATTAGATTCACGGTAAATTGCTTTAAATTATCATTTAGCACATTGTCATTATTAATTCTCTCCCCCTTTGGCATAAGCAAAAAGAGTGGAAGGAGATCAACGACAACAACAATGGCTATAAATAAAAGCACGGGAGTCGAAGAATACGACCACGGTCCAAATGACACCAAAGGAAAATACAAAGTAAATCAAAGCGTGCCAACGAGACCATAGTCGAGAATCGAAAAATAAAATCATCAAAACTCAAATCAATTTCACGTATTGAGTTATGGAACATACTCTCTAATATCAACATTCTTGATGAATTAAGTGCATGGAAAACAATTCTATGTTATCATAGAATGAAATCTATTAAATCAAGATAGTCGTCAAGCGACGAAGTCAACATCAGAGACAATAATATAATGTGCACAAGGAAGTAAATGGAAACACGATATATATATATATATAAGAATATGGATACATCAAAAGTATACATCTGTCAACAATAATATAGACGATCCTCAGATCGGGGCACATCATACAACATATCTAACACCATACATCGAAGTATCACAAAACATGTATACATCAAAATACATCATAAAAACATCCAAAAATATCAAAAATCAATAACCACCACCTATCCTACCCCACTCTCTCACGACTAAATATATCATCCAAAGTGCACTAGGGAGAGTCCTCCAACGCAAGCTCAGGAGGCGGAGGGAGGATCAGCAGCAGTAACAGGCTCTGCAGAAGGGGTGGTGGTCACTGGGTCGACTGGAGTGTCCACAGAAGGAAGAGTCGCAGCAGGAGTGGTCTCGGGAGCACCAGCAGGAACATCCACCGAAGGAATGGTGGCAGCAGGTGTGCTCTCGGGAGCACCAGCAGAAGAAGCAGCAGCAGACGAATGAATAGGAGATCCAACAAGCTCCTGGAGCTCAGCCTCATCCATTTCCTCATCGTCAGAAACTGACAGAGGAATCTCAATGCCCAATCGAGAGCAGATGCGAGCTAGCATCTCCTCAGAATGAGAAACACGAGACTCAACACGTCTCAGAGAAACTGCAAACTCAACGAGAGTAGGAGCAGGAGGAGGAGCAGAAGCTGAAGGGGTCGTCCTCTGAACGTGATGAAGCGCCGCAAGAGACTTCTTGACGGCCGTCGCATTCAGGGGAGGACCAAGAGGACGTTGGTCATCAGGAGGGAGAGGGACGCCGAAGTGACGAAAAACCAGAGTCAATATGCACGGATATGGAATGTGAGCAGACTTGATGGACTTTCGGATACATTCAAAAGAGTCCATCTTATCTAGGATGATACGAGCCCAATTGATCTCGCTCCCCATGAAGAGAGCGTAGATCAGCTTGAGAAACGGCTGGGATGGCGAGCTAGATGAGCCGTACTTCGGAAGGAGGCATGACTTCAAGATAAGATTTAAGACCCAAGCATTAGGTTTAAACGATTTTGAGGGGACGCCAATCATGGCGGGAGGGATGACATGAAACATCTCGGCAAGCATCGACTGGTCAAGATCAGAAATAACATCCACATAGATATCAGCTGGAAGAAGGCCAGAGGATGACACACCTATCAACTCCCCTAAGATTTCTGCCGTAAGGACAATAGGTGTCCCCAAGACAGTCGTCTCAATGGAGTGAGTGTCGTCATACTGACCCCGAACACGATTCGCATAGAATAATTTAACGAGACGGGGATACGGGTGAGGGTTCGCCTTGGGGTCATGGAGAAGATAGTCAAGTAGGCTGCTGTATGAAAGAAGATCGGCGAGATGTGGAAAATCGGAGAACTGAACGAAGTGCTCCAATATCAATGGACAGTGCTCAATACGGTTGTAAGCCGTGAGACACAACGGGTCATCGTGACACAACGATATATCGACACCGACCAAAGGCATGGGAGCCTTCCCCTTAGACGGACGAGTGATAGATCGAGGAGGAGGAGTAGGAGCCCTATCGATAGGCTCAGACTCGGGAATATACTCAGTGTCGGAGTCATCGGGAGGAGTGGGAGCACAGAATGAGCTAGGCTTAGATTGAGTAGAGCGGGCTCTAGGCTTGGCAGTCGCCGTCCTCTTCTTCTTAAGAGGAGGCGAAGAGGAGGATGGACGGGTCGATTTGGCACGGTGTTTGGTTTGAGGGGGGTCCGTAGTAGGAGACTCGACGGTCATAGGAGACGGACTAGATGGACGGATGGGGATACGTGTCTTCGCCATACTCGAGATGAGACAACACAAACAACGCACGAAATCGACAGAAATCAAAACACAAGAAACCCTAATACAAACCCTAGATCGAACTGAAATTGAATTTTGACCTAGAATGAAACCCTAGGAGCTGAGAGAGAGAGGGATACCAAGGTCGACAGGAGGTGGGAGAGTGATCGACGGTCGGAGATGGCCGAAAAAACGACGGTCGGACAGAGGAGGAGGAGAGGAAGTCGAAGGGTTTTTGGGCTGAGAGAGTTTTTCGCACCGATTAGAAAGAGATCTAATCGGTGCGGAAGAGATTAAATCGACTGGGAAGTGGAAAAGACACAGCAGCCCCTGTGCATTTAGTCGATCACAGTTCAAGCACTGACCGACTAGATGACGATCTAGTCGGTCGGCCAATGAGCTTGAACCGACTAGGTGCAAACAGTAACTGAAGCCAAATTTGAGCATGAGTTAGTCGGTCTGAGTTCATTTACTGACCGACTAGAACTCAATCTAGTCGGTCGGCCATTGAACTTGGACCGACTAAGAGAGTCCAAAAATTTGAAGTTTAGAAATTTTGAGTTCTCTCCAAATCGCACTTGGACGAAACATCAAAATACTCTAATACATCATTATACTACCCCATAAAACATCGAAAATCTTAAATACGACATTCATGAATATTTCTAGCGAAAATTCCGAAAATTCAACCAAAAAATCCAGAAAATCTCAACATTTCTAGCATGAGCATATATAAGGAAAATTATTATCATGCAAGATTATTGAACATATGAATCCTAAATCTCGGATTCACCCATAATCCCCAATTCTCGACGCAACCGCACAAAGGAGTCTTCCTTGAGTGGTTTTGTGAAAATATCGGCGATTTGCTTCTGGGTTTCAACGTACACTAAAATGAAGTCCTTTTTAGCAACATGATCATCAAGGAAATGGTGTCAGACATCTATGTGTTTAGAATGAGAATGGTGTACCGGATTCTTAGAGAGACAAATTGCACTTTGGTTGTCCACCATGACAGGGCAAGTATCACAGTTTATACCAAAGTCTTTAAGAGTGTGTCTCATCCAAAGAACCTGAGCACACGCAGCACCGGCGGCAATATATTCCACCTCGGTGGTTGAAAGTGATACGGAATTCTGCTTCTTGGAAAACCAAGAAACAAGAGAATTTCCTATAAAATGGCAAGTGCCACTAGTACTTTTCCTGTCGGATTTGCATCCCGCATAATCTGCGTCACTATATGAGATTAACTCATATGTGCTAGACTTTGGATAAAGTAATCCGAAGTCGAGTGTGTAACTTAAATAACGGAAAATACATTTTACCGCTACTAAGTGAGATTCCTTAGGTTGAGACTGATAACGAGCACATACACATACATCAAACATAATATCGGGCCTACTAGCAGTAAGATATAATAAACTACCTATCATACCTCGATATAGACGAATGTCTACATCTTTACCGCCCATATCTTTATCAAGATGTGTAGTAGTGCTTATTGGAGTCTTCTTGCCTGAGGCATTCTCCATGTGGCTCCACCGTGTACTTGGTTTGGTGGATGAAGATGCATCGTTCATTTGACGAATTTGGAGACCTAAGAAATATTTGAGCTCACCCATGTGGCTCATCTCAAATTGATCCTTCATAACATTAGAAAACTCTTCGCAAAGAGTGAAGTTAGTAGCACCGAAAATGATATCATCAACATAAATTTGAACTAATATAATATCATGATTCGAATACTTAACAAATAATATAGAATCGACTTCACCCATTTTAAAATCCAAATCCAAAAGAAAATTCTTTAGACGGTCATACCAAGCTCGAGGAGCTTGTCTCAAACCGTAAAGTGCTTTCTTAAGTTTGAAAACGTGATTTGGAAATTTTTCATTTATAAAACCCGGAGGTTGAGAAACATAAACTTCCTCAACGACATCTCCGTTTAAAAACGTACTTTTTACATCCATTTGAAAGTGTTTAAAATCTTTATGGCATGCAAAAGATAACAATAATCTAATAGATTCTAATCTAGCTACCGGAGCAAAGTATTCTTTGAAATTGATACCTTCCTCTTGTCGATAGCCTTGAGCTACTAACCGAGCTTTGTTCCGAACGACGATTTGGTTCTCGTCGGTCTTGTTCTTGAAAATCTACTTCGTTCCTATAACGGTGTGGTTCGTCGAAGGCAATGGAACAAGCTCCCAAACCTCATTCCTCTCAAATTGAATGAGTTCTTCCTCCATGGCTAGGATCCAAGCATTATCTTCGCACGCTTCGTTAATATTCTTTGGCTCTATTGAGGAGGCAAAGGCACAATGAGCGAAGTAGTTGACTTGAGATCTCGTCTTGACACTATCAAGGATGTTGCCAATGACTTGCTCATGGGGATGGTCACGAACTGTATGAAGCCGTTTGGGAATTCCCTGATCATTAGGAACATTCTCAAAAGACTCATTAGTAGGGTTAGTATCGTTAGAATCAATAGAATTAGAATTACCAATAGAATCACATAAGACATCCATGGAGTCATCATCATTAGTAATTCTAGACTGGACAAAATTTTCATTGAAAGAAACATGAAGTGATTCCTCGATCGTTGAGGTTCGTTTGTTGTATATCCGGTAGGCTTTGCTACAGGAGGAATATCCAACAAATATCCCCTCATCGGATCTTGGATCAAATTTGTCCATACTTCCATACGTGTTTTTAATAAAACATTTTGCACCGAAAACTCGAAAATGTTTAACTTGAGGCAATCTACCAAACAACAATTCATAACAAGTTTGTTTAGTGCCTGGCCTCAAAAGTATTCTATTAAACACATCGCAAGCGGTATGTACCGCTTCCGCCTAAAATTGATGGCCAAGTTGGCTATCATCAAGCATAGACATTCCACTAGCGTCCTATTCTTTCTCTCAACAACACCATTTTGAGGGGGTGCACGAGGGAAAGAAAAGGTGTGAGTAATACCAACTTCATCACAAAAATGTGAGAAAGACTCATTCTCAAATTCCCCTCCATGATCACTACGAATAGTGACAATGGGGGTTCCAATGAGATTTTGTACTTTCTTAACAAATATTGTGAAGTTTTCAAAAGCATCATTTTTATTACTTAATGAAAATACCCAAGTAAATCTAGAAAAGTCATCAACGATGACAAGTCCATATCGAGCATTCCCTAATGAAGCAACTCTAGTTGGCCCAAAAAGATCTAGATGTAAAAGCTCTAGAGGCCGCTTAGATGAAATGCTTTTCTTAGATTTAAATGACGATTTTGGAAGCTTGCCTCGTTGACACGAGTCACAAAAGCTTTTCTTTTGAAAGACAAGCTTAGTAAAGCCTTTAATAGAATTTAACTTGGAAAGCTTAAAAAGTGTTCCAAAGTTCACATGACCAAAACGTCGATGCCATAAGTGTTGTTCACTTGTGTTGGCAATGAGACATTGTTCATGTGATTTGGGGATATCTAGGATATATATATCCTTATGGCGTGTGCCAGAAAATAACTCATCATTATTATCTTTTATTAAAATATGACACATTCCTTTCGCAAAGCTAACTTTGTAACCTTTGTCACAAAGTTGGCTTATTGAAATAAGATTGTGGTTTAATCCTTTAACAAGGTAAACATCACTTATTAGTGGTTTAGAAGGATTACCAACTTTACCAACACCTATGATGGTTCCGCTCTCGTTGCCTCCAAAGATGACTCGGTTTCCATTTGCAATGGGCACCACTCCGGAGAGCAATTCAGCATCACCCGTCATGTGTTTTGAACACCCGCTATCGAGTATCCAATTATTCTTGGAGCTAAATTTGGATTTGTTGCTCCGTTTCTTTTTCTTGAGTACCTAAAGATAGAACATATCGTATCATGGTACCCAAGGTCATTGGGTCCTAAAAGATTAGACCTTTGGAAGCCAAGTCCAATTGGACTTAGACTTTCCCACATAATTATCATTATGCACGACATTCATGAAATAATAATTCATGTAATCTTGTTTTTCATACATATTTGTGTTCTTCGGGCCCCAAATAGTGAAAATTTTGGGAGCCATATTCCTATTGGGAGCATGCATACGTTGTTGATTTCTACGTGATGCATGTCGTGGATAGTCATATGGCACATGATGAAATGGTGCATGATGATAATTGTTGATATGATGGTGTGGGTGAACATATGCATGTGGAGGAACACGTGTGTGAGGGTGTCTCACATGGTGTGCACGTGCCCGTGGATGTGGTGCATAGAAATCATCATATATGTGAACATGTGGAGTAGGATGTGTGTTCCTACGTGGCATGGTATTGGTGTACATATAAGCATGACCCTTCTTTGGAGGTCCACCCAAAGTGGGTTTCTTTCCAAACGAGGGTGTGTACGAAGTGGAAGCACCATTGGTAGATGAATTACCAATGGAGTGTTTGCTACCACTCGTTGAGGCATCGGAAGTTGGCCTAACAAAGGTAGTGGACGACTTGGATGAATTTCCCATCTTATACCCCAAGCCAATGCGATGATTGGCCGGAAGTAAGTCATTTAGGATATTATCCAAATGGTCCTTACCTTTATTGAATTTATTAATCCGGCCTAATGTGGACTCATACTTCTTGGTGAGAGAAAGTATAGAAGCATCCAAAGTGGACACTTGAGTGGTGAGTACACAAACATGAGACTTGAGATTCTCATTCTCAATACTCAAAGTTGAGTTTCGAGAAGTCAAATCCGCCATCTCACGTTCATCCGATTCCTCAATATGAACATGCTCAAGTTGAGATTTGAGATTTAGAATCTCATTTCTCAAACCTTCAACAACGGTGTCGTTGTTGATGATGATAGGCTTAGGCGAGGTTTGGATATTAGCTAGCTCATCTTTTATCTTAGTATATCTATTTACTAATTTAGAATACTTAGACCAAATTTGCTCGTTAGCTAATCTAAGGTCATCCATAGTTACCTCATCGCATTCATCCTCGCTATCATCGGAGGAAGACCCTTGATCATGTTCCTCTCTTGCCATGAAGCACATGTGTGCTTGCTCCACTTGCTCATCATCCGACTCTCCACTTGAGGAATCCTCATCGGAGTCGGTGAATGTCCCGACAAGCCCTTTCTTGTACCCTTTCTTGTACTTCTTTGACTTGTCGAACTTTGGCGCCTTCCATTTCTCCTTTTGCTTATTTTGAGGACAATCCGATTTCATGTGTCCTGGCTTATTGCATTTAAAGCACAAAGGAGCGGAGGCGTTAGAAGAACTAAATTTAGATTTGTTCTTGAAATTACCTTTCCGGAAGAATCGGTTGAACTTCTTTGCCATGAGGGCAATGGATTCCAAGTCCACCTCGTCTTCCGAGTCTTCATCATCGGTAGATGTAGATGTAGATGGAGCGGCCTTGAACGTAATCGCCTTTTTCTTTGGCTCGTCTTGCTTCAAGTAAGACTTCATCTTGTCCTGCAGGTTTAGTTTACTGTCCTTGCGTACCTCATAAGACATCAAGGTACCCATTAGTTGAATGACAGTATATTTACTCATATCGTTACCTTCCTCGATGGCGAAGGTACGCTTTTCCCAACAAGAAGAAAGTCCATCAATGATCTTTGAGACTTTCTCCTTTTGGGTGTAGGTCTTTCCAAGAGCCTCTAACTCGTTGGTGATGTCAACGAAGCGAGCATAGTACTCCTTCATCTTCTCACCCTGTTGCATATGAAATAATTCGTAATCTTTATTTACAACGACGAGTTTGGAGTCTCTTACCCTACTCGTTCCTTCATGCAAGATGAGGAGTGAGTTCCAGATTTGATATGCACTCTTACATGTGCATATCTTGTTGAAGTCTTCAGGCTCCAAAGCGCATTGCAAGGCGTTCATTGCCTTGGCATTGGTTACCTCCGTGGCGACCTCCGCGGTAGTCCACTTCACGAAATCTTCTTCGGCGGGCTCGACATACTCCGTCATCGTGGCTCTCCATAGTGAAGCACTCCGGAGGAACGTTTCCATCCGGCATTTCCAGTACCCGTAATTGGTACCATTGAAGAAGGGAGGCGGAGTTTCCTTCCATCACCGAAGAAGCTCCTTCACAGTTCCTGAAGGTGCTATAATCTGAAGGTGGACGAACGGTCTTGTTGTCGTTGGTAGACATAGCTATGAACTTGGCTCTGATACCAAATGTAATGCCCTGATAGCTACTGCACAAGTACTAGAGGGGGTGAATAGTACTTTAAAATAATTAAGAAGATAATACCTAATTATCTTGCAAACTCAACCAACAATGCGGAAATGAAAATGTGACAACAATAAAATACAATCGCAAACAAAAGATATAACGGGTTTGGATCCACCCAAGTCTCCCCGACATGTTTCCGGTGATCCTACGTCCCAAACACCCGGATCCCCTCCGGATACTTGAGTTAGAAACCTCTAACTCAAATTTGCACTATGAAATACTTGTAGATAACCTCTACAAGATCAAATCATACACAAATGAAAATGTGACTCCCACAAACCGGGATCACACACAACTCTCACAACCGAGAGTAAAACTTGCAATATCAAAGTTAATGAAATAAGAAATGCTTACCAACAAAATCCTATGCCTTGAGTAAACTTACGATTTAGGGCAAGAAGGATTTTGGGGAAGACGAAGGCATCAAACCCTAGCTCCAACATGTTGACCAGCAATGGGAGGCTAGGAAGATGTTGGTGACCTTGGATCAAGCTCTTGGCTTGAGTGGCTCACAATCAATGAGAATCTCTCTTTGGGAATAAGAGTGAGAGAGAGATTCTTGAGAAATGAATGAGCTTGGAAAATGAGAATTAATGCTTCTCTTTGATTCTCTAAACTTCAATTAATATCAGTCTTGAATGCTATGAAGAAGCATCTCACGATTATATAGGATAGAGAAGAGAGAGAGAGAGAGAAAATTCGTGCATTTAATGCTCCAACGGATCTATTTCTGAAGCAGTCTAGTCGGTCAAAGAAGGATCACTGACCGACTAGTTTCTCAACTAGTCGGTCGGTGATTCAACATGAACCGACTAACTGGAGAACAGCCAAAAGAGAAAGTTCAGACAATGAAGAACTAGTCGGTCTAAGAAGACTTGCCAACCGACTAGTTTCACAACTAGTCGGTCGGTGAGTGTTCTTTGACCGACTAAGAGATGAAATAGTATAGGCTGAATTCAAAGACAGCTAGTCGGTTTAAGAACACATTCCAACCGACTAGTTTCTCAACTAGTCGGTCGGTCGTTGTTCTTTGACCGACTAACTGTAAACAGTAAGTTAGGCTGGAAAATGAAAGCTCAACTAGTCGGTCTAAGAAGGATTCCTAACCGACTAGTTTGACAACTAGTTGGTCGGTGAACCTTCTTGGACCGACTAACTGTAAACAGTGAAGGAGCTGAAATTGAACAAGGCATTCTAGTCGGTTCAAGAAGGATTGCCGACCGACTAGATTGCCATCTAGTCGGTTGGTTCTTCTTCTTGAACCAACTAAGATGCACAAGAAGCCGCGAAATGAAGCGTGAAGCTTCGGGAAAGTTTGTATGGGCTTCTAAGATAATCCTAGCTCTAAGATATGAGCGTTATGAAGATTAAAACGTACGACTGACTCAAGGCTTAACATTCTACGAAAGGAAGCTAGAAGACTATAAATAAAACTTGACGAACCGTCTTCAAAAGCTTCAATCGAATCTTCTTAACTTCAATAATGGTCCTTGAGCTTCAACGAAACTTCAAGCACACGATCACGCGCTTTGAGAAGTCTTGAGATGTCGTTTTTGATGTTCATAGAAATTTGGCGACGATCTCCATAACTGCGCTCACAAAGAGTTAGTTCATGATATGTATGTTTGTTCATCATCAAAATTAAATCCGGGGAATCAATACTCAACAGATCCTTCATGCCCTTTACTAGACAGCCCAAAGGCGAACAAGTCCAAATAATGTGACTTCCGCTGTGGTATGGCCATCTTACTGACAACTACAAGATCCTCAAGTATCAGATCAAGCGCCTCATTTAAAAGGAGTAACTCTGGGAGTTCAAAGGTCCAAAGATTGGATGAGCTGAAGGACCTCAGAACAAGGGCAAAGGCGTCGCTGGCCCGTCCGATACGATTGATAAAAGTGAAATATTGCATATTTTACCCCTAATTTGATAGCATCCCCAAGTGTTTTTATGATTAATTGATCTCTATATTATATATTTCCTAGACATCCAGTATATATGTTAGAGTTCGATATATTTTATGGAATTTTTAGGAATTTTATGGGATTTTATGATGCCTCAATTTCTGGTTGAAAACATTAGATATGGACTGCATGCTAACTGTCAAACGGCTGGAAGTATGCTCCCATTCAGCTGGGAAGAACTGATACTCTGATATGAAGGATTTAGCTATTACAGTCGTCTGATGCATATAGTCTAACGTCTGACACTTTGATCGGAGCCCCGGGATGTGTGAATACGCAACCGGGGCACGCGACTCGCTAGTATTACCACAAGCGCACGGTGTAGCGGCGAGGGGGTATCGAACACGAGGAGGGCAAATGACGGTGTCTTCTTCAATCCACCTGGCTTTAGAAAAAGTCAAGAAATGTTCGCAATAAAGCGGTCACAGTCGTTCAATTGTATAAAAGTAATATAAAATTAATAAAGACGCCTAGGGGATAGAGAATCCCCGCTACAAACCGTATCTCGTCATTGTGATTCGTAGATTTCACAATTGCTAGACTTGAAATTCAGGTGGACTAGTTGCAACTAAATGTAGAACCAAGCTCACGCTCTCGCGCTATTGCCGGTCTATAGCAAACCTAAGGTAGGGTCCAATCTCTTGCAAACCCTAACCTAGGCAAGCTAGCGTGAAGAACAACATCATCGTTCAATCGTATCTCGAGCCCACTCTCGTGCAAACTCAAGCTACGACCTAGGTTGGGATAGTTCTTACCTGTCCAATCTCTTGCAAACGGGTATTGGTATAGAATTACAATCGAAAACCCTAGTTTCGGTCCAATCTCTTGCAAACCGATTCCGGAGAAATCCAATTGTAACCCAATTCAAATTTCTAGGGCTTCCTATCAAGTTGGGATCCAATCTCTTGCAAATCCCAATCGGTATGAATCTCTAGCTATTCGTATTAAATCAATCCCAAACTAACCCTAATCAATTCTAACAATAATTTCACCAATTCATCACAAATTAGAAATAGGGTTCGTATGGTTCATCCATACGCCCTAAGACGATGAAACTACTCACAATTCATAATGAAATTCAATAGAAATTCACAAATAAAATCAATAGAATTCATTGCAATATTCAATATATCAATAAAAATGGAGTTTTTGATATAGAGAGAGAGAGAGAGACAAACCAATGAAGAATCAATAGCATCCAACAAAATAACACTTTTCTCTCTCCCCGAAAAGCTCAATCTAATCTCCTAAAAAGTAATCTAAAAAAGGCTGCAAAAAGTTCTGAAAAAGCTCTCTAAACTAGGTTAAAAACTGGGGTTAAATACCCCCCAAAATCGCCCAAAAAACTGTGACGAAAATGCCCCTGCGCAGCCTTAAAATCGCAGTTTACTCTACAGGCAGCGCGGCTCACTCGGCCGAGTAACAAATTTCATTCAGCCGAGTGACAAACCCTGACAAATTCCAGTAACTTCAGACTTTCGGGGGTTGCCTCCTCGGGAGTCACTCGGCTGAGTGACTTTCTTTACTTCGGCCGAGGGGACTTCCTTACTCGGCCGAGTCGGAACTCGGGAATCGACTATAAAATTACAGTAAGTCTGGACTTTTTGTTGCCGTCGTCTTGATGCCACTCGGGCGAGTGGTGTCTCCGTGGTTTGGCCGAGTGGGATGGCGATGCTCAGCCGAGTGCACGCTGATACTCAGTCTTCTGCGTGTCAGATCTGGCCGGCCGAGCGGGCTCTCGATGGTCGACCGAGTTACTCCTTCACTCGGCCGAGTGACATGCTCAAAATGCCCAATCTTCGTATTTTTGCTCCCTCGTCACTCCTACGACGTTCTTTCTTCTTCCACTCCTCTCCAATAGCAAAATTCCCCTCAAAGGAGTCATGGGTGACACTCCAGAGTGGGTGCATCTCAGAATCACTCCAAATCGCTCGAAATCTCCTAAAATTCGACAAAAACAAGAAATCGTGAAAAGCATCGCAATATTGCCGAAAAATCGTGAAAAGCGCGATTCGAGAGATCAAAATGGCATGCAAACATGTAAAAAAGGTGTAAATATGGAGTGATCAAAATCCCCCAAGCTTACCTCTTTCTCGTCCTCGAGGAAGATGAGTAAAAAGCGAACCCGGTGGATAAAGAAAAGTAGAAACTGTGGAACGGCGGAAAATGAAAAACGAAAAACAAAATAGAAAATGAAGAGGGAAGTTGCTAGATCATTTTTCTCAGGACGTGGGTTTTGCTTACTCATATAGCACGCATCGAATACCAAACACATGTCAAAGACTTTTATCTCGATATCATAGTATAAATGTGCATTTGAAATAAAAAAACCCAAGAATATCAATATAGCATGAAAAATGGAATAATTCTAGAATTAGCATCGTCTGAAGAATCTAAAGCGGTATACAATATCGTAGATCACACACTTTTCAATTGAATGCTTTCTATAAGGAGTATAAGAGATATCACACAATAGAGTAGTAAGAATAGAAAAGTGTGGTTTTCATGAAATGAATGCTAAGCGTAGATTTCTGGATTTCGTAAAACTTTAGCGATCTAACCGAGTATAAAATATTACTTAGCCTAGGTTGTCATGCACCGTCAAGTATTCACTCTCTCACACATCATAGGATCCTCTCCCCCAAGCTTATCCATAAGCGTGGTGGCATATACAAAACAATATTCACATCCCCGTTTCTTTTGAAGCTCCAAAAGTCAAAGAAAATAAAAATAAAAATAAAAGCAAAAGAGGGAAGAAAGAGAGAAAGGATATGAGATGGGATCGTTTTCGAACTTCTTTTCTCTTTTCTTTTCTTATTCTCAAATCTTTTTCTTTTCTCTTTTTTTCTCTTTTTTTTTCTTTTTTTTCAATAGCATATATATATAAATGATCCCAAATCAAAGAGAAGGATATACAAGTATTTTTTTCTTTGGGTTTTGGGGAATTTGGAGCATGTGATATAATAACGGGGGATGCCAATAATAGAATTGCTAAGGGGAGATTCACCAATGAATTTAAAATAGAGAAATAATGTTCAAGATATGTGGAGAAAGAAATAAATGTATCTCTCGGTTCACTCTATAGGACGTGCATGACAACTTCAGCAGAGTAATCTAATCTACTCAGTTTGATCTCAAAAAGTAAACTAATCCAGATTTGTCAATGCTAGCAAACATTCAATCGACCTGAAGTGAAGCGTACAAATCATGCAATAAGAAGTGATGTGAGAAAAGAAAGCAGTACTCCAGATATAAGCATCAATGCGTGAATCTTGGTGTGTTTTCTACGATAGCATACATATGAATCATCAGACATTAGCTAATAATAGAATTTCATCCATTTTCATACGGAAAAAGAAGTGGGTTACTATTTCTAGATGCGAAACTTGACATAGCATATGATATCAGAAACAAAAGCTATGACATGACAAAATTAGCACGCATATAGAGGAAAGCTAACACCACGTCATCGTCATCACAGAAAAATCATCTCTAGCAAAAGATGAAAGAAATAAAGATAAAGGAACACAAAGATATTTACAATGCAGCACACAAAGAAAATAAGAAAAACGTGATGCATGGTAAAAAATGAAAAAGTGATGAAAAATGGGGGCAAAAGCGAAAAAACGAGAAAAAACTAAAAATAAAGGTGATAAAAGCAAAAAGTGTGAGGACTCACTCCCCCAAGCTAAAGTGCACAGTGTCCTCAATGTGCAAGGTGTGGCACACCGAGAGACGTGAAATGGGTGGGGAGGGTGAGGATGCATGCATGATAAAAATAAAATAAAAAAAGAAAATGAAAAGAAAATATGATGATGTGAAAGATGCATGCAAAGATCGGAGTGATGCAGATAATGTGTCACCAAAAATAACTCTCCCTCTCTCCCAAAAAAGAAGATATATAATGATGTGATCAGAGTGGGGACAAAAATAGTGAGGGGAGGAGGGGGGTGGGCAAAAATATATCTCCAGGACCAGCAGAGAATGGGCAGCATAACGAAAAAAAGATCAATGGCATCAAGGGTGTGCCTAAGCTGGTGGTGCTGCACCATCTCTGTCCTGTGGCGGAGGAGGAGGAGGAGGTGGTGGCCGAGGTGTCGACTGGGTGAGTGGGTATAGTGGAGGGAGTCGCGCCACTATCTGATTCAGGCAAGCCTGAATATCGGGAAGCATGGCGACGCGGGACTCCATGGAACTGACCGCGGCAGAGAGAGCCCTAAAATCGCCCCTGAGTCCACTCACCGCCCCTTCAAGAGCACGAATGCTCTGAACTAAGGCGTCAGGGGGTGGTGGAGCGGAGGGACGGACAGGTCTAGGCTGTGAAGGTCGGGGCTGTCTGATACGTGCAGTGTAAGTAATCGGGCCAGCAGGTAGGTGTGTAAAAGGTGTTGTGCTCACTAGTGGATGCCCAGCCTCAGTGCGAGGCTGGGACGCAGGCTGGGACGAGGAGGTAGCAGCAGTAGTGGCAGAAGAAAAAATCGGCAACGAGGCAGCAAGAGAGGTCGGTGACACAGAAGCAGGGACAGACGTCACGACACTCTCGGATAGGACAGCTGCAGTGGAGATAGAAGGGTCGACCACTGGGGTGGAAGTGTAAGGACCAAAAGGTGACACCCCAGCGGACATCAAACCGGACAGGGTCCCCACGACGGCAGCGAAGGAAGGCTCGCCACACTCTAGTATGGTGGGTGGACGCTCGGGAAGAAGTGAAGAAATAGGCTCAACCGAGATAGGCACAGCAGTGGTGGGGGTGGTGGTGGTGGTGGATGGCTCAGCAACGATACTCCCGACACTGGCAGAAGTGGGGACAAAAGTGCCGGGAGGAGCAGAAAGTGCAGGCTCGGGCTGAGGGATCACTGGGTCAGCAGGAGGTGCAGGATGTGCAGGGGATGCCTGCTCAGCGCCCTCAGCCTCAAGTACGTAGGCAGTTGGGATGAGGAGATCCATCGCTGGGATCCAATCCTCATGGGCCGGTCCTATATGTGTCCGAGCGAGGCTCGGGAGGATCATGTAATCGTCACTATAAGGACCGTGCAACCACACCCAGTGCCGCTGGCTGTGGGGACGAAGCATCTTCATCCAGGCCATGACGTCTATCGAGAGTGTAGTGGGGCCCGGGGCTCGTCTAAGGTCAGCAGGTAGGTCTACGCCGGTCATCAGGGCTAGCAGAGTAATCAGACCGCCGCAGCAAATAGGTGAGCGAGCGCCCATCGAAATGATGATGCGGTCTAAGAACCAGCTAGCAATATCAATCTCTACAGCGGGGACCAGGTCATCGCTATCCCTATCGAGAACTCTGGGGCAAGTCATCGCGTAGAGCATATAGAGCTCAGGCGTAGACATCGTCCCAGGCTCGTACCTCGCCAAGAAAGTGGTCGCCATAAGGCGCTGGGCTATGCAGAGGCAGGGGTGTAGGATGGCTGAGGCCTTGGCCCTACTAGGGTTAAAGCCATGGTGGGAGCCTGTGATACGTGTCCAGAACATGGAAGTGTCAAACGATGGTGGTGGGATGTGAGTGGATGCGTAGGCTCGGTCGCGGACGGGGACATCGGGCCACTGGAAGAATGCACGAAGCATGTCGAGAGTGACCTCGCACTCTCGATCCATAAGGTGGAATGTGCATCCTCCAGGGGTCCGGGCGATCGAGCTAAGTACCTCAAGTGTCGGAAGAACGTAGGTGTCCGCCGACACAGACAGAAAATCGCGCCAACCCACGTTGTGGTACAACGTGAGCATCCCCTCTAGCACCCCTAGGCGGTCCGGGTCTGCTAAGTGTGCGAACCTAGAGGGCACTATAGATCGCTGGGAGATACGCTCAAATTGGACGCGCTGTGCGTCGTCTCTGAACGTGATCCCCAGCGGCCCGACAACGGGAGCCGGTGGAGGGATAGGATCGGCGGGGATGGGCTGTGCGTGGATGGGATCGGTGGGAAGCGGCTGTGTGGGGGGTGGTGGACTAGGTGGAGGGGACTCCTCCCTAGCGTGAGAGGGACCGACGTCATCGGCCCTCTTCCGCTTGGAAGAGGCTCCCCGCGGGTGTGGCCTAGTGCGGGGCAGCATGTGTGCCGCGAGTGCTCACCCAATAAAAATATAGTGCGGCGTGCTCAATAAAAGGAGCGAGTGTACCTGAACATGCCACGAGAGCAAATAAGCAAGTGCGTGCGAAGAGCGCCGCCTCCGCGAAGCGAAAAACGCGTCTTGAAGCTCCCCTAATCTCCCCCAAGATAGCCTGCAAATCAAACAACGATATCAGTGGATAATATTCAAAATACATGGGGGAGATGTGGTATAATTGATAGATAAACAATTTAATTTGGGGTATGGGCTCAACGGGTCTACGGATCGAGAAAAATAGGAGAAAAATGGTGTTTGGGGGCAAACCGAGGTGATAGGGGGGTCGGCCGGCGGCGGGGGGTGTCACCAGAGGTCGGAGCGTCGGCGGTCGGACGATCGCCGACAGTGGTCGGGCGATCGGGGTCGGCGGCGGTGGGATTCGGGCAAGGGGAGGTGCGATCGCGGGCGAGGGGAGTCGAAAATTCGCGGAGCTCGGGCGAGATTTGGGGATAATCACGTTGAAATTCGTGCCGAGCCCGCAGCTTCTTATATAGGTGCAGATACGACTCGGCCGAGTGACGATGTTGCTCGGCCGAGTGACGTATCATAAAAAAAAATTTAAATTTCTCCCCGCCACTTACGACTCGGCCGAGTGGCTTTTGTTCACTCGGCCGAAGGGAGAAAACTCCTTCGTCCGAGTGGTACAAGCTACTCGGCAATATTCAGGCTAGGAGGGTATCCGTTTCCCTCGGCCGAGTGACTAAACGTACTCGGCCGACTGACAGTTAATACGAAATGCACAAAAAAGACAAAGAGGTGGGTTCAGCAGACTTCCCTTGTTGGTGCCCCACTCGGCCGAATGGGATCCTTTGCTTGGCCGAGTCACATATGATACTCGGCCGAGTGGCATGCTGTTTTCTGGTTCGGGGCTCCGTTTTCGCTCTACTCTCTGTTTTTCTTCCTCCAGTTGGTTTCTTCCTCCTCCCAAGGCCTGAGCGCATTCCTGGAGCGCTCTTCCTTGCCTCTATCTCCCTCCATGTGAGAGATCTCCTTTTCTCCTCTCCTGTCATAGAAATCAAGACCCGTCGTCACGATTTTTATGGGCAAAAGACTCAAAACACTAATAAAGTCTAAAACAAAAATAAAAACCAAAATAAAAAGAATACAAAAACCGTCGGGTTGCCTCCCGACAAGCGCTCGTTTAAGGTCTTGAGCTCGACCCCTTTGGATTTTCAATTAACGCTTGATGTTGGGTGCATATGAGATGCACCCGTCGAACTTGCCGGGAAGACCGCTCGGGTTTGGATCGTGGTGGTGTGTGGCCTTCCTCAGTGCCCATTCATCATTAGCAATGTGTGGGGATGGCTTCCCCAAGCTTGAGCTTGTTCCGGTCCTTGGCTTCGCCAGTGACACCGATCTTCGAATCGGTGGAGCTTTCTTTATGTTCTTCAATGTCGAGAGCTTGCAAAGCTCTCGTATTCTCACGACATCAGCGTCGCCATCATCATTTGCCGTGGAGCTATTGGGAGAGTCCTCCATCTTCTCTTCTTCAACCAAATCTTGGCCTTCTTCGAAGCCGTCATCATGGAGCGCACTGATGGAGTAGGGGAAAGCCTCTTCAATGACCTCGTCAAGGAGGTCCAAGTAATCTAGCTCCTCCTGATACGACATGTGCTTCATAACCTTCGGTTTATGGAACTCGACTTCAATGTTACCAACATTCAAGGTGAGAGTTCCTTCCCGCACATCGACTATTACACCGGCGATGGCGAGGAATGGGCGTCCAAGTATAAGCGATGTGTCACCCTCTTCCTTGATGTCCATGATCACAAAATCACAAGGCAAGCATATGCCTCCCGGAACTTGGAGTGGGATATTCTTCGCGATCCCAACCGGCCTTGTAATCCGACCGTCCGCGAGTTGAATCCTCATGTCGGTTGGCTTTAAATCCGTACCGGTATTCAACTTCCGGAACATGGTGAGAGGCATGAGGCTCACACTAGCGCCCAAATCAACCAATGCTTTTTGTAATGGGATGCCTCCGAGTGTGCAAGGAATCCTGAAACTCCCGGGATCTTTAAATTTGGCGGGCTCCTTCTCTCTCCTAGTAAACCAAGTACCTTGTTCCACGAGCATGATCTTCTCCTTCCTTTTCCTTTCCGTAATCAAGTCCTTTAAGAACTTCGCATAGGACGGGATTTCCACTAAGGCATCAAGAAAGGGGATATTGAGGCTCACCCCTCTCAAGTATTCGAGAAACTTGGCTATCCTCTTCTCGATCTTGGCTCTAGCTAGCTGTTGAGGGAAAGGCACCGATGGCATGAATCAGCGCTCATCAATAGGTTCCTCCACTCTAGATTTTGCTCCTTCTTGCGGCTCCTTCTCCTTTTCCACCTCAATTACCGGCTCGCTCTCTTCTAGATTCTCCACCACGGGTTCCGTGATTTGGGTCATGGGGGGAGTGGTATCCTTCCCCCCTCTTGTTGTAACCGCAACAACCGCGTTGATATGGCCGGTGTTGCCCCGTGAATTTGGCTCGGGTTGAGCCGGCAATTGTTGGTTATTTCTATTGAGCAACGCAAGTTGCTCACCGATTTGGGTGACGACGGTGGTCAGAGAATCTTGTCCCGCCTTCAACGTGGCGTTAATCTTTCTTTGCTCTGCCATAAACTCATCCACCTTAGCTTCAAAATCTAAACGTGGTTGAGCTTTCGGAGGGTTTGGATTTCTCCACCCTTGATTATACCCGGGTGGCCTATAAGGTCCCACTTGGTTCCTAGGTGTGAAGTTTTGTTGTGATGGCCCCGTTGGTTGATAATTCAGTTGTGGTGGTGGAGCCCGAGCTTGAGGAGGTTGTTGAGGCGGGGGGTTCAAAGCACCATCATTATTAGCATAAGAAAAACCCGGATGGTTTTTAGCGGCCGGGTTGGCCCAATATCCGGAATTCCCCGCATCATATTGAATTTGCTCCAAAGCTCCTTCTCCTTGCTCTCCTCCTACATACATGGCTTGGGATTGGTCTTGCCAATCATTCATATGGTTTGTCAGTGCAGATGTAGTAGGGGCTCCTTGCGGCTCGGTGATGTATTTTTCCAACCTCTCCACTACCTTGTGGAGAGAGTCAAACTTGCTAGCAAGCTCCGCCACGGCCTTGGCCTCATAAATACTCGTGGGCTTCAAGGAGGATGAAGAATGTCCTCGCTCGTCCCCCAATTGTTGGTTGTTGGAGGCCATCTCCTCTAGCAAAGACGTAGCTTCATCGGGAGTCTTTGACCAAATGGCTCCATTTGCGGTAGCATCAATAATCTGTTTTGTGCCCGGTTAGAGTCCATTGTAGAAACTGTGGACAAGCTCCCAATCCTCAATGATGTGATGGGGGCATTGATGTTACAAGTCCTTGAAGCGCTCACATGCCTCATAGAGAGTCTCCTGTGGTCCTTGCTTGAAGGACATGAGAGCACTTCTTATCTTCACTGTCTTGGAGGGCGGGTAAAATTTGTCGACGAAAGCGCTCACCAATTCATCCCAAGTGGTGAAGATTCCTTCAACTTACGTCCTCAACCAATATAAGGCCTTGTTCTTGAGTGTGAATGGGAAGAGGCGCAGTCTGATAGCATCTATGGAGACGCCCGACATTTGGAAGGTGGCACATTTTGATAGGAAGAGCTGGATGTGGTAATGAGGGTTTTCATGGGAGTTCCCATGAAAAGGATCTTGTTGCATAAGAACTACCAATCCGGTCTTCAATTCGAAATTTTTGTCGGCCGCCAACTCCAGCATAGCTATGGATGAGGTCGTGGAAGAAGTCTTAGGCCGAAGCCTATCTCTTATGGAAATGATCATCGCCATTCGCTCCGCCAATTCTTCGGGTGTCTCAGGATGGGTCATAAAATTTCCTTCCGTATCGAGTCTCCTCTCCGCTCGGATCCTCCTCAATGTACGCTTGATCTCCGGATCGTATAGTATTTCTTCGGGGTTCACTGAGGATCTCGTGTACATGCAAGGGAGAACAGAGTTTCAAAGAAATAGTTAGCACAAAGGAAGGGTAAAATAAAAATTGAAATAATAGAACAAAAAAGAAAAATAGCTAGATAGGTAGAATCAAACACTATCGCCTCCCCGACAACGGCGCCAAAACTTGATCGGAGCCCCGGGATGTGCGAATACGCAACCGGGGCACGCGACTCGCTAGTCTTACCACAAGCGCATGGTGTAGCGGCGAGCGGGTATCAAACACGAGGAGGGAAAATGACGGTGTCTTCTTCAATCCACCTGGCTATAGGAAAAGTCAAGAAATATTTGCAATAAAGCGGTCACAGTCGTTCAATTGTATAAAAGGAATATCAAATCAATAAAGACGCCTAGGGGATAGGGAATCCCCGCTACAAACCGTATCTCGTCATTGTGATTCGGAGGTTTCACAATTGCTAGACTTGAAATTCAGGTGGACTAGTTGCAACTAAATGTAGAACCAAGCTCACGCTCTCGCGCTATTGCCGGTCTATAGCAAACCTAAGGTAGGGTCCAATCTCTTGCAATCCCTAACCTAGGCAAGCTAGCGTGAAGAACAACATCATAGTTCAATCGTATCTCGAGCCCACTCTCGTGCAAACTCAAGCTACGACCTAGGTTGGGATAGTTCCTACCCGTCCAATCTCTTGCAAACGGGTATTGGTATAGAATTACAATCGAAAACCCTAGTTTCGGTCCAATCTCTTGCAAACCGATTCCGGAGAAATCCAATTGTAACCCAATTCGAATTTCTAGGGCTTCCTATCGAGTTGGGATCCAATCTCTTGCAAATCCCAACCGGTATGAATCCCTAGCTATTAGTATTAAATCAATCCCAAACTAAACCTAATCAATTCTAACAATAATTTCACCAATTTATCACAAATTAGAAATAGGGTTCGTATGGTTCATCCCTACGCCCTAAGACGATGAAACTACTCACAATTCATAATGAAATTCAATAGAAATTCACAAATAAAATCAATAGAATTCATTGCAATATTCAATATATCAATAAAAATGGAGTTTTTGATAGAGAGAGAGAGAGAGAGACAAACCAATGAAGAATCAATAGCATCCAACAAAATAACACTTTTCTCTCTCCCCTAAAAGCTCAATCTAATCTCCTAAAAAGTAATCTAAAAAGGCTGCAAAAAGTTCTGAAAAAGCTCTCTAAACTAGGTTAAAAACTGGGGTTAAATACCCCCCAAAATCGCCCAAAAAACTGTGACGAAAATGCCCCTGCGCAGCCTCAAAATCGTAGTTTACGCTACAGGCAGCGTGGCTCACTCGGCCGAGTGACAAATTTCATTCGGCCGAGTGACAAACTCTGACAAATTCCAGTAACTTCAGACTTTCGGGGGTTGCCTCCTCGGGAGTCACTCGGCCGAGTGACTTTCTTTGCTTCGGCCGAGGGGACTTCCTCACTCGGCCGAGTCGGAACTCGGGAATCGACTGTAAAATTACAGTAAGTCTGGACTTTTTGTTGTCGTCGTCTTGATGCCACTCGGGCGAGTGGTGTATCCATGGTTCGGCCGAGTGGGATGGCGATGCTCGGCCGAGTGCACGCTGATAATCAGTCTTCTGCGTGTCAGATCTGGCCGGCCGAGCGGGCTCTCGATGGTCGGTCGAGTGACTCCTTCACTCGGCCGAGTGACATGCTCAAAATGCCCAATCTTCATATTTTTGCTCCCTCGTCGCTCCTACGATGTTCTTTCTTCTTCCACTCCTCTCCAATAGCAAAATTCCCCTCGAAGGAGTCATGGGTGACACTCCAGAGTGGGTGCATCTCAGAATCACTCCAAATCGCTCAAAATCTCCTGAAATTCGACAAAAACAAGAAATCGTGAAAAGCATCGCAATATTGCCGAAAAATCGTGAAAAGCGCGATTCGAGCGATCAAAATGGCATGCAAACATGCACCAAAAAGGTGTAAAATATGGAGTGATCACACTTCAACGTCGCCTGATTATGGTTCATCAGAGTCTGGGGCAATGTGCCGTAATTATTCTGAACTCTCTGGAAATGTTTTCTGACTGCATCAGCTGTCTTATGTACATGACCCAGACGGCTATGTCAAGCTCCAGACACCAGATAACCCTACTTTAGACTGATGATAGACTCAACTACTTCTTGAAGCATCAGTTGAATCAGACATTTGACAAGCCAACTTCAGACGTCTGACTGCCTCAACAAACACTTGAAGCATCAAGTCTACAAAATGTCTGATAAGCCTACTCCAGACGTCTGATTATAACATATTCCAGACCGCTACTTTTAACAATCCAAACGGCTGATGGGCTGAAATCTCTTTTGTACGATTCTTGATGCGATCTTCGTCCAGTTTTCTTCCAACCCGACCCAAACTCATATCTTAAGCTGTGATTTGAAGACCCTTGATCTCAGATCGAAGGGAGGTGATTTTTTGGGGGTTTGGAAGCTATAAATGTCCCTCTTTCATTAGGATTGGGGATTATCATTTAATCTAGGGTTTAGCTTGGAGTGGAGCTAGAGGAGACAATGTGAAGATTACTTTAGAGGCTTTGTAAATAGAGTTGTTTGGTGACAAAATCCTAAAATTTCTCTTTATTTGATGGTTTGCCATTGTATTTGATTAAGATGCTAATTTTTGTAATGAAAGTTGTTATCTTCCTCACTATGTTTGGCTAAAATAGTGTGTTATGTGATGTGGAGTAGTTAGTGATGATATTTAGTATTGAATCAGTTTTTATGAATTGGATTTATTGTTTACATTGCTCAAATCTTAGATTTCTTCATTAAACCTCTCCTGTATTGATCCAAAAGATTGTATTGGAGAGATCAATCATCCCGGAAGGATGTATCACCATTATAACGTAGAAATATATCCTTTGTGCAATCACCCATATTGATATTGTGCTTAACCCCCAAAAGGAAATCTTCTGATGATGCTAGCCTAAAAGGTTCATCATTGAGTTATACTTTTGAAACCCAATTCATGTTAAATTTAGACCCTAATGAATGCACATCATGCACACACCTCTATTATTTATTTCACTACGTTCTTTTTGTACTCAATTAATTTTAGGTCAATTGTGATAGCTGAAACACTCTTCCAAACATTTAACCACCTTCCAAAAGTGATAGGTTTCTCATTAACTGCTCACTCTTACTGATTTGAGTTATGATTATTGCTACAGTTCTCCCTGTGGATACGACTCCAGACTCAACAAATCTTTATTACTTCTTGACCTTCTGCTCTTGGGAGTAGCAATATTTTGAGGCAAGCAAATTGTTGGCACCGTTGCTGCGGAGACAGTTTGCTTTATCACAAATTTAATTTATTAAGAGCAATTTTGAAGAGATCTTTTCACTGTCTTGTGCATAGCTTTTTGTTTATACATTTTGTATTATTTTGCATAGTAATGTTTTAAAGCTCATAAAATTTAGAGTAACTTTAGGAAGGACCACCCTTGAGCTTAAACTTGTTTACGTGGCTTAGGACTCCTAGGATACACAGATTAATTAGAAAAATTGAGATGGCCGAAATTTCCAATCACAATGGTGTATATGGTGGATGTTGAATATTGGACATTAAACCCAATATAGTTTTGATGATGATCACCACATTATGTAGTACTAATGTATCAAAGTGTTTTAGTCTCAGATAATTAACATTAATATCAAGGGAAGACAAAATAAATGGTGATGGGATGATAGATTCAAGGCTTAGAGCAATGGATCATTGAAGTCATGAAGAATCATGAATCAAATTGTAATTTATTTTTGATTCTTTATGTATTTTGCTCGTTATTTTTAGAATACGTGTATGACTTAATTAGATGCACACACACACACACACACGCAGAGAGAGAGAGAGAGAGAGAGAGATTCATGTTATTTTCCATCTTAGAGAACCATAAGAATATCCTAGAATCCATCCCATTAGGTTCCATGGTCAAAACACTCAAGGTAGTGCTTTTGGACCAGAATCAGATGTCTGGTATAGAGTTACCAGATGACTGGCATGTCTGATGTTATTCCTTCAAAAAAGCCATTTTCAGCCATTTGAAGCTTATTGGATAGACGTTTGAACAGTAGATCAAACGTCTGACTGGTGAACTCCAGACGATTAATCAGTGGGTGTTAGTTTTCATGAGCTCTCTGTTTTTCTCATCCACTTGTGTCCAGCAATCTGAATAAGGCTTGTCAGACGACTGAACAGTGCATTAACCATCTGACTAGTGTTCTTCAGACGTCTGATTACTTGGAGTTAGTTCCTTTGTTTTGTTTATAACTAACTCATTATCATCCATCTGAAGTAGGATGACCGGATGACTGAACAGTTCATCAGCCTTCTTGGAACCCTTCTTAAGACATCTGATGACTATAAATTCTGTTCGTTTATTACAGTTAGACTGTGATTTTTCTGGGTTGTTTTATAGGGTTCTGTGCACGATTGAGAGAGTATTTAAACTCGGTTGTGATGGATATTTTGGCACCTACACACAAAGATTAGAGATCATTTTGTGAACCAAATCTTAGAGCAAAGCTTCATCTATTCAACTCTCTCTTTCTCCCTTGGAGCTCCATTGAATGTTGCATTGAACTCTAAATCTTAAGGGAAGTCCACAAGTGCATAAATCTCAATCTAGTACTTGGACAACCAATCTTCATTGCCTCGACAATTCATGTGTAGTAAGTACATTTAATCTAGGCAATAGGAAGATTGTATTTCTTATTTGTTGTATTTGAAACCTAGCTTTCGGATTATGAAAGTGTTCTCTCTGGAAAGAGAGGTGATACCCCTTGGAATATGATTTGCAATATTGGAAAAGATTGTGTGTGCTATCTTGAAAAAGATAGGCTCTTGGAAAGGAGTGTGGCACTTGGAATAGTGTGTATTGTATTTGGGTTGCCTTGGAAAAGGCTTGATATTGGAAAATCCACAAGACTCTGGAAAGAGTGTGGCTCTGGCATAGGCAATTACCGAACCAGGATATATCGTGTTGTTTGCTATTGTATTTTTCTCTTGTGGATTTTCTAATTGTCATGATTTATATTTTGAATTTGCAAGAATTTCATAATTAGATTTAAAATTGCCATTACACTATTCATCCCCCCCTCTTGTGTGTATTGCTTAGTAGTGTAGGTGTTTAGGGTTATCCTACAATTGGTATCAAAGCTTGGTTGAAGCACTCTAGCAACAATAGCATCGGCTCCTACTTCTAGCTTTCATGAAGAAGGACAATCTACCGCTAGACCTCCCTTCTTCAACGGCACCAATTATCCATATTGGAAGCAAAAGATGATGATTTGGTTGGGAGGGCAAGATCTTTGGGATATTACCAAGGAGGAGTATGAGGAGACCACAAAGCCCGTAAAGGAGACGACAAAGGCAGAGAAGGATGTGATCAAATACAATGCCAAGGCGATGACGGCTCTCTATTGTGCCGTGGATGCCAACTAATTCAATCTCATCTCAACATGCAAATCAGCGAATGAAATTTGGCACATTGTTCAAGTCACCCACGAAGGAACTTCAAAGGTAAAACAATCAAAAATTAGTGTTTTCGATCTAAATATGAGCTTTTCAAGATACAGGAAGGAGAAGCCATCAAAGGGATGTTCACCCGGTTCACGGAGATTGTCAACGCGCTTGATGCCCTAGGAAAGTCATATCAATGGAAGATAGAGTGACAAAGATTTTGTTGTCTCTTACACCAAAATAGGAATCGAAGGCCAACGGTATAGGGGACTCAAATGATTTGAGCAAATATACCATTGAGGATTGCATCGAGAACCTTATGGCGTATTAAGTGAGGCTTCAACATAAGAAGGAGTGCATGCAACCACAAATTCATATGTTCAATGAGAAGCCAAACCCAAAGGGGGGTTAATTTCTAGGCAATGGAGGACAAGATTAAGTGGAGAAAGAAGTTCAAACGTGTCTCAAGTGAGGATGAAGGAGACAATGAGAAGAGCGAGGTCAATGGAGATATAGCAGAGCTTGCAAAACAACTCATGAAATACATGAAGAAAGCTCAAGGTATAGATTTGTCAAAGTTTACGAAAAATACTAATAAATCTATTACTTGCTATAAGTGTCAGGGAATAGGTCATATTTCTATCGAATTCCCCAACAAAAGAGAGTCCAGATATATGTGGAAGGGTAAGAACTATTACAAGGCCAAGTACAAGAAGAAGTAGAACCCGGCCTTGGTTGGAACTTGGGATGATTCATCTTCATCCGACTCCTCAAGCGACGAAGAAATTCCTCTTCATCCGACTCCTCAAGCGATGAAGAAGATGCGCATGGAACCAAGAATGAGCATTTCCACATGTGCTTCATGGCGATGGATGAAGCAATCTCTTATAGCTCAACCGATGAGGAAGTAGAAGAATGGGTCAACACGAAAGATGTCATCCCTTCTAAGATCGATGATGGTGGCATGAATGCATGGGTGAACTCCGATGCTCCCACTAAGCATGTGGATTTCATGGCGTTTAAGGATGATTAAGCATATTCAAGCTCAAGTTCAAGCTCAAGTGAAGATAAAGAGGAGGAAGAGCCAACACTATCCTACAAGAAGCTTAAATTTCATAATGATGAGCTAGCCAAAGGTATTAATAAACTTATGCAAGCATACTTCTCATTGCATTCTAAATTCGATAATGCTATTCTTAAATTGCATGAATATGAGTCTACTAGTGTAAATGCTACTATATCTATGTATATTTGTGACACTAGTGAGAGAGATACACTACTCGCTTAAGTTAAGGATTTGAACAAACTTAATAAAGATTTGAAATTTCAAAACCTTAGCTTAGAATCTCGCAATCAACAACTTTTGTTGAAGTGCCAGAGGAATCCCAAAAGCTAAAAAACTTTGTTATTTCTAGGGATTCATTCCACGCTTTGCTTGGAAAACAACATCCGACAAATAATAGAAAGGCTTTGGGATTTGTGCCTAATGTGGTATCTAAACCAAGCTCTTCATCTTATTTTGGTGTAAACTCAAGACCAAATGCTTAAACACCATAGAAGAACCAGAATGCTTTCTTATACAACAATAACATCAATAAGAAGCATGTACAACACAAGGTGATGAGGGAAAATGAAAATGTTTCATTTTTTTGCCAAGAGGTAAGCCCCTCATTTTACGCATGCCTAGAAAAAAATTTCTACACATATGCATGCAATATCCACCCATCTTGCTAAGGCAAAACCTATGCCTAAGAAATCCATGAGTCTTTGGATTCCCACTAATGTTAGTGTGCAAGAGATGGATGCTTACATCAACACCTTAATTAGGGATGTGATCATCTCGTGTGATTCTGTTAGGAAATCAAACGCTTCTTGGGTTTGGTTCCCTAATGCTTAGGTCCATACACATATGTTTTGTGGCATGGGTATTATGCTAGATTGATTATTCTTATGCATACCCATCTATTTGTGTGATTTTCATGATTTTGAAAAAAAATTCTTTCAATCTTTTTCATGAAAATGGGACCTAGGGGAATTAATGTCATATATGCGATGTTTATCCATGTATATGACATAGGGGGGTTTATATGCTATATATTGTTTTCAAAAATAATTTTGAAGCATATTTTCTTCCACTTGATGAATTTGAGATATTCCAAACATTGTTGGATAGTGTTTCATTTTCATCAATTTGACATTGTTTGTCCTTGGCATGATTATTTTTATACAACAATTTATGATCAATGCATATGATTGATTTCAATATTTCATTACATTGATACTTTCATGGCCCATGTCTCCATATTTGTAATTGGTTCATAGAGTCAAAATTTTTACCCATTCTATGATCTAGGGGAGCAGGCATAGTGATCTGATACCCACTTTAAATTATTCATTTGGTATCATACAACTCATATCTTGCATGTCTACGTCATGTTTTTAATGGGGAGAGACTTAATGTCAAAGGAGAATATTATACTCAAATCCATATTTTTGTCAATGAAAAGAGGGAGACAGAAGTGATTATTAAAAAATGTAAGCTTGGATTGTCAATTGGTACAATTAGTATTTCGTCTTTTTCAAGTTAATACAATTGGTATCTTGAGCAATGTTTTTATATATGGCCTATTACATGAATTATATTTTTTTATTTTGATTTAAAATTGGTATGTCAACTGGTTATAATTGGTATGCATATAAGTAGGGGGAGCATTAGTACGATTTTATTGTGTATTTTTACATAATGGGTGACATCATCAAAAAGGAGGATATTGTTGGATATTGTCCATTAAGTCCAATATAGTTTTGATGATGATCACCACATTATGTTGTACTAATGTCTCAAAATGTTTTAGCATCTAATAATTAACATTGATTATATCAAGAGGGAGACAAAATAATTGGTGATGGGATGATGGATTCAAGGCATGGAGCAATGGATCATTGAAGCCATGAAGAATCATGTATCATATTGTAATTCATTTTTTATTCTTTATGTATTTTGCTCTTTATTTTA
Source organism: Scilla litardierei (assembly GCA_030789695.1). Taxonomy (NCBI): domain Eukaryota; kingdom Viridiplantae; phylum Streptophyta; class Magnoliopsida; order Asparagales; family Asparagaceae; genus Scilla; species Scilla litardierei. Next base: position 153,903,870 of record CM061133.1, read on the forward strand.
TAAAATACGGGTATGCCTTGATTAGATGGACATATACACACATAAAAATTCATGTCATTTTCCATCTTAGAGAGCGAGAGGAATATACTAGAGCCCATCACATTAGTTTCTATGATAAAAACACTCAAGATAGTGCTTTTGGACCAGTATTAGATGTCCGGTATTGAGTCACCAGATGTCTGGCATGTCTGATGGTATTCCTTTAGACAAAGCTATTTTTTCAACCGTCTGAAGCTCATTGGGCAGACGTCTGAACAGTGGATCAGATGTTAGACTGGTGAACTCCAGATGACAGATCAGTGGGTGTCAGTTTTCCTGAGCTCTCTATTTTGCTCACCAACTTGTGTCCAGCCATCTGAAGAAGGCTTTTCATATGACTAAATAGTGCATCAGCAGTCTGACTAATGTTCTTTATGTAGGAGGATATATGCCCATTAGGCGATTTATCCTAAGTGTACGTCGTGTTCATATAACATATGGTGTCCATTATTCTAAGTATGAAATCGATTATATTATATACTTAGATAATGTCCATAAACTTATAGTTTGGTCCTTACGTATCCAGGTAAGATCTCGATTATGAGTAGTAAGCGACCGAATAGAAACGTAAGTCTTAAACGGTTTGTGATCATAGATGTGTTGAGAACTGGATATCAACACTTTGGATAGACCACTATGTCTTATTCTTACCTTAGGGTAATGATGATCTCATAGTCATTCGACTTGGTGAAGTCGGAGACGAGACACAGGTGCTCATTAGAGAATGAATTTACTGAAAGGCCAACTTAGAGTTATTAAATGGTTAACTTTAACTAAACTGTCTATAATAACTCTAGGGTGATGATAGGTAAGCTGGTCCTTAAGACCTAAAGTCATCTGTACGAACCTGTGAGTGAACAGTGTAGCTTAGACCTATGATCTAGCTTCGAGGCTAGGCCTGCTGAAAGATCTTGGGTTGGGTTGCACCCGAAGCTCTCGAGGAGAGTAGACGACTAAGATAGGATTCGTCACTTCCGTTAAAGGAAAGTTAGTGTCACAGGCTCAGTACGGTCTTTGTGTTAATCCTCGACCGAGGTACGTTGTAACAAGTACAATGTAATTACAACTGAGACCGTCGTATACTGACCAATGTTATCTAATAGGGTTGACAGTAAACCATACCCTAGGCCAACAAGGACACAGTCTTGACGAAGGGACTAAAGCTAACGGCATTCATCACTGACACAGCCAAAGTAAACCCAACGATGCTTTTGTCAATGGGTCGATCACGTTATGATGATTCTGAAACAGGGACGACAACTACTGCTCATGGTGACCGTCATCTAGGGGTTCCGAGCCCCAACCTGTAGTAAGGTCAGGTTGTAGGGTCTCACACCGAGTAGCGTTCGTGTCTTAGTAATATGAAGATTAATAAGAGAGATTCATTCGATGGAATTGAATAGTTGATATTCACAAGCTAGTTGTGAAAATAAGTCATAAATGCAATAGGGACAATGTTGCATTTGATGCAAACAAATATTAAACATGTCGTAAATTGGTTACGATAATATTTGTAGGAACAAATACATTGGAAAGGGTTACCTGGATGACGGGATCGTCTCGGTCTAAACACAAGTTCAAACCGCGTCTAAATCGAAGCTCAAACGAGCCCAGAAACGCGATAACAGTCCAAGGCAAAGTGGGGTAGACCCACTGGGCTAACAAGCCCATTCGCAAGGGCAAACAGGCACGGCCCACTGGCGACAGCAGGCGAACGCCTGCTGCACAGCGGGTGCGGCCCGCTGCAGCAGTAGGCGCACGCCTGCTGCCCAGCGGGCGCTGGCCCGCCCTCCTTGCCTTGGGCGGGCGTGCCTGCTAAGCCTAGCGGGCGAACCCGCAACTTAAGTGATTTTAAGGTTTTTTGAAACCCCAAATGACGGCTACGAAAATTGTTTTTTTCCCATCTTTGGGCAATTGTTTGAGGGGTCAAACGAAGTCGAAATTCGTCGCCGTTGGTTCCTACGCGTTCACCATTCGAAGCCCTTCGAATTGATAGCTTGTTTGGTGTCTAAAGTTTAATGTATAAATAGAATTAATTCATTGAAGTTGGCTTTTATGAAAAGCTTACTAAAACTTCAAATTAAGCTAATTAGCTTAATTAATTTTCTATTCTATTTGTTTTGTCCCACATTGCTCACAACAAAGGGAGAGGTGCCGACTCCCTATATAAATAGGGGTGCACTCTCTTCGTTGAAAGATGCACCAATTCCTCGATCGAGTAACTCCGGATATTTGAGCTAGCTCGATCTACGACTAAACTATTCTTTCTCTCTCTTCTTCCTATTCTCCGGACTAGTCCTAGCAAGACTACGAAGGGGGTTTGGATTCGGATCCAGATGTCTAAGACACGGGTCTATTCAAGTGAAACTTTCTACCGGTGTGATCGGCTTGGAGGCGGGAGTCGGCTCGGGCAGATCGGTTCGAGGGTGCGAGGCGGCTCAGGTGGATCGAGTCAAGGTGGTTCGGCTACGAGGAGCATCAGAAGACGGTGCAGTACATCTTGCCCGCTCCAGGGTCAAGATTCCGGGTATGTGGTTAAGCAATTTTTAGTGTAGATTTAATTTTGTCGATGTAGAATAGATCCCTCTTGGTGTGGTCAGATCCACCCCAAGTTGGCATAGATCAGACTAGGTTCTGGCTCCCTCAGAGCCTAGCTAAATTGTTTAGCTAGCCTTAGTTTTTGTTTTTCCGCTGCGCTTTTATGCCCCTGTGGTCTGTCCGACTTAGGACGGACACAGATCCGAGCTCTGAGGGTTCGCCAAAACCCCTACAGTGGTATCAAAGCACGGTTATGCTTGTAGATCTATTTTTTGCGACAATTTTAAATCCTTTAATTGCTTGTTTTGAACATACTGCAATTTTAACTTTATGTTAAAATAATGTTTTGTGTTTTAAAATTGTTTTGTAACATGAAAAAACTTTTGAGAGGATTTAATTTTTATGCTATAAATTTAAATAGGTCTCTCATGTTTAAATGTTTTTAAATTTTTATTTTATAAGATAAAATAATTTTAGCATGCATTTAAAAATTTTTAAAGTTTATGTAACATAAAATGAATATTTTATTTCATGCGATGATATTGAAAATTCATATTTTTTGGTTGCATAAAGATTGAAATTTTTTAATAGTCTTTATCCGATAGTTTTTTTAAAATTAATTTCAAATGTTTTTAAAAGGGTTTTAAAAATTGTTTTTTAAAGAATATGGGATATAAAGAAAATTTTATTCTCATGAGATGAAATAATAAATTTGTTTCTTTTAAATTACATATTGGTTTTAAGATTACTCTATGCGATATTTTAATCTTAAAAGTGTATCGTTAAAATTTTAAAGCCTATGTGTTAAAATTATTTGATAATTTTATGAAACCTAGTTTTATGTGATAAAAATGCTTTAAACTTTAAATTTTAAATCTTTATATTTAAATGTTAAATTTTAGAGTTGCAAGTTGTTCGATTATGTTGTAGATAATTTTAACTTGCAAGCTTTCATTATATGTCACTTTATGAACCTTTAATTTATGCGGTTAAATTAGTTGGTTTATGTTTTAATGGATATGTTGAATAATGTATTCTTGAACCCTTTAGGTTAGCCATTAACTGATTAAAATTTTATAAGATGAAATTTTAATGACTAGTGACATGTTACGTTTTTATAAACAAAACAACATCAAAACCTAATACCAGATTAGGATAGTCCCTTTTGATTGACAATCATTGCCATAAATCGTTTAAATGATGATTATCAAAAAAGACTAATTTTGAAAAATGTTGTTATTATTAAAATCCTAATAAGATTGGGGTAGCACGTTGAACGTATGAACCTTATAGTTGATAGGGTTTTAATAAAAATTGTTCAACCAATCCATAAAATTACGAATTTTAAGATCCAGTTGTTGATAAGGATTAACTAGTTTTAATTAAAAGCCATTTAGTTGTTAGACGAACATAGAATTGATGAAACTCCTTCAATGGATCATGATGACGGTCAATGTGCTTGGCTAAGTTTGCTAGACTACCTTAGCTAGTCTAGGGGCCGAGTGGTCCTGTCTTAGTCAATTCCCTGGCTGCATCCGCTGGACCACAAGGAGTCGAATCATGATTGTGTAAGTCCATTGACTATACCTAAGTCAAATACGATAATAATCTTATTCAAGATAAATCATCGCCCTTCTTGTTTTAGGAGTTGGCAACTGTAAGACCCATGTTACGGTTGTTGAGCTACACTCAAGCTGTGACATAGCAATCGTATAGAAACCGATTTCTTGATAAACATCTTGACTTGATCCAAACCGTCGTCTCGTCCCTATACCGAGCGCCGGCGTAAGTCTAACCAAAGATGCAGTCTAAGAGCTGACCCAAACCGACGTGTCGTGCATACACCGAGCAGCGGGGTCAGTCAGGCTAGACATGAAAATAAGGGTCCGACTAGGCTAGCCATTGTGATCCGGATGAGCACACTCATGATCACAAATGACTATGGGTAATAACGATAGGGAATCATATTTAATATGATTGACGACGAGTTCGTCTACCGACTGCAGAGTCGAACAACTTGTTGAGACACACTCAAGGTTGACAGACTCAGGGCAGTCGGATCCCTCTCTCACAAATGTTATTTTTTATATAATAAAAATGTTTATTATTATGGCTTTAATAAATTTAGTGGGAGAAAATAGTTTTATTAAAACCCATTGAAACTATACAACGAACATATACTGACTAAAGTATCTATAAAATTACAGAATGGATTCAGGTCTAAGATATATGGTAGAGAAGAACGTGCTCGATGGAACGAACTATAAAGACTGGCTTAGGAACATTAAGTTAGTCCTTTCTCTAGCCGGAATTGGATATGTGCTGTTCGAGGACGCTCCGGAGAAGCCCGATGACGATTCGACCTTCGAGGAAAAAGAAGCCTATAAGCTATACCAGAGGAATGTAGAGAAGGCCAGGTGCCTTACTCTGGCTTCGATGAATAACAAACTGCAGAGGAAGCATGAACATTTGGATGTTCAAAGTATGCTTCTGAATGGACAAGAGTTATACGACAAGTGGTCTAGAGCTGCCAAGTTTGAAGCAACCAGCAACCTCTGGGGCACAAAGATGGAGGCAGGGCCCATACAAGATCATGTCATCAAGATGATCCGGTACGTGGAGGACACCGCCCAGTTGGGTTTTGTCCTGTACAATGAGATGTCCGTGGACATTATCCTTAAGTCTTTAACCCCGGTCTTCAAGCCTTTCATAACTGGTTTCATAATAAACAGTCTTGAAACAAATCTTCCTGGTCTCCTCAATATGCTTAGGAAGTTTGAGGAGATTGAGAAGAAACCGACTGCATTGGTTGTTGGCTCTGCTTCTTCAGACCAACCGAAAGGCAAGGGTAAAAAGAGGCAGGTCCCACAACCTGCGAAGGCGAAGAAAGGGAAGAAAAAGACCAAAGGGGCCCCGTCAAAATCTGAGTGCTTCCATTGCCATAAGATTGGCCATTGGAAGAGGAACTGCAATATTTATCTTGCAGAAAAGAAGAAGGGACATACTGATGCCTCTACCTCAGGTACAACAAATTAAATTCAATGAAGCATAATTATTTCCAATCGCATAGTATGAGATACTAAGACATCTGTGTAATGTATACAGGTGGCTAAAATGAAGCGAAGATTGGAAGAAGTTCGGAGGACGGTCGGCATCTGAGCAATCGTTGCTGCTGGGGCCGTGCGAAGACTTCGAGAGACATGAAGAAGGAGCTGATACTCATTTTATTTGAATAAAATGTATCATTCCTCAAAGTGAAAACAATGATTGAGTGTCCAACACTCAAAGTTTATTTGATAAACATATTATGGTTCATCTTTTATGAATCCGTTGTTTGAATGAATGTCTCGGAAATGTGCTTTCTGTTGAAATTGAGATTTGATTGAGATTGGCTTAAATTTCTGTGATTGTGGCTTTCTGAGTTGGCTGCAAAAATTCTCGAACTATGATGCAGAGCTTCAGAAAATTTTGGTTGTTTTAGAGCTGGCTTAATGTTATAGTCAATCGATAGTTAAGTATAGGTTCCAGAACGTATAAATTGTGTGTAAATCACAAGTATACGCATATTAAGATTAATACTTAATATACTACTTTTGATTCTTAAAGAGTTAATATTAAATGTAGTTAAGGGAAAGGTACAGTGTAGGACGTTTGATTGAGTGAGTCAATGTCAAGATTCCTTATACCGATCTTGATTTGACTCATTCATCAAACCCAACCTGACTCTAGTATATTCCATCTAAAGCACATATCAAATGGTTATGTCTTCATATATATAATCTAAATATGATTTAGGTATATAATTAAATTACGTAACCAGGTAATTCTTAAAGTCAGTGGGAGCTAGCTCGTATACTTAGTTCCGGTTTCTCGGACTAAGTAAAAAGGATTTCCAACTTATTTGAATCATCTATATAGAACATTGAATCAAAATGGTTTTGATTTAATCGAATATATAGAGACTTACGGTGTGAGCATGTACTTGACATATTGACGCAAGAAAATTGGAATGAGCTGAGACTGACTTATAGAAATGTTAGACCCTACATCTAGATTATATAAGCTAATTGTTAGCTATACAAAGAAAGTAAAAATTGAGTCAAATCATTTTTTAAAAGATCAACCTTGTGTGATCAAGAGATGTATTAATAAATATCCATTAAAATGCATTATAGATACTCGTTAGTAAATCCACTCTTAGGTTTGTCATATAAATGTCAAAGTGACTGATATGCTATAACGGTATGAGATACCGAGATAAATAGCCTAAGTGCAAGTGGGAGATGTAGGAGGATATATGCCCATTAGGCGATTTATCCTAAGTGTAGGTCTTGTTCATATAACATATGGTGTCCATTATTCTAAGTATGAAATCGATTATATTATATACTTAGATAATGTCCATAGACTTATAGTTAGGTCCTTACGTATCCAGATAAGATATCGATTATGAGTAGTAAGCGACCGAATAGAAACGTAAGTCTTAAACGGTTCGTGGTCATAAATGTGTTGAGAACTGGATATGAACACTTCGGATAGACCACTGTGTCTTAGTCTTACCTTAGGGTAATGATGATCTCATAGTCATTCGACTTGGTGAAGTCGCAGACGAGACACAGGTGCTCATTGGAGAATGAGTTCACTGAACGACCAACTTAGAGTTATTAAATGGTTAATTTTAACTAAACTGTCTATAATAACTCTAGGGTGATGATAGGTATGCTGGTCCTTAAGACCTGAAGTCATCTTGTACGAAACTGTGAGTGCACTGTGTAGCTTAGACCTATGATCTAGCTTCGAGGCTAGGCCTGCTAAAAGATCTTGGGTTGGGTTGCATCCGAATCTCTCGAGGCGAGTAGATGACTGATTTGGATTGAATATTGCTTATTTAACCCCTCTTCTAGCAATATTTTGTGTGTAAATGATGCTTAATTGGGCTCTAGTACATTCGTATTTTGTATATCACTATTTATTAGAGTAAACCATTGATTTGTGCACAAAGTATGAATTTTATTAAGTATTTCTGTCTTTTTATATTTTTCATGGCTTGGTCTCAATCTCACGATTCCAACGAATATTTATTTGTATTTTTCTGAGATCTGTGCTAATTACTGTGAATTTTTGAATGCAGGATACAAATTAAATGAGAAATACACAAGAAATACTCTACACATATGAAAATACGGCTTAAAATAGGCGCTCCGCACCAATCTTGGCATATATGTGGCCGCATCCCAGCCTCCCACAGCTTCATCCTGTGGCCATGGCGTTTGGGGCGACGCGACTAGCCCAGAACCGTTGAATTGCCATCCAAGGACGGATCGCAGCTCATCCTGAATCGAAGCGGAAGCGGGCGGCGTTGATTAATTTTGAGCATTGGATTTCGATCCAACAGATGATTTCAACCCCGCACTGAGCAGCGAACGAAGAGAAGAAGCGGTTAAATCCCAGCCTTCCGATGAAGATCCGACGGCCATAATTAATCCCGCATTTGAAATCGATGGGAGCGGGCGGCAGCGTTCCTTCGCGCGACGTGGCAAGATCGTGACGACTACCTTTTCAATCGGACGGCCCACGTTATTTCCGAGCTGGTTTCGAATTTAAACGAAGCGGATGCGGGCTTTGCACAAAATTTAAAGGCCACTCGGCATTCTCTTGAACGATCCCACACCGATGGACGGCCCATATTTGTGCCGCTCGTGGGTGTAGATGTAGGCTTGATTTAGAGCGGATTTTGGACCCGTTAGCACATTAAAACCCGCAATGTGTGTATTTAAGGTATTCTAGGGTTTTTGCTTCGTATTCTTGGCGTATTTGAGCGATTTTGGTGGTGATTTTTGCAGAATTTCACTGAGATTCCAGAGAGAAACCTGAGGGAATTTTCAGAGGGCTTTGAGAGGAAGAAAGAGAGCTTTCTTAGGCAAAAAGAGGGTGTATTTGGTGATATCTCTTGAACTTTATTGCATATTTTCAATTCTACTTACTTTTATTGATTAGAACCATGTTTATTGTGATGAAATACTTGATTATTTTCAGTATGTGTGGCTAAATTCTCAATGTGCATGGTATGGTGTAGTTAGGAGATATGATTTGTATTTGTTTGGTTGAATTGTCATGCTAAAATTGTTAACGTTGATAAAGTTATAGTCTTTAGTTTAAAATCCCCTCTTCATCTTCCACAAGAACATGATTGAGTTGATGATCACCCCACAAGGGTGAGTTTTGATCTCCCCAAAAGGGAGTTTCATATCTTATATTTAAAAGATTATAACTTTAGCAACGATCATATTCAATATTGTGCTTTAATCCCCACAAGGGTTCAAAAAGAGGTTTCATTGAGTTATCTTTAATCAACCAAATTAATACAAATCATGAACCCTAATGAACCCATACCATGTGCATACTTCTCATCGATAATTTCATAAACGAAACTTTCTTTTGCTCGTATTGTTCACAAATTAAAAACCACGATCAAACCCATTCAAACCATCATCATCAAAAGTGGTTGGTCTCTTTACGTTGAATCTCTATTTGATTTAAGCTTTGTTGTTGCAATAGATTTTCTCCCGAGGATTCGACATCTGGACTCCTAGATCTATATTACTTGCACAGACTCTTTCGATTGAGAGAAGCACATTTTTGGGCTAAGCAAGTTTTTGGCGTCGTTGCCGGGGAGAACTGTTTGTTACCACAGTTTATTTCATTCATAGAACCTTCGGTGAGATCTTTCCACTTTACTGTATATAAATTTTTTCATTTTTAAAAAAAACAAAAAAATATATTGTGCTAGTTTATGTGGCATAGGACTCCTGGGACACAGAGGTTGACTAGACGCTTTGAAATGTCTGCTAATAATAACATGGATGAAAATTTTAGCCACAACAATGAAAATAATGTGCAACCTGGAGTTCCTAGAACTTTAAAAGATCTTCTCAGACCCACTAGGACTATCACATCTTCATGCTTTATCTTACCCACTGATGCAAATTCTTTTAATTTCAAACTAGGGGTAATCCAACTCTTACCCACCTTTCATGGGTTAGACAAGGAAAACCCTTATCTTCATATAAAAGGATTTGAGGAAGTGTGCTTGACATGTTTTGATGGAAAAACTAGCGAAGACATGGTATATCTGAAATTATTTCCATTCTCATTAAAAGATAAAGCTAAGAACTGGTTAAATGCATTACCATCACGTTCTATTACTACATGGATTGAATTGCAGACTGAGTTCTTAAAGAAATTTTTTCCTATTCACATGACACAGAGATTGAAACGACAGATCATGAACTTTGCCAAGAAAAGCAAGGAAACATTCTACCAGGCTTTTGAAAGGGTTAATGAGCTATTGCTAGCATGTCCACATAATGGCTTCGACAAAAGCAGGATTATTGGCTTCTTCTACGATGGATTGCAATCTCAGATAAAACAATTTGTAGAAATGATGTGCAATGGGAGATTTTTCAATAAGGAGCCAGATGAAGCTTGGACGTACCTGGAGGATATAGCAAAGGATGCACAAACTTGGGACACTGCTTCAGAGTACGATAGGGGAGGCCACTCTGTACCTTCCCAGCCAACACGTGGAGTGGTATACAATTTGAAGCCAGAGGATGCAGTGGAGGCAAAAATGAAAGCAATGATTACAAACAAGCTTCAAGCTCTCAATTTGAAAGAGGCCCAAAGCAGTTGAGATAGAGCAGAGTTGTGCACTTTACGATGTTGGTGGCCATGACACCAGTGCCTGCCCCACACTTCCAGCATTGAAGAGCATGCTAGGCAATCCAACAGGCATGAACCAAGTATCCACAAACTACCAGGGCTTCAATTCCAACAACAAAGGGTGGCGCAACAATCCTAACTTAAATTGGGGCCCCAATCAGCAAACTCAGCAACAGGCTCCTCCTCGGTTTAGACAATCTCAATACAACAATAACAACTACCAAGTGGGAAACCAAAGGAGGGACCAAGAGCCAATGCAACAACAACAGATGCAACCATTTGGAGATGCGCTTCAGCAGCTTATTCAATTACAGCAAGCCCAAATGCAACAACAACAGGCTCAGTTTCAAGCTCAACAGACGCAAGACCAACAGATGAGCGAAAGCTTAGCTAGGCTTACGGAAACATTGGAAAAATGTAAGCTTCCATCACAATCAATTCCGAATCCTAATATGAGCTCATCTTCTTCTGCAGGTAATAATAAGAAGCCTTGCCAAGCCGTGTCCACTCTGAGGAATGGGAAGGAAATTCAAAAACCTGACCCACCAAGCAGAGAAGCTGAACAAGAGGAGGAAATTCAAATGCAAGAGGAGGTGCAGAAAGAGAGCACGGATGCGGGTCTGAACAAAAATGTCATTGAAGAAAAAGAGCCCGCAACATATATACCATCAGCACCTTTCCCTCATCGGCTACTTCAGAAAAATAAAGATAAGTATCAATCTGAAATCCGTGAAATTTTTCAGAAGTGCCAAATAAATATTCCACTGCTTGATGCCATAAATCAAATACATGCATATGCTAAATTTTTGAAAGACCGGTACACTATTAAACGAAAATTGAATGTGAATAAGAAAGCATTTTTAACTGAACAGGTTAGCTCTATTGTGCAACAAAATACACCACCTAAATTTAAAGATCCTGGATCGCCCACCATTACTTGCACTATTGGCACTAAAAAGATTGGAAATGCTTTATTGGACTTAGGGTTTAGTGTTAATATTTTGCCATATCATATCTTTGTGCAGCTTGGGTTAGGAGAGCTAAAACCTACATCTGTTATATTGCAATTAGCTGATAGATCTATTAAAGTTCCAAAAGGATGCATTGAGGATGTCCTCGTTCAAGTGGAAATAGTTTACTACCCTGCAGACTTTATAGTTCTAGACATCCAATGACCCCAAACTGCCAATTCCACTCACATCATCCTAGGTAGACCATTCCTAGCAACATGCAATGCTTTAATAAATTGTAGGGATGGTCAACTTAAAATCACTTTTGGTAACATGACTTTGGATTTGAATATATTTAATACTTGCAAGTTGCCAAATGTGGATGATGAGGTTGAAAAAGTAAACATGATTGATTCATTGGTGGATGATTATGTGTGCTCTGAATTTTATGGTGATGCTAATATTATTGAAACAATTGTGGAAGATACTGATGACATCTTTCTTGTGCAGGAAAATGTGAAGGAACTCAACGCGATATGGAAGCCTAGGTTCGAGGCTTTGCCACCAAATGCACCAACTCAAATATCATCTGAGGTGGAAGATCCAAAGCCTGAATTAAAGCCAATACCTGAATATCTAAAGTATGCCTTTCTTGGAAATGAAAACAACTTCCATGTGGTAATTTCTTCTAAACTCTCTTTAGAACAGGAAAGCTCTTTACTTGAAGTGTTGAAAAGGCATAGAGGGGCCATTGGTTGGTCCATTGTTGATATAAAAGGTATTAGTCCCACTGTATGCATGCATCACTTTTACTTGGAAGATGACGCCAAACCCACTAGAGAAATACAATGTAGGTTAAATCCCACATTAAAAGAAGTGGTGAAAGGCGAGGTTCTAAAATTATTGGATGCAGGTCTTATATACCCAATTTCTGACAGTAAATGGGTCAGTCCAACACAGGTTGTACCTAAAAAGTCTGGCCTCACCGTGGTTAAAAATGAGAATAATGAACTTATCCCTGTTAGAGCCACCACAAAATGAGAATAACGAACTTATCACAATCAATTCCGAGTCCTAATATGAGCTCATCTTCTTCTGCAGGTAATAATAAGAAGCCTTGCCAAGCCGTGTCCACTCTGAGGAATGGGAAGGAAATTCAAAAACCTGACCCACCAAGCAGAGAAGCTGAACAAGAGGAGGAAATTCAAATGCAAGAGGAGGTGCAGAAAGAGAGCACGGATGCGGGTCTGAACAAAAATGTCATTGAAGAAAAAGAGCCCGCAACATATATACCATCAGCACCTTTCCCTCATCGGCTACTTCAGAAAAATAAAGATAAGTATCAATCTGAAATCTGTGAAATTTTTCAGAAGTGCCAAATAAATATTCCACTGCTTGATGCCATAAATCAAATACATGCATATGCTAAATTTTTGAAAGACAGGTGCACTATTAAACGAAAATTGAATGTGAATAAGAAAGCATTTTTAACTGAACAGGTTAGCTCTATTGTGCAACAAAATACACCACCTAAATTTAAAGATCCTGGATCGCCCACCATTACTTGCACTATTGGCACTAAAAAGATTGGAAATGCTTTATTGGACTTAGGGTTTAGTGTTAATATTTTGCCATATCATATCTTTGTGCAGCTTGGGTTAGGAGAGCTAAAACCTACATCTGTTATATTGCAATTAGCTGATAGATCTATTAAAGTTCCAAAGGGATGCATTGAGGATGTCCTCGTTCAAGTGGAAAAATTTTACTACCCTGCAGACTTTATAGTTCTAGACATCCAAGGACCCCAAACTGCCAATTCCACTCCCATCATCCTAGGTAGACCATTCCTAGCAACATGCAATGCTTTAATAAATTGTAGGGATGGTCAACTTAAAATCACTTTTGGTAACATGACTTTGGATTTGAATATATTTAATACTTGCAAGTTGCCAAATGTGGATGACGAGGTTGAAAAAGTAAACATGATTGATTCATTGGTGGATGATTATGTGTGCTCTGAATTTTATGGTGATGCTAATATTATTGAAACAATTGTGGAAGATACTGATGACATCTTTCTTGTGCAGGAAAATGTGAAGGAACTCAACGCGATATGGGAGCCTAGGTTCGAGGCTTTGCCACCAAATGCACCAACTCAAATATCATCTGAGGTGGAAGATCCAAAGCCTGAATTAAAGTCAATACCTGAATATCTCAAGTATGCCTTTCTTGGAAATGAAAACAGCTTCCCTGTGGTAATTTCTTCTAAACTCTCTTTAGAACAGGAAAGCCCTTTACTTGAAGTGTTGAAAAGGCATAGAGGGGCCATTGGTTGGTCCATTGTTGATATAAAAGGTATTAGTCCCACTGTATGCATGCATCACTTTTACTTGGAAGATGATGACAAACCCACTAGAGAAATACAATGTAGGTTAAATCCCACATTAAAAGAAGTGGTGAAAGGCGAGGTTCTAAAATTATTGGATGCAGGTCTTATATACCCAATTTCTGACAGTAAATGGGTCAGTCCAACACAGGTTGTACCTAAAAAGTCTGCCCTCACCGTGGTTAAAAATGAGAATAACGAACTTATCCCTGTTAGAGCCACCACAGGATGGAGGATGTGTATAGATTATAGGAAGTTGAACTCCAGAACTAGGAAAGACCACTTTCCTCTACCATTTCTTGACCAGATTTTAGAGAGAGTGGCTGGACATGAGTACTATTGCTTCCTAGACGGTTATTCAGGACATTATCCGATTGAGATTGCACCAGAGGATCAAGAAAAGACTACTTTTACCTGTCCATTTGGTACTTTTGCCTTTAAGAGGATGCCGTTTGGTTTATGTAATGCTCCCACCACTTTTCAGCGATGCATGCTTAGTATTTTTGATGATATGGTTGAGAAAATTATGGAGGTGTTTATGGATGATTTCTCCGTATATGTGGTGGGCTCCGAAAGGTGCTTCTCTCAAGCGCAAGAGTCCGTTCAAGTAGTAAAATCTGGGAGTCCAGATGTCGAATCCTCGGGAGAAATCTGTTGAAACCACAAGCTTAAATTAAATAGAAAGTCTACGTAGAGAAACTAAACACTTTAATAATGAAAGTGATGATGGTGTGAAAGTGTATCGTGAATACGTAATCAAAGCGAACAACGAAAGAGTCGTGTATTAAAATATATGAGAAACATGCACATGATATGGGTTCATTAGGATCAGCGATTCGTGTATTTTGGTTGATTAAATATAACTCAACAAATCCTCCTTTTGGGAGCGATTTGTCGGAAAATACCCTTTTGGGGGTTCAAGCACGATATGAATAAAAACGTCGCTAAAACTATAGTTCTACGAATATGGTATGAAGCTCTCTTTTGGAGAGATCAAATCTCACCCTTGTGGGGTGATCATCAACGTATTCGCTTATTTTGGAAGACGAAAAGAGGATTAAATAGCAAAAACATACAATTTTAGCGACTTTTACGATGAAGAACAACAATATTCAACCTAAATAACACGAATCACATCCCCTAACTACTCCATATCATGCACAACAGAGATTTAGCTACTCATAATGCAGAAATAAACAACTTCCATAGCAAAATACATCAAGTTTATAGCAAAATACGCTAGAAAACACCAAAATACGGGGTTTGAGTTGAAGAAAATATCACCAAACCTCCACTTTTAGACTTCAAACTCTCTGGAAATACTAAGAAAGGCCTCTGGAAATTTACAGAATTTTCCCCTGGAGAAATACGCACAGTAGCCGCTCCAAAAGTCCCAAAATACGCCAGAATACGCCCCAAAACCCTAGAAATACGCTTAAATAATAAGATTGCGGGTTTTGGGGGTATAACGGGTCGAAACCCGCTCTAAAATCACGCCCGAATCCATCCTGGCCGTAGATATGGAGCGGCGCAGCTGTGAGCCGTCCATCTCAGCGGGATCTCACCAGGGAGCGCCGCGTGTCGCTTCTTATCGGATCCCCGCCTTCGTCTCGCGCCCGCTTCGCTACGCGTATTCGATTTCGAACCGGAGATCGTCTTTGTCCGTTCGATCGTGAATCAGCGGCTGATAACAATCCACGAGCGCCGCTCTTTCGTTCTTCGCTTCGTGCAGCAATTCGCATCCGAGCCGTCCGATCGATAGGCGGGATTGAGCCGTGGAGCGCCACGCGTCCTTCTCGATTCGCGCCGGCCTCGATAATAAACTCGAATCAGCAGGATCGCAGCCGTTGGATATTGATCTGACGATCACGAGTTGGCCGTGTCGTCACGAGAAGCCGCCGTTCGATTGCGCGGGAGTCAGCAGATGCTCGCCACGTGTCCTTTTCGATTCCGCCCGCCGCTGTGGTGAGGCGCGTTAGTGACCGTTCGATTGCGATCAAACGGCCGCTGCGTCTCCCCATCGTACGCGATTTAGAGCCGCTGGATGAAGATTGAATGGCTCAGATTATGCCACGTGGCCGGCCGCGTATCGACGTATATACGCCGTATTTCCTCCGTATTTCAGCCTTTTAAATAGTATTCTGCATTCAATAAATCATAGAATTTAGCACAGATCTCAGAAAAATACAAATAAATAGTCGTTGGAATCGTGAGATCGAGACGGTGCTAGGAAAAATATAAAAAGTGCAGAAATAGTCCATTAATTTCTGTTTTGTACTCAAATAGAGTGTTTTCTCTAATAAATAAATGTGTAGAAAATACGTATGTACTATAGACCAATATAGCATCACATGAGCACAAAATAGGGCTAAATGAGGGGTCAAATACGTAATATTGAACCCAAATCACACCCCCCAACTAGCGTTTTGCTAGTCTCTAGCAAAAAGAGCGATTAAAAATACGCCTAGATCACCTTATCAGATCTCAAATTACTCAACATCATACTACTACGACAAAAGAGATAACCGCACACTAATATCAAAATTTCAAGCTCATCAAGTAATGGTACTTGTGGGTTTTCAAAAATGAATGTCAAGCATCTCAAATGGTTATAAAATAGACTCAAATTCACTATCAATTACTTCATGGCTCATAGTATACTAAAGCAATGGTACACACCGTTCAATCACATATTTTAACTTGGAGCGTGAATTTTTCATGCAAAGCAAACATTAAAAATAAAATGGTATTAAAGCGTACACACGTCAATCTCTATTCATAGGGACTCACCCCACATCTTGTGTTTTCTTTAAGCTTTGGAAGTTCTCTTGCCTTGCTAATTAGGCACACTTATTCTCTATTTTCTTTCGCTTATTTTTTTCATAGTTCCGCGTTGTTACGCCTATTTGGCCGAGGCCCGAAAGACACGAGCCCAAAAACCCGACCTCCGGTCAAGAGCCCATCTGAGCACTCAGGCCCACTCGATAAGGCCCTATCGGGGACTCCCCCGAATGTAGATCCGACCCGGCCCCGGTAACTTACGGGTCACTCACCCACTCCTGCGATAACCGCTCCCTCGATCCCACTACCACTTAATGGCAATTATGGGGGGAGGCTGGCGTGGTGCAGGGAGCGGCGGCAGGGGGCGGATTGAGGGGGCACGATTGGGGGCGGACGAGCGACGTGGGTCGGGGGCAATCACGGCGGAGGTCTATAAAGGGGCTAGGAGGACGACAGGACAGGGGACCGCATCTCAGGTATCTAGAACCTAAGGTACTCCATCAACGACCTAGTTCCCCCATTTCATTTCCTTCCTCCCCCGCTCGTGCCGTGAGACGCCGTTCCGATCTCCTCACGAGTCGAACCGTCTCCGCCGGGCCTCCTCTTTCAGATCTCTGTCTGACTTAGGCATCGGAGGGGATTTGGCCGGAACCAAGGTCCGGCCCCCTGACGAGCGTTCTCGTCTACGCAGGAGGGCATCAGATCAATGGGCCGAGGCTTCCCCTCCGCCCCTCGCCGACCACGCAACCAGCTGGACGATTGAGGCTTCCCCTCGTCGTCCGATCGCCGAGGCCGAGAGCAACCGACCGAGGACGAACGTCTCGACCCGGGCCGAGGCTACCCCTCGCTCTACCAACGGCCGAGGACTTCGATTCAATCCAGTCGACGCGCTCTACGTCACCGGCTGGTCCGACTCGAGCCTCAACTGCACCAACTCGACTCGCCCGAGGGACCCAAACGGGCCCCTTGACCACGTTGACCGGGTTATCCACGGTCAACGCTTTGTAGTGAGAAAACACTCTGAAACATCTGGCGCCGTCTGTGGGAACGAACTGTCCCACGAAGAAACAAACCACATCTGCGATGACGCGATCTCCCCCATCTCGGCGAAAGGGGAGCAAGGCCCTGACGCGAGGCGACAGGGCCCGCCATCGTTGGCAAGAATGGGCGCGGGCCCGACGCGAGGAGGATCGTGAGGAAAGGGCCGGGAGGCCCTCCCTGTCCCCACCGGTCGGGAGACCGAGCGCATCCGTAACGGCGCGCAGCTCGGACGTGGCTTTGGTAGTGTCAGTGGTCATAGACACTACCATGGTACGGCGGCTGCTTGTCGACACCGGCAGCTCCTGTGACGTCCTCTTCCTGTCAACCCTGGAAAAAATGGGGCGGCGGAAGGAAGACTTACGACCTCGCTCGGGACCCGTGGTAGGATTCACGGGTCACTCCACCCCCATCATCGGCACGATCCATCTCCCGGTAACGCTCGGAGACGCGCCGGACTCGGTGACCCTGGCGGTGGAATTCATCGTATTGGGGATCGGGTCGGAATACAATGGGATCATCGGCCGACCCCTACTCAACGCCGTCGGCGCGGTAGTCTCAACCCTCCATCAGACTATCAAATTCCGAACGCCAGGGGGGGATGGGGAAAGTCGAAGGCGACGCGGGGAGACCGAGTATCTGCTATCAACTGGTGGAGGAGGCTCCCGAGGATCGTCTAGCCGACCGGATGGCCACGCTCGACCTGAGGAGTGGGCCTAGGCCCACCCCTGCAGAGGAGCAAGAGCAGATCCCGGTCACGGACGTTGAGGGCCGGTTCATCGCGATCGGGAGAGGGCTGAGCCAGGACCTGAGGGATCAGCTGATCGAGTGCCTGGAGGCGAACCTGGACATCTTTGCTTGGTCACCGGAGGACATGCCCGGCGTAGACCCCCAGGTGATCGTCCACCAAATCAACGCCGACCCCAACTTCAAGCCGGTCAGGCAGAAGAAGCGTAACCTGGGCGTCGAGAAGATGAAGGCAGCCTCCGAGGAAGTGGAGCGTCTCCTTGATGCCGGCTTCATACGAGAGGTCTGGTACCCGGAGTGGCTGTCGAACGTAGTGATGGTCAAGAAGCCCAACGGGAAGTGGCGAATGTGCGTGGACTTCAGTGACCTCAATAAGGCCTGTCCCAAGGACAGCTACCCCCTGCCGCGCATCGACCACCTGGTGGACAACGCCTCGGGGTACGAGATGCTTAGCTTCATGGACGCTTACTCAGGGTACAATCAAGTCCAGATGGACCCCCGGGACGAGGAAATGACAGCCTTCACGACGGACCGGGGGACTTACTGCTACAAGAAGATGCCCTTTGGCTTGAAGAACGCAGGGGCCACCTACCAGAGAATGGTCAACAAGGTTTTTAGCTCCCAGATCGGAAGGAACCTGGAGGTCTACGTCGACAACATGCTTGTCAATTCAAGGTGACCAGAAGACCACATCGCCGACCTGCGGGAGACCTTCGAACGGTTGCGGCGACACCACATTCAACTCAACCCCGCGAAGTGCATGTTCGGGGTAAGATCTGGCAAGTTCTTGGGATTTATGATAACTAACCGTGGCATTGAGGCTAATCCTGACAAGATCGAGGCGCTGATCAACATGCGCGAGCCGACAACGATCAAAGATTTGCAGAGGCTGAACGGGCGCATCGCATCCTTGGGGCGATTCCTTTCCAAATCGGCGGAAAGATCGCTCCCCTTCTTCAAGGTCCTGAGGAGAGCGATCGCAGAACCTGCAGACAATAGGAAGACAATACTGTGGGACGAAGACTGCTCCAGGGCGTTCGAAGACCTCAAAGAGTATCTCCGCAGCCCGCCTCTCCTATCCAAGCCACGGGAAGGGGAGTCGCTGAGCCTATACCTGGCGTGCGCGGAGGAAGCTGTGAGTTCGATGCTGATCCGGGAAGACGGTGGGGTGCAATGGCCGGTATATTACACGAGCCGGATCTTAAAGGGGGCGGAGGTGCGATACTCGCCCATGGAGAAACTGGCGTACGCCCTCGTCCTCTCGGCACGAAGGCTCCGACCCTATTTCCAGGCCCACACCATACTGATCCTGACCGACTCACAACTGGAGCAAAACCTCAAGAGATTCGATCGAATGGGAAGGATGCTAAACTGGGGAGTGGAACTAAGCGAGTTCAACCTCCGATTCAAACCGCGCACGGCCATCAAAGGGCAGGCTCTGGCCGACTTCATCGCCGAGTGCACAAATGGCCCCCCGGAGGAAGGAGACCCAGCGACGGTAATTGCTCAACCCTTGTCCTTTCTTTCGGCTGACCATTTCCAGCCAGGAGATCCAGGAGCGTGGATAGTCCATGTGGATGGGTCAGCCACACAGTCAGGAGGCGGGGCTGGGATCGCAATCCGATCTCCAGAAGGGAACATTGTGGAATACGCGTTGCGGTTCGAGTTCCCAGCCACGAACAACGTAGCGGAATACAAAGCGGTGATCAACGGCCTGAGGCTGGCCCTGGAGCTCGGGGCCGAGTCCGTCCGCCTCCTCAGCGACTCGAAGCTCATTGTCAACTAACTCTTGGGGAGTTACGAGGCACGGGAAGAGGCGATGCAGAGATATCTCCCTGTCGCTAGAGCGGCGATGTCCAAATTCAAGAATGTGGAAGTCTTGCACCTCCCGCGATCAGAGAATGCGCGGGCAGATGCGTTGTCAAAGCTGGCCTCGTCCTCGCTAAAGGAGCTGGGCCGCACCATCTACGTGGAGAACCTGCAATCCCCCAGCACGGAGGAGCACGAGGTGATGGCAATCGACCAAGAGCCCACCTGGATGGACCCGATCATCCGGTACCTCACTCACGGGGAGGTGCCGACCGATGGGGACAAACGCCGAGCCCTAGAGAGAAAGGCGCTCCGATACATGATCCATGAAGGGACGCTCTACCGGAGACGCTGGACCAAGACGGACGTCCTCCCGTACTTGAAGTGCATCGGACCGCAGGAAGCTGACTACGTCCTACGGGAGGTCCACGACGGGATCTGCGGGAATCACCATGGGGGCAAGATGGTCGCACAGAAGATCTTGAGGCAGGGATACTACTGGCCGACCCTGGCCCAAGATGCAACAAGCTACGTCCAAAAATGCCAAGAATGCCAGAGGTATGCCCACCACATCTCGACTCCCCCGTCAGAGCTCATCCCTATCGTGAGCCCCATCCCCTTTGCGAAATGGGGGCTCGACATCCTCGGACCGTTTAAACCGGGACGAGGGCAGTGGAAGCATCTGATTGTGGCGGTAGACTACTTCACCAAGTGGATCGAGGCCGAACCGCTGGCCACCATCACGTGGAAGAAAGCAAAAAAGCTTCGTATGGAATTCCATCATCTCCAGATTCGGAGTGCCACGGGCCATCGTCACGGACAACGGGAAGCAGTTCGACTCCGCTGGGTTTAAATATTTTTGCGAGGAATGGGGAATCAAGCTTCTCTTCGCCTCTGTAGCGCACCCCCAGACCAACGGAATGGCGGAAGCGGCCAACAAGTGCATCATAGAGCCCCTCCGGAAGAAGGTGAAAGACGCCGAAGGGAATTGGCCAGAAGAGCTCCCCGGGATACTCTGGTCATACCAGACAACCCACAAGGAGGCCACTGGCGAGACCCCGTTCATGCTCACCTACGGGGCCGAGGCGGTGGTGCCGGTCGAATTGGGCGAAGAATCTCTCCGCCTCAAATACTTTGACGAAGACCGGAATTCGCAGGGCCTGGGGCTCAGTCTGGAGCTCCTCGACGAGCGACGGGAGCAGGCACTGGCCACCATCATCCGCCAGAAGCAGAAGGTGGCCCGATACTACAACGCTCGGGTGCGGGGAAGAAGCTTCCACCTTGGGGACCTGGTCCTCCGGAAAGCGGGCTTCAACACTGATACCGCTCGCAAAGGGAAGCTCGCGGCTAGATGGGAGGGACCCTACAAAGTCGTCGAGGTCCTCGGACCCGCAGCCTACTGACTAGCCGACATGGAGGGGAGGATTCTCACTCACACTTGGAATGCGGAACATTTACGCAAGTACTTTCAATAGATGTATCGTTTCCTATGAAATAAATTTGTTTTGAATTCATTCATTTACAGATAAAGCAAAAAGATATACAGAAGGGTGCACGAAGAGGCCGAGGGGCATTCCCCTCCCTCATTTTTCTCTGGGGGCACCGGTGGAGCCACAGGCTGGCAGCCCACTAGGGTCTCCCCCCTTACTCCGTTCGACGTCAGGGTACATCCGAAGATCCTCGAAGTTGACCCCCGAGAGCGGGAACTTCTTTTGGATCTCGGACTGACACCGAGCGAAGCCCTTCTCGAACGCCTCCGATAAGGCGGTCTCAACAAAGGAGGTGGCATACTCCGCCACAGCATCCTGAGCGATCCTGGCAGGATCCACCTCCTCCAGCCCCCGCATCCGGACCTCTAAGGTCTCGATCTGGCGTTGGTGCTCCGCCCTCTCCTTCTCGATCTCCCGGGTTTTCTCGCCAAGTTGGGCAAGAAGGACCCTCGCCTGCTTCTCCGCCACTTCCAGACGATCGGAGAGCTCCAAGGCCTCGGAGACAGCTGCAGGGTTGGGGATCTGCTCGGCTCCTCCAGACGTGTCGGCGCCTCTCAAAAGCTCGGCGAGACGCGCCTCGGCATCCGACTTTGCAGCTAGAGCCAAGGCTCTCTCTCGGTCCGCCTCCTCCAGGGCGGAGGACAGCTCAGTTACGCGAGAATCCAAGGACTGGACCCGCGCTTCCTCTAACTGACCTGCCTCCCCCTTCTCGCCAGGGGCCTCAGGGCCTCGCCCGGCGTCGGATTTGGCTTTGGGAAGAGCCGCGAATTGGCGCCTCATTGAGAGGCCCACCGAGGACAACTGCGCCAAAGCAACGAAGGTAAGACGGCAAAAGCAGCTAGAGAAAGGGGGGACAAGCAGAGACACGCTACCTGTTGACCAGCCTGGATCACGAAGGTAGCCAAACAGTCACCTCTGACTCCGTCCAACACCACCTGATCGGGAGGGAGACAACAGTTCTCGGCCACTCGAGCGGCGGCTCCGCGGCTCGAAAACACCGACTCCTTCTCCCCCACTGGGAAGCGTGGACGAAGAAGACCCTCCCCTGACGAAGGGAACTCGCCAGGAGCGGAGCGGAACGCACCAAGATACCGACTGTAAGCATCAGGGAGAGAATCGTCCGGGAGGGGTGAAGGGCCGACCCACGGCCAGGCAACCTCAACGGGGGCGGGTTGAGGTCGATCAGCAGTCGGCAAGACGTCAACCCCCTCGTCCCCCTCACGGACCCTCTTGGAAGACCCCAGCAAGGGAAGAGAGGGAGATGACACCTTCTTCCTTTTTGAGCCTCCGGTCACGGTCCCGACCCGCTGCTTCTTCCGGACCTCCAGCACATGATCCCTTCTGCGCGGATCCGGATTTGGGACCTGCACGAGAGCGCTGGCGGGAGAGGGACCAAGAGGGAATCCACCTGCACTCAAAGAAGAGATGAGAGACAGAATAGAACCTGGACGACCTCGAAGGGCGAACGCTCGGAGAAGCTTACCTAGGGGCCACACCGTCTTACGCAAGTTGTGGTCACTAAAGAGGACGTCGATCGAGCGCTCCCTCGCAGGAATCGCCAGCATGTCCTTCGTCGTCTGCTGCTCGGCGACCGTCGGCTCACCCAAATCGAGGATGACGGCACCGGCCGCCTCCCACCGAACCGGGAAAGGTACACTCGACGGGAACGTGACAAACACGTATTCCCCCTTCCAACGTTTCAGGGAGCTCGGCAACCCCAGCACCAGGGTCATCTTCGGGCGGGCGCTGATGTAAATCCACGCCCCCGATTGGTGGTGGCTCAAGCGGTAGAACTGGGCAAAGAGGCGAAGAGAGGGCGCCACTCCCTTCAGCATGCAGACAACGATGAACTCGACGAGGAGCCCGACGACGTTGGGACAGAATTGACACAGGCACACGTTGTGGGCCTGAAGGAACTCAACGATAAAAGGATGGAGCGGGAAACGAAGCCCGAAGCGGAAGCACTTCTCATATATTCCAACCTCGTTGGGGCCGGGAAAGCAGATCCGCTCGTCAGCCCCAGGGGCACGAGCCGAGTAGGGCGGAAGCAGGTAGGCGGAGCGCATGCTCCCGATGGCGGTGGCGCAGATCGATGAAGGCCACGACAAGACCTCTGGGGGCACCCCTGAAAGATCATCCCCGTGCTGACGAATCACCGAAGGAGTGCCACCCGCCAGACCTGGAGCTGCGTCGCGCTCCGACCGAACCGAACCCGTGGCAGAGGAAGATGACATGAGGCCGAGCTCGGGCAAAACAGGGATCAGCACAAAGGAGAAAACGACGGGATGGCGGCTCACGAACCCCTCGGATTCTCAACTTAAGATGACCTAGCGAGCGTTGGGGATAAGCTTGCAGCTACACGTGGCAGCATCAGAGGACCGATGGCGCTTCGGAGCCCGCGCCTTAAAAGTATCGAACGGACCAACTCATGATGACGACTAATAAATGAGTCGACATCGATTGGCGAGCCTGTCAAAGTCGGCGGAAGTCACATCGGCCGAGCCGAACCGGCCAAGGACGATCGACCCGACCGATGGGGGAAATTGTTACGCCTATTTGGCCGAGGCCCAAAAGACACGAGCCCAAAAACCCGACCTCCGGTCAAGAGCCCATCTGAGCACTCAGGCCCACTCGATAAGGCCCTATCGGGGACTCCCCCGAATGTAGATCCGACCCGGCCCCGGTAACTTACGGGTCACTCACCCACTCGTGCGATAACCGCTCCCTCGATCCCACTACCACTTAATGGCAGTTATGGGGGGAGGCTGGCGTGGCGCAGGGAGCGGCGGCAGGGGGCGGATTGAGGGGGCACGATTGGGGGCGGACGAGCGACGTGGGTCTGGGGCAATCACGGCGGAGGTCTATAAAGGGGCTAGGAGGACGACAGGACAGGGGACCGCATCTCAGGTATCTAGAACCTAAGGTACTCCATTAACGACCTAGTTCCCCCATTTCATTTCCTTCCTCCCCCGCTCGTGCTGTGAGACGCCGTTCCGATCTCCTCACGAGTCGAACCGTCTCCGCCGGGCCTCCTCTTTCAGATCTCTGTCTGACTTAGGCATCGGAGGGGATTTGGCCGGAACCAAGGTCCGGCCCCCTGACGAGCATTCTCGTCTACGCAGGAGGGCATCAGATCAACGGGCCGAGGCTTCCCCTCCGCCCCTCGCCGACCACGCAACCAGCTGGACGATTGAGGCTTCCCCTCGTCGTCCGATCGCCGAGGCCGAGAGCAACCGACCGAGGACGAATGTCTCGACCCGGGCCGAGGCTACCTCTCGCTCTACCAACGGCCGAGGACTTCGATTCAATCCAGTCGACGCGCTCTACGTCACCGGCTGGTCCGACTCGAGCCTCAACTGCACCAACTCGACTCGCCCGAGGGACCCAAACAGGCCCCTTGACCACGTTGACCGGGTTATCCACGGTCAACGCTTTGTAGTGAGAAAACACTCTGAAACACGTGTAACGCGCATCAAGCAACATTCACAGAAAAGTATATAACTTGGATCGCTCCATCAAATAATTGAGGTTCCGGTCAATGGCTCCCAAATCAGACGATCGTAGGGCATTAGGCCAAGAAGGACCCCTCGGACTGTACTACTCGAGCCAACCAAGTTATTTCTTTAATAGCACATTTATTCATTTTTTTCTTCCTCATTCATCTCATTTTTTCTTATTTTGTGTGTGCATAAACAACGTGGCGAGATAACTTCCTCTTCTTTAATTTTTCACAAGAATGGGTATCCTAATCATTTCAAATGACGTGGTACGTTTTTCCACCCAAAATCACACCAAGCATGCAAATGGCAATGAATACGAGATAAAGAACAATGCTCCAGTTAATTTATGAATTATTGGTGCATGAACTTTGGTGTGTTCCAATGAAAGCATACCACTTGCTAATCCATAATTTCTAGATTCATTAAGTCATCGATTAATCTTGCCATTGAGATGTGTAAAAAGAAATTCACCACAAGCACTCAAATTCATGTAAAATGAGACTGAAATGTTGAACAATAGTGGTGGGGGAAAATAAATCATATGTGTACGGTGATGAGTAAATAACGAGAAGTTTCATCACATGAGGTTCATTTCTAGGTAAAAATAGGTATTGGTGATATTCTTAACTCAAAAAAAAATTTCCAATGCAAAAAGGGAACTAAAAATAAAATCCTATAAAAAGAAAAAGAAAAATAAAGAAAATCCTAAAAGTTATACCCTCCCCCCAACTTAAAATAGACATTGTCCTCAATGTTAGGAAGAGGGAATCATGGAAAGAACACACCTGAATAGTCCCCACCCGAAGGTGGGTCTGTGAGATCCATGGTGCTCGCTTCCTTGGTCCAAGGTTCGTGAAAATGCTTCAATCTTTGGCCATTCACCTTGAACTCGCTTCCATCTTTTTCATTTAGTAAGAGCACATCGCCATGTGGGAAAACTTCTTTGACGACGAAAGGTCCATACCACCTAGAACGAAGCTTCCCAGGAAAGATGTGTAGCCTGGAATTGTATAGAAATACTTTTTGGCCTGGGGTAAACTCCCTCCTCATGATCATCATGTCGTGGACGGATTTCATCCTCTCTTTTGATATTTTAGCGTTGTCGTACGCATTTCTCCTCAACTCCTCCAGCTCCAACAATTGTAAACTGCGAGAAGAAAAAGAGACATCAGTATCAAAATTCATTTTCTTTATAGCCCAATAAGATATATGCTCTATCTCAACAGGTAAGTGACAAGACTTCCCAAATACAAGGCGGTAAGGTGACATCCCCAAAATTGTTTTGTAGGCCGTCCTGTAGGCCCACAACGCTTCAGGTAAGCGACAAACTCCAATCTTTTCTTGATGGATTCACCGTTTTCTGTAGAATTCCTTTGATCTCTCTATTTGCCAACTCTGCTTGACCATTGGTTTGGGGGTGATACGGAGTAGAAACTTTATGTGTGACCCCAAACCTCTTCATTAAAGTAGCGAACATACGGTTGCAAAAATGAGACCCTCCATCACTGATCAAGGCCTTTGGCACTCCAAACCTAGAGAAAATGTTCTCTTTGAGGAACTTAAGCACAACGGAAGTGTCGTTCGACCTGCAAGGAATAGCTTCCACCCATTTAGAAACATAATCAATACAAACCAAAATATAAGCATATCCAAATGAAGTTGGGAAAGGTCCCATGAAGTCTATGCCCCAACAATCAAATATTTCAATTTCCAAAATGGGGTTTAAAGGCATCATGTTACGTTTAGTAATACCCCCTAATTGTTGGCATGCAGCACAAGTCTTGCAATAATAAAATGTATCTTTAAACATAGTTGGCCAATAAAAGCCACATTGCGAGATTTTTGCCACAGTTTTATTCGCTGAAAAGTGTCCACCACATACTCCATCATGGCAAAATTGTATCACACTGGTTATTTCATGATCAAGAATACATCTCCTAACAATTTGGTCACTACAATATTTATATAAGTACGGATCATCAAAGAAGAAATATTTTACCTCGTACTTGAACCGTTTAAAGTCTTGAAGAGACCAAGTGTCAGGGGTCTTACCAGTTACCAGATAATTAACTATATCAGCATACCATGGAGAGGTGGAAACACTAAAAAGATGCTCGTCGGGAAAGGAGTCCTTCAAAGGCACATCTGCTGAATCAAGGCCTACTGTCAATCGTGATAAGTGGTCAGCTACTAGATTCTCCACGCCTTTCTTGTCCTTGATTGTGACATTGAACTCCTGCAACAATAAAATCCATCGTATCAAGCGAGGCTTAGCATCTTTTTTAGACAATAAATATTTTAAAGCAGAGTGATCAGTATATATCAAAATAGGTGATCCCAAAATATAGCTCCTGAATTTTTCCAACGCGAATACTACAGCCAGCAACTCCTTCTCTGTGGTTGTATAATTCCTCTGAGCATCATTTAGTGTCTTGCTAGCGTAGTAAATCACTACTGGAACTTTGTCTTTTCTTTGGCCTAGGACTGCACCAACTGCGTAATTGCTTGCGTCACACATTATTTCAAATGGTAGGGACCAGTCTGGCACCTGCAAAATGGGAGCAGAAATCAGCAACTTCTTTAAAGTTTCAAAAGAAAGTTGACACTCAGGTGTCCAAATAAAATCCACATTTAAAGTTAGTAAGTTGCAAAGAGGGCGAGATATAGCGCTAAAATCTTTAATGAATCGCCTATAGAATCCTGCATGTTCCAAAAATGATCTGATGTCCTTCACGCATTTAGGACTTGGTAGCTTCTCAATTACTGCTACCTTGGCTCTGTCTACCTGTATACCATCTTTAGAAACTAGGTGACCTAGTACAAGTCCCTCTGTGGTCATAAAATGACACTTCTCCCAATTCAATAGGAGGTTCTTTTCAATCCACATGTCAAGAACAAGAGCCAAGTTAGCTAAACAATCATGAAAAGAGCTACCATATACTGAAAAATCATCCATAAATACCTCAACGATTTTCTCAACCATATCATCAAAAATACTGAGCATGCATCGCTGAAAAGTAGCTGGAGCATTACATAAACCAAACGGCATTCTTTTAAATGCAAAAGTACCAAAGGGACAGGTAAAAGTAGTCTTTTCCTGGTCCTCAGGTGCAATCTCAATCTGATAATAACCTGAATAACCGTCTAGAAAGCAATAGTACTCATGTCCAGCTACCCTCTCTAAAATTTGGTCAAGAAATGGAAGAGGGAAATGATCTTTTCTAGTTCGGGAGTTCAACTTCCTATAGTCTATGCACATCCTCCAACCTGTGGTGGCTCTAACTGGGATAAGCTCATTATTCTCATTTTAACCACGGTGAGGCCAGACTTTTTAGGAACAACCTGTGTAGGACTGACCCACTTGCTGTCTGAAATAAGATAAATAATGCCTGCATCCAATAATTTTAGTACCTCGCTGTTTCAGAGTGTTTTCTCACTACAAAGCGTTGACCGTGGATAACCCGGTCAACGTGGTCAAGGGGACCGTTTGGGTCCCTCGGGCGAGTCGAGTTGGTGCAGTTGAGGCTCGAGTCGGACCAGCCGGTGACGTAGAGCGCGTCGACTGGATTGAATCGAAGTCCTCGGCCGTTGGTAGAGCGAGGGGTAGCCTCAGCCCGGGTCGAGACGTTCGTCCTCGGTCGGTTGCTCTCGGCCTCGGCGATCGGACGACGAGGGGAAGCCTCAATCGTCCAGCTGGTTGCGTGGTCGGTGAGGGGCGGAGGGGAAGCCTCGGCCCGTTGATCTGATGCCCTCCTGCGTAGACGAGAACGCTCGTCAGGGGGCCGGACCTTGGTTCCGGCCAAATCCCCTCCGATGCCTAAGTCAGATAGAGATCTGAAAGAGGAGGCCCGGCGGAGATGGTTCGACTCGTGAGGAGATCGGAACGGCGTCTCACGGCGCGAGCGGGGGAGGAAGGAAATGAAATGGGGGAACTAGGTCGTTGATGGAGTACCTTAGGTTCTAGATACCTGAGATGCGGTCCTTCGCTTCGTCGTCTTCCTAGTCCTTTTATAGAGCTCCCAGCGTGATTGCCTCTGGCCCACGTCCCTTGCCCGCCCTCAATCGTGCCCCCTCAATCCGCCCCCCGCCGCCGCTCCCTACGCCATGCCAGCACCTCCCCATTACCGCCATTTAGTGGTCGCGCAACCGGGGGAGCGGTTATTGCAGGAGTGGGCGAGTGACCAGCGGGTTATTGGGGCCGGGTCGGATCGACATTCGAGAGGGTCCCTTATGGGGCCTTGTGGAATGGGCTTGAAGGCGCAGATGTCGGGCTCCTGGGCTCGTGTCTTTTGGGTCTCGGTCAAATAGGCGTAACAATTGCCCCCATCGGTCGGGTTGATCGGCTTCGGCCGGTTCGGCTCGGCCGATGTGACTTCTGCCGATTTTGACGAGCTCGCCAGTCGATGCCGACTCATTTATTAGTCGTCATCATGAGTTGGCCCGTTCGATATTTTTAATGCGCGGGCTCCGAAGCGCCGTCGTTCTTCTGATGCCGCCACGTGTAGCTGCAAGCTTATCCCCACCGTTCGTGGGGTTGTCTTCAGTTGAGAAGCTGAGGGGTTCGAGCGCCGCCATCGGTGGGGTCGATCGGCCTCGGCTAGCTCGGTACAACCGCTATGCCTCCTGGGGTTCCGGGTGGCGCTTCAGTCGAGGCGTGGTCATAAATGTAGGTCATGATGAGGCGGGTCGATTGGACTTCCCTTGGCGCCGATTTTGAAACGCCGCCGGTTCTTCGAGGCCTGCCACGCGTTCTTGTTAAGTGCTTCAAATTCACCCCTGCGTCCGGTATATAAGATCCCCAGCCGCGTTGATCTCCACTTCTCTCTTGCTCTTCCCATTGTTCTTGGCTTTCCACAACTCGGAGTTTCCCGTCGCTTTCGCTTCCTTGTCTTCTCCAAACTAGTTAAAGGTAATTCCTTTCTCGCTTTCGTCTTTATGGCTTCTCTTAGGATAGGCGGTTCTGGTCGAGGGGCGAGGGATTCTCCAGAGTCCAGGTGGGGCAGGCCCCGGCTAGTGGGATCAGGTTCCTCTTCCGGGAGTCGTCCCCTCCAAGATAAGGGGAAGGGGAAGCTATTCCCAGACTACGCCTGTGATGACGTGGCGTCGGCTGCCGTGCGTCTTAACGTGCCCCCGGCTATCCTCCGTACGCCGTCGAGGACCGTTCCTTCGGCGGTCACGGAGATTCGGGAAAGGTATCTCTGCTTCCCGTACGATGTCCGAGTTCCATTCGTCGACGAGCGGATTTGCCTTCCGAGGAGCAATGAAGTCGGCGTCTACGTCGAAATGTTTCGCCTGGGTCTTCGTTTCCCGCTCAATCCCTTCCTTGTCCAGGTCATGGAGTATCTCATGGTGCCCCTTTGCCAGTTCACCCCTTGCTCGATCGCAGTACTGACGGGCTTCGTAACGCTCTGCTGCACCCACGGTCTGGAGCCGTCTCTCCCCCTTCTCTTCCACTTTTACCAGGTCCAGACGGTCGGGCCGGGGTCATGGCTGCAACTCTGAGCCCGTTCGAGGAGGGAATGCCTGATCGAGCTACCCCGCTGGTCAGGGGATTGGAGCTCGGATTATGTCTTTGTGGTCTTCTTGGGTGATGCCCAGATTCTGACAAGCTGGGGCGCGTCTGTCCAGCCTCGCCTGCCGTTAGCCCTTTCTGACGTTGATCAGGCAGCCGCCGTGCTGCTGTCGGCTCTTCCTTTGGAATCGAAGTCCATCTGGTCTTTGTTGGACGACCTACTCTTGAAGGCCGTCTTGTGGTCTCCGGGTAGGTCGCCTTTTCCGTCTTGAATCGCCCTGTGACTCATCCTGATTTTGGTTTCCCTTGCAGGGATGGCTGGCCGCGAGTTCGTCCGTGACGTCGATGAACTGATCCGCCGCGGAGCTGCTCAGAGCCGAGGTAGTACCTCTGGAAGGGCGCCTAGGTGGACCGTGGAGGAGGAAGTGCGCCGAGCTGAGCCCTCCGTGGGTGAGGTGGTGGCCGCGCCTTCCGCCTCTTCTTCTGGCGATCCCCTTCCCGGGGTGGTCCCAAGGGCCGGACCCGCCCCGTCAGCCCATGAGGCAGGGGATAATGACGGGTCCGGTGCAATCCCGCCTGCCCTTGGCGTGCCCCCTCAGGTTTCCGAGGTTGGGGATGGTGTGAGGCAGAAGCGTTCCCCTCCGGCGCCTTCGGAGCCCCTCGGTGGAAAGAGGAGGAAGGAGGACGTGAACCCTTCCAGTCCGGCAGGTTCCGCGCTTCCTGTGGTGACCACCGGGGATCCTTCGGTAGCCTTGTCGACCACCCCCCTCATAGCGTCCTCGCCCATATCACCGGGGATCGGGGCCTTGTTGGCGAGCAATATGGCTTCCCTTGTCGTCCCGGGGAGCTTGATGTTTGTCGACCGAGCCCTGGCCCAGCAGGTTGCCGAGGTCTCCGTCCCTCCCCGGGACCACAGCCTCCTCAAGAAGATCCCTGCCGACAAGATGTCGGATTCCTTGGTCTGGATCCTTCAACAGGTTCGGTTACCTTGCTATCCTCTCCTTCCTTTGATCCTCTTCTTAGCCCATGCCTCGTCTTTCCAGGGTTCAGTGCTCGCTGTGGAGTTGCAGTGTCGAGCCGTCCGCTTGAGGGAGCTGGAGGAGTCCTCCATGAGGGCCCAGGAGCGGGCCGGGGCGGCGGAGGTGGCTATGATAGAGGCCCAGATGGAGTCTCGGCGTCTCAAGCTCCGCGTGGCCGAGTTGGAGGGACGAGTGGGTGACCTCCAGGTAAAGCTGGAGGACGCCCATCAGTCGGCTAACGAAGCGGCAGAGTCGTTCCGCCGGGAGAGGGAGGAGCTTCAGAGGGAACTGTCGGATCGGCGTCAGGTGACGCGGCTTGCAGAGGAGGTTGAGAGGAGCGTCATCGAGACCCTGGGGAAGAGGATCTTCGAGGTTCTCAGGGAGGCCTTCGGTGCGTATGAAGACCTCATCACCCCCCGGATCGTCGAAGTCGTCCAGTCTTCCTTCCGGGAGTGTGCGGAGCGTGTTCGGCAAGCCCCTCCGCCGGTCGATCCCCCTCGCTCCGAGCAGGGCGAAGTGCCCGAGGATGTGTCCTCCCGAGCCCGGGCTCCCTAAGCCGTCTCTCCTGGCCTTATCCTCAAATTTTTAAGCATCCGCTTCGCTTTGGGCCAGTCTACTTGAAATGGGCCCCGCCATCTCCTTTGGCTTCGCTATCGGCTCCGGGGCCAATAATTGCTGGTTGCATGGCTGCTAACTTGGGCTATCTACTTTGGGTCTTTTGTCAACCAATTTTGTTCTGTCGGTGTCGTCCTAGCTTCTGTAGGTGATGAACTTTGTCATTCGTCGTGAGTGGATTATTTGTAGAGAGGTCTCCTCGCCTCGATTCCCTGTAAATAAGACACATTTTTGTACCCTGGTTAACTGTTATAAACGAAATTGACTTACTCGGACTTCTCGTGTATTTTGTGTTGCCACCTTGTTCTTGGCCTAGGACTGGATGACGTTCGCGCTGGCCGGGGGGATTCTCCCCAGACCTATGAGTGCAGGAGTCGGTCGGCGAGGGCAAAAGCTCCTCGGCTTAGGACCGACCGGCGTCCGTGTCTTGGGGGAATTGCCCCCAGACTTATGAGCGCAGGAGTCGGTCGGCGAGGGCAAAGCTCCTCGGCTTAGGACCGGTCGGCGTCCGTGCCTGCTGGGGGAACTGCCCCCAGACTTATGAGCGCGGGAGTCGGTCGGCGAGGGCAAAGCTTCTCGGCTTAGGACCGGTCGGCATCCGTGCCTGCTGGGGGAACTGCCCCCAGACTTACGAGCGCTGGAGTCGGTCGGCGAGGGCGAAGCTCCTCGGCTTAGGACCGGAGCGCGAGAGTTGGGCGGCGAGGGCAAAGTTCCCCGGCTTAGGACCGGTCGGCGTCTGTGCCTGCTGGGGGAACTGCCCCCAGACTTATGAGCGCGGGATTCGGTCGACGAGGGCAAATCTCTTCTTCCTCCTCCAGTGAGGCGGCGATCTTCATTCTTTTGCACTATTAGTGAAATGTCAATTCCGTCGGGGATTTAAGAAAAGACAAAAAGGGAATGCAATTGTACTCTCAAGGGTCCTATCGGACTGGTACATTTGGAGGAAAGGAAATAGGGAATAAAGCTGGACAGAGGGACGTAAACCTAGATAATCCCCTCAGACTAGGCTACGACTGGGGGAGAGAGCTCGCCCGCTCACTCTATGATGCGGAGGGGTCCTTGGACGGTGTTGATCTTCTTCCCCTTGTCCAGCTGCATGGAGGTCCCTTCCCCATGGGCCGGCTCATCGGCTAAGCTCCTGGCGTGCCCCCGACTCATCAGCTTCTCAATGTCCTTCTTCAAATGCCAGCAGTCCTCAGTGTCGTGGCCGTCGTCTTTGTGGTACTTGCAGTATTTCTCCTTCTTCCCACCTCTTTTCGCCCTCGGTGGGGGGCGATCGGTGCGTTCTTCCTTCTGTACTTGGGCGAGGATGGCGTCTGGGGTGGCGTCTCTCGTACCTTCTCCGCGCTGCCTGTTTCTCGGCCTCTTCTCGGTCCGATATCCTTCGGGGCTGCCTCGTCCGTTGTCGCCGCGCTTGGACCCTCGAGTGGCTTTTCCTGCATCCACGGCCAGGGCCTCTTCGGTCAACATGAAGCGCTCGGCCCTTGCCATGATCCCGGGGAGGTCCTTCGGGGGATCGTTGTGCAGGGACTTCTTGAGGCCTCTGTGGCGAAGCCCTTTCTTAAGGGCCGTTTGGACCACCAGGTCGGGAGGGCTGTTCACATTCAGCCTCTCCGCATTGAAGCGGCGCATGAACTGCCGGAGCGGCTCGGCCGGGCCTTGCACTATGTTGAACAGATGTTCAGCATCAGGCTTGATCTGCCTCCCTGCCATGAACTGCTTGCAGAACAACTGGGTGAGTTCCTCAAAGCTGTCGATGGAGCGGCTGGGCAGGCTGCGGTACCAGGTCCTCGCCGCTCCCCTGAGAGTTGAATAGAAGCCTCGGCAGAGCAGGTCATCGTCAGCTCCTTGGAAGGACATGTCCCCCTCGTAGTCCATTACGTGGTGCCCCGGGTCCCCTATCCCGTCGTACTTCCCCAACGCCGGGATCCTGAATCGAGAGGGGACCCGTGCGTCGGTTATTCTCCGTGATAGGGGGCAACGGTCTCCATGGATTCCTCCGGGGATTCGATAGTCGCCTGTCTCTGGCTCGTTCGGTGGTGGTGGGTGCACAGGCGCCGGCGGGGCTGGCTCCGCGGCCCTCGCCATGCTGGGGGTCGGGCTGACCCGGCGCTCCCGGCTCCTCCGGCGGGAGCTCCTGCTCCGCCGTGATCGGTCTCTCGAGTGGTGTCGTTCGCTTCTCCTGCGGTGGGACGATCGTGACCGACGAGATGACGCCGTCATCGATTCGCCCTCTGTCCCTTCGGTGTCTCTTTGGCTCCTTTCACGATAAGGGGAGGGGGCGCGTGATCTCGCCTGACGGGAGTCAGAGAGTGTGAACCGACGATCCGCGTTCGGTTTTTTGGTCCCGTGGTCGTCGACCACGGCGGATCGCAAGAGCGGGGGACCCCCCGTCCATCGATGGCCATCGCCCAACGTGCCTCCGTTGGATGGTGCAGGGCCGACGAGCTGCTGTACCGTCGCGACCAACGTCTGGAGGCTCGCGTTGGTCTCCTGAGCCAGGGCACGGAGCTGTCCCTGTGTGGCCAGTTCTGAGCCGCCGGTCTCTTCGGTTGAGGGGGCGGAGTGATCGCCGACGGTCGTGTCTTCGGGGTTGCCGTTGGATGCGCCATTCCCCTCCTCTGGGATGGGGGGCATGCGCTTCCTTCCATTGCTGGCTCGTGCCATTGTTGGTGTGGTTTGCTTCTTCGTGGGACGGTTTTCGGTTCCCACAGACGGCGCCAGATGTTTCAGAGTGTTTTCTCACTACAAAGCGTTGACCGTGGATAACCCGGTCAACGTGGTCAAGGGGCCCGTTTGGGTCCCTCGGGCGAGTCGAGTTGGTGCAGTTGAGGCTCGAGTCGGACCAGCCGGTGACGTAGAGCGCGTCGACTGGATTGAATCGAAGTCCTCGGCCGTTGGTAGAGCGAGGGGTAGCCTCGGCCCGGGTCGAGACTTTCGTCCTCGGTCGGTTGCTCTCGGCCTCGGCGATCGGACGACGAGGGGAAGCCTCAATCGTCCAGCTGGTTGCGTGGTCGGCGAGGGGCGGAGGGGAAGCCTCGGCCCGTTGATCTGATGCCCTCCTGCGTAGACGAGAACGCTCGTCAGGGGGCCGGACCTTGGTTCCGGCCAAATCCCCTCCGATGCCTAAGTCAGACAGAGATCTGAAAGAGGAGGCCCGGCGGAGACGGTTCGACTCGTGAGGAGATCGGAACGGTGTCTCACGGTGCGAGCGGGGGAGGAAGGAAATGAAATGGGGGAACTAGGTCGTTGATGGAGTACCTTAGGTTCTAGATACCTGAGATGCGGTCCTTCGCTTCGTCGTCTTCCTAGTCCTTTTATAGAGCTCCCAGCGTGATTGCCTCTGGCCCACGTCCCTTGCCCGCCCTCAATCGTGCCCCCTCAATCCGCCCCCCGCCGCCGCTCCCTACGCCATGCCAGCACCTCCCCATTACCGCCATTTAGTGGTCGCGCAACCGGGGGAGCGGTTATTGCAGGAGTGGGCGAGTGACCAGCGGGTTATCGGGGCCGGGTCGGATCGACATTCGAGAGGGTCCCTTATGGGGCCTTGTGGAATGGGCTTGAAGGCGCAGATGTCGGGCTCCTGGGCTCGTGTCTTTTGGGTCTCGGTCAAATAGGCGTAACACTCGCCTTTCACCACTTCTTTTAATGTTGGATTTAACCTACGTTGCATTTCTCTAGTGGGTTTGGCGTCATCCTCCAAATAAATGTGATGCATGCATACAATAGGGATAATACCTTTTATGTCAGCAATGGACCAACCAATAGCACCTCTATGTTTTCTTAGCACATCAAGTAAAGAGCTTTCCTGTTCTAAAGAGAGTTTGGAAGATATTACCACAGGGAAGCTGTTTTCGTTTCCTAGGAAGGCATACTTGAGATATTCAGGAAGTGGCTTCAATTCGGGCTTTGGATCCTCCACCTCAGATGAAATTTGAATTGATGCATTAGGTGGCAAAGCCTCGAACCTAGGCTCCCATACTGCGTTCAGCTCCTTCACTTTCTCCTGCACAAAAGATATGTCATCAGAATCACTAATAAAAGTCTCAACAATAGAAGCATCATCACAAAATTCAGAACAAATATAATCATCCACCAATGAATCAATCATATGCACCCTCTCAACCTCATCATCCACATGTGGCAACTTGCAAGTATTAAAAATATTCAAATCCAAAGTCATGTTGCCAAAAGTAATTTTCAGTTGACCATCCCTACAATTTATTAAAGCATTGCATGTCGCTAGGAATGGTCTACCTAGAATGATGGGAGTAGCATTGGCAGTTTGGGGTCCTTGGATGTCTAGAACTATAAAGTCCGCGGGGTAGTAAAATTTGTCCACCTGAACGAGGACATCCTCAATGCATCCCTTTGGAACTTTAATAGATCTATCAGCTAGTTGCAATATAACAGATGTAGGCTTTAGCTGTCCTAACCCAAGCTGCACAAAAATAGGATATGGCAAGATATTGACACTAGAACCTAAATCCAATAGAGCATTTCCAATCTTTTTAGTGCCAATGGTGCAAGTGATGGTGGGTGATCTAGGGTCTCTAAATTTAGGTGGTGTATTTTGTTGCACAATAGAGCTAACCTGTTCAGTCAAGAATGCTTTCTTTTTCACATTTAGCTTTCTTTTAACAGTGCACAGATCTTTCAGAAATTTAGCATAGGCAGGTATTTGATTAATAGCATCAAGCACTGGAATATTGATCTGGCACTTTTGAAAAATTTCACAAATTTCAGTTTGATACTTATCTTTATTTTTCTGAAGTAGCCGCTGAGGGAAAGGTGCTGCAGGTACATATGCTGCGGGTTCCTTCTCTTTAATGACATTTTTGCTCAAACCCACGTCCGTGCTATCTTCCTGCACCTCCTCTTACTCTTGAATTTCCTCTTCTTGCTCAGCTTCTCTGCTTGGTGGATCAGGCTTCTGAATCTCTTTTCCACTCCTCAAAGTGGACACAGCTTGGCATGGCTTCATATTGTTACCTGCAGAAGAAGATGAGCCCATATTAGGATTTGGAATTGACTGAGATGGAACCTTACCTTTCTCCAATGTCGCTGTAAGCCTCGCCAAGCTCTCGCTCATCTCCTGATTCTGAGTCTGCTGAGCCTGAAATTGAGCTTGTTGTTGCTGCATCTGAGCTTGTTGCAACTGAATGAGCCGCTGAAGTGCATCGCCAAATGGTTGCATCTGCTGTTGTTGCACTGGCTCATGGTCCCTCCTCTGGTTCCCACCTTGATAGTTGTTGCTGTTGTATTGAGGTTGTCGGAACTGAGGGGGAGCCTGCTGCTGCTGAGTATGCTGATTGGGGCCCCACAGTTCAAGTTTGGATTGTTGCGCCACCCCTTGTTGGAATTGAAGTTCTGGTAATTTGAAGACACTTGATTCACCCCAGTAGGATTTCCTAGCATGCTCTTCACGGTTGGAAGTGTGGGGCATGCACTGGTGTCATGGCCACTGACGTCGCAAAGTGCGCAAGTCTGCTCTATCTCAACCGCCTTGGCCTCTTTCAAATTCATGGCATGAAGCTTGTTTGAGATCATGGCCTCCATATTTGCCTCCAACGCATCCTCTTGCTTCAAATTGAATACCACTCCTCGTGTAGGCTGGGATGGTGCAGAATGGCCTCCTCTCTCGTAGTCTGAAGTGGTGTCCCATGTCTGCGCATTTTCTGCTATCTCCTCCAGGTACGTCCAAGCTTCATCTGGCTCTTTATCAAAGAATCCTCAATTGCACATCATATCTACAAATTGCTTCATTTGCGGCTGCAGTCCATCGTAGAAGAAGCCAATAATCCTGCTTTTGTCGAAGCCATTGTGCGGACATGCGAGCAGCAACTCATTGAACCTTTCAAATGCCTGGTAGAATGTTTCCTCGCTTTTCTGGGCAAAGTTCATAATCTGCCGCTTCAGTCCCTGTGTCCTGTGAATAGGAAAAAACTTCTTTAGAAATTCAGCCTGCAAATCAATCCATGTGGTAATAGAGCGTGATGGCAATGCATTCAACCAATTTTTAGCTTTGTCTTTAATGAAAATGGGAACAGTTTAAGATATATCGTGTCCTCGCTAGTTTTCCCATCAAAGCATGTCAAGCAAACCTCCTCAAATCCTTTAATATGAAGATATGGATTTTCCTTGTCTAACCCATGAAAGGTGGGTAAGAGTTGGATCACCCCAGGTTTAAAATTGAAAGAATTTGCATCGTCAGGTAAAACAAAGCATGAAGCTGTGCTAGTCCTAGTGGGTCTGAGTAAATCTTTTAAAGTCCTAGGCACTCCAGGTTGCACATTATTCTCGTTATTGTTGCTAAAATTTTCATCCATATTATTATTAGCCATATCAAAACGTCGAGTCAACCTATGTGTCCTAGGAGTCCTATGCCACATAAACTAGCTCAAATATATATATATTTTTTAATATAAAAGCAAACAAAAGTTTATATACAATAAAGTGGAAAGATCTCACCGAAGGTATTCTGAATGAAATAAACCGAAGTAACAAACCGTTCTCCCCGGCAACGGAGCCAAAAACTTGGTGGGCTCCGAAAGGTGCTTCTCTCAAGCGCAAGAGTCCGTTCAAGTAGTAAAATCTGGGAGTCCAGATGTCGAATCCTCGGGAGAAATCTGTTGAAACCACAAGCTTAAATCAAATAGAAAGTCTACGTAGAGAAACTAAACACTTTAATAATGAAAGTGATGATGGTGTGAAAGTGTATCGTGAATATGTAATCAAAGCGAACAACGAAAGAGTCGTGTATTAAAATATACGAGAAACATGCACATGATATGGGTTCATTAGGATCAGCGATTCGTGTATTTTGGTTGATTAAATATAACTCAACAAATCCTCCTTTTGGGAGCGATTTGTCGGAAAATACCCTTTTGGGGGTTCAAGCACGATATGAATAAAAACGTCGCTAAAACTATAGTTCTACGAATATGGTATGAAGCTCTCTTTTGGAGAGATCAAATCTCACCCTTGTGGGGTGATCATCAACGTATTCGCTTCTTTTGGAAGACGAATGGAGGATTAAATAGCAAAAACATACAATTTTAGCGACTTTTACGATGAAGAACAACAATATTCAACCTAAATAACACGAATCACATCCCCTAACTACTCCATATCATGCACAACAGAGATTTAGCTACTCATAATGCAGAAATAAACAACTTCCATAGCAAAATACATCAAGTTTATAGCAAAATACGTAGAAAACACCAAAATACGGGGTTTGAGTTGAAGAAAATATCACCAAAACTCCACTTTTAGACTTCAAACTCTCTGGAAATACTAAGAAAGGCCTCTGGAAATTTACAGAATTTTCCCCTGGAGAAATACGCACAGTAGCCGCTCCAAAAGTCCCAAAATACGCCAGAATACGCCCCAAAACCCTAGAAATACGCTTAAATAATAAGATTGCGGGTTTTGGGGGTATAACGGGTCGAAACCCGCTCTAAAATCGCGCCCGAATCCATCCTGGACGTAGATCTGGAGCGGCGCAGCTGTGAGCCGTCCATCTCAGCGGGATCTCACCAGGGAGCACCGCGTGTCGCTTCTTATCGGATCCCCGCCTTCGTCTCGCGCCCACTTCGCTACGCGTATTCAATTTCAAACCGGAGATCGTCTTTGGCCGTTCGATCGTGAATCAGCGGCAGATAACAATCCACGAGCGACACTCTTTCGTTCTTCGCTTCGCGCAGCAATTCACATCCGAGCCGTCCGATCGATAGGCGGGATTGAGCCGTGGAGCGCCACGCGTCCTTCTCGATTCGCGCCGGCCTCGATAATAAACTCGAATCAGCGGGATCGCAGCCGTTGGATATTGATCTGACGATCACGAGTCGGCCGTGTCGTCACGAGAAGCCGTCGTCTGATTGCGCGGGAGTCAGCAGATGCTCGCCACGTGTCCTTTTCGATTCCGCCCGCCGCTATGGTGAGGCGCGTTAGTGACCGTTCGATTGCGATCGAACGGCCGCTGCGTCTCCCCATCGTACGCGATTTAGAGCCGCTGGATGAAGATTGAATGGCTCAGATTATGCCACGTGGCCGGCCACGTATCGACGTATATACGCCGTATTTCCTCCGTATTTCAGCCTTTTAAATAGTATTCTGCATTCAATAAATCATAGAATTTAGCACAGATCTCAGAAAAATACAAATAAATAGTCGTTGGAATCGTGAGATCGAGACGGTGCTAGGAAAAATATAAAAAGTGCAGAAATAGTCCATTAATTTCTGTTTTGTGCTCAAATAGAGTGTTTTCTCTAATAAATAAATGTGTAGAAAATACGTATGTACTAGAGACCAATATAGCATCACATGAGCACAAAATAGGGCTAAATGGGGGGGTCAAATACGTAATAATTAACCCAAATCAATATGGTAGCTCTTTTCATGATTGTTTAGCTAACTTGACTCATGTTCTTGACAGGTGTATTGAGAAAAATCTCCTATTAAATTGGGAGAAATGTCATTTTATGACCACAGAAGGACTTGTCCTTGGTCATTTGGTCTCTAAAGATGGTATTCAGGTAGATAGAGCCAAGGTAGCAGTAATTGAGAAGCTACCAAGTCCCAAGTGTGTGAGGGATATCAGATCATTCCTGGGTCATGCAGGATTCTACAGGCGATTTATTAAAGATTTTAGCGCTATATCTCGCCCTCTTTGCAACTTGCTAACTCAGAATGTGGATTTTATTTGGACACCTGAGTGTCAACATTCTTTTGAAACTTTAAAGAAGTTGCTAATTTCTGCTCCCATTTTGCAGGTCCCAGGTTGGTCCTTACCATTTGAAATCATGTGTGACGCCAGCAACTACGCAGTTGGCGCAGTCCTAGGTCAAAAGAAAGACAAAGCTCCAGTGGTTATTTACTACGCCAGCAAGACATTTAATGATGCTCAAAGAAACTATACAACCACAGAGAAGGAGTTGCTAGCTGTAGTATTTGCTTTGGAAAAATTCAGGAGCTATATTTTGGGATCACCTATCTTGATTTATACAGATCACTCTGCTTTGAAATATTTATTGTCCAAAAAAGATGCTAAACCTCGATTGATAGGATGGATTTTATTGTTGCAGGAGTTCAATGTCCTAATCAAGGACAAGAAAGGCGTGGAGAATCTAGTAGCCGACCACTTATCACGATTGACAGTAGGCCTTGATTCAGCAGATGTACCTTTGAATGACTCCTTTCCCGACGAGCATCTTTTTTGTGTTTCCACCTCTCCATGGTATGCTGATATAGTAAATTATCTAGTGACTGGTAAAACTCCTGAAACTTGGTCACTTCAAGACTTTAAAAGGTTCAAGTACGAGGTAAAATATTTCTTCTTTGATGATCCATACCTCTATAAATATTGTAGTGACCAAATTGTTAGGAAGTGCATTCATGACCATGAGATAACCAGTGTGATACAATTTTGTCATGATGGAGTGTGTGGAGGACACTTTTCTACGAATAAAACTGTGGCAAAAATCTTGCAATGTGGCTTTTATTGGCCAACTATGTTTAAGGATACATTTCATTATTGCAAGACTTGTGTTGCATGCCAAAATTTAGGGGGTATTACTAGACGTAACATGATGCCATTAAACCCCATCCTAGAAATTGAAATATTTGATTGTTGGGGCATAGATTTCATGGGACCTTTCCCACCTTCATTTGGATATGTTTATATTTTGGTTTCAATCGATTATGTTTCTAAATGAGTGGAAGCTATTTCTTGCAGGTCGAACGACACTTCAGTTGTGCTCAAGTTTCTCAAAGAGAATATTTTCTCTAGATTTGGAGTGCCCAAAGCCTTGATCAGTGATGGAGGGTCCCATTTTTGCAACCGCATGTTGGCTAATCTAATGAAAAGGTTTGGGGTCACACACAAAGTGTCTACTCCATATCACCCCCAACCCAATGGTCAAGCAGAGCTGGC
Source organism: Scilla litardierei (assembly GCA_030789695.1). NCBI lineage: Eukaryota > Viridiplantae > Streptophyta > Magnoliopsida > Asparagales > Asparagaceae > Scilla > Scilla litardierei. The sequence continues at coordinate 153,945,953 of CM061133.1, forward strand.
GAATAGAGAGATCAAAGGCATTTTACAGAAGACGGTGAATCCTTCAAGAAAAGATTGGAGCTTGCGCTTACCCGAAGCTTTGTGGGCCTACAGGACGGCCTACAAGACGATTTTAGGGATGTCACCTTACCGCCTTGTCTTTGGAAAGTCTTGTCACTTACCTGTAGAATTGGAGCATAGATCCTATTGGGCTATTAAGAAATTAAATTTTGATATTGATTCACATTTTGCTTCTCGCAAGTTACAGTTGTTGGAGCTAGAGGAGCTGAGGAGAAATGCTTATGACAACGCCAAAATATCAAAAGAAAGGATGAAATCCGTCCATGACATGATGATCCTAAGGAGGGAGTTCACCCCAGGCCAAAAAGTTCTTCTATACAATTCCAGGCTACACATATTTCCTGGAAAGCTTCGCTCTATGTGGTTTGGACCTTTCACAGTCAAAGAAGTTTTTCCACATGGCGCAGTGCTATTGCTTAATGAAAAAGACGGGAGTGAGTTCAAGGTGAATGGCCAAAGATTGAAGCATTTTCACGAGCCTTGGACCAAGGATGCGAGCACCATCGATCTTACAGACCCACCCTCGGGTGGCAACTAATCAGGTGTGTTCTTTCCGTGATTCCCTCTTCCTAACATTGAGGACAATGTTTATTTTAAGTTGGGGGAGGGTATAAACTTTTAGTATTTTTCCTTTTCTCTTTCTTTTAGGATTTTTTTTAGTTTCCTTTTTGCATTGAAAAAAAAATTGAGTCAAGATCTATCACCAATATTTATTTTACCTAGAGATGAACCTCATGTGATGAAAATTCTCGATATCTATTCACCACCGTACACATGTGATTTATTTTCCTCCACCACTAGTGTTAAATATTTCAATCTCATTTGACATGAATGTTAGTACTCGTGGTAAATTTCTGTTAATATATCTCAATGGTAGGATTGATTGATAACTTAATGAATCTAGAAATTATGAATTAGCAAATTGTATGCTTTCAATGGAACATACCAAGGTTCATGCATCAATAGTTCACAAAATAACTGGAGCATTGTTTTTTATCTCGTATTCATTGCTAAATGCATGTTTTGTATGATTTTGGGTAGAAATTATACACTGTCTTTTGAAATGATTAGGATAACCCATTCTTGTGAAAGAATTAAGAAGAGGAAGCTATCTTGCTAAGTTATTTATGCACACACAAAATAAAAAAAGAGAAACACAAAAAATGAGAAAAAATTGAAGAAAAAATGAATAAGTGTATCACTAAAATAAATAACTTGGTTGACTCGAGTAGTACAGTCCGAGGGGTCCTTTTTGGCCTAATGCCCTATTATCGTCTGATTTGGGAGCCATTGACCGAAACCTCACTCATTTGATGGAGCGATCCAAGTTATACATTTCTCCGCAAATGTTGCTTTATGCGCGTTACGCGGAACTACTAATAAAAAGAGAAAAAAAAGAGAGAATATGTGTGCATAACTAGCAAGGCAAGAGAATTTCCAAAGCTTAAAGAAAGCATAAGATATGGTGTGATTTCCTATGAATGAAGATTGACGTGTGTATGTCTTGATACCATTTTATTCTTTATACTTGCTTTGCATGATACATCTACGCTCCAAGTTAGAATCTTTAATTGAAAGGTGTGAGCCATTGATTTTGTATACTATGCGTTATGAAGTAATGGATAGTGAAGTTAAGTCGATTTCATGACCATTTGAGAAATACTTGTTCTTCATCTTTGAACCCACGAGTACCATTATTTTATGAGCTTGAAATCTGGATATTAGTGTATGGTTATCTTCTTTTGTCGTTGTAATATAGTGGTGAGTGGTTTGAGATCTGATAAGGTGATCTAGGTGTATATTTGATATCATTTTTCGCTCACTTTGCTAGAGACTAGCAAAATGCTAGTTGGGGGATGTGATTCGGGTTGAATATTGCTTATTTAACCCCTCTTCTAGCAATATTTTGTGTGTAAATGATGCTTAATTGGGCTCTAGTACATTCGTATTTTGTATATGATTATTTATAAAAGCAAACCATTGATTTGTGCACAAAGTATGAATTTTATTGCGTATTTCTGCCTTTTTATATTTTTCATGGCTTGTTCTCGATCTCACGATTCCAACGACTATTTATTTGTATTTTTCTGAGATCTGTGCTAATTACTATGAATTTTTGAATGCAGGATACAAATTAAAAGAGAAATACGCAAGAAATACTCTACAAATACGAAAATACGGCTAAAAATACGTGCTCTGCACCAATCTTGGTGTACACGTGGCCGCATCCCAGCCTCACACAGCTTCATCCTGCGGCCATGGCGTTTGGGGCGACGCGGCTAGCCCAGAACCGTTGGATTGCCATCCAACGACGGATCGCAACTCATCCTGAATCGAAGCAGAAGCGGGCGGCGTGGATTAATTTTGAGCGTTGGATTTCGATCCAACAGATGATTTCAACCCCGCACTGAGCAGTGAACAAAGAGAAGAAGCGGTTAAATCCCAGCCTTTCGATGAAGATCCAACGGCCATAATTAATCCCGCATTCGAAATCGATGGGAGCGAGCGGCAGCGTTCCTTCGCGCGACGTGGCAAGATCGCGACGACTACCTTTTCAATCGGATGGCGCACGTTATTTCCGAGCTGGGTTCAAATTTAAACGAAGCGGATGCGGGCTTTGCACGAAATTTAAAGGCCACGCGGCATTCTCTAGAACGATCCTGCACCGATGGACGGCCCATATTTGTGCCGCTCGTGGGTGCAGATTTGGGCTTGATTTAGAGCGGATTTTGGACCCGTTAGCACATTAAAACCCGCAATGTGTGTATTTAAGGTATCTAGGGTTTTTGCTTCGTATTCTTGGCGTATTTGAGCGATTTTGGTGGCGATTTTTGCAAAATTTTCCTGAGATTCCAGAGAGCAACCTGAGGGAATTTTCAGAGGGCTTTGAGAGGAAGAAAGAGAGCTTTCTTAGGCAAAAAGAGGGTGTATTTGGTGATATCTCTTGAACTTTATTGCGTATTTTCAATTCTACTTACTTTTATTGATTAGAACCATGTTTATTATGATGAAATCCTTGATTATTTTCAGTATGTGTGGTTAAATTCTCAATGTGCATGGTATGGTGTAGTTAGGGGATATGATTTGTATTTGTTTGGTTGAATTGTCACGCTAAAATTGTTAACGTTGATAAAGTTACAGTCTTTAGTTTAAAATCCCCTCTTCATCTTTCACAAGAACATGCTTGAGTTGATGATCACCCCACAAGGGTGAGTTTTGATCTCCCCAAAAGGGAGTTTCATATCTTATATTTAAAAGATTATAACTTTAGCAACGATCATATTCAATATTGTGCTTTAATCCCCACAAGGGTATTTTCCAATGAATTTCTCTCAAAAAGAGGTTTCATTGAGTTATCTTTAATCAACCAAATTAATACAAATCGTTGACCCTAATGAACCCATACCATGTGCATACTTCTCATCGGTAATTTCATAAACGAAACTTTCTTTTGCTCGTATTGTTCACAAATTAAAAACCACGATCAAACCCATTCAAACCATCATCATCAAAAGTGGTTGGTCTCTTTACGTTGAATCTCTATTTGATTTAAGCTTTGTGGTTACAACAGATTTTCTCCCGAGGATTCGACATCTGGACTCCCAGATCTATATTACTTGCACGGACTCTTTCGCTTGAGAGAAGCACATTTTTGGGCTAAGCAATGACTAAGATGGGATTCGTCACTTCCGTCAAAGGGAAGTTAGTGTTATAGGCTCAGTACGGTCTTTGTGTTAATCCTCGGCCGGGATACGTTGTAACAAGTACAACGTAATTACAACTGAGATCGCCGTATACTGACCAATGTTGTCTAATAGGGTTAACAGTAAACCATACCCTAGGCCAACAAGGACACAGTCTTGACGAAGGGACTAAAGCTAATGGCATTCATCACTGACACAGCCAAAGTAAACCCAACGATGCTTTTGTCAATGGGTTGATCACGTTATAATGATTCTGAAACAAGGACGACAACTACTGCTCGTGGTGACCGTCGTCTAGGGGCTCCGAGCCTCAACCTGTAGTAAGGTCAGGCTGTAGGGTCTCACACTGAGTAGCGTTCGTGTCTTAGTAATAGGAAGATTAATAAGAGAGATTCATTCGATGGAATTGAATAGTTGATATTCACAAGCTAGTTGTGAAAATAAGTCGTAAATGCAATATGGACAATGTTGCATTTGATGCAAACAAAGATTAGACATGTCGTAAATTGGTTACGACAATATTTGTAGGAACAAATACATTGAAAAGGGTTACCTGGATGACGGGATTGTCCCGGTCTAAACACAGGTTCAAACTGCGTCCAAATCGGAGCTCAAACAAGCCCAGAAACGCGAAACAGTCCAAGGCAAAGTGGGTTAGACCCACTGGGCTAACAAGCCCATTCGCAAGGGCAAACAGGCGCGGCCCGCTGGCTGCAGCGGACCAACGCCGCTGCTTACAGCGGGCACGGCCCCCTACAGCAGCGGGCGCACGTCCGCTGCCCAGCGGGCGCTGGCCCACCCTCCTTGCCTTAGCGGGCGCCCCGCAACTTAAGTGATTTTAGGGTTTTTTTGAAACCCCAAATGACTGCTACGAAAATTGTTTTTTTGCCCATCTTTGGGCAATTATTTAAGGGGTCAAATGAAGTCGAAATTTGTCACCGTTGGTTCCTACGCGTTCACCATTCGAAGCCCTTCGAATTGATAGCTTGTTTGGTGTCTAAAGTTTAATGTGTAAAGAGAATTAATTCGTTGAAGTTGGCTTTTATGAAAAGCTTACTAAAACTTCAAATTAAGCTAAGTTAGCTTAATTAATTTTCTGTTCTATTTGTTTTGTCCCACATTGCTCCCAACAAAGGGAGAGGTGCCGACTCCCTATATAAATAGTGGTGCACTCTCTTCATTGAAAGATGCACCAAGTCCTCGATCGAGTAGCTCCGGATATTTGAGCTAGCTCGATCTACGACTAAACTATTCTCTCTCTCTTCTCTTCCTATTCTCCAAACTAATCCTAGCAAGACTACGAAGGGGGTTTGGATTCGGATCCAGACGTCTAAGACACGGGTTTATTCAAGTGAAACTTTCTACCGCGTGTGATCGACTTGGAGGTGGGATTCGGCTCGGGTAGATCGGTTCGAGGGTGCGAGGCAGCTCGGGTGGATCGAGTCAAGGCGGTTCGGCTACGAGGAGTATCAGAAGACGGTGCGGTATATCTTGCCTGCTCCAGGGTCAAGATTCCGGGTATGTGGTTAAGCAATTTTTAGTATAGATTTAATTTTGTCGCTGTAGAATAGATCCCTCTTGGGTGGTCAGATCCACCCCAAGTTGGCATAGATCGGGCTAGGTTCTGGCTCCCTCAGAGCCTAGCTAAATTGTTTAGCTAGCCTTAGTTTTTGTTTTTCTGCTGCGCTTTTATGCCCCTGTGGTCTGTCCGACTTAGGATGGACATAGATCTGAGCTCTGAGGGTCCGCCAAAACCCCTGCACTTTAGACATCTGATTGCCTGGAGTTGGTTCCTTTGTTTTATGCATGACCAAATTATTATCATCCGTCTGAAGTAGGATGACCAGACGATTGAACAGTTCATCAGCCATCTGGGAATCCTTCTTCAAATGTCTGATGACTAGGAATTCTGACCGTTTATAGTTGTTAGACTGTGATTTTTCTTGGTTGTTTTCTTAGGTTCTGTGTATGATTGAGAGCATATATAAACTCAGTTGTAAGGGAGATTTTGGCACCAATACAAAGAGATTAACGATCATTTCAGGAGCCAAATCTTATAGCAAAGATTCATTCTTCGATTCTCTCTTTCTCTCTTGGAACTCCTTTGAATGTTGCATTGAACTCCAAAGCTCAAGGGAAGTCCACAAGTACACAAATCTTAATCTAGCACTTGGACAACCAATCTTCATGGCCTTTGCACTTCATGTTTAGTAAGTACATTTAATCAAGGAATTAGGAAGATTGTATTTCTTAGTTATTGTACTTGAAACCTAGCTTCCAGGTTGGAAAAGTGTTCTCTCTGGAAAGAGAGGTGATACCCTTGGATTATGATTTTTAATCTTCGAAAAAATTCTGTGTGCTCTCTTGGAAAAGATAGGCTCTTGGAAAAGAGTGTGGCACTTGGAATAGTATGTGTTGTATTTGGGTTGCCTTGGAAAAGGCTTGATAGTGGAAAATCCACAAGACTCTGGAAAGAGTGTGGGACTGGCATAGGCAATTACCGAACCAGGATATATCGTATTGTTTGTGATTGTGTTTGTCACTTGTGGATTTGCTAATTGGCTTGCTTTAGATTTTCACATTTGCAAGAATTTCATAATTAGCTTTAAAATTGCCATTACACTATTCACCCCCCTCTAGTGTGTATTGCTTAGTAGTGTAGGTGTTTAGGGTGATCCTACAATTGGTATCAAAGCTTGGTTGAAGCACTCTAGCAACAATAGCATCGACTCCTACATCTAGCTTTCATGAAGGACAATCTACCGCTAGACCTCCCTTCTTCAACAGTACCAATTATCTCTATTGGAAGCAAAAGATGATGCTTTGGTTGAGAGGCCAAGATCTTTGGTATATTATCGAGGAGGAGTATGAGGAGACCACAAAGCCCTTAAAGGAGAGAACAAAGGCAGAGAAGGATGCAATCAAATACAATGCCAAGGTGTTTATCACTTGCAGATTTGCTAATTGCCTTGATTTATATTTTCGTGTTTGCAAGAATTTAATAAGTAGACTTAAAATTGACATTACACTATTCACCCCCATCCTAGTGTGTATTTCTTAGTAGTGCATGTGTTTAGGGTGATCCTACAGCGGCAATGATCATAATAATGATACATGCTCACAAAATGGATTGCTCAGAACTTTAAAAGATCATCTTTAACCCACTAAGTCTAGCAGTGTATCCTGCTTTGTCTTGGCTACTGATGCAAATTTTTTTAACTTCAACCCGGGTGTGATCCAACTCTTACCCACAATTTATGGGATGGAGAAGGAAACCCCTTATGATCATATAAAAGAATTTGAAGAGGTGTGTCTAACTTGTTTTAATGGAAAAAATAGTGAGGACATGATTTATCTCAAGCTATTCCCAAGCTAGAAATTGGTTGAATGCCTTACCTCCTCATTCTATATATATGTGGTTTGGATTAAAAGTAGAATTCCTAAAGAAATTCTTTCTATTGCACAAGACACATGGCTTAAAGAAACAAATCATGAACTTTGCCCAGAAGAGCAATGAGACATTTTATCAAGCATGGAAATGGTTCGATAAATTGCTATTAGTGTGCCCTTACCATAGCTTTGACATGAGTAGAATTATTGGTTTCTTCTTTGATGGCTTGCAACCCAAATGAAACAATTTGTTGAAATAATGTGCAACAGGGGTTTCTTCGATAAGGAGCTAGATGAAGCTTGGGAGTACTTCGAAACGATTATAGAGAATGCCCAAACTTGGCACACCACTTTCGAGTACGAGGGGGGAGACATCTCCTCATCTTCCCAATCATCACATCAAGGATCCGACACCTAGAAGCTTAAGGATGCTTTGGAGGCAAAAGTGGGCCTTGCTCACCACAAAGCTTCAAGCTTTTGGCTTGAGAGAATTCAAGGCAGTGGAGGTGGAGCAAAGTTGCACTGTTTGTGAGGCCATCGGCCATGATACTTTGTATTATCCCTCACTCCTGGCTTTGAAAAGTATGTGAGCAACCCAATGGAGGTGAATCAAGTGTCCTCCAATTGCCAAGGCCTCAACACTGACACCTACAACAAGGGACAGTGCAATTATCCAAATCTGAGTTGGGGACCTCAACAGCCATAGCAACAAGCATCCCATCTCTTTAAGCCATCATTATTCAACAAAAATTTACAAGTGGGGATTCAAAGGAGGAATCATGAGCTAATTCACAAGCTAAAGCACAACCAATTAGAGATGCACTTCAACAACTTATCCAGTTTCAACAGGCTCAGATGCAATAACAACATGCTCATTTCCAGGCGATTTAACAAGCTTAGCAAGCCCAGAGCCAACAATTCCAACAGTTCCATCAAGCGAGTGAGAGTTTGGCAAAGCTTGCAGGTAATCTAGAGAAGGGCAAGCTCCCATCACAACCACTCCCAAATCAAAACATGGGTTTGTCCTCTTCAATATGCAACAACATCAATCCTTGCCATGATGTTTATACTCTTAGGTGTGGAAAGCAAATTCAAAAGCATGAACCACCAAGTCAAGAGACTCAGGAAGAGAAAGAGGAGGAGCAAGCACCAAAAGAGAGGATGCAAGAGGAAGGTACAAGCAAGTGCAGGAGCAATAGAGCCAGTGAAAGAAAAGAGCACGTGCCATACAGCCAACACATGTTTTTAAATTTTTTAATAGTTGTGTTTACAATGCACGTGACAGTTTTGATTATGACTTGTGGACTTCTGTTGTTGCACATTCCATGGATTTTGTTGATGGTCATTTTGTGTAGGAGGAAAGTACAGAGTTTGGTACATATTGGATGCCTACATTTGAGCTATACCTTATGGAGTTGCCAGTTCCAATACCAAGGGAAAAGGAACTCCCTAGTGTTGAGCATCACGATGACATTTATGAGCCATTCCAGGGAGATTCACATTCCAACAACCCCTTCTACCCTGAATTTGAAAGTTCAAATCTGTTAGAGTATTCTGAACTTCATTCCCCTGACTCATTGATTCTTTTTTACTCTTATTGGCAGGATAAATTCATCGGGGAAGAATTACGCTCCCAAGATGCCAAAAGAGTTCATATATTGAAGGAATTGAGAATAAACTCAGAGGAGGGGAGGTCAATGTTGTGATGTTGAGCTTGACTGACATGGGTAAAGGCACATCACAGAGGATGAAAGAAAAGAGCTTACGGAGCAAATCCCTCCACCAAAGGAGATTTGTGATCCTCTGTTTGAAGGATGAGGTCATGGTGTGTTCTCTCCATGCTCTACCCTTAGTAGTAACACACACACACACACACACACACACATGTTGACTAGGATCCATTCAGATGGATCAAACATGCGGATCCATCCAAGTCAAATTTATGAGCCATTCCTGGGAGATTCACATCACAACAACCCCTACTACCCTGAATTTGAAAGTTCAAATCTGTTAGATTATTCTAAACTTCATTCCCCTGACTCATTGATTCTTTTTTACTCTTATTGGCAGGATAAATTAATCAGGGAAGTATTACGCTCCTAAGATGCCAAAAGAGTTCATATATTGAAGGAATTGAGAATGAACTCAGAGGAGGGGAGGTCAATGTTGTGATGTTGAGCTTACTAACATGGGTAGAGGCACATCATTGTAGGATGAAAGAAAAGATCTTACGGAGCAAATCCCTCCACCAAAGAAGATTTGTAATTCTCCGTTTGAAGGATGAGGCCATAGTGTGTTCTCTCCATGCTCTACCCTTAATAGTAACACATGCGCGCGTGCGCGCGCGCGTACACACACACACATGTTGACTAGGATCCATTCAGATGGATCAAACATGCGGATCCATCCAAATCAAATTTAAAATTAGACAACCTAAATAGAAAATCTGTTACGTTGGATGTGCTCTAACATTTCTAAACTACCTCCAAACAAAATTTCAACAAATTTGTACATGTTTTGCCCCTGCATCAAGTGGTTGCAAAATCAATGTTTTTTTTTTGAAAACCCAGAAAAATCCCCAACCCCCTCCCCTTGCCTTCGGCTTTTTAGGAGGGTAAGGCGAGAGCCCAGCCGAGACTATGCAAACTGGGGGTGACCGCCGTGCCCCCAACGGCCCCCAGGTTAGTCCGAGAGGGGAGATGTAGCCCTAGGGTAAATAATTCCACCACAAATTACACTACAATTACCAAGTCACGGCGGCCATAGGCCTCGAACCCCGCACCCCTTGGCTTTGGAGCGGAATGACTTACCACTAGGACACCCTCTCGTGGGCAAAAAGTTATAGATGAAGGGAATTGAACTCAGGACCCCTTAAAGAAAGAAACACCAATTCAGACCCGATAACCACAGCTCGCACTTGCAGTTATAAAATCATTGTTTTAGAATATTTATAAAATTGGCTAATTTTGCAACCACTTGATGCATGATCAAAACATGTCCAAATTTGTTGAAATTTAATTTGGAGGTAGTTTAGACATGTTAGAGCACATCCAACGGAACGGATTTTCTATTTAGGTTGACTAATTTTAAATTTGGTTTGGATGGATCAGCTTGTTTAATCCATTTGAATGGATCCAAGTCAACCTATATATATATATATATATATATATATATATATATGAATAATGCTTCATTAACTCAAAAATAATGTACAGAATACACTTCAGTGATACCATAGAGATCTAAACTAAGTTTGGACGTAGAGGAGAGGGAGGAGACAAACGTCGTCATCCCCTGCTAGCCAACCCTAGGATAGAACACCTATAGTTCCTCAGACATACCAAAATTACAGTACAAGCTAAGACCAATTCCATAGAGCTATACGAAAGTTATGCCTTCCTTGTTCCATCTGATAGAAGCATAAAGAACTCAAATATCTTCATAAATGTCACAGAGAATGTGGACTTTGTGCTTAATAGTGTTGTTAAACACCCTTCGATTCCTTTCGTGCCTTGAATGCTGTAACACTAATCAGATAGCATGACGGGTTATTCCAAAAAATTTAACCTTATATACATATATATGTATATATACACACACACACATATATATATATATACATATATATATATATACTAGTCATAACCCGTGCCCTAAGGACACGGTTCATTTAAAATATCCCGCTAAAAATCTTGGATCCCCTAATTTTAAACGTATAGTAAGAATAAAGCGTAACAATTGTTATTTAGTTTCTCCTAAAAATTTTAGTTCCACCAAAATTTTAGTTTTTCCAGAGAATTTAATCACCATGAATTAAATCGCATTAATTGATATTTAGTTTCCCTAAAATTTAGTTCCCTCCTGCTTCAGTTTTTCCCAAAAAATTTCCAAAAAGTTTAACTCCCCCAAAATTTAGTTCACTTAGAGAATTTAGTTCCTCCTATAAATTTCAGTTCCTTCCAAGATGTAGTTTCCTCCAGATTTAGTTCCCCGCAAAATTTTGTGATTTTCGTCTAAAATTTTCATAAACTCTCATCATACGCATTGATTGTTTAAGATTCAATCACATCCTTATTTCTACCCACCCTTTTGTCCTAGTTAACAACCCCATTCAAAAACGTCCCTTATTTATATAACAGCTATACATGCTTATATGACTTAGGGGCCGTTATTAGTTCTGAATCATAGTGTTGGAAATATCCCTTCAATATTTAAAGTCTACTCTAGTCTTTATCAGTATGACATGGTTCTTTTCAATAAGGGTGCGTCAAGCTATTAAGGATTATGCAATTATGAGCTACTGGTGGGGTTTGCTTTGTCAAACCTGCTATTCAAATGATGCATGAGCTATTCTGCTGTATCATTTATTTTCTCATTTATTTATGATCACTGCTATTATATGTAGATGTAGTTAGAGGAAACCTTCAAGTCAATACCAAATTCTTGGAAAATGGTTGAGCAAGGATTCTATCACAGAACTTGATAGACAGCTAGTAGATGGAGCTCCCTCTTTTGGATGTTAGTTTAATCCCATTTACTCAAGAACACTGCCCAAATTCCTTACACCAGTTAAGATGTGATAGAAGAAGGAATCAAATGTTCTCAAGGGACCAAATGGATTGAAAATTCCTTCTATTTGTGGGACATGTACATATTTTTTTGTCAACTATATGCTTATGCGAAACTTTTAGGCATGTGATCAAAATTGGGGAGAGAGTTATATTTAAATTAGTGTTTGCAAGTATTATGCACTCAACTTTCACTCCAGTTTTATGATTTTGATTTAGAAATTCATTTGATATTGTTGTGACCCGAGATTTCATCTGAATTTCTGATATCTAAAGTGAATGATTTGTTGTAAGCTTGATAAAAGAACTTGCCATGCCACGAAGTGTCCAAGTGTCAATGCGTCAAAATTTTGAGATATGAAGTGTTTTAGATAATATGGATGCTGAGTGTATTACACGAGCTAACTTTATGGGGGAGATCATGTCCGTGTTTATTACAGTCAGAATGATTAACCATTCGGTTACATTTTAGCATAGAGCATCGGTGCTTGGCAATATTTTCAGGAACCATGAGAGTCATTCCTTGAGACTTACATGTGTTAAAACCAACAGAGCCTTTGAACCAGCAAAATACATGGACATACCGTTATCCCAAAGGCAGCTGTGTGAACTATTCTCCACATTTAACTATCATAAGAATCATCTCCTTTTTTAAACTGGCAAGGAGCATACTCTTCTTTTTGCCTCAATACGTGCTTATGTGCTCATGTGGTTCGTACTTCTCCTTCAGCTATAAAAATAAATCAGATTGAGATCTCTTTGGTCTCTGTTGCACATAAATAAATGATTTTTCCTCGTCTTATCCTCAAGCAACTTTCTCAAAAAAAACTCTTATTCCCCATCAAACTCATCGAACTTCATTCATAAACTCTTGTTTATGCTATTATCTATGTTTTTACAACTCGTCCCTCTCGCTAATTTCTTTCCAACTATTTGTTTTTTCAGACATGTTCCTTAATTGCTCATCATTCTCGTCCATGAAGTGATGGTGCTGTATCCATCTTGTGAATTATTCCATCAGCTTAATGGGTATTAGATACAGCTGTATCCATTTATTTTCTCATTTATTTATGATCACTGCTATTGTATTTCCATCAGCTTAATGGGTTTGTTTAAACTTAATTATATGAAAAATTAACTGTGACCGTGAGGAAAAAAGAATTTGGTTCTCAGATTAGAGGATGCTTGATTCCACCTGAGGAATTCTCTCTCTCACTCCAACTCTCCCACAAAGTGAAAGGTGGACATCACAGAATCATCTCAAGATTGCCAAAAATTATTAGAAATGACCTATTTTTTAAAGAATCAAGATTGCAAAATACAACAAAAATGAAACTGAAATAGTTCAAACGTGGCAAAAATCTGGCAAAATAATCGTTTTAGATACCTCTCATCTCTCCAAACCATTGGCGATCAATCCATTCGGCCTCGGCCAGCATGTCCTCTCTGTAGACGTGAGGGTGCAGCTGAGCTATTTTTTGCGCGGGGGGGGGGGGGGGGGGGGGGGGGGGGGGGGGGGGGGGGCTGAGTTGTTTTTCTGGGGGTCAGTTTTTGGGGGGGAGTTGAGAAGGCAACTGAGCTGTTCTGGGGAGGGAGCTGGGGAGGCGTGATTTTTTCCACCACGATTAATGTGAGGCCATCATCATTTCCCCCAAAGAGAGATGAAGAGGCATGGGCCGCATGGCTGCCAGTTAGTTTTTCAAAAATTTTGTTTTTCCCCAAGCACATTTACCCCAAAAGTTCATATTTTTCTCTCCAAATTTTTTACAAAACATCATCCCAATCGTTCATTTCTCAAGATTAAATCGCAGCCATCTTTCTATCAACCCCTTTGTTCTAGTCAGCTTGTCCTAGTCAGCCTTAGGATTCAAAAATCGCTATCAAATGTATAATAGATATATATGTATGTATGTATGTATATATGTAGATATATATGTGTATATGTAGATATATATGTGTATATGTAGATATATACATATATATATATGTGTATATATATATGTGTGTGTGTGTGTGTGTGTGTGTGTGTGTGTATGTATGTATGTATGTATATATATATATATATATATATATATATATATATATATATATATATATATATATATATATATATATATATATGAGGAATATGGTGGTGTGCTGACAACACAGGCTCGGTTTTCCTGTGTTGTCAGCAATTTCACAACTTAAAACATTTTTTTAAAACAAATTTTGCAGTTTGTTCTGCTATTTGTTAGCTAGCTCGCCACCAATGTTCTAGTCAATCCAACACTTTTTGAGCCTACATCCATACTTTTCAAAAGGATTCTGCCGACAGTTTCAAAACTTGAGCTAACTTTTGAAATGAATGGATGGAGGCTCAAAAAGTGTTGGGTTGACTTGAAAATTGGTGGGGAGCTTGCTAACAAGTAGTAGAACAAACTGAAAAAAATTTTAAACAATTGTTTTTGCCCCACAAAATGCTGACAGCACGGGAAATTTCCCATGTTGTCAACACACAACCATATTCCTCTATGTGTAAACACACACACACACACACACACACACACACAAACACACACACACACGAGTCATACACCATGCCCGCAGGCACGGTTCATTTAAGATTTTCCCCTGCAAAATCTTTGTTCCACAAATAATTATTTCCATAGCCAAAATTGTGCGGAACAACAAACTAGCCTTAAAATATTCAGCGTCATGGGCACCTTCGACGCAAAACAACAAATTCGACACAGGCGCCTTTGACACGAAACAAAAAATTCGGCGCTCGCATAAAAAAATTGTGTGGGCACCTTCAGCGGCGCAAAATTATTCTCATCTGCAGCAGCATTCGATCAGTAGCATTAAGTGCAAGTTAAAGTTTTTTTCCCAAATGCATTAATTTTGTGCACTCTGCTATTCCCTGGAAACTTTATTCCCCAAAAAATTTTCATTTCCCCAGAAATGTTTTTCCCTCCAAAACATTCCACAAAATCTTAACTCAACCATTCATTCCCCAAAATTAAATCTCAGTCGTTCTTGTATCAACTCTTTTGTCCTAGTCAACTTGTCCTAGTCAGCCCTAGATTTCAAAAGCAGTCATCAAATGTAATATAGATTGCTTGATTTATTTATTTCTAATAAGTCTACTATCCTTTCTTACATTGAGGACACTGTCTATTTTAAGTTGGGGGAGGGTCTAGAGTTTTGCTAGAATTTTATTTGAATTTTGTTTTATGCATATATCTATACAAAAGCATTGGATAAAGTTTCAAAAAAAAATTCAAATCATGCATATATAGATAGAATAAATGTGAAAGTCATGTGTTTTCACCAAACCAATTGTCTAACCTCATGTAGTGAACAGTTTCCCAATTTTGACGAAACACTCATATTCTTACAATTTCTCATTGTTTGGTTAAGGATGTTATCCATATATATGGAAAAACAACTTAACATGATTTTTATGAATTTAGTTATCATATTCATGATATATTGCCTTATGAAGTTAGCATTTTGTGTGATACAACTTTTGTCATGCATGAGTCAATGTAGAGATAATCAATTTGAATATGTTCTAAACTAATAAGAGGTTAGCCAAACACATACACAAAGCTTATCATTGGTGAATAGTTAAGAATCATACTCACACATGCTTCATAAAAAACAAAAACCAAACAACATATTTGATGAATAAAGTGCATCATTATTTTAACTTTTGTTTCAGAGTGTTTTCTCACTACAAAGCGTTGACCGTGGATAACCCGGTCAACGTGGTCAAGGGGCCCGTTTGGGTCCCTCGGGCGAGTCGAGTTGGAGCAGTTGAGGCTTGAGTCGGTCCAGCAGGCGACGTGGAGCGCGTCGACTGGATTAAATCGGGGTCCTCGGCCGTTGGTGGGGCGAGGGGTAGCCTCGGCCCGGGTCGAGACGCTCGGCCTCGGTCGGTTGCACTCGGCCTCGGCGGTCGGACGACGAGGGGAAGCCTCAGTCGTCCAGCTGGTTGCGTGGTCGGCGAGGGGCGGAGGGGAAGCTTCGGCCCGTGAATCGGATGCCCTCCTGCGTAGACGAGAACGCTCGTCAGGGGGGCCGGACCTTGGTTCCGGCCAAATCCCCTCCGATGCCTAAGTCAGACAGAGATCTGAAAGAGGAGGCCCGGCGGAGACGGTTCGACTCGTGAGGAGGTCGGAACGGCGTCTCACGGCGCGAGCGTGGGAGGAAGGAGATGAAATGGGGGAACTAGGTCGTTGATGGAGTACCTTAGATTCTAGATACCTGAGAGGCGGTCCTTTGTCCTGTCGTCCTCCTAGCCCCTTTATAGACCTCCGACGTGATTGTCCCCGACCCACGTCGCTCGTCCACCCTCAATCGTGCCCCCTCAATCCGCCCTCCCGTCGCCGCTCCCTGCGCCATGCCAGCTCCTCCCTATAACTGCCATTAAGTAGCGGGGGGGGCGGTTATTGCAGGAGTGGGCGAGTGATCGGCGTGTTATCGGGGCCGGGTCGGATCGACATGTGGGGGGGTCCCCCATAGGGCCTTATCGAGTGGGCCTGAGTGCGCAGATGGGCTCTTGATCGGCGGTTGGGTCTCTGGGCTTGGGTCTTTCGGGCCTCAGTCAAATAGGCGTAACAATTGCCCCCATCGGTCGGGTCGATCAACCTTGGCCGGTTCGGCTCGGCCGATGTGACTTCCGCCGACCTTGACAGGCTCACCAGTCGATGCCGACTCATTTATTAGTCGTCATCATGAGTTGGCCCGTTCGATACTTTTAAGGCGCGGGCTCCGAAGCGTCTTCGGTCCTCTGATGCTGCCACGTTGTGGCTACAAGCTTATCCCCACCGCTCGCTGGGCCGTCTTAAGTTGAGAATCCGAGGGGTTCGTGAGCCGCCCTCGGTGGGGTCGATCGGCATTGGCTTGCTCGGTTCGACCGCCGTGCCTCCTGGGATTCCGAGTGGCGCTTTAATCGAGGCGTGGTCATAAATGTAGGTCATGATGAGGCGGATCGATTGGACTTCCCTTGGCGCCGATTTCGAAACGCCGCCGGTTCTTCGAGTCCTGCCACACGTTCTTGTCAGGCGCTTCGAATTCGTCCATGTGTCCGGTATATAAGATCCCCAGCCACGTTGATCCCCACTTCTTTCTTGCTCTTCCCATTGTTCTAGGTTTTCCACAACTCGAAGTTTCCCGTCGCCCTCGCTTCCTCGTCTCCCCAAACTAGTTAAAAGGTAATTCCTTTCTCGCTCTCGTATTATGGCTGCTCTTAGGATAGGCGGTTCTGGTCGAGGGGCGAGGGATTCTCTAGAGTCCAGGCGGGGCAAGCCTCGGCTAGTGGGATCAGGTTCCTCTTCCGGGAGTCGTCCCCTCCGAGATAAGGGGAAGGGGAAGCTTTTTCCAGACTACGCCTGTGATGACGTGGCGTCGGCTGCCGTGCGTCTTAACGTGCCCCCGGTTGTCCTTCGTACGCCGTCGAGGACCGTTCCTTCGGCGGTCACGGAGATCCGGGAAAGGTATCTCTGCTTCCCGTACGATGTCCGAGTTCCATTCGTCGACGAGCAGATTTGCCTTCCGAGGAGCAATGAAGTCGGTGTCTACGTCGAAATGTTTCGCCTGGGTCTTCGTTTCCCGCTCAATCCCTTCCTTATCCAGGTCATGGAATATCTCATGGTGCCGCTTTGCCAGTTTACCCCTTGCTCGATTACGGTACTGACGGGCTTCGCCACGCTCTGCTGCACCCGCGGCCTGGAGCCGTCTCTCCCCCTTCTCTTCCATTTTTACCAGATCCAGACGGTCGGCCCGGGGTCATGGCTGCAGCGCCGAGCCCGCTCGAGTAGGGAATGCCTGATCGGGCTGCCCCGCTGGTCGGGGGATTGGAGTTCAGATTACGTCTTTGTGGTCTTCCTGGGGGATGCCCAGATTTTGACAAGTTGGGGTGGGTCTGTCCAGCCTCGCCCGCCGCTAGCTCTCTCAGACGTCGACCGGGCAGCCGCCGCGCTGCTGTCGACCCTCCCCTTGGAGTCGAAGTCCATCTGGTCCTTGTTGGACGACCTACTCCTGAAGGCCGTCCTGTGGTCTCCGGGGAGGTCGCCTTTTCAGTCTTGAATCGCCCTGTGACTCATCCTGATTTTGGTTTTCCTTGCAGGGATGGCTGGCCGCGAGTTCGTCCGTGACGTCGATGAACTGATCCGCCGTGGAGCTGCTCAGAGCCGAGGTAGTACCTCTGGAAGGGCGCCTCGGCGTACCGTTAAGGAGGAAGTGCGCCGAGCTGAGCCTTCCGTGGGTAAGGTGGTGGCCGCGCCTCCCGCCTCTTCTTCTGGCGATCCCCTTCCCGGGGTGGTCACAAGGGCCGGACCCGCCCCGTCAGCCCATGAGGCAGGGGATAATGACGGGTCCGGTGTAGTCCCTCCTGCCCTAGGCGCGCCCCCTCAGGTCCCCGAGGGTGGGGATGGCGCGAGGCAGAAGCGCTCCCCTCCGGCGCCTTCGGAGCCCCACGGAGGAAAGAAGAGGAAGCAGGACGCGGATCCCTCCAGTCCGGCGGGTTCCGTGCTTCCTGTGGCGACCACCGGGGATCCTTCGGTAGCCTTGTCGACCACTCCCCTCGCAGCGTCCTCGCCCGTATCACCGGGGATCGGGGCCTTGTTGGCGAGCAATATGGCTTCCCTTGTCGTCCCTGGGAGTTCGATGTTTGTCGACCGAGCCTTGGCCCAGCAGGTTGCCGAGGTCTCCGTCCCTCCCCGGGACCGCAGCCTCCTCAAGAAAATCCCTGCCGACAAGATGTCGGATTCCTTGGTCTGGATCCTTCAACAGGTTCGGTTATCTTGCTATCCTCTCCTTCCTTTTATCCTCTTCTTAGCCCATGTCTCGTCTTTCCAGGGTTCAGCGCTCGCTGTGGAGTTGCAGTGTCGAGCCGTCCGCCTGAGGGAGCTGGAGGAGTCCTCCATGAGGGCCCAGGAGCGGGCCGGGGCGGCGGAGGTGGCTATGACGGAGGCCCAGATGGAGTCTCAGCGTCTCAAGCTCCATGTGGTCGAGTTGGAGGGACGAGTGGGTGACCTCCAGGGGAACCTGGAGGACGTCCGTCAGTCGGCTGAGGAAGCGGCGGAGTCATTCCGCCTAGAGAGGGAGGAGCTTTAGAGGGAACTGTCGGATCGGCGCCAGGTGACGCGGCTTGCAGAGGAGGTGGAGAGGGGCGTCGTCGAGACCCTGGGGAAGAGGATCTTCGAGGTTCTCAGGGAGGCCTTCGGTGCGTATGAAGACCTCATCGCCCCCCGGATCGTCGAAGTCGTCCAGTCTTCCTTCCGGGAATGTGCGGAGCGTGTTCGGCAAGTCCCTCCGCCGGTCGATCCCCCTCGCTCCGAGCAGGGCGAAGTGCCCGAGGATGTGTCCTCCCGAGCCCGGGCTCCCTAAGCCGTCCCTCCCGGCCTTATCCTCAAATTTTTTAGCATCCGCTTCGCTTTGGGCCAGTCTACTTGAAATGGATCCCTGGCCTCGCTATCTCCTTCGGCTTCGCTACCGTCTCCTGGGTCAATAATTGCTGGTTGCATGGCTGCTAGCTTTGGCTAACTACCTTGGGTCTTTTGTCTGCCAATTTTGCTCTGTCGGTGTCGACCTAGCTTCTGTAGGTGATGAACTCTGTCATTCGTCGTGAGTGGATTATTTGTAGAGAGTTTTCTTCGCCTCGATTCCCTGTAAATAAGACATATTTTTGTACCCTGTTTAATTGTTATAAATGAAATTGACTTACTCGGACTTCTCGTGTATTTTGCGTTGCTGCCATGTTCTTGGCCTAGGACGGGAGGACGTTCGCGTTGATTGGGGGAATTGCCCCCAGACTTATGGGCGCAGGAGTCGGTCAGCGAGGGCGAAACTCCTCGGCTTAGGACCGGTCGGCGTCCGTGCCTGCTGGGGGAACTGCCCTCAGACTTATGAGCGCAGGAGTCGGTCGGCGAGGGCAAAGTCCCTCGACTTAGGACCGGTCGGCGTCCGTGCCTGCTGGGGGAACTGCCCCCAGACTTATGAGCGCAGGAGTCAGTCGGCAAGGGAAAAGTCCCTCGACTTAGGACCGGTCGGCGTCCGCGCTGGCTGGGGGAATTGCCCCCAGACTTATGAGCGCTGGAGTAGGTCGGCGAGGGCAAAGCTCCTCGGCTTAGGACCGGTCGGCGTCCGTGCCTGCTGGGGGAACTGCCCCCAGACTTATGAGCGCAGGAGTCGGTCGGCGAGGGCAAAGTCCCTCAGCTTAGGACCGGTCGGCGTCCGCGCCGGCTGGGGGAATTGCCCCCAGGCTTCCGAGCGCAGGAGTCGGTCGGCGAGGGCAGTGCCCTCCTTCCTCCTCGAGTGAGGCGGCGGTCTTCATTCTTTTGCACTATTGGTGAAATGTCAATTTTGTCGAGGATTTAAGAAAAGACAAAAAGGGAATGCAATTGTACTCTTAAGAGTCCTGTCGGACTGGTACATTTGGAGGAAAGGAAATAGGGAATAAAGCTAGACAGAGGGATGTAAACCTAGATAATCCCCTCGGACCAGGCTACGACTGGGGGAGAGAGCTCGCCCGCTCACTCTACGATGCGGAGGGGTCCTTGGACGGTGTTGATCTTCTTCCCCTTGTCCGGCTGCATGGAGGTCCCTTCCCCATGGCCGGCTTGTCAGCTAAGCTCCTGGCGTGCCCCCGACTCATCAGCTTCTCAATGTCCTTCTTCAAATGCCAGCAGTCTTCAGTGTCGTGGCCGTCGTCCTTGTGGTACTTGCAGTATTTCTCCTTCTTCCCACCTCTTTTTGCCCTCGGTGGGGGACGATCGGTGCGTTCTTCCTTCTGTACTTGGGCGAGGACGGCGTCTGGGGTGGCGTCTCTCGTACCTTCTCCACGCTGCCTGTTTCTCGGCCTCTTCTCGGTCCGGTATCCTTCGGGGCTGCCTCGTCCGTTGTCGCTGTGCTTGGACCCTCGAGTGGCTTTTCCTGCATCCACGGCCAAGGCCTCCTCGGTCAACATGAAGCGCTCGGCCCTTGCTATGATCCCGGGGAGGTCCTTCGGGGGATCGTTGTGCAGGGACTTCTTGAGGCCTCTGTGGCGGAGCCCTTTCTTAAGGGCCGTTTGGACCACCAGGTCGGGAGGGCTGTTCACGTTCAGCCTCTCCGCATTGAAGCGGCGCATGAACTGCCGGAGCGGCTCGGCCGGGCCTTGAACTATGTTGAACAGATGTTCAGCATCAGGCTTGATCTGCCTCCCTGCCATAAACTGCTTGCAGAACAACTGGGTGAGTTCCTCAAAGCTGTCGATGGAGCGGCTGGGCAGGCTGCGGTACCAGGTCCTCGCCGCTCCCCTGAGAGTAGAATAGAATCCTCGGCAGAGCAGGTCATCGTCAGCTCCCTGGAAGGACATGTCCCCTTCGTAGTCCATCACGTGGTTTCCCGGGTCCCCTATCCCGTCGTACTTCCCCAGCGCCGGGATCCTGAATCGAGAGGGGAACCGTGCGTCGGTTATCCTCCGTGATAGGGGGCACCGGTCTCCGTGGATGCCTCCGGGGATTCGACAGTCGCCTGCCTCTGGTTCGCTCGGTGGTGGAGGGTGCACAGGCGCCGGCGGGGCTGGCTCCGCGGCCCTCGCCACGCTGGGGGTCAGGCTGGCCCGGCGCTCCCGGCTCCTCCGGCGGGAGCTCCTACTCCGCCGTGATCGGTCTCTCGAGTGGTGTCGTTCGCTTCTCCTGCGGCGGGACGACCGTGACCGACGAGATGATGCAGTCATCGATTCGCCCTCCGTCCCTTCGGTTTCTCTTCGGCTCCTTTCACGATAAGGGGAGGAGGCACGTGATCTCGCCTGACGGGAGTCGGACAGCGTGAACCGGCGATCCGCGTTCGGTTTTTTGGTCCTGTGGTCGTCGACCACGGCGGATCGCAAGAGCGGGGGACCCCCCGCCCATCGATGGCCATCGCCCAACGTGCCTCCGTTGGATGGTGCAGGGCCGACGAGCTGCTGTACCGTCGCGACCAACGTCTAGAGGCTCGCGCTGGTCTCCTGAGCCAGGGCACGGAGCTATCCTTGTGTGGCCAGTCCTGAGCCGCCGGTCTCTTCGGTTGAGGGGGCGGGGTGATCGCCGACGGGCGTGTCTTCGAGGTTGCCGTTGGATGAGCCATTCCCCTCCTCCGGGATGGGGGGCATGCGCTTTCTTCCATTGCTGGCTCGTGCCATCGCTGGTGTGGTTTGCTTCTTCGTGGGACGGTTTTCGGGTTCCCACAGACGGCGCCAGATGTTTCAGAGTGTTTTCTCACTACAAAGCGTTGACCGTGGATAACCCGGTCAACGTGGTCAAGGGGCCCGTTTGGGTCCCTCGGGCGAGTCGAGTTGGAGCAGTTGAGGCTTGAGTCGGTCCAGTAGGCGACGTGGAGCGCGTCGACTGGATTAAATCGGGGTCCTCGGCCGTTGGTGGGGCGAGGGGTAGCCTCGGCCCGGGTCGAGACGCTCGGCCTCGGTCGGTTGCACTCGGCCTCGGCGGTCGGACGACGAGGGGAAGCCTCAGTCGTCCAGCTGGTTGCGTGGTCGGCGAGGGGCGGAGGGGAAGCTTCGGCCCGTGAATCGGATGCCCTCCTGCGTAGACGAGAACGCTCGTCAGGGGGGCCGGACCTTGGTTTCGGCCAAATCCCCTCCGATGCCTAAGTCAGACAGAGATCTGAAAGAGGAGGCCCGGCGGAGACGGTTTGTCATGCCCCGCTTCCCAAAAATGTGGAGGCGAGACGTGAGAAGGTCCGCACAAACTTGAAGCTGTGAAGCTTCGAGTCTGATAAGCGTATAAAAACACTTATTATGGCAAGTCCTTGCAAAGCGAAACGAAACAACAATAATAATAAGGAAATGAGACGACATTTTATTGAATCTCCAAATGTCCATAAACAAATTACAATATCGCAGAAAAGCCACCAGGCTAAAGGAAAAAAAGAGTCTAAGGCCCAACATGGCCAACAAAGTATAACATACATACAAGGGTGTCACGCACCGACAACTAACATGAATCCTAAAACATAAAGGGAAACTCAACAAGTCACCGGTGTCCACAAGACTCCTCCTCAGCAAACACAACGTCCTCTGCAACAAGCTCTGGCTCGGCAACTAACATGCGACACCCAAAGAGAAAGGGGCACATGTCAGCAAGTCTAAAAGACTTGGGCAAGGAAACTGAAAGTGACTAACAACCTAGCATTTAAATGTTAAACAATGGCATGGCAGTTGAATATGATGCAACAGTTTAAAAGAGTGACAAGCATGCACGATGTAGCAAAAGCTACCAATTCACTAATCACTTATCACTTATCACTTATCACTTAACACTTATCACTTATCACTTATCACTTATCACTGAACACTTAGTGCAAAGAGAGTCCACTTGCTGGCCAGCTCGTGGCTCAGTCCGTTTATCTCTATCACTATCAATCACTTAAACACTAGAGATTTCGCCTGCTGGCCGGAGTGGCGGATCAAGCCACTCGTGCTCAGGTGGCCGCTTATCTCTTACCCCACCCTCATGTGTCGAGCGTTGTGGTTAGCAACTCATTATGCTCGCTTCTGGTCACGAGCCAGGAAAAGAAGTGTGTGTTTGGCATAGGGGTACACCTAGCCGGTATCCGAGCGTTGGGGTTAGCAACTACAGGGCTCTTTTCTGGAACACGAGCCAGGAAACATGGTATTGTAGCGTGTGCTACGCAGTCACGATAAATAATCACTATGCAATGTCGTGAGCAGATAATTGCGTACCGTTAATGGAATTTAAACGTGACAGGCAAAATGCAATGACATGAACATATTCGCGTACCGTTAATTTAAAGTAAACGTGACATATGAGCATGATGGGGGTGACGGACCAAGCTTCGTTGTCAAGCTAGGTCAAATGGCGTCTAAACGGCTATCCTTTCACCGTTTAGTCTCTTTTACGCTAAAGCATGGTAAATGGCCTAAGACATGGCCCAAATCAAGAGGTGCAAGTTTCACTTGCCTAGCACCGGGGATGACGACCACTTCGTCACACGGATGCCAATCTACGGGGAAATCGCAGTTATGGGGGAAACAACACCAAACAACATGAAATTTTATTAGGGTTTCATAAAAATATAAATAGGTTATGAAAACGACGGTAGATCGATTTCTTACCGAGAGGAGGCGGAAGAAACACTCCGGAGAACCCTAGGATCAGATCTGGAAAAGATTGGGGAAGTTTGGGGAAACTAGGGTTTTGGGGGATTTGGGGATTTTGATGGATTTGATGAGATTTTGGGGAAGATGAGAGGTAGATAGAGTGGATGGATGGATTGGATGATGGATTTAGGGCTTGGAATGAAGGAATGAATCTTGGAGGAAGATGGGGGCTCAAGGGGGAATATTTTAGGGTTTTGGGTCGTGTTGAGGAAGAAGAAAACGTTTGGGTTGGGTTTAAATAGGTTGGGCTGGCGGCTGCCCAGAAATTAGGGTTTCAACACTGGTTAGTCGGTCAAAGAGCAACCACTGACCGACTAGTTTGGCAACTAGTCGGTCGGTCGACCAACGCAGACCGACTAAGTGTAAACAGTAACTCCTGAACGAAAATAGGATTTAGAGTTAGTCGGTCCACGAACAATTACTGACCGACTAGTTTAGCATCTAGTCGGTCGATGAACGTTCTTAGACCGACTAAGAGTAAACAGTAACTCCTGAATAATTGATTGAATGAACTAGTCGGTTCCAGTTGATTTCCTGACCGACTAAATTGGAATCTAGTCGGTCGGTCGATCTTCTTGAACCAACTAACATGCACGAAAAGTGCCGATTCGAAGCGCGAAGCTTCGGGAAGATTTCTATGACTTCTAGGATCGATTTATACTTTAAGATATGAGCGATTTGAAGCTCGTCACGAATGACTTACTCCGAAATCGACGATCGAAGGAAGAAACTAGAACATCACGACGAATCGATCGAAAGGGAAATCTATGGCGACGAAACCACACATCCAAGGAGAAAATCCACCAAGCATATATTTTAATATAGATAATCCAATTACACGAAAACCAGTCGTTACATCCTACCCACCTTAGAATAAAGTCCGTCCTCGGACTTTGTAACTATAGCTATATCTAGTCACCCTCAATCAATATCACATCCAAATTTCAACCAAGTACATTCATTTCAAGTGCTTATATATATATACTCTAGGTAGTCAATTATTAACACCACGGAAGTAAATATATATTCACGCACATAGTTCACTTATACTTATTATAATCAAACAACTCCATTCACGCATTCAAATCATTCATATAGGCAAGTATATTCTATATAACTATAAAACACTTATTACACACTATATGAAAATAACCAAGTCTCTTACTTATTTGAAAATAATTTCACACTAGAAAATACCATCGGAATCTACACGTATAGGTAACTACCTATGGACAAGACAATAAGAATACACTAGTCCCTATATCTCCTAGTATGCGCCAAACAATCAACATGCGAAAACACACCATACGATTTTTTTTTTTAAACAAGTTCACTATATCTAATATACATTCACCATCATTATAATTTCACATTTCATAATCATTCAAATGCATGCACACATTTCACCATATTATCACTTCATATATAGTCCTATAGCTATAATCACGACACACCACACATACCATAGTCACCAATTCCTATAATTATCACATACTTACCCGTGCATGGTGCACACCCACACACGCTATTATTTCATTCATATATACACCCATCACCCCACTATATGCTTAGCACATCCACGCACCTAGTTTAGCTAGCGCACATATATTCACGCAACCAAATCCTTAGTGAATAACTATACCACAAGACCAACTCACATAACTATATATTGGTATGGCCACCCACAGTCGCGTGCGTAACACAACCAGGCACAAACAATCCAAACATTATACATATACCATCCATCATTATACACCAATCACATACAATACACCAATGTACATAGAGTGTACCCACTCAAGCTTGAGTGAGACTCAAAATCATAGCGGAATAATTCCATATACATAACATAGCATCCATACATATGCCAAAACTAGCTAATGCATACACGTCTACCAACATAACCACATACATATCTAAATGTCAAACACCCTTAATATCTAACCAGGTAATATCACATATTTCAATCACTTCATATACCATGATATTATTACAAACATCAGCACACCTATAATTACAATACTCTCCCTAATAAAAGTATTTACCTATAGTCACACCCAAGCATCGTATATATTCATACCATATCCATCCACCTATAATTGGTACATCAATACACATACAACTTCATATGCACCATGGAATTAAATACACTACGACGACACATCAAATTACACTAATGGGGCCCACCAAACTATATTAAGGTCGACACGGCGATGACATGCTCTATTGGCTAGACAAAAGGAACGAAATTGAGATCAAGAGCGTATCGAATAGAAAGATCGAATAGCATGAAGACGGTTGTGTAATGATGTAAGATGCTCCATTAGGACACATGGAAAATAGTGTAAATAACATATTCTAAAATACGGAAAGTTTGAAAACTGTCACACTTCAAAGTTGGAGTCCTTTTCCGTATAAAATATTTAGAGGTTGACAAAACAAATTGTTTGAAATAAGTTTGAGTCGAATATACATAATAGGAGAAAACGATTCATTGGCTCACATAAGGTCATTAAAAGAAAGTAAATCATTCACACGAATCTTGAGGTCGTAGTTTTAGAAAATATTATACGGCGATGATTTAATAATGTTGGCAAAAGTTTTGAAACGAAATTAAATTAACGAAAGAATTTTAAACTCATGCCAAATACTTTCAAAGTCTTTAAGCCAGGAAAAGCTCAAATAATCAATATTGAAACTACCATTTTAGTGCAACCAGGATTTGCCAAAAAGAAATCGTTTTACACAAAGCTCTTAACATACGGCTAATGAGCCTAATGCGGATATAAAAATAATTGAAATTCCATTTAGGTTAGAAATTCTTCTAAAGGCATGTAGGGTGAACGGAAAGATAACAATAGCTTATTAGTAGTATTATCAAAATTTGCAGTGAAACTTAAAAATCAAATTTATGGAGGGTCTAGATCAGAAAAGGTTATGAAATAATGATCTTTACAAAAATCTGCAATAGGGGAACGAGGAGCATAACGGTCGTAGTACTGATATATAAAAATTAATTGAAGTTCTACTTTAGAAGTCATTTTTAGAAATATGTATGGCGAATGGAAAGATAATAACATCTTAGTGGTATGGAAGTAAGTGGGGGGAAAAATATATACATATATAGGATTATTAAATTGGTAATAAAATTTGAAACCGAATTTTGGATGTCTAAGTCAAGAAAGGGTTTCGAATAGTAATTTTACGAAAATCTGAACTAGGGAAAAAGTTGAGCATAAAAATCGACTCGCTGAAAGCTGAAGTCCCATGTGACTTGAAAGGTATGTAAGAAGCAAACATGATGCGGTATCCGAATAAGTTTTAATGGCATAAGTAAGAAAGAAATTTATAATTCAGGTTAGGAAAAACAAAAGTACGGTTCAGAAGAAAATTGGTATGTGAAAAGAGGCAAGTCATTTATATTGATATGAAAATATAGGCTGAAGAATATTATAAACTAATAATCAAGAATCTCGACAAAAGTTTCAATGTTTAAAAGAACAAATAAATTTAAGTCGCGAAAGAGTACGAAACCTAATATATATATTAAAAGTTCGTGAACAAATTCAAACTTAGCGAAAGAGGAACATCGAAAATACTTTTAGGGGAAACAAGGATTTGCCACAAGAATGGGTTGGTAAAAGACTTGAAGTACGGGTACGACAAACTTGTAATTAGTATATATTTATAAATTAATTGGAGTTCTATTTATCCTGAAAGAAGTATTTTAAAGCACGTATAGTAAATAGCTAAAATGAATTTCGCGATTAGGAGAGGTGGTATATCGAATCATCGAAATAGTAATAAAGTTTTGAGATCGAGAAGCGAAGATATAGGTTAGAAAATGGTTACAAGATAGTAATTTAAAATTACGGCCAAATAGTTTTTCAAAATCTAAGAATAACTTTTAGCTCAAATGGAAGTATTGGAAATATATTGAAAGAAAGTTTAAAACAAAATTTAAAATCAAGTGGAAACTCTTTAATAAGGGAAAATTCGAAAATGACCTTGGAAGAATCAAGATTTGCAACGGGAAAGATTTGAAAGGTCAACGATAATAGTAAGGAGGGGATCATGTGAATTCGAGGGCAACGAATGTGGTTGTGTGAGGCATGCACCTAAATCACAATGCAAGAAAACCATGATGAAGATCTACGGTCAGTAACACCAAAGTGTAGTGACCAGGAAAGATTGAATCGGGGGGTTCTAATCATCGGGTTAACTAAAGGCCAAGGGATTTGGTCAGATGATCGAAACATAAATACGCCTAGGTTATGACTTAGGAAAATCTACGGAACTCCTACGGTCAACCAACCAAAGATTTTGGAACTAAGCGCTAAGACTCTCTAGGGCTAGACATCGATGAAACGAGTTCAGCTGGGTCCGAAATCGATGAACCCAAGCGAGAGACCAAAGAATTCTAGAAGTCTATCCTAGTCAAAGCTAGACAGGAATCACTAAGGTAACTCTTAAGACTATCATAGCCATCACTAGCATGGAGTCTAACTAACAATCAAGGATCCCTGACTAGCAAGCACAAACTTCTAACTAAGTCTCACTATAGTCCTGACCTACTGAATTTCCTATCAAGCTGGGACAGGTGCTCTAACACGCCTACTAGCCACCAAAGGCATAGGAACGCTAAAAACCTAGACTCCGGGCTTATAACTTGGATGTTCTAATTTATTTAATGGACATTCTATAATTATTATTGTTGTTCCGATAGTTCGCATTTGCAAATGGACCTGCATGGGCCACCACTAAAACCTGTCACGCCCCGCTTCCCAAAAATGTGGAGGCGAGACGTGAGAAGGTCCGCACAAACTTGAAGCCGTGAAGCTTCGAGTCTGATAAGCGTATAAAAACACTTATTATGGCAAGTCCTTGCAAAGCGAAACGAAACAACAATGATAATAAGGAAATGAGACGACATTTTATTGAATCTCCAAATGTCCATAAACAAATTACAATATCGCAGAAAAGCCACCAGGCTAAAGGAAAAAAAGAGTCTAAGGCCCAACATGGCCAACAAAGTATAACATACATACAAGGGTGCCACGCACCGACAACTAACATGAATCCTAAAACATAAAGGGAAACTCAACAAGTCACCGGTGTCCACAAGACTCCTCCTCAGCAAACAGAACGTCCTCTGCAACAAGCTCTGGCTCGGCAACTAACATGCGACACCCAAAGAGAAAGGGGCACATGTCAGCAAGTCTAAAAGACTTGGGCAAGGAAACTGAAAGTGACTAACAACCTAGCATTTAAATGTTAAACAATGGCATGGCAGTTGAATATGATGCAACAGTTTAAAAGAGTGACAAGCATGCACGATGTAGCAAAAGCTACCAATTCACTAATCACTTATCACTTATCACTTATCACTTAACACTTAACACTTATCACTTATCACTTATCACTTATCACTTATCACTGAACACTTAGTGCATAGAGAGTCCACTTGCTAGCCAGCTCGTGGCTCAGTCTGTTTATCTCTATCACTATCAATCACTTAAACACTAGAGATTTCGCCTGCTGGCCGGAGTGGCGGATCAAGCCACTCGTGCTCAGGTGGCCGCTTATCTCTTACCCCACCCTCATGTGTCGAGCGTTGTGGTTAGCAACTCATTATGCTCGCTTCTGGTCACGAGCCAGGAAAAGAAGTGTGTGTTTGGCATAGGGGTACACCTAGCCGGTATCCGAGCGTTGGGGTTAGCAACTACAGGGCTCGCTTCTGGAACACGAGCCAGGAAACATGGTATTGTAGCGTGTGCTACGCAGTCACGATAAATAATCACTATGCAATGTCGTGAGCAGATAATTACGTACCGTTAATGGAATTTAAACGTGACAGGTAAAATGCAATGACATGAACATATTCGCGTACCGTTAATTTAAAGTAAACGTGACATATGAGCATGATGGGGGTGACGGACCAAGCTTCGTTGTCAAGCTAGGTCAAATGGCGTCTAAACGGCTATCCTTTCACCGTTTAGTCTCTTTTACGCTAAAGCATGGTAAATGGCCTAAGACATGGCCCAAATCAAGAGGTGCAAGTTTCACTTGCCTAGCACCGGGGATGACGACCACTTCGTCACAGGGATGCCAATCTACAGGGAAATCGCAGTTATGGGGGAAACAACACCAAACAACATGAGATTTTATTAGGGTTTCATAAAAATATAAATAGGTTATGAAAACGACGGTAGATCGATTTCTTACCGAGAGGAGGCAGAAGAAACACTCCGGAGAACCCTAGGATCAGATCTGGAAAAGATTGGGGAAGTTTGGGGAAACTAGGGTTTTGGGGGATTTGGGTATTTTGATGGATTTGATGAGATTTTGGGGAAGATGAGAGGTAGATAGAGTGGATGGATGGATTGGATGATGGATTTAGGGCTTGGAATGAAGGAATGAAGCTTGGAGGAAGATGGGGGCTCAAGGGGGAATATTTTAGGGTTTTGGGTCGTGTTGAGGAAGAAGAAAACGTTTGGGTTGGGTTTAAATAGGTTGGGCTGGCGGCTGCCCAGAAATTAGGGTTTCAACACTGGTTAGTCAGTCAAAGAGCAACCACTGACCGACTAGTTTGGCAACTAGTCGGTCGGTCGACCAACGCAGACCGACTAAGTGTAAACAGTAACTCCTGAACGAAAATAGGATTTAGAGTTAGTCGGTCCACGAACAATTACTGACCGACTAGTTTAGCATCTAGTCGGTCGATGAACGTTCTTAGACTGACTAAGAGTAAACAGTAACTCCTGAATAATTGATTGAATGAACTAGTCGGTTCCAGTTGATTTCCTGACCGATTAAATTGGAATCTAGTCGGTCGGTCGATCTTCTTGAACCAACTAACATGCACGAAAAGTGCCGATTCGAAGCGCGAAGCTCCGGGAAGATTTCTATGGCTTCTAGGATCGATTTATACTCTAAGATATGAGCGATTTGAAGCTCGTCACGAATGACTTACTCCGAAATCGACGATCGAATGAAGAAACTAGAACATCACGACGAAACGATCGAAAGGGAAAGCTATGGCGACGAAACCACACATCCAAGGAGAAAATCCACCAAGCATATATTTTAATATAGATAATCCAATTACACGAAAACCAGTCGTTACACGGTTCGACTCGTGAGGAGGTCGGAACGGCGTCTCACGGCACGAGCGTGGGAGGAAGGAGATGAAATGGGGGAACTAGGTCGTTGATGGAGTACCTTAGATTCTAGATACCTTAGAGGCGGTCCTTTGTCCTGTCGTCCTCCTAGCCCCTTTATAGACCTCCGACGTGATTTTCCCCGACCCACGTCGCTCGTCCGCCCTCAATCGTGCCCCCTCAATCCGCCCTCCCGTCGCCGCTCCCTACGCCATGCCAGCTCCTCCCTATAACTGCCATTAAGTGGGGGGCGGTTATTGCAGGAGTGGGCGAGTGACCGGCGTGTTATCGGGGCCGGGTCGGATCGACATGTGGGGGGTCCCCCATAGGGCCTCATCGAGTGGGCCTGAGTGCGCAGATGGGCTCTTGATCGGCGGTTGGGTCTCTGGGCTTGGGTCTTTCGGGCCTCAGTCAAATAGGCGTAACAACTTTCATTGAGGAGTGATTGAACCGGAAAATGCACAAGGGAAGCGCAACTTCCACTCCCAAGTGTAGGAGCGTTAATGCAATATAAAATTTATAACCAGTGAGTACCGGGTCGGATCACGTGGAAGAGTCGTTTAAATCGCACTTTTGGTCAAAATTGGATGTGGGATGGCGAGAAATCGCCCGCTAAATTTACCAGTTTTTTTAGAAGAGGATAGAATAGGAGAACGACTAGTGGGGGACACCTACCAACCCTACATGCTTTGGATAAGGGTTCGGGGGCTCAATCAAGCGAAGAGGCGAGCTCGACATTCAACCAAACACTTGGCATGCAGAATGGTGAAGGGTGTAGGAGGAGCTCTCCCGAGTTATTCCTCACTACGGAGTGAGGTCGACGCCGTGAGTAGTGTGCGCCTAAGCTACTTGCTCACTATGGGTGGCTTGTTAGGCCTACCAACGAATGACGACCTATGTGTGGGTTCGAATCATCCGCATGAACTCATAGCCCAATCATAAAAGATGACAGCCCGATCATGAAATGAGAATAAAACACACACAAGCATCGAATCAAACACACAAACACCGTAGATTAAGAGGAAAGCATGTAAATGAAATCATTTACCTCTAAAATCATCCAATTACATACAATAACCCTAAATTTAAGATACAAGAGAGAAAGAACGAAGTCACCCGAGGTGTCACTCTCGAGGCGGCGCGTTCGGCTCCTCCTTGCGCTCCTCCAAGCTCCGGTGAACTCCAAAACCCTAGCCCTAGGATGAAGAATAAGGAGAGTGGAATAAGGAAAATAGAGGGGGAGAAGCCCCAAAATATAAACCCAGTAGTTCGGGTCTGTAAACAGTACTAACGGGTCGGATCAGCGCCCAAAACCCGCAACTAAAGCACAAATCAACAGAAATTTCCAGCACCGTCACCCTGTGTTGCAAAAATTCTAGAAAATTCATCCGACCTTGAAATAACGTGTTCCAGGTGGCGATGGAACCGTAACAAAGTGTAGTACGACTAAAAAATATCACTAGGCCGGAATATATACTGAAATGATAGCAGAATTCTGCACAAGAGGGGAAAGCAGAATTTCCAGACAAGAAATTTTTAGCACCGTCACACTATCTTCCGAAAAATGTAGTAAATTGATCCGACCTCTAAAAATTCTAGAAAAATATGTGTTGGAATCAGGACTTCACGAAATTCAACTGAAAAATAATAGGATACTAAGATGAATATGCTAATAAGCTGTAAAAATTATGTTTTATGCATAAATAATGATAAGCTCCAAAATTAAGTGATATCATCAAAATGCGTGTATCGGAGCCAAAATGAACACAAATTATGCACAAAATGCCATCTAATGAGGGGTAAAATATGTGATATTGAACCCTAATCACATCCTCCAACGAGATTTTTGCTAGTCCCTAGCAAAACAGGAGATAAATTTGGATTCTCAATAAAAGCACATATCAAACTAAAAATTATTCATGGCAAAAATAAAGTTTTCAAAAAAAATCTCAAATTCAATATATCAATCCATGAATGAGAACAACCCCATGAACAACGCTTCAATTTAGTTCAAATAAAGAAGAACAAGCAATGTTTTGCACGAATGAAGATTAAAACACAACGTTGTATCATAGTTTCACAAATATTAGGGTTTTGCCAAAAGAACACTTTCCTAATTTGTGGAGGTTGGATGTGTGAATTTATTCTTATTTTTATTTGTATGAAACTTAGGATGACCTAGGTACTGAGTTTTCGGTCAATGACTCCCAAATCAGACGATTTCAAGGCATGGGCCAAAAAAGACCCCGCAGACCTAATAACTCAAATCACCTAAGATTCACTTATTCTTTTCTCGTGCACTCCCCTAAATCCTATCTTTCGACGTGAATCTCCAATGCTTCTTGAGGCACGAGGACCCGGCTACTCGACAAAACTAGAAGAACGATGCACTTATTCTTTTTCTTTCTCTTTTTTTGTTTTCTTTTTCTTTTGCTTTCTTTTTTTCTTTCTTTCTTTTTTTTCAACACACCAACCAACCACACTAGGCACATAATCAAAACCCATCGAATTAAAAACTACTCTACTCAATTGGCTTAATCCATACTCATGCATCGCAAAGCTTGTTCAAAACTAATTTAACCCATTTTGAAGACAAAATTCATGGAGTTATGCACTCACATCATAAATGGCATATTAAAATTGATCCCATGAAGAAAAAGCAATAAAATGCATGCCAATCACAATTTAGGATTTGAAAATAGAATTTGAATCCGAAAACATGCACGAAGATGAAACATGCAAGGGACTAAGCAAATAACTAGCAGAGAGCATGGAGAGTAAATGATATAATGATATTTGGGTGAGGGAAAAATGGATGTCTAAAAAAATTCTAAGCAAAAATCCTAGCATTTATAAATATTCTAACACTCTCCCCCCAACTTAAAATACACATTGTCCTCAATGTGGGAAGAGTATTAGATCTCGGCAAAAGATTCAAGAAAAGAAAAGAAAATCATACAAAAGAAATAAAATAAAACATTTATTTTATTTATCAACACTACTGGATAGAAGTCACCGCAGTCAAAAGGCGGATCTCGGATGTACAACGGTGGAGGCAGTAGCTCTATCAGCTCCTTTTTCTCCTCCGCCAATGCTCCTCGTATGAACGTGGCAATGGTGGCCATGTACACAACCCCAAGCATCTCTTCAAAGTGTGTACATATATAAGGAAGGAGACGGGTTGTGTAAGAGAGAGATGGGGACACATTCCCAAAAAACGACCTCCACACATAGTCATCAATATAAAATACAGAATGAAAGGTAGGATGAATGTGTGAGAAAACTCCCTGGATCGTTAAATATGATGTGGTTTGCAGCTCTTCCCCGTAGCATTCAAATTCATTCGGGGTAGGAAGTGATATCTACATAAAAACTACCGAAGGAGAGGGATGCTCGGGATCCATGATAGCATGTGGTATACACTCCACC
Organism: Scilla litardierei; assembly: GCA_030789695.1. Lineage (NCBI taxonomy): Eukaryota > Viridiplantae > Streptophyta > Magnoliopsida > Asparagales > Asparagaceae > Scilla > Scilla litardierei. The sequence continues at coordinate 153,980,412 of CM061133.1, forward strand.
TTGCTTGCCTCTTATTCGGGCTCATCAACACAAGAACAATCTTCCTCGCCCACTTTGCTCCCAAGTGTGTGTGTGATCGGCTCCTCTATTTCCACCATGTTAACGACCAATTCCTCAACGATTACTTGACACGGCCCAGCAGAAGTAGTAGGTGCCGGCATGATAATTTCCTCCACCGGCTCAACCAACTCCTCAATACCAACACTTGGTTCCTCAACAACTAATTGGCATAGGGCACTCAATTCTTCGATTACCGGTGGTGTGAGATCCACAAAAACTTCTTCATTCGGGGCTTGGTGGACCAAAACTTCATGGCTTGGCACATTTGGAGTCACTGTGGTCCAACATATCCACAAAACCAAGCCACATTCTCATCCATGTCCAAAAAGTGACTGTGGTCCAACATATCCACAAAACCATGCATCTCCGGAAGCAATCCTTCCATGAAGAATCCAAGAAGACACATCCTGTCAAATCCATGATCTGTGCAACCGTACACTAACTCTGAAAATCGCATCCAAGCCTAAAAAATGTCTCACCGATGCGCTGAACAAAGTTCACCATTCTTCTTCGTCATACTATGGCCTTGTAAGATGGAAAAAACTTCGTACAAAATTTATGCTTTAGTACAGGCCAAGATGGAATTAGATATGGGAGATAAACTTCAAACCATTTTAAGGCACTACCATCCAAAGAATAGGGAAAGAATTTAAGATAAAACTTTTCTGCACACGTGTTTCCATCAAAATGAAGCTTGCAAGCACTCTCAAACTTCTTAATATAATGGTAAGAGCTCTCCTCATCCTTACCAAGGAATCTCGGTCGGGATTTGGTCACCCGCATGTCAAACTCAAGAGAGTTTGAAGTACTTGCCATGTTTTTAAAAAAATAAAAACAAACAATAAAAAAAGACTTAAAAGGAGAAAAATAAAGAAATATCAAATCAAAAGGTGAAATAATTGGAAAATACTCACACTAATAGAAAGAAATTCTCGCCAAAACATCCAAGTTCGAGCAAAAATGCGAAAAGTTTCAAAACAGTCCTCCCCGGCAACGGCGCCAATTGATTAAACCGAAAAACGCGCAAGGGAAGCGCGCCTTCCACTCCCAAGTGTAGGACCGTCAATGCAATATAAAATTTAAAACCGGTGAGTACCGGGTCAGATCACAGGGAAGAGGCGTTTGAAATCGCATGTTTGGTCAAAAATAGATGCGGGATGGCGAGAAATCGCCTGTTATGCTTATGGGTGTTCGAGTATGGGAGAGAGTGTGGGAATGATGTGTGGGGGCCACTTACCAACCCTACACGATATAAATAAGGGTTTGGGGGCTCAATAAAGCGAAGAGGTGAGCTCGGCATTCAACCAAACACTTGGCATACGGAATGGTGAAGGGTGTAGAAGGAGCTCTCCCGAGTTATTCCTCACAACGGAGTAAGGTCAACTCGGTGAGTAGTGTACGACTAAGATACTTGCTCACTACGGGTGGCTTGTTAGGCCTACCAATGAATGACGACCTATGTTTGGGTTCAAATCATCCGCATGAATTCACAACCCAATCACAAAAGATGAAAGCCCAAGCACGAAATGAAAATTAAAACACACCCAAGCATCAAATCAAACACACAAACACCATAGATTAAGAGGAAAGCATGTAAATGAAATCATTCATCTCTAAAATCATCCAATTACATACAATAACCCTAAATCTAAGAACAAGAGAGAAAGAACGAAGTCACCCGAGGTGTCACTCCCGAGGAGGCGCATTCGGCTCCTCCAAGCTCCGGTGAACTCCAAAACCCTAGCCCTAGGATGAAGAATGAGGAGAGTGGAATGAGGAGAATAGAGGGGGAGAAGCCCCAAAATATAAACCCAGCAGTTCGGGTCTGGAAACAGCACTAACGGGTCGGATCCGTGCCCAAAACCTATAACAAGAGCACAAATCAGCAGAAATTTCCAGCACGGTCACCCTGTCTTGCAAAAATTCTAGAAAAATCATCCGACCTCGAAATGATGTGTTCAAGACGGCGATGGAACTGTAACAAAGTGTACTATGACTGAAAAATATCACTAGGCCGGAATATACACTGAAATGATAGCAAAATTCTGCACAAGAGGGGAAAAGTAGAAGTTCCAAACCAGAAATTTTCAGCACCGTCACCCTGTCTTCTGAAAAATGAAGTAAATTGCTCCGGCCTCCAAAAATTCTAGAAAAATATGCCTTGAAATCGGGACTTCACGAACTTCAACTAAAAAATAATAGAAGACTAAGATGAAGATGCTAATTAGCTGTAAAACTATGCTAATTAGCTGTAAAATTATGTTTTATGCATATAAAAATGATAAGCTCCAAAATTAAGTGATATCATCAAAATGCGTGTATCGGAGCCAAAATGAACACAAATTATGCACAAAATTCCATCTAATGAGGGGTAAAATATGCAATATTGAACCCTAATCAAGTAGCTGGATCCTCGTGCCACAAGAATCATTGGGGGTTCGTGCCAAAAAATGGGGTATGGAGGAGTGCACAATAAAAATAAATAAACTTAAATAATTCGAGCGGTTAAGTCCGAGTGGTCCTTTTTGGCCCAATACCCTAAGACCATCCGATCTAGGAGATATTGACCTAAAGCTTGCTAAATGAATCTATTTAAGTTCCAAAACTACAAAAAGAGATGAGAATAAGATTTGAACATGTGAAAAGTTGGTTCAAAATTATGAGCTTACGGTGAGTATAGTTTTGTGTTCGTCGAGTCTTAGAGGATTTAATAACATATGATAATTGACTGATTGGTACTTGGACAATTGCATGTCATGAGGTTATATTGTGCTAGATGTGTGTGAATTGAGAAAGCATCATGGATATTGTGCTATTTCATGAAAATCCTTGGAAATTGTTGGACTTTGTTAGGAATTGATGTTCTTAACCCATGCTATGATAATTAAATGGAATATGATGTGTTTACTGTATTTTTGAACTTGTTAGCTCAGTTTTCTAGAGACTAGCAAATCGCTAGTTGGGGGTGTGATTCGAGTGAAATATTGCATATTTTACCCCTAATTTTATGGCATCCCTAAGTGTTTTTATGATTAATTGAGCTATATATTATACATTTCCTAGACATCCAATATATTTTAGAGTTCAATATATTTAAGGAAAAATATAGAAATTTTATGAGATTTTTATGATGCCTCAATTTCAAGTTGAAAACTTTGGATATGGATTGCATGCTAACAGTAAGATGGCAAGAAGTATGCTTCTAACCGGCTAGGAAGAAATGCTACTCTGATGCATAGAATTCAGCTCCTCCAGCCGTCTGATGCATATAGTCCAGACATCTGACTCTTCAGTTTCAGGCGCCTGACTATGGTTCATCAGACGCCTGGGGCAATGGGCGTAATTATTCTGAACTCTCTGGAAATGTGTGTAGACTGCATCAGCCTTCTTATGCACATGACCCAGATGGCTAGGCCAAGCTCCAGATATCTGAAAACCCTACTTCAGACGGTTGGCAGACTCAACTACTTCTTGAAGTATCGGTTACCAGACGTCAGACAAGCCAACTTTAGCCGTCTGACTGACTCAACCAATACTTGATCCACCAGACGTCTAACTAGCCCACTCCTAACTTCTGATTGCGACATATTCTAGACAACTACTTTCAACAATCCAGATGGCTGACGGGCTAAAATCTATTTTGCACGATTCTTGAAGCGATATTCGTCCAGCTTTATTCCAACCCAACCCAAACCCACATCTTAAGATGTGATTTGAATACCCTTGATCTCAGATTGAAGGGTGGAGATTTGTTGGGGGTTTTGGGAGCTTTAAATATCCCTCTTTCATTAGGATTGGGGATTATCTTTTAATCTATGTATTAGCTTTGAGAGGACCTAGCGGAGACGATGAGAAGATTGGTTTAGAGGCTTTGTAAAAAGAGTTGTTTGGTGATAAAATCCTAAACTTTCTCTCTTTATTTGATGTTTTGTCATTGTATTTTATTAAGATGCTAATTTTTATAATGAGAGTTATTATCTTCCTCACTATGTTTGGCTAAAATATTATGTTGTGTAATGTGGAGCGGTTAGGGATGATATTTAGTATTGAATCAGTTTCTATGCATTGGATTTATTGTTTACATTGCTCAAATTTTAGATTTCAGCATTAAACCTCTCTTGTATTGATCCAAAAAGATTGTATGGAGAGATTGATCATCCCAGAAGGATGTATGGCCATTATAACCTAGGAATCTGTCCTTTGTACAATCACCCACATATTGTTATTATGCTTAACCCCCAAAAGGGAATCACCCAATGATGCTAGCCCAAAAGGTTCATCATTGAGTTATACTTTTGAAACCCAATTCATGCTAAATTTAGACCCTAATGAAACCACATCACACACACCTTTATTATTGATTTCCTTACGTTCTCTTTGTACGCAATTAATTTTAGGTCAATTGTGATAGCTAAAACACTCTTCCAAATTTTAACCACTTTCTAAAAGTGATAGTTTTCTCACTAACTGCTCACTCTTACTGATTTGGGTTGTGATTATTGCTACAGTTCGTCCTGTGGATACGACTTCGGACTCACCGAATCTTTATTAATTCTTGACCTCCTGCGCTTGGGAGTTGTAATATTCTGAGGCAATCAACGATTAACCTCATCTTTGGTCCCCCACTACGATCGGTTGTAACATGGCTCAACTGTCCAACCGGGCACAGAAGAGGCTCACTCGTCAAGCGTGCATGCCTCTTACTGACCTCGACTCTGCCATTACTAAGAGGGCCTTGAAGCAGCCCAGGCTGCCCAAAGAGCCTCTGCTCTTTACCTAGGCTAAGGTGAGAAGGACTCACTGCCCCTTAATGATGCTATTATGGTTAACCTCTAAATCACTAATTACAATGTCTGATGCATCCTGATCGAAAATGGGAGCTCTAGCGACATCCTTTACCTGGACATGTTCCAGAAGCTGGTGATAGAGACATTATGCAGCCTATCCACACCAATATCTTTGGATTCACAGGAGCTCATGCAGTCTATGAGGGTTTGGTCTCCCTCCAAGTGGAGTTCGGCACAACACCCTGCCACCAGATGTGCAATAGCAACTTCATCAATGATCAACTTTCCTGGTGCCTTCAATGTTATCATAAGGCAACTGACTCTCAATATGATGCACACAGTGACCTCAACATATCATCTCCTTATCAAATTCCCTACTGGAGTTGGGGTGCTTGAGGGGATCCATTCGGAGGCCAAGGATTGCATGCTCCTGGCACACAAGATGGTCGCTTCCCTTCCAGTGCAAACATCTAGCAAGCACCACCTCTGATCGTGCATCAGTATCGAACTCAATAAGGTGCGACATCTTGAAAGTACACATTATAAATTCAATAAAGAAGTTCTTTACAAGACTTCAATAATTTTTCATACTTCTTGCCTAGCCCCCAACCCCGGCTGTGGCCCCACACTGGTCTGACCCCACAGGTCCTGATGCTGTCAAACAACACTCGACCCTTGGTTATGTTGATACAAAGCCACCAGCCCTGCTGTGGCCCATGCTATAGAGACCCACGGTCCTAGTGCCAACCTTTAGCATTCATATCCTATGAGTCATGATACGTCCAAACTCAACCGACACAGCCCACGGCCACAGATCCGACCTTTAGCATTCGTACCATATTGGTCATGCTACATCCAAACTCAGCCAACATGGCCCATAACCACAGCTCTGACCTCTAGAATGTGTACCCCACTGGTCATGGTACGTCCAAACTCAGTTGGCACGACCCACTACCATGGCTCAGACCTCTATCATTTATACCCCATAGATCGTGCTACGTCCAGACTCAACCGATGCATCCCACGGCCACAACTCTGACCTCTAGCATTCCTACCATATGAGTTGTGCTACATCCAAACTCAGCAGTGCAGCCCACGGCCATGGCTCTGACCTTTAGTATTCGTACCATATGTGTACTGCTACATCCAAACTCAGCTGGCATGGCCCATGGCCACTGCTCTGACCTGTAGCATTCGTATCCCATGGGCCATAATCACGACTCCAACCTCTAGCATTCATACCATGACTTTAAGTATTTTCCTTCTCCCGGTAACTTTTACATATACACCATGATATAATTATATGTCAAACAAATGGAATCACGCAATGTTAGATATGATCCATGATGAGTAACACTAAGTTATCTCTTTTATTCTAGGGCTACACCCTAGAGACGATAGTGCACATATTGAATATGGTTCCGTCTAAGGCTGTGCTTACTACTCCATATGAGATATGGAAAGGTAGGAAACCCATTCTTAAATTTATTAAGATATGTGGCTATAGTGCACATGAAAAGGCATAATCCAGGCAAGTTAGAGGCATGATCCGTGATGTGCAAGTTTAGGAGATATTCAAAAACTTACAGTGATAGCTATTATATTAACCTGAGGAATAAATGATTAATATTTCTTGATGTGTAACCTTCTTAGAGAAAGAATCTCTTATAGAAGAGGTGGGAGATAGTAGATAGAACTAGAAGATAATTCTAGAAACATAAACTACAAAGTATCAAAAGATAAACCAGAGCAATTAGCTCTGCAAAATAGCTCTTAACCACTTAGGAGATCTAGTAAGCCAACCACTTGAGAGATATTATGATTTTCTAATATATGGTTGTGTTAAAGATAGCATCATAATTGATAACACTACTAGTTTCTAAGAAACTATTGAGAGTGGAAACTCTATAATATTGTTAGACGTAATGAAATTCAAAATGAGATCTATACACACTAATAAAGTTTGGACGTTGGATGATGGTCCAAATAGGGTAAAATTCATTGGGGACAAGTTATCTTCAAAAAGAAGATTGAGGTAGATTGAAAGTAGTGACATATAATGTAAGGTTGGTGGTGAAAGAATATCATTAAAGACATGGTTTAGACTATGATGAAATCTTTTCACCAATAGCCATGCATAAAATCCATTCTGTTATTGCTTGTTATAGCACCTTTCTTTGACTATAAAATCTGGTATATTGATGTAAAAACTTCTTTTCTAAATGGTTATTTAGTATACATGACTTAGCCAGAGGGTTTTAAAGTTAAAGAGAGTAGTAGAAAGGCATGCATGTTGCTAAAATCCATTTATAGGTTAAAGTAAGTGTTTAAAAGCTGGAACATCCATTTCAATGAGATAGTCAAACAATTTAGCTTCATTAAAAACAAATATAAACCATGCATATATAAGAAATTAGGGGAGAGCGTTATCTCATTCCTCATATTGCATATAGATATGGATGCCATACTCTTAATTGGTAACGATATAGCGATGATGCAATTAATCAATGTATGATTGTCATAAACTTTTCAATGAACGAGCTAAGAGAAGCATCATCTATACTTGGTATAACGACTATAGAGATAAATTGAATAGGATGCTATGATTGCCCCAGTTTAGATACATAAAAACCGTGTTAAAGAGGTTTAACATTGAAAAGTCCAAGCAATGAATGTACCCGCTTGTCATGAAACAACTCTCTTCAAATCGATATTTCCCAAGATTGATGAGGAGAAAGTACGCATGAACAAGATCCCTTAAGCTTCCACTGTGGGATCGATCATGTATTCCATATCGTGAACTAGACATGATGTCATATGGACCATTAGTGTTCCTAGTCGATATCAGTCTAATCCTGAGGTGAAGCACTGGAATGCCTTAAAGAGCATACTTAAGTACTTGAGAATGATTAAAATATGTTCTTATTTTATAATGGTGACAATAATTTCTCGATGGAGGGATTTACTGATTCTCGTTTCTAAAGTGATATAGACTACAACAAGTCAGTTTCAGGCTATACTGTCACCCATAATAGAGGGGTAATGACTTGGAAGAGTTCCAAAGAAGATATTGTGGTAGAGTCTACGATAAAAGTATTTGTAGTAAATGATACAGTAGCGGATACGGTTTGGATAAAGAAATTCAAACACATCTTAAGGAAATTTCATGGCATATGTGATATTCAAGATCTCCATGATATGGAACTTTAAAGAGTTGATACAAACAATAACACAATTGATCCACCCACGAAGATACTTCCATAAAACTATCTAGAACATTTGGTGGATAAGATCGGTATAAGATAATGTGATAATTAGCTATGTGCAAGTGGCAGATGTTAAGAAATGTATACTCTTATGATAATTATTACAATTAATACTTATTGTTCAAAATAATAGTATGATATTAGGTACTATTTATCTCTATGCTTTCCTAATATGAATGTGTATATATGTACATTAATCTATAATTATAAAGATAAAGTTCTTGGATTGTGTAAGGATATTAGGATCATAATGGGATTATGATAATGAGACCTAATCATATCACTTAAGCACAATACAAAATGTTTCTACTGATAAAAATTGTCGCGCCTCGTTTCTCTAAAATACCCAGAAATACGAAGCTTTCCAAGGCATATGTAGAGCACGGAAGGTGAGAAGGCCGCGACAGTATTTAGACCCAAGGATTTGACCCCTTGACTCTAAATACTACCAAGCACAAACAGGATATAATATGTAAATCATGCAGGCCATTGCGTATACTGGGATAATACGGATGATAGATAAAAGAATATCTGTACATGCATCAAAATAAAGAAAGATTGTAGTCACAGCACAAGGATCATAGAGTCACAATGTGTGTGTGTGTGTGTGTGTCATTGACCGTTACAAAAGTACATATAACAGTTACACGAAAGTTACAAGTGAAACCCAAGAAAAAATTGAATACATCCAAAGTTCAAATTAAATAAAAAGTGACCACAACCCAAAATTATAACTCACCCATATAAACAAAAAGGAACTGATACTCCAAACTTCTGCAGCCTCTTGGGGAAAAGATATTTGAAGTCTCTGGCTTTAGACCTGGGAAAATGGGGCAGTACACGTCAACGCATGCCCAGTAGGAAAACACAACTCTGGTATGGAATATTATATTTAAAATTATTCTATCCAACTACGTATCCCTCAGCATGTGGTGGTAAAGAAGCACTCAATAAATTCATAATTTTAAGCAGAAATGGAAACATTCAATGTTCTTGATCTCTCAAATGTAAATAAAGCGGAAATGGAAATATGACATGTTCTTAATCACAAATGTAAATAAAGCAGAAATGAAACATATGATGAACTCTGGCATAAAAGTTACTGAATTACTACAATTAAAAGAAATAATTATTAAGAAGCAATGCAGAGTTATTCTTCTTACGGTTATACTAACGCTTTGGAACCCCAGGTAAAATATAATACGAAAGGATCTGGACTCTTACCTAGGGTGGATGGAAAAGTGGTACCCCGCCAGTGGAACACGAGCACTGTGAAACGGGGCCTCTCATAACTCCCCCTGTTTTGGGAGTGAGAATATAATATCATACACATCATATACCTCATGGTGCATCACAAGTATACCCATGGGCCTCTCCAACTTTCTTATTCCCCTGCCGGCTGTCGGGAGTACGAGTGAGATACATATCAATTCTAGTCCAGACCTTATATACACATTCCAATCGGGTTTCCCCCAAACCCCATTTCTGGAATAAGTCACCTACCTCGAGGTAGATCGAGACATCCAGGTTATTATGATGCTCTCAAGTACTCACTCTCTCAAATGTGACAAAGTCCACTATCTCAACATTTGCACGGTCACATCTACTGCTAATCATCATTTCATCAAAACAATCATTTCATCATTGTCATAATTAGGCGAGCACCATCGCATCACAAACTCTCATGTAAAGAACATTACGACATTAACTTGAGATAAAGCGTCATCACCATAGCATCATAAGTAGACATAAACATAGCAAATTAAGTAGCATGATGGTCTCCCTGGCATAAGAGACATAACATAACATATTATGTAGCATGGTGAGCTCCATGACAAAAGAGACATAACATAACAAATTGTGTAGCATGGTGAGCTCTATGACATAAGAGACATAACATAACATATTGTGTAGCATGGATTAATTAGTGTGCTAAGTATTAAGCATTGCATGAAACATATTAAGCATTACACATAGTAGCATGGAATAATAATATGAACCAATAACATGGTCCTACACACATGGAAGCATTGATTAATAACATGAACATACTAACATGGTCCTACACACATGGAAGCATATATTAATAACATGATCATACTAACATGGTCCGACATACATGGAAGCATTGATTAATAATATGATCATACTATTAAGATCCTACACACATGGAAGCATGGATTAATAATGGATTAGTAATATGAACATAACATAATCCTACACACATGGAAGCATGGATTAATAACATGAACATACTAACATGATCGTCATACACACATGGAAGCATGGATTAATGACATGAACATACTAACATAGCATGGATTAATGACATGAACATACTAACATGATCATACACACATGTAATCATGGATTAATAATATGAACATAATAACATGACCCTACACACATGGAAGCATGGATTAATAACATGATCCTACTCACATGGAAGCATGGATTAATAATATGAACACACTAACATGATTCTATACACATGGAAGCATGGATTAATAATATGACCATACTAGCATGATTCAATACACATGGAATTATGGATTAATAATATGAACATACTAATTTGATCATACGCACATAGAAACATGGATACTACAAGTTTAAAAGCAATATTTACACTTCATTGAGTTGTGAATCCCTACCTCCAATGAAGCTCCCCCCTTCTTCTAAAATCTATGACTCCTCCTCCTTCCAATCTACATGCTCCACCAAATGAAAGAGAGAGGGATGGCATGATGTGTACTTGGCCAAGGGGAGAGGATTGATGGAGGTTCAACCAAGGGAGGAAGAAGGGCGGGGGTGTGGTGGTGGTGGTGGTAGTGGTGCTCGGCCCAGGGAGGAAGAGAGGGAGGAGTGTGGCCGGCCATGAGGGAGAGAAAGAGAGGAGATGAAGAGGAGGAAGAGAGAGTTATCTATTGTTTTTCTTTCGTTCTTTATTTCTTTTTATTTTCTTATCTTTTTCCTTTCTTTTTCTCTTTTATATCTCTCCCTTCATTAATCATCCTACTAATTAACATGATGATGAAAAGTGTGCCATGACTCATCCTAAGCATGGATGAGAGAGTAAGGAGGGAGTGCCATGTATGGGGGTTAAGTGTCATCCTTAGAAAATTAGTTTTAAAATTAAGTAAATGAATTAAATAGAAATTGACATATGGAGAGTGATGTGGCATGTTAGGAAAAATTAGAATTTTTCTTTTTTAGAAAAATATAAATACAAACATTTAACTATGAAGTCAGCATGTAGTATACAAACATAATACATAGTATGCTAATTTAGAATGTAGTTAAAATATAGAAATAAGTTTTAGTATTAATATAATCTTTTAAAATAATGGAAAAATCCCCAAATACATAAAAGAATATGTGTATCAAATACGATCAGAAATATGTAGTATAATACCTCATATATATAAAACAGGGGGTTACAGAAATATTAAGACATGATATTGATATTTCAGATAGAGCAATGGGTGTTGATCTTTACCATTGAGATGGTAATGGTTAGTCACATAGCCATTCCGTGTGAAAACATTATGCGACATTGTGCATGTGCTTGTTGGAGAACAAGTTCATAGAACGGGTCACCGAGACGCTTCTACATGGTAACATTCTTTCACTGTCAATATAAGCTCTCTAGTGACAGCTAGTGTATGTTAGTCTTTAGGCCTGACACATGTTATAAAACTTTACATGTGGGATGTCTATACTTTGGTTTTTACTGACCAACGATGATGCAATCATTGCTAGGTACTCACTAGGCATAGTCAAAAGCATGAAAGGATGTGGCAGTCAAGATGGAATTCATCTCCTCCTGTGTGGTCGATTAGGTTGTAGAAAGTTGATATAGATCTATACTAAACCTTGGCCAAGTAGAATGGATAAACTTATTACATTAATAAGTTTGATTCATCACCACTAAAAATATTTATTTTTGCCGACGTTGTTATACCGACGTTTTAAAGGAACGCTGGTAAATGTCTATTGGTGTTTCGACATTTTTTGGCGTTCATATAAACGTCGACAAATGTTGGACTTTTTTCGGTGTTTATAAGGACACTGGCAAATACTGAACTTTTCCCGACGTATTACTAAAAACGCTGGCAAATGCTGGACTTTTCCCGGCATTTTACTAAAAACGCTGGCAAATGCTGGACTTTTCCCGGTATTTTACTAAAACCGCTGGCAAATGCTGGACTTTTCCCAATGTTTTACTAAAAACGCTGGTAAATGCTAGCTTTTCTCGGCGTTTCACTAAAAACGTTGGGAAATCTAGTGCACATTGTTTATTGTGAAGAAGAAAAAGTTTTAGTGGGATTGAAGTAAACTTCCATAATTGATATTTTGTGATCTTAGTATCAAAAAAGAACAGGGCTTAGGCTTAGAAATTTTATAGGTTGCATTTTTGCAAAAAAATAATTATAAGCTAAGAAATTTTTCCCTTGGGCACGTAAAGTAATTCCTTTGTGTGCTTAGAGCAAAACGGTAGGTGCGTAAAGCATTTCCCTTGGCGCCCAGCTGAAATTTTCCTCCCCCAATAAATTCCACCATCCCACCATCCCCCAAAATTGGAAGCTCATAAAGAAATTCGATCTCCCCCCCCCCCCCCCGCGCGCAGCCCTGGAGCTCGAGATGGAATACATGGCGTCGGCGATTGAAGTCTCGATCCCGGTGCTCTAATTCCTTATATGCGGCATCTCCACGATCTCGGTGAGCTTCTGGCGGCTCGTGCCAGGAGCCCTAGCGAATCACCTTTACGCAGCGATCTCTGGCATCGTCCTCTCTTACTTCTCCATCGGACTATCCTCCAACTTCCACTTCTTGATCCTCATGGCGCTCGGTTACTCCTTCATGTTCCTCTTTCAAAAGCATTGCGGGGTTTTCACCTTCTTTGTTGGATTCGGCTATTGTTCGGTCCTCGGGTTTGCATCATGGGTGTGCAAATCACCGCAAGTACACGGTGCGCTATAGTATAGAAAGATTTTCAAACTCAAGGAGGCGATCGTTTAATGCTTAGCATTATATGGAAGGAGGAGAATGTGTGGTCGGGGGTTGTCACAATTGATTGGTTGGTTGATTGGTGGGAATCAAGAGTTGACTAGAAATTAAGCGTCTAAGGCTTTCGGGATTCCCCACTAGACCCTTCGGTCACGGATGCTAGGTCAAATGGCCCTACGTCAGACGATGGATTAGGGTAGGAATGTCATATCCGTAGATGCGAACGAATACTTAACTTTTGTTTGTCCTACTCGTCTAACACATCCCTATGCGAAACCGTGCTCTCGCAGTCGGCTTCATATGGAAATACGTGAATTAAGCTTGACACTTGGTCCCGCCTCGCAATTCCGTATCCATGCTCGTGATCTACGGATTGCGACGCTATCATATGGTTGGTTCGAGCGATTGAGCCACTTTCGTAGTCATCTATCAGCAGATTGGGGATCGGTAACTACCCCTAGCTCTCGAGTCACTCTCGTAATCGCGGGCCCTAGAAACAGCCACTAAACCCTAATCGGATTCGTGTGGTTTCTCCCTAGGATATGGAGCCGCCTTCGCGATACTCCGATCCAAAGGCTAATACCCCCAAAACACTTGTTCAAACCACCATATGGAAACCCTGGATTGATCCGATGGGGGATCTAACCTAACATCTAATCCCAAGTATCCTAGGGATCCTTACTAAGCCCTAGATAAACACTACTCTAGCATGACAAACGCCATAAATATGGTAGCAATAGAGATATTCATATCTAACCGATTAAATTGCATGAAATTAATTTCAATATAGAGAGTTATAGAAATAAGAGTAATGGTAAAGAAATCAAGGAAATCCAACCATAAACAAAGAAATAGATTGCAAAAGAGTTTACCAAAAGAGAGCTCCTAAAATAGCTCTAAGGGTTTAGATACAGCAAAATCCAGCTTAACATACTCTAAAACTCGTTCAATATTTATACAAAATAGTTTGGGTTCAGATTTTACAAGAAAACCAACCCGAAACCCATTATTTTAAGTCAAATTAGAGTATTGCAACCTACCACTCGGCTGAGCGCAGTACTCGCTCGGCCGAGCGCAGTACTCGCTCGGCCGAGCGCAGTACTCGCTCGGCCGAGCGCAGTACTCACTCGGCCGAGCGGTGCCTTGTGTAGTGCTCTGATTGGTGCTCGAGAAAGGGCCGCTTGGGCCGAGCGTCATATCGCTCGGTCGAGCGTATGAGAATTCCGATTTTACAGAGCCGTTGCCTCGCGTTTATTGGGCTCTTCTGACGGCTAGCTCGGGCGAGCGGGCTGGTCGCTTGGCTGAGCGAGGTTGTCGCTCTGCCGAGCGCCTCAAAGAAGGAGTTGGCGCTCTTTGGCATGTCACAGCTCGGCCGAGCGCATAATGCGCTCGGTCGAGCGATCTGGCATGAATCCACCAAGTACTTGTTCTCCTCCATTCTCCTCTTCTTTACTCCTCATTTCTTCTTCTCTCTTCTTCTACTCATCTCATTCGCTTCTTTGGCCTCCTTGGGTCGTCATGGCAAGGCAAGGCGAGCTTTGGCGTCCAGGTTTGTCCGAAGTCCCATATCGCTCTGAATTTCCTGAAAACATATAAAACATCGAAAGAATCAAGAATATCGAGAAAAGCGCGATATAATACGAAAATATGGATTCGGGCGATCGAAACGACATAGAAATGCATGGTAAAAACATAGAAAATATAGACACTGGAGCCCATTATCAACCGCCTTCTTGAGCCATGGAATCTCAACAGGAAGAATAAATGTGGGCTTTGATTGGGTAAACATTAATCGTCCCTCGTGAGCCTCGTGGGCCTCGTGGGTGTAAGGAACCCTGCAGGGCTACACACACAATAGACGGGGTGAATAGTGTAATGGCAAGCAAAGTGCATAATTAAAAGTTACTAAAATTAAAGCACAATAAGCAGCGGAAAATAAAGAGTATGCTCAACAACAACAAACGCAAACACAAGGATTTTACCCTGGTTCCCCAAAACTTGAGTACGTCTAGCCACACCAATATTCACTATAATTCCCATAAAGAGAAGTGAATATAATCTCACATAGAGATATCTCTCACAGATGATTTTGTCCTACACAAGAACCAAACCAACCCTACACAAGGGTCAAACTCCCACACAGAGAATTACTAACTCCCAAACAGAGAATTACAGCTAGCTCTACACTAGGACACCAAACTCCCACAAAGAGAGTAACTCCCACAAAGAGAGTATCTAATTCCCACAAAGAGAATTAGGATTTCAAAGATAAAACGAAACGAAACAATGCTTACCTATGCCTTGATATGATCTTACCAATGCGATGAAGAAGGCATGCAAATGAATGACCAAGTGCTTGTGATTAGCTTTGATTGCACTTGAATATCTTTCTCTCTTCTAGGAATGAATCCTAACACTTCTCACTTGAGTGTTTGAAATGAAGAGAAGAAAGATGATCTCCAAGAAAGGAATGAGAATTAGATCCTGTGGAGAATTTTCCTATGAGCTAGCTTCAATGCAAGAATAGGAATGTGCTCATGAGAAGGAAATGGGAGAGATTAGGAGTGGCTATTGATTCTCAAAGATATTCAATATTAGCCAAGAGTTAAAAATGAACTAAGCCAACTCCTATATATAGGAAGCCAATAAGAGCCCATAAAACCTGCCAAAAACCCAAAGGGAAGAAATCTGCAAATGACTAGATTTTGGCAGTTTACGACACAAACAGTCGACTGATGAACAAGTGACAGTCGACTGTTCAACGGCTAGAAAAATCCCAACAGCTATAATCTGAGCCAGGACAGTCGATTGTAGAAGACTACACAGGCGACTGTAAAGCAGACAGTCGACTGAATATCTTTCATCAGGCAACTGCTGCAGGGATGGAAATAAAAAAGAGAGAGATGCAATTTTGGCACTTACGCCTTTCAGACGACTGATGACCATTTCACAGGCGAAATATACAAGCGACTGTAAATACTTCATCAGTCGACTGTCTTGTAAATTGGGATGAAGCCCAGAAAATGCAAGTTGCGCACAGACGACTGTAGATCAATTCCCAGGCGACTGTAAAAACACAGGCGAATGTAAATTGAACATCAGTTGACTGAGGTGAAAAGCTCAAGAAGAGTCAATAAAAATGTTGACTTGAGCAGTGCACTACAGTCGACGGTAGAAGACTCGATAGGCGCCTGGAATCACCCAGTCGACTGTAAAACCTTCATCAGGCGACTGTTGGAGAGCCAGAGACTCCAATTGTGTCTTTGGACAAGATGAACCTATTGGGTTGGATTCTATGATAATCATAAGGCTCACTAAGATGGTTCAATGTATATGCATGAGAGTATGATCATCTATAAAGGCATTACAATAATCCTAGACTCAAAAAGAGAAATGCAATCAATAGAAATTACATGGATTACATATTACATCTTCTAGAGTCTAAGTCTACAAGCTCACGATACCTTGATGCTCCTAATTATCTCCAAGCTTTGGCATCCCTTGATGAGCTTCATGACTTCATCCAAGCTTGAGCACACCATCACTCTTGGAGGTTTTTAAGATATCCCTTTAATATTCTCCCAGCATTATGTTTTGTCTCATCGACATATAATCATAAAGATAAATTGAGACTAAAACATAAAATTGATTAGCACACTAACATAATGTATTGATCATCATCAAAACAACGTTAGTCCTGAACCCACGAACTAACCATCTCCCCCTTTTTGATGATGACAATCCATTATGTCAAAATAAAATAAACATTGAAATAATCATTGTGTGCTAACAAACTCCCCCAATCAATATGCAGATGTGCACAGAATAAAGACATATAGCACAAATCATATTGATGGTTTTTATGCAAAAACATACCATTTGATAATAATGCATAAACAACCACAAGGTATATTTTTACATAACCTATTTCTCTCCCCCATTGGCATATCAAAAAGATGGGTAATAGCCAAATAGGAAAACCAAGGGTAAGAGAAATAAACATCTCATATGCACAAACATAATGTGAATGACTTTCAATGTGACATATGAATGAAAAAAATAATGCTAGCAAGCAAAAAAATTCCATACTCCCCCATAATCATACAACACATGCAAACATGGGAGTAATGGACACACTCAGACAAACATGTGTACAAAATTCAAACATTCAAGTATGGTACCCAAATAATGAATAACAATGTGAGTGAGCTAGCAAGGTGGAAACAAAACAAAAGTTGAGTTTGGTTTCCGTATATAGTCATATGAAAATATAACATGACGAACATATGCTTCTATATACGAGTTTCTATCAAGCCTAGAAGCATTCTTAGGAATCCACAAAGAAAGTGATTTGGGATTCTTAAGAAGGGGTTTGGTTAGGGCACGAGTAGGAGGTGCGGGTGCACGCTTATGAGGTGGAACATAAACATTGGCGTGCCCCGTGTGTGAAACATGCAATTTAGCATTAGAATCATTCACACAAGCAATTCTACTATGCATAGGAACATGTGAAGCATGCAAAGATTTATCATCAATTCTAGCATGCAAGCAATAATAAGATTTCCTATGAGTAGAAACATCATGCATAGCATTCAAAGAAGAAGCATTCATATCAACATGTTTTTGAATAGGCATCTTAATAAATGCAAGACCGGAATACAAAAATGCATGATTTCTCTTTGGCTTAGAAATAATAGTTGATTTTAGGCCAAAAGAGTTGGATGTGACTTTCTCATTAGAATGCTCCCCTGATAAAATTTATTTGGGTGCTTCTAAGAGAAGAGCTTGGTTTGTTCACCTTCAATGAAGAGGATCACAAAACCATGTCCTAACTCAATTTGAAATTTTCAATTTGAGTATACAATAGCTCACATTTCTTCAAAAGTGAAGATACGTTGTCATCCCTCTTGGATAGACATGAGCTAAGCTCACAACATTTTGACTTGAGAGCCAATGTCTCATCTCTCAAAATGTTGTAATTACACTCCGAGTGCATCTTCTCCATTTGGAGTTTGAGAGAAGCATTCTCATCTCTCAAGGCACTCAATTGAGAAAGAAGAGTATCTTTCTCAGTATTCAAAGAATTAAGTTTAACATTATGCGATGCATACAGACTCTCTTTCACATATTTGTGAAAATCACGATCAATCTCAATACGAGCTTTAAGAGAGTCATTCTCTTTGCTCAACATGCACACATGAGAATTAAGAGCAATCTTTTCTTGATTCAATGCAATGGTTTGTGTATCATCACGAGGTTTGGATGATAAATAAGTGTGTGTGCGAGCATCTCTCTCAAGCTTGTTATTATTCGCTTTGAGAGAGTTCATAAACAATGCATTATCATTTTCAATAAAATTACTACGTTGAACAAGAGAGTTACGAGATACCTCAGTACCAACAATGCTCTCATCATCGTCAGATTCCTCTCCACCATACTTTTCATCAAGATATTCCCATATCTCCTTGGACGTCTCGAAATCACATACTTTCTTTGCAATCTTCGGAGAGAAGGCATTGAGCAATGCATTCCAAACTTGAGCATCCGAAGTGATAGACATTGACTCCTCGTGACCATCAAGTCATTGGAACATTTTCTTCCTCCATTTTGAGAAGTGTTTGTCTTTGAAGACGGAATGA
This sequence comes from Scilla litardierei, assembly GCA_030789695.1. NCBI lineage: Eukaryota > Viridiplantae > Streptophyta > Magnoliopsida > Asparagales > Asparagaceae > Scilla > Scilla litardierei. Next base: position 153,999,174 of record CM061133.1, read on the forward strand.
ATGGAGAGGGGTTGTTGAGACTTAGAAGTCATGCTTGCAAAGCCACCAAACCAATGCTTTAATACCAACTGTAAAGGACCCTGCGGGGCTACACACACTAGAGGGGATGAATACACTACTACAAAAAGGGCCTTTAATGGCACACCTTTAACAGCACTTGCCAATTATAAGCGATGTTAATTAGACGCCCAGATAATAGACAGCGCTTCTTTCTGCAAGCGCTATTTAAGGTCAGACAATAGACAGCGCTTCTTTCTGTAAGCGCTGTTAAAAGTCAGACAATAGACAACGGTTTTTTCTGCAAGCGCTATTTATTAGAGGCATATATAATACATAGTGCTTCTTTCTGCAAGCGCTGTTAAAGGTCAGATAATAGAGCATGCTTCTTTAGTACAAGCGCTGTTAAAGGTCCACCATAGACAGCGCTTGTACTAAAGAAGCGTTGTCTATGGTGGACCCTTAACAGCGCGTGTTTAGTACAAGCGTTGTTAAAGGTACCAATAGACAGCGCTTTTTTAATACAAGCACTGTTAAAGGTACCAAATAGACATCGCTTTTTTAATACAAGCGCTGTTAAAGATGGTGTATTATACATTAACATTTACACATCAAATTTCATTATTTTGACACAAGCCCTAGCTTTCACAGTGTGACAACCATTCTCAGCGCGCGGTTCGAGAGAAAATTTCAGCCCGCAAACAAAAACCCTCTTCCACAAACAAAAACACTCTTTCACAGTGCTGATCTTCCCTCTTGAGGGCTGCTCGTCCCTTCCCCCCACCCAAAAAAAAATTTCAGCCCCCGCACGCTCGTCCCTTTCCGCCCCAAAAAATTTTCAGCCCCCGACGTTCGTCCCAAAGGTGTTCTCTCGCCCATCAAGCACATGCGCGCTCGTCCCTTTTCCCCTCCAAAAAATTTTCAGCCCATGCCGCTCGTCCCAAAGGTTTTCTCGCTCATCAAGCCATAGTTCTCTCTCAAGCCATTGATGCGCTCCTCAAACCCATGAATCAAGGTTGAAATCACTGTGCTCCTCAAGCCCTAGTACTCTCTCAAGCCCTACTCTCTATTTACAGATGATGCACTCCATTTTATTGATGCACGAGTATTTTCTGCAGGTTCTATCTGCTCTAGAAGATGACCGTGACCCGGTAGCTAGATTGTAAACAATTGTTGACTCCAATCTTATCCATTACCACAGGGAATCTCTTCTTCAGGTATCCTTGGATTCTAGTTCTGTTTTCTTATGGTTTTCGTCTAATTAGTGCATGTAATTATGTTATTAATAACCAATAGATACCGAATTCAAGGATACCCATATTGTGAAATGTATCATTACTTTGTCACAAAGGTACGTTTTCATTGTAATTTGTACCAATATATAAAACATAAACTTATTGCATCTATGATCAGAAATGGTGAATATTATGTCACTTTCTTATCTTTTTTAGGCCAAAAATGAATGCTTTGTGATTTTACAAACAAGTAGATCTTCCACCCCCGCATGATTAGCTTATGAATGTAAGGTATAGCTGTAATCTCCCTGAGAGAATTAAGATCGCAATCCCGTTTAAAATACCTATAAGAAGTTGTTTTCCTGTATTAATATGGTCTGCCCTAAATTCACAAGGAATTGTATTCTTTGATTCCGTTGTTGAAGGGCATCTCAACGTAGCAAATTCTGTCATCATGTTGCACTTTTCTGGCTGAACTTATCTGCAATTTGAAGTCTGTTTTTTTGCCAATTACTGGCTGTTCCTATGGCTTAATAAATGACTTGGTTTATCAGTCTTCGACTAAAAGTTATACTAGTTTGAGTTCTGAATTCACATTGGGCCTTTTAATGTTGAATCACATTGTTATAGCTAATTCTTATGCAACTGTTACTCTGTAGAACATGAGTTTTTTCTACTAGAAATTTTTTCCTCGGAACCTGATAGTTACTTTATCATGCAAAATTCTTCTGAAAATATTCAATTTTGTCAGAGGTTGGGAGGGTAAGGTTGTGTTCTGTATCTTCAAGTTAAGTAAAAGAAATTATGTGGATTGTCTGCACACTCAATTTTCTTTCAATTTTATCCTATAATGGGGCAGTATCAGCATTATCTTCTTTACAATTGTTATCAAGGTTTTGCCTTTAGTGTTGCCAGTTCTGTCTTTAGTTTAATCCTTTTTATTGTTTTGTGTGGCTTTTTCTTAGTTATTGATATGCATTTTTCATCTTTGTTACAATAAATACTATTGGAGCAAAATTCATTCTATGTTTCAATACATTTATCTTTCCATTTGCAAACGTGGATTTTCAAAATTATATTTTTTTGTAATTATGTTGCCTGGTGTAGGTATATGAATGTCCATCATTTGTCTTTTTGCAAAAGGTCTTTGGAAAAATCTTTACTGATAGCAGCAATGGCCCAATTCTCATGTACCCAGTAAATACATTTGAGTATTATTGAGTATGATGTAAATGTCACTTGTCCCTTTATTATATAGAATATAATGTATGTGGAAATGTATTTTATTATATAAATTATTCTAGAATTCCAAAAGAAGAAAATACAACTAATGCACACCTAGTTTGCCTCATGGAGTGATTGTTACAAATGATAATTTTATAATCGATTCTTAGCACATGGAATGCTATTTATTTGTGTTGCTTTGATAATTTTGTTGTGAACTCTATGCATCTTAAGCCACATGTAACATACTGGGAAATGCATAAAATTAAGAAACCTGGAGAAAAAAGCTAAAACTAATAACTTAACATAAATTAAAATAAATGAATGAATCCCAAAAACATTTTTCTTTGTGTTCACCTAAAATACATATCCAACTTGCATTTCATTGCATTCACCAAACATAATATTTTGCAATGCATATAATTTTAATCATGGAAGTTATAAATTCCAGCATCCTTTCATCATGCTCTTCATTCAAATCTATTTGTTCCCAGTGCAGATTTGCAGCTGACATGCAACATGTTGCACTTTTCACCAAACGTAGCAAATTTTGTCATCATGTTGCACTTTCTTGGCTGAACTTATCTGAAATTTGAAGTCTGTTTTTTTGCCAATTGCTGGATGTTCATATGGCTTGATAAATGACGTGGTTTATCATTCTTCGATTAAAAGTTAAACTTGTTTGAGTTTTGAATTCACATTGGGCTTTTTGATGTTGAATCACATTGTTATAGCTTGTCACATGCCTGGTTCTTTGGTGTTGCTGCCATTGGGTAATTTTTGTACATCCCAATTTTGACTTAAACGTAATAGCTTGATGAGTTTATATATATATATATATCTATCTATCTATCTATCTATCTATATCTATGGCGACCCAACCAAATCAAAGGCCTGGTTTTGTCACTTTTAATATATCAGGATATTGATAGATTAATGCTAGCAATCACTTGTCGCCATTTTATTGAGTCTTTATGGAGATTTTCCTTGTATTATTTGCCCTTTTTAATTCTTGAATTTTGCTCGCATTGTCTGGTAATGTTAATCATGCTAATGAAATATAGTCCCCACATCGTATATAGTAAAAAAGTGAGGAACACAAAGTTTAAGTTGGGCCTATACCTATACTTAAGATTTTGGGTTAGCTTACCGTGAACATTATGTTATCACAAGTTTGACTAATGACGGGCCTTGTAATCATGTTATTTTCTAATTCTAACACGGTATCAGAGCAATAATTGAAATTATCTTGCTTAATAACTGCTACTGTATGGCTGTTTATTTGTTGCAATGAGTGTTTTAAATATTGGATGACAGACTTGTGTCGACTGAAAATATAAAATTTCAGATGACCGGGTATCAAGTTATAACATCAAATGCTAGGAATACATCTCATTAACGTATTATATCCATATTGATAGGAGGGATATAAGTGGGGGAAAGAGAGGATTTTTAGGGCACAAGATGGTATTTTTAGGGTTAAATATGAGATTTTTTATTGGTAATTGTGAGGAAATACAATGGTTTGGGTCAATCCGTCATTTCATGTCATAAAGGGACAAACAAGTATTAATCCAACAAGGAAAATGAAAAGATTAACCTAATTAAGTTCATACGACTTTTTCTGGTGAGTGGTATTATGTATATTGATCTTAATTCATTTTTCTTGCATCTTTTCTTGTGAACTAACAATTTAATGTTGTTTTATTTTGTTGTAGGTAAAAATGTCTTCTAGTGATGACAACTGTGTTCCCCTTGACGGTGATGCTCCCAATATTCAGGAAAATGTTATTAAACGTGGAGTGACCGCTATGGAGGGAGTTATTCGTGCACGAAGCAAGGGGATATCATTTAAGGTATTGTACTTACAAGTATTTATTATTTAATCATATTAATTTTCATCAACATGTATTCATTTTCTTATTCTATCATTGTTATTAGGTTGGATGGAATGATAGGTGTCGACCAATTGATCCTAACAGTGCTATATTTGTGAGTTATATTGGGGCCATTACCCGACAGATGGTGCCAATAACATGTGATAACTGGAAATCGCCGGCTTTAGATGTAGTGAAAGAAAACATCTGGAAGGATATACAGGCAATATACATACTCTCACCTTTTTTATTCTTATACAACTATACTAACTCAATTGAGCATACTTTTGTAGACATCTTTCATTGTCGATGATAGTCATCGGAGATATATTCTTAAAGAAGCAGGCAAACTTTGTAGAAATTTCGAAACCTACTTAACAAAGAATTATGTTTATGATGAAAGTGGTAGTGTTATTGAGCATCCTCCACATGAGTATCCATTCATATCTGAAGATCAATGAGAGTGTTTGTTGCTAAACGTCAGTGCAATGAATTTAAGGTAATGTTACTCATTTTGAGGAATCTGACTAAACATGTTACTTTGTATTAATATAGTTGCTTTGTGCCTAAATAGATGTGAAGCACTCAAAATCGAAAAATAGCATTAAATCATATATATACCTATATAGAAAGGGACGTATGGGTTACGCACGCCTTGAGCAAAATATGGTAAGTATGCAAAGATATAACGTACAAGATGTTAGAAATGATTTTCAATCAGTTTATTAATTATCTTAATTGTCTGAATGTACAGTTAAAGGAGTCAGAATCAAATGACAAATCCATAGCCCGTCATGATTTATGGAAGGGTGCTCGTGCAAATAAGTTAGGAGTGGTTGATAATGAAAATGTTCAGCAAGTGTGTGAGAAAATTGTAAGAATGATATCATTTTACTCTAGTTCTTTTATTATTTCCTTATTTTAGCACTAATGATGTATATGTTACCTTTCAAATCTATGTGCCAGGAGACCATTTCACAAACTATATCACAGGATCAATTACAGGACTCACAGGATATACTTTCTCGAGTCTTAAATGTCCCAGAGTATCCTGGACGTGTTAGAGGTTATGGATTCGGGCCGTCAGTAAAAGATTGTTTCCCAAGTGAAAAGCGCAGAAGAAATAATGATAACGCAGACTTGAGAGAAACAGTGGCATTGCTCTTAGAGAAGATGAAAGTATTGGAGAGTATGGGTCACAACAAAGAATTAGCTGCAATCGGCAAAAGTGGTAGTTGCATGCTTCTTTCCTGTAATATTCCTGAAGTAAGTGTTTTCATATTAAATTATTGCATTTACAAATAATTGATTCAAGATATTATTAGCAAAATACATTCATGTATGATTAACAACATTAATTGAGGTTTTCTTTAGAAATTTTTGTTTTGGGACATCTCATCATGCAGTTTCTATTTATCATCCCCTACACATCGCATAGTTGGGAATGGAAAGGTCTTCAATCGTCCTGATGATAGAAAACTACACAATATATCATTACCCATGAATCAAATGAAAGTTATGATTGAACATGTGATAGAGTCAGATGCACCACTACCAATACATATAGAGGTGCAGGAGTCATGGTAGTAGGTGATGCGATTGGTACTTTTGTTGCATGGCCAACCAACCGTATTGATTTGGTCTCTACGGTAAGACTTCTTATGGTATACATTAGATTCTTATATTGTTGTTTCATTATTTTCTAACTAAATGATTCACTTAAATGTTTTCCCATACAGGTGCCCGTAAAATCTAACGGCAAAGAGTCGGTTAAAACAAAGGAGTCAGGTACTCCTAAAAAGAAACAAGAAAAAGTAAAGGCAAAACATCAGGAGCCCTCCCATGCTTGTCGTGCAACTAGTAAAAAGAAACAAGAAAAAGTAGAGTCAAAATATCAGGAGTCCTCTCCTGCAGTTGCTGCAAATAATCTCTCTATGTATTGTAATTTTATTCAGATATATGCTACACAAAAGCTTCAAGGTGGTGCGCTGTTACAAATAGACATGGAGAGAGACATTTTTGGTATATCATATATGGAGTTAATTAGTCATCAAATTGTCAATGAACTTCTTCAACACGAATGATTGGATTGTCCGATAATCTGTGTATATATCAGGTACTTTAAGTAAACAATTTTTTGAATTTCTTTTCAATTAAACGTTGATATTATTTATAACTTATGTTTAATCTTCATTCAAGGTACGTGTACTATGAGTTGGTTCTCAACAGACAAAAATAAGGAGATTCTCATTCTTATGCCCACATAACACATCTTCTTTTGTGGATGAGCCAAAGAAGTATATAGCCGATGCATATGCACTTATTGAATATAACGAGCCAGGGAAGTTATTCTTGGCACCATATAATACCGGGTAAATAACTTTTTAATATATTTTATTTTATTTAATGAATTCCTAAGAATGTAGTTACTTAGAATTTGCTAACTACTTTTCTAGGGGGGGTCATTGGGTGTTGTTAGTCATCAAAGCCACATCAGAGGCAATATATTATTTGGATTCCTTGCATCATGATCCAAAATATAATCGAACCATGAAGGATACATTCGACAAGTAAGTTAATTGTGTTTTATGTCAATATGTAAATATGATATATGTTGAATATAACGAGTTGACTAAATTTATTTTATTTTTTTAGAGCTTTGTGCATTTATCGTGCTTCTAAGGGAACCAGAGTCTCGAAATCTAAATCAAACAAAACCACGTGGATCCGTATAAATTTATGTACAACGGTCTCTTCTAATTTAATATGTTGCTCAAATCTAGATCAAACAAGGATAACGCACCATTCATTTAATTTTTTATTTTTGAATTATATAGTGCCCCCTTTAGACCAATACAATTGATTGTGGTTATTATGTTATGAGATTCATGAAAGAAATCCTTTCACAAAATGAAAACATCATCCCATATACGGTATGTAGTTTTAGTTTTAATTTATATTTATCGCATTTTTAGTTATAGTTGCTAATATTAATTTGACTATAACATATATTTGCTATTTGCTATGATATTCTATTTTGTAGTACTTCCCTGACTACAAATGTGTAACTTACTCTCCTGATCAACTAGCTGAAGTCAATGAAGATCGTTGTCGTTATGTGGTCCAGAAATATGTCATTTAGTATAGATGTCAAACATAAAGGTCGGTATTCAGTGAAACTTTGTTTTTTACCCTTTGATAAAGGTGTGATCTTTGGTAAATTAGCATCCCTGAAGTTTTAGTGGTTCGCCAAATCTGCAAGAGTTTGAGTCAGAGGTGATTAAGGTGATTACCAATTCATTCATTTGTGTAGTAATAACGGCAATGAAATTATCAATTGAAATGCGTGAAACTAACATGGCTTCCTAATGGAATTTCACAGTTTCTGCAGTACACATCTTAAGTTAATTTTATCCTGCAACCACACAAGCCTCATCATGAAGTTCCCAAAGTAAGAGAAATCCTTGACATCTTCCATTTTTGCAGCAAGTTCATGCATAATATGGCATTGGTAGTTGACTTGGATGCAGTTAAGCTCATGTGATTGCCTATGATTGAACTTGCAGCAATTTATTTTAAAAAAACCAGAGAGATATAGAAAGGACAATGCTTGGAAGCACAGTTTCTCAACTCTGCTGTCTCTATTGAATTATTTGGCCACTTCTTATTTTAAATCAGAGATGGAGCTATTGCTTATTGATTAATTCGTTTATTGAGTAAGCTGTGAAGGGAATCACTTCTGCACTCTTCATTCTATTTTGATGGATTAACAAATTACATGTCCTTGTTACTTCTTTTCTTCATCAGACTGCAAAGACTACGGTCATCAACAGCTGCCTTATCCTGTTTGGAATGAAGATCTCACTTTCTCTATAAAAGACCCTCACATCCAGTTAAAGCTTGTGAGTATCTCATGCTGGGACCTCTCCATGTTTTAAATAGTGACAATGTTTCCAAATTTCACAGCCACTGTCTTTTGTGTTTGATTGTGTGTCTTAGTATGCCATGGTTTTGACTCTCCCTTGATTAGGACTCGGGTTCAAGTTGAAATCTCTGGTTCATGTACTAATTGAATTTGTTATATAAGTGATGGTTTCATTTTATTTTATTATATGAAAATTGATTGAAATTATATTTTATCATGTGATCAGAATTATAAAGCTTTGGTTTTGATAAGGTGGTACCTAAATCCAACCAGATAAGGATTCGGGTTCAAAATTCTAGATCCAAACCCAAAAAAATGCCGAAATGATCGGATTGTGGTCTCGGGTTCTCAGGTACAACACTACAAACACAGATTTCCTACAATCTTTTTAGCCATTGATTTGGTTGCAGAACTATGGGTATTTAAAAATTGTTCATGCATCATGTGCTTTGAAATTGTTCATGCATCATGTCTGTATCATCTTTTGCTGCTACATGTTCTTACGTTGTCATTTAGTGAAAGGCTGTTGGGGACCCCAACCGAAGAGCAATGGCCTGGAGTGAGCTCCCTACGGGACTGGCATGAATATCCACTATGGAAGCCCCAAAATTTGGCATGCGCAGTTCCAGCACTGAAACCCGAGGGCATCGACCTTTTATCTGTAATCTATACAGTTCTTTTGTTTACTGATTATGATAATAAAACCAGCTCAGCTGTAACCAAGCGCGGCTATATAAAGGGTTGTGCACTTTGAAATTCTGAATTCTTTTTGAAATTTTGCAGAAAATGCTACAGTTTGATCCTCCGAACAGGATATCGGCGAAGGCAGCAATGGATCATCCCTACTTTGATACCCTCGACAAGTCACAATTCTAATGTTTGTTTCTTTCATATTCCCTTTCAAGTCATATTTGAATGGGAAAGCAGATGCCTGCTTGATGATATCCATGTTTTAAGCAACCTTGCTGGTTGCTATCTGTAAGAAATATTGCCTGATACATATTAAAGTTCTGTTATTAAGGTTTCCCAATGTTGTATAATCTGCTACTGCATGATACATATTAAACTTCTGTCATTACATGATACATATTGCCGGAATACCTAATGATTCTATCTCTTCAGGTATTATTATCACCTCTTGTTTCTCACTTTTTTGGAAAGATGACTCTTTAATGTTATCTCTCCAGGCATTTTTCACTTGTTTTAGACAGTTCATCTATCTGGGACATTGATTTGCTTGGCAGGATCACTGATATATTAGACCGAGCATGTACGTGTGAATGTGCAGGCAAGTGCAATCAAACACAAATTTGTTATGTAAGTGATGGTTTCATTTTATTTTATTATCTGAAAATTGATTGAAATTATATTTTATCATGTGATCAGAATTATAAAGCTTTGGTTTTGATAAGGTGGTACCTAAATCCAACCAGATAAGGATTCGGGTTCAAAATTCTAGATCCAAACCCAAAAAATGCCGAAATGATCGAATTATGGTCTCGGTTGTAATTTTTAGTTCTCTAAAAATGTGATGTCCACGTATGTGACTATGATGAAAGCTTCGACATATTTAACATGTATCCTTAACTTCTTGTTGTATTGCATGGTTGTATTTCATGTATTGAAATCGTTCAGGCCGGTGCTCGGCGATTCGAAGGATTCATCTGTGGATTGGTTGATCCATGAGTACAACTGGGACATGATTGTGAGCAGGAGGAGGTCTCCCTTTGTCAGGATTGCAAGCAATCAGATGTTGGGCATTTTTCTTTCGATATGGGTCCATTGGAGCCTGCGCAAGTATATTCAGAACCTGAAGGTTCTACTGTTGGTGTTGGCATTATGGGATTCATTGGAAATAAGGTCAGCTCCCCCCTCCCACTTCATAGCTTGAAATCCATTAAACCCCAACCAAAGATATCCTACGGGTACAAGGGCGGAGCCAGAAATTTTTTCTGTCCTGGGCTACATATAAATTGTGATTTGCAGATGAATGCAATGATGTGATGGTTATAGACGAAGGCGATGGTTGCGGCTAGTGGTTCAGCAAACGAACGTGATAGACACGGTTGAGAATCATGAAAGCAAAAGCTATGATTTTTTTTGGCGATTTGTTGATAGTTCAATCGCGCATAGCAGCTCTGCTCTTCCTCTATCTCAATTTTAGTATTTATTACCCCGGACTTTGGTTTGGGGCTTGGGATTTTGACTTAAAATCTTGAACTTATAAATATAAAAAAATTTAATCCAAAAACTTACCAAGTCTGCAATCCGGTCCAAGTAGTGTAAAACGATTCGGAAGAAATCGAGTAATCAGTGCCCGACTTGTTTACGAAATTGGGTCTGGTTCGGATTTAAAACCTTATATCTTTTGGCCAAAAATAAATTTATGGTGGTGTTAAGATTTGATCTTATCTTTTGACCTTAGGGAAGGATTTAGAGGTACTCACAAATTTATCGTGGTTGCAATTCTTGCTCGTTGGTGGTCTGTGGACATGAGCTTTTCGCTGATTTCATTGTCCACGACATCATCAACTATGATGCAGTTCTTGGGATGGACTGGCTTGCGAGCTTCTATGCTATGATCGACTGTCGAAGGAAGAAGGTGGTGTTCGAAATTCCCGGACATCCAGTATTTGAGTTCAGTCGTGGTAGCAATTCGCTTGGTCCTGTCAGATTTCGGGCCAGGCCGGTGGAGGCTGTGGCTATGCAGATGGAGCTGGAGTGGCCAGCTGTGGTGCGTGATTTCGGCGACGTCTTTCCCGAGGAGATGTCTGGTTTGCCACCAGATCGAGCTTTGGAATTTTCTATCGATCTTGTTCCAGGTGCGCAGCCGATTTCGAAGGCGCCGTATCGTATGGCACCTGCAGAATTGGAAGAGTTGCGGAAGCAGTTGGATGAGCTTTTGCAGAAGGGTTATATTAATCCTAGCGTGTCTCCGTAGGGAGCACCGGTGTTGCTGGTGAAGAAGAAGGATGGTTCGCGTCGCATGTGCGTGGACTATCGGGAGTTGAATGCGGTGACCATTAAGAATAAATACCCGTTGCCTCGCATCGATGATATTTTTGATCAGCTTGGAGGTTGAGGATTGCTCAGGACCGTTTTAAGCATTGGGCGGATGCTAAACGCCGTCCTTTGGAGTTTCAGCCGGGCGACCATGTGTTCTTGAAGATTTCCCCGAATCACGGTGTGATTCGTTTTGGTAAGCATGGGAAGTTGAGCCCGCGATACATTGGACCGTTTGACATTTTGGAGAGGGTTGGCGAGGTATCTTATCGCTTGGCCTTGCCGCCATCTTTGGAAGGAGTTCACAATGTTTTCCATGTGTCGCAGCTTCCTCGATACATTAGCGATCCATCTCATGCTGTGGATTTTTCGGAGATTACCGTTCGCCCCGATATGACGTATGACCAGCATCCAGTGCAGATTCTGGACAGGCGTCAGAAATCGCTTCAGAACAAGATTGTCAATCTTGTGAGGGTGATGTGGCGACACGGCTCACCTGGAGAGTCTACTTGGGAGAATGAGGATGAGATGCGAGAGCGTTTCCCACTTTTGTTTCCGGACTCGTGAGTATTTGGAAATTCCGAGGACGGAATTTTTCCTAAGTTGGGGAGGATGTAACGACGGCTTTTCATGTATCTGGATTTATTATAATATAATATATGTTTTGGTGGATTTTCTCCTCATGTGTGGTTTTCGTCTCCGTAACTTTCATTTCCGATCGTTTCGTCGTGTTTTCTCGTTTCTTCCTTAGGATCGTCGATTTCGAAGCAAGTCATTCGTGACGGGCTTCATAACGGTCGTATCTTACTATTAGATCAAGCCTAGGAGTCTTAGGAATCGATCCCGGGCCCCGCGCTCCGTATCGGTACTTTTGGTGCTTATTAGCCGGTGTAAGAAGGGGCACCGACCGACTAGATGACGATCCAGTCGGTCGACAATCCTTCTTGGACCGACTAGTTGGCTTTCTAAATTATTCAGGAGTTACTGTTTATCGTTAGTCGGTCTAAGAACGTTGGTTGACCGACTAGGTTGCAAACTAGTCGGTCGGCAATGCTTCTTTAACCGACTAACACATCATCTAATTTTAGTATCAGTTACTGTTTACTCTTAGTTGGTCTAAGAACGTTCATCGACCGACTAGATGCTAAACTAGTCGGTCAGTATTTGTTCATGGACCGACTAAATCTAAATCCTATTTTCCTTCAGAAGTTACTGTTTGCACTTAGTCGGTCTGCGTTGGTCGACCGACCGACTAGTTGCCAAACTGGTCGGTCAGTGGTTGCTCTTTGACCGACTAATCTGTGTTAAAACCCCAATTTCTGGGCAGCCGCCAGCCAACCTATTTATACCCCTCCCAAACGTTTTCTTCTTCCTCCACTCGACCCAAAACCCTAGTTTCTCCCCCATTGAGCCCCCATCTTCCTCCAAGCCCTATTCCTTCATCCCAAGCCCTAGATTCATCATCTAAACCCTCCATCCACTCATTCTACCTCTCATCTTCCCCAAAATCTCACCAAATCCCCAAAATCCCCCAAAAACCCTAATTCTCCAAACTTCTCCATTTGTTTCCAGATCTGGTCCTAGGGTTCTCCGGAGTGTTTCTTTCGCTTCCTCTCGGTAAGAAATCGATCTCTTGACGTTTTTATATCCTATTTGTATTTTTATGAAACCCTAATGAAATTTCATGTTGTTTGATGTTTGTTTCCCCATAACAGCGATTTCCCCCGTAGATTAGCATCCGCGAGACGAACCTTCGTGATCGTCATTCCCGGTGCTAGGCAAGTGAAAATTGCCACCTAGGGTTTAGGCCATGTTTTAGGCCATTTTGCTTATTGTAGGCGTAAAAGAGACTAGGTGACGGAATGATACTCGCCTAGGCGCAAATTGGGGAACTAGCTTGACAACGAAGCTAGTTCCGACATATATCATGTTGCACAATTACCATGTCATGTTTACTTTCCATTAACGGTACGCGAATTAATTGTCATGTCATTGCATTCTTTAAGTGCTTCTGTGATTGCGTAGCTTCGCTACAAATGCTTGTGTTCCTGGCTCGTGTTCCAGAAACGAGCCCTGTAGTTGGAAACCCCAACGCTCGATATTGAATTGTGAAATAGGAAAACAAGCTCCCGTGCGGGACAACCCTGGCTCACTTGCTGGGCTCATGTACAGGGACCATGGCTTGTTTACGTGTGGGATGGGGTAAGGGTTAAGCGGCCATTCAACGAGGCTGCCCGATCAGCAACTGCAGTTGTAAGGCGTAAACTCTGGGGTGGGATAGTGTTTAGTGCCGATCGGTGTGAATGATGTACCATTCAGCTGAAGGGCGTAAACATCTACAAAACAACGTGAAATGATTGAGATTGTTAGTAGCTTGGCTACTCTTGTCTTGTCCCGATAAATGTTCTCTTGTACTTGTTGTTCACCATGTCTTATTTGTGCACTCATGTTATAACTGCCATGTCATGCATACTAAAACTGCTAGGTTGCTAGTTGCCTTACTTTCAGTTTCCTTGCCCAAGTCTTTTAAACTTGCTGACATGTGCCCCTTTACTCTTTTGGGTGACACATGTTAGATCCTGAGCCTGAGTACCTTGTTGAGGACGAGGTGTTTGCTGACGCCGAGCCCGAGCTTGTGTTTGACGGGGAGTACGTGGACACTGGGGACCAGTCCTAGTGTCTTCGTTGTGTTTTACTTTTGTTTAGACAGTTGTTTTGTTATCGGTGCGTAGCACCTATAATTTGTTATGTCGTTGCTTTTGTTGGCCTTGTTCTGGGCCTTTAGACTCTTTCTTTTAGCCTGGTGGCTTTTCTGGATGTTGGACTTATTTTCATGTTAGACAATTTATGAGATACGAGAATTTTATTTTTGTCTCAATGCTTGTGTTATTATTGTTGTTCCGTTGTGGTTACAGGGACCTGCTTATGTTTTATTGACGCTTATCGGGTTTGGGGCTTCACAGCTCCACTCTCGTACGGACCTTTTCACGTCTCGCCTCCATTTTAGGGAAGCGGGTCGTGACAGGTTTTGTTGGTGGCCCATGCAGGTCCTTCTGTAACTGCGATTATCGGAAGAGCGATAATAATATTAGAATGTACAATAAACTAAGTTCGACGTCCGATGTCATAAGCTATGAGTCTAATCTGATTCGTTTTCTGTGTCACTAGATGGCAGGAAGACGTTTCACCCGTGGTGGGGGTAGTGGTGCGATCCCTCATGATGAGGAGCCTGAGCGGGAACCCACCAACGGGGAGATGATGCAGATGATGCTCCAGATGATGCAAGTGCAGCAGGGCGTGCTCCTGCAAGTCCAGAATGATCCACTTGCTCGAGCTGCCCGGGCTCTTCCGGATGCCCCTCGCTCTGAGCCAGGAGCGAAGCAATTTCGGGAGCTGGGTCCCGCATATTTTGATGGGTCTAAGGGTCCTCTGGTTGCCGATGAGTGGATTCGGAACATCGAGGACAATCTGAAGATGGCCAAGATCACCCCGGCTGGATGGGTTGATTTGGCGAAGAGGCAACTCAAGGATAATGCTCGGAATTGGTGGGATGCAGAAGAGAAGATGTTGGTGGAGCCGATAGCTTGGGCTACCTTCAAGGCCAGATGTGAGGGTGAGTTCTTCCCGAAAGCTACCAGGGAAGAGATGCTGCAGCGTTTTATCGATTTGAAGCAAGGGAGCTCGTCGGTGGACCTATATCACCAAGAGTTCATGAGGCTGAGTCGGTTTGCACCAAAGATGGTGCAGGACGCTGAGGAGAGAGCTCAGAGGTTCCTGCAGGGACTTGCTTCGGAGCTCCAGAGTTTTGTGACCTCTTCTGACCGGGAGTCTTATCAGAAGGTTCTAGTAGCAGCCAAGAGGCAGGAGCTGCTCGTGAACCAGAGGAGGGGGTCTATTGTTGGTGCTGGGAAGAGGCCTGTGGAACAGGCGAGAGCTGTGGTTAGACCTGGATTCAGGCCTAATCAGTCTGCTCAGTTTAAGAGGCCAGGAGGGCCTATTCTGAAGACTTGCCATTTCTGCGGCAAGCCTGGCCACATCAAGGATCAGTGTCAGAAGTTTTTGGGCCAGTGTCTGGTTTGTGGTGATGCTTCCCATGTCGCGAAGGATTGTCGGCATGCGGGTCCGCTGTGAGGGCACCTGTTGCAGCACAGCCGTTGCAGCAGCGAGCGTCTGTTCCTGCTGGACGTGGAGCAGCTCTTGTTCCGCAGGGACAGGCTTTTCGGCAGGCTGTTCCGCCGAGGAGGCAGGCTTTTCTGATGACCGCTGTGGAGAGCGAGGCTGTGGATGAGGTTATCGTAGGTAATCCTCAATCTAGCTGTTACTTTCCTAGCTGGTTTTGATTGTTAGATTATGTTGTTTGCTTGAGCATGGTTGTTTGCTAGACTAGGGTTTGATTGTTAATTTATTGTTAGGTGTGGTTTTGGTTTGCACATTTCCTGCACGAGCCCTCTTTGACTCCGGTGCATCGATGTGCATTATTTCTCGGAGCTTCGTGGAGAGGAATTCCTTGTCGACGTCCCCTCTTCCCAAGAGTTGGAACATCGTTACAGGGAATGGCGTGGTCTCGGTGCATCGTGGTTGCAATTCTTGCTCGTTGGTGGTCTGTGGACATGAGCTTTTCGCTGATTTCATTGTCCACGACATCATCAATTATGATGCAGTTCTTGGGATGGACTGGCTTGCGAGCTTCTATGCTACGATCGATTGTCGAAGGAAGAAGGTGGTGTTCGAGATTCCCGGACATCCAGTATTTGAGTTCAGTCGTGGTAGCAATTCGCTTGGTCCTGTCAGATTTTGGGCCAGGCCGGTGGAGGCTGTGGCTATGCAGATGGAGCTGGAGTGGCCAGCTGTGGTGCGTGATTTCGGCGACGTCTTCTCCAAGGAGATGTCTGGTTTGCCACCAGATCGATCTTTGGAATTTTCTATCGATCTTGTTCCAGGTGCGCAGCCGATTTCGAAGGCGCCGTATCGTATGGCACCTGCAGAATTGGAAGAGTTACGGAAGCAGTTGGATGAGCTTTTGCAGAAGGGTTATATTAATCCTAGCGTGTCTCCGTGGGGAGCACCGGTGTTGCTGGTGAAGAAGAAGGATGGTTCGCGTCGCATGTGCGTGGACTATCGGGAGTTGAATGCGGTGACCATTAAGAATAAATACCCGTTGCCTCGCATCGATGATATTTTTGATCAGCTTGGAGGTTGAGGATTGCTCAGGACCGTTTTAAGCATTGGGCGGATGCTAAACGCCGTCCTTTGGAGTTTCAGCCGGGCGACCATGTGTTCTTGAAGATTTCCCCGAATCACGGTGTGATTCGTTTTGGTAAGCGTGGGAAGTTGAGCCCGTGATACATTGGACCGTTTGACATTTTGGAGAGGGTTGGCGAGGTAGCTTATCGCTTGGCCTTGCCGCCATCTTTGGAAGGAGTTCACAATGTTTTCCATGTGTCGCAGCTTCCTCGATACATTAGCGATCCATCTCATGCTGTGGATTTTTCGGAGATTACCGTTCGCCCCGATATGACGTATGACCAGCATCCAGTGCAGATTCTGGACAGGCGTCAGAAATCGCTTCGGAACAAGATTGTCAATCTTGTGAGGGTGATGTGGCGACACGGCTCACCTGGAGAGTCTACTTGGGAGAATGAGGATGAGATGCGAGAGCGTTTCCCACTTTTGTTTCCGGACTCGTGAGTATTTGGAAATTCCGAGGACGGAATTTTTCCTAAGTTGGGGAGGATGTAACGACTGCTTTTCATGTATCTGGATTTATTATAATATAATATATGTTTTGGTGGATTTTCTCCTCATGTGTGGTTTTCGTCTCCGTAACTTTCATTTCCGATCGTTTCGTCGTGTTTTCTCGTTTCTTCCTTAGGATCGTCGATTTCGAAGCAAGTCATTCGTGACGGGCTTCATAACGGTCGTATCTTACTATTAGATCAAGCCTAGGAGTCTTAGGAATCGATCCCGGGCCCCGCGCTCCGTATCGGTACTTTTGGTGCTTATTAGCCGGTGTAAGAAGGGGCACCGACCGACTAGATGACGATCCAGTCGGTCGACAATCCTTCTTGGACCGACTAGTTGGCTTTCTAAATTATTCAGGAGTTACTGTTTATCGTTAGTCGGTCTAAGAACGTTGGTTGACCGACTAGGTTGCAAACTAGTCGGTCGGCAATGCTTCTTTAACCGACTAACACATCATCTAATTTTAGTATCAGTTACTGTTTACTCTTAGTTGGTCTAAGAACGTTCATCGACCGACTAGATGCTAAACTAGTCGGTCAGTATTTGTTCATGGACCGACTAAATCTAAATCCTATTTTCGTTCAGAAGTTACTGTTTGCACTTAGTCGGTCTGCGTTGGTCGACCGACCGACTAGTTGCCAAACTGGTCGGTCAGTGGTTGCTCTTTGACCGACTAATCTGTGTTAAAACCCCAATTTCTGGGCAGCCGCCAGCCAACCTATTTATACCCCTCCCAAACGTTTTCTTCTTCCTCCACTCGACCCAAAACCCTAGTTTCTCCCCCATTGAGCCCCCATCTTCCTCCAAGCCCTATTCCTTCATCCCAAGCCCTAGATTCATCATCTAAACCCTCCATCCACTCATTCTACCTCTCATCTTCCCCAAAATCTCACCAAATCCCCAAAATCCCCCAAAAACCCTAATTCTCCAAACTTCTCCATTTGTTTCCAGATCTGGTCCTAGGGTTCTCCGGAGTGTTTCTTTCGCTTCCTCTCGGTAAGAAATCGATCTCTTGACGTTTTTATATCCTATTTGTATTTTTATGAAACCCTAATGAAATTTCATGTTGTTTGATGTTTGTTTCCCCATAACAGCGATTTCTCCCGTAGATTAGCATCCGCAAGACGAACCTTCGTGATCGTCATTCCCGGTGCTAGGCAAGTGAAAATTGCCACCTAGGGTTTAGGCCATGTTTTAGGCCATTTTGCTTATTATAGGCGTAAAAGAGACTAGGTGACGGAATGATACTCGCCTAGGCGCAAATTGTGGAACTAGCTTGACAACGAAGCTAGTTCCGACATATATCATGTTGCACAATTACCATGTCATGTTTACTTTCCATTAACGGTACGCGAATTAATTGTCATGTCATTGCATTCTTTAAGTCCTTCTGTGATTGCGTAGCTTCGCTACAAATGCTTGTGTTCCTGGCTCGTGTTCCAGAAGCGAGCCCTGTAGTTGGAAACCCCAACGCTCGATATTGAATTATGAAATAGGAAAACAAGCTCCCGTGCGGGGCAACCCTGGCTCACTTGCTGGGCTCATGTACAGGGACCCTGGCTTGTTTACGTGTGGGATGGGGTAAGGGTTAAGCGGACATTCAACTGGGAGTCTGCCTGATCAGCAACTGCAGTTGTAAGGCGTAAACTCTGGGGTGGGATAGTGTTTAGTGCCGATCGGTGTGAATGATGTACCATTCAGCTGAAGGGCGTAAACATCTACAAAACAACGTGAAATGATTGAGATTGTTAGTAGCTTGGCTACTCTTGTCTTATCCCGATAAATGTTCTCTTGTACTTGTTGTTCACCATGTCTTATTTGTGCACTCATGTTATAACTACCATGTCATGCATACTAAAACTGCTAGGTTGCTAGTTGCCTTACTTTCAGTTTCCTTGCCCAAGTCTTTTAGACTTGCTGACATGTGCCCCTTTACTCTTTTGGGTGACACATGTTAGATCCTGAGCCTGAGTACCTTGTTGAGGACGAGGTGTTTGCTGACGCCGAGCCCGAGCTTGTGTTTGACGGGGAGTACGTGGACACTGGGGACCAGTCCTAGTGTCTTCGTTGTGTTTTACTTTTGTTTAGACAGTTGTTTTGTTATCGGTGCGTAGCACCTATACTTTGTTATGTCGTTGCTTTTGTTGGCCTTGTTCTGGGCCTTTAGACTCTTTCTTTTAGCCTGGTGGCTTTTCTGGATGTTGGACTTATTTTCATGTTGGACAATTTATGAGATACGAGAATTTTATTTTTGTCTCAATGCTTGTGTTATTATTGTTGTTCCATTGTGGTTACAGGGACCTGCTTATGTTTTATTGACGCTTATCGGGTTTGGGGCTTCACAGCTCCACTCTCGTGCGGACCTTTTCACGTTTCGCCTCCATTTTAGGGAAGCGGGTCGTGACAGGGGCTCTTCCCCTCTACACCTATTTCCCTAATATTTCCCTTTATAACACGTTATCAGCACGATCACGCTTGTTGGAGGAATCGGCGGCTCGCGGAGAAGGAGATCCATCAATCGCTCAGATTCAAAGAAGATCGTAATCTTCTCAACGGGGAGCGAAAAGGGCATCCTTCACCCACCGTCGACTAGATTCCTCGTCGAATCTAGAGGTAAAAATCAAAACTTTTTAGATCTAAACTTGCTTTTCTCATTAGATCTGCATGTTTTAGGATCAAAAAAAAGTTTATAAACACGGTAAAATTCAATTTTTTATTAGATCTGCATGCCTAAAAACAATAAAAATCTGTTTTTAGCGATCTAAATAGTTGAAAAATCCGTTTTTACCCCCCGCCTTTGATCCAAAAATCCGCACGCCCGTAGGGCGGAACGGCGGTGCCTCTCTAGCGCCGCCGATAAAAATCGCACGCCGCGGCCTCAGGCCGCGGCTAGTGGCCGCGGCCTGCTGGCCGCGGCCCGCCGCCGCCACGGCGGCCGCGTTCTACGCGGCCAGCCGTCGCGGCGACATGCCGCGGGCCCCCCCTAGGGTTTCCTGAAACCCTAACCCTAACGGGCTATTTTTCGGGGGAGGCCCAATATTAACCCTAATGGGTTGTTTTCATGGCCCAAAAGGCCAGAAAATTAGCACATTCACATAAATAATTTTTCCTTTTTTATTTTTGGCCCTAAAAAGCCCAAAATAATTAAAAGAAATTTTAAAATGGTTTTATAGCGGTAAAATAAAACATTAAAATATGGATCAAAAGGTAAAAGTTTTTCAAGAAAAAAAAAAGTTTTTTGCACGTCGCACACAAATTTAAATTATTTTAAATGCCTCTGTTTTGATTATCTGCGTGGTTGTATGTCTTGAATATATTATCTGCGTGGATGTGTAATATTAGGCTATGTTTTTAGGGATCAGCCAGGTTTCCGACACCGTTTTAAATTCCTGTAATTTTTCTTTTTTTGAGAGAAATTTGTATGTGAGGATGAAAATGTAAAAAGAAGACCGAAGGACACCAAAAAGAGGCTGAAGGCGTTCGCACAATGGAGATAGGGGCTTCTCTCTGAAGTTCCCGAGTTGTACTTTATTTTTTCATGCATTTATTTTTGATGTAACTTCGGACTGTACTTCTTTTTATTTTTCGGTTTCGGCTGGCTGATCCCCATAGTCCTAAGTCATTTTTTCTGTTTCATTGCTTATGCATTAACTGCGTGGTTGTTAATTAGCTTAAATACCATGTTTAATGTCACAATGAAACTACTTAACAGCATGCGTGAATGTTAATCTTTATTAATTAATTATTCACATTATCTGGAAAAAAAGCATGTATGTTAAAATCACATTAATTAAATTCATGCTATGAAAATGTTTACATTACATGCGTGGATGTCTATCTTACTCAGTTTTAATGATACATGCTATTTTTTTTCTTTACATTGTTAGATCATTAAATGGCCAGACTCGCAAATGTCGACTTTTCGGTCCTGAAGGCCGATGGGTCAAACTACCTGAGTTGGCAGTTGGACCTGAAGTTCCATCTGCGCTCTCATGGTTTCAGTCTCACACAGACTGAAAAGGCAACAACAAGTACTGCCCCATCAAACAAGGAGGCTTCAGTGGAAGCACCTCATACAGAGGAAGTTTTCGATATATTAAAGGTGAAAGCCATTATATATATCAGGAAACACTTAGACTCGACCTTAAATGACGAGTACCTCACTGTAGAGGACCCTTACGAGCTGTGGGATGCACTCGAGGAGAGGTACAGATATCAGAGGGATGTCATACTCCCCCGTGCACAGTACGAGTGGACTCACCTCCGCATACAGGATTTCAAATCCGTAGCGGAGTACAACTCAGCTCTCTTCCGCATCACCTCACGCCTGAAGTTGTGTGGTGAACTAGTGACGGAGAAGATGTTGCTGGAAAGGACATTCACGTCTTTTCACGAAAAGAACATGATCCTTATGCAACAATATAGATAGAGGAAGTTCACAAAGTACTCTGACCTGCTTTCATGCCTGCTTATGGCTGAACAGAACAGAGACCTGTTGGTTACCACCCACAACCTGCGCCCTCCTGGCTCCGCTCCATTGCCACCTCCTGCAGAGGATCACTTCCAGTCTTCCCAGAAGAAGAAGACAGACAAAAAGGCAAAATTCCAGAAATGGAAAGAACAGAAGCAGCGGAAGAAGGCCACTCCCCCAGCTCCTCCTCAGAACCAGAAGTTTGTGGACAAGAAGCAGAAGAGGATTCCCAACAAAGGTGGCACTCCCAAGAAAGACTGGGAGGACAAGTGCTCTAAATGCGGAATGACGGGCCACTGGTCCAGAATCTGCCGCACAGCAAAACACCTCCAGGACCTCTACAAGGCAAGCCTCAAGCCTCGAGCTGAGACAAACCTGATTAAGAGCGCAGCGTTGGCAGAGACCTCATGGACTCCTGAAGACTTCATGGGAGATGACACTCTCTAGATCTGGACCACTTCTATGTACTAGCAATGTATCTTCAATTTATGCATCGTATCTAGTTTTATTTCCATGTCAAACAATATTTTTGAGCATTTATTTATGAAAGTGAATCTTTTCTCTATATTTATTGCTTGAATGTCTTTCCCTTTTAGATATGGAACTTATCTGCCTAGTGGACAGTGCATCGACGCACTCGATCCTTTAAAACTTAGACTACTTCACGAGCATGAGTAGCTATTCTGGCCCACTGAGAATAATCTCAGGACCAGCAAACATAATCGAAGGATCAGGGGAAGCAATTATATTGCTCCACGGCAACACACCAATAACACTTAAAAATGCGTTATACTCCCCTAAATCCATCCGAAGCCTCCTAAGTTTTAAAGACATCCGTTTAAACGGATATCACTTAGAGACGGTCGAGGAATATAAAAGGGAATACTTGCTTGTAACGGCTCTTACAAATGGTTCAAAAACCATTGTGGAACGTTTCAAGGGACTCCCCTCGGGACTCTACCAAACAAGTATACAAACTCCAGAAACATCCATGGTGGAGCACCTGCAGTGCCCCCAAACACCAGAATTCCAACTCTGGCACAGTCGACTGGGACACCCTGGTTCTGTTATGATGTACCGCATCATAAAGAACTCCAGGGGCATTGACCTGAAGAACCTGAAGATTCTTAAAAAAGGCAAATTCCCATGTCCACCCTGTTACAAGGGTAAACTGATCACGAGACCCTCTCCACTGAAAGTGGATGTGGAGTCCCCCAGTTTTCTGGAAAGAATCCACGGAGTCATTTGTGGGCCGATTCACCCATCAAGTGGCCCGTTCAGGTACTTTATGGTCCTGATAGACGCATCTACTAAGTGGTCACATGTGTGCCTACTGTCCACCCGTAACCTAGCACTATCTAAGCTTTTAGCTCAAATAATCAAGTTACGGGCCCACTTCCCCGACCACCAGATAAAGAAACTCCGTCTGTACAATGCGGGGAGTTTACGTCACAAGTCTTTCTAGACTATTGCCAAGCTCAGGGAATTGAAGTCGAACATCCTGTAGCGCATGTTCACACCCAAAATGGGTTAGCAGAATCTCTAATTAAGAGACTGCAATGGATCGCTCGTCTATTATTACTTCAATCCCAGATGCCAGTGAATGCGTGGGGTCATGCAATTTTGCATGCTGCATCTTTAATAAAATTAAGACCCTCTGGAGGTCAGTCATCTTCTCCAATGCAACTAGCACTTGGAGCCCCACCAATTGTCTCACATTTGAGAATATTTGGTTGTGCAGTATACGTCCCCATAGCACCACCACAAAGGACAAAAATGGGTCCACAACGTCGCCTAGGCATTTATGTTGGGTTTGACACCCCCTCCATAATTAGATTCCTAGAACCCCTTACGGGAGACGTCTTTAAGGCACGTCTAGAAGACTGTGAATTCGATGAAACATCGTTTCCAAGACTAGGCTCACAGACAAAGAAGCCCGAAGCTTTAGAAAGTATCACTTGGGATACAAAGACTTTATGTCACTTTGATCCGCCAACAAGCCAGTGTGAGGAGGAGGTCCTGAAGATTCTCCACATCCAAAACACTGTCCATCTCTTGCCGGAAAAATTTACTGACAACCAGAAGATTGTCAAATCACACGTCCCTGCTGCTAACACTCCTGCTAGGATTGACATACCGCAAAATGGATGCAATCCGCCTGCAGCAGAAATAGTTGGACCTCTCAAAAAGAGAGGACGACCACCGGGATCCAAGGACCAAGTCCCTCGAAAGAGTAGGACCCTTGGCAATGGTAAACAAATACCACCACAGGATGCTAATATAAGCCCTGCTACCACATCTCTCCCAAACTCTCATGAAGAGGAAAAACCGGGAGAAAATGAAGTATCGATACACTATGTACGAACTGGGGAGTATTGGGACAGAAAAAGCACAACAATAGATGACACATTTGCGTGTAATATTGCCATCAACGTCGCGTACTGCGACGATGATATTGAACCACGCTCTCTGACAGAATGTCAAAGCAGAGATGATTGGCCAAAGTGGAAAGCGGCAATAGGAGTGGAGTTGGATTCACTCACCAAACACAAGGTCTTCGGACCCATAGTCCAGACACCAAAAGGTGTAAACCATGTGGGTTATAAATGGGTATTTGTTAGAAAACGAAATGAACAGAATGAGATCGTATGCTACAAAGCAAGGCTTGTAGCGCAGGGTTTTACCCAACGTCCTGGGGTGGATTTTGAAGCCACATACTCCCCGGTCATGGACGCGATCACCTTCCGATTCCTCATTGGCTTAACAGCACAAGAGGGTTTAGATATGCAACTCATGGACGTGGTTACTGCATACCTATATGGAACCTAGACCGAGACATCTATATGAGATTGCCTGACGGTTATTCTTTGCCTGCAGCACTAAAAGAGAGAGAACGTGACATCTACTCAGTGAAACTGCAAAGATCATTATATGGTCTAAAACAATCCGGAAGGATGTGGTATAACAGACTGAGCGATTTCCTTGCACAGCAAGGATTTAAAAACGACCAAGTCTGTCCTTGCATCTTTATAAGAGCAAAGGCAACAGGATTTGTAATTATAGCCGTCTATGTAGACGACTTAAACCTCATCGGATCTCCTGAAGAGATCGCAAAGATTTCTAGAAGCCTGACAGAAACCTTCGAGATGAAAGACCTCGGAAAATCAAAATTCTGTTTAGGTCTTCAGATAGAGCATCTTAAAGATGGGATCCTGTTACACCAGTTAACTTACACAACGAACTTATTGAAAAAGTTTCAGATGGATAAGTGCCACCCCCTCAGCACTCCGATGGTCGTCAGATCATTGGATGTACACAAAGACCCCTTCCGGCCGCTGGAAGAGGGGGAGGAAGTACTAGGCCCCGAAGTGCCTTATTTAAGTGCTATCGGTGCACTCCTTTACCTGGCTAACTGCACTCGCCCTGACATAGCATTTGCAGTAAACTTACTAGCCAGATATAGTGCTGCACCTACACAGCGGCACTGGGCCGGAGTTAAGCATCTTCTGCGCTACCTCCAAGGGTCCATAGACTTAGGTCTATTCTACAGGAAAGGGGCATCAACTGGTTTAGTTGGTTATGCTGATGCAGGTTACAGGTCCGATCCTCATACAGAGAAGTCTCAGACCGGATACATGTTCACATATGGCGACACTGCCATATCCTGGAGATCTGTGAAGCAGACCATGACGACAGTCTCATCCACTCACTCAGAGCTCCTAGCGATCTTCGAAGCAAGCAAGGAATGCTTCTGGCTACGTTCGGTGATCCAGCACATCCTCACTTCCACCGGCCTGACGACCGACGTTCTTGCACCTACTACACTCCATGAAGACAATGCAGCATGTATAGCCCAGCTACAGGACGGCTACATCAAAGGTGACAAGACGAAGCATATTTCCCCCAAGTTCTTCTGGACGCACGACCTTCAGAAGCAAAAGCAGATTGAGGTACAGAAGATCCAATCATGTAATAACTTGGCAGATTTGCTTACCAAATCCCTACCTACTAGTATCTTTGAGAAACTTGTATATGGGATTGGGATGAGGAGAGTGAGTAAATGTAAACCGGGTCAGGATGAGAGAACTATGAACTCATAGATACATAGGAGACTGATGTATAGATTCATAGGAAATCTGTAAGCCTGAAGCTTAGTCAGATAAGGGGGAGTCAACTGCAGAGTTGTACTCTTTTCCCTTGGCTACATGTTTTTTCCCACTGGGTTTTCCGTAGTCAAGGTTTTGACAAGGCAACCTCGTTGACTCTGGATCCTGAAGTATCCACCCCTAGACACATCCCTAAAACAGGGGAAGTTATGGGTTAACTGTTCTTTCTTTAACAAGGCAGTTACCCTAACTCGAATCCTGAAGAATCCACCTCTTATTCAATGTTGGTTGGATAAGGGGAAGTGTTATGAATAGGCTCATGAGGCCCATTGGGTATCCAAGCCCACTATTGAAAGCTATATATATGAGGGTAGGGAGATCTTCCCCTCTACACCTATTTCCCTAATATTTCCCTTTATAACAATTAATACATTGTAATGTTAGGAATTGAAGCTGCAACCACATAAAGAGAGAACTCTCAGTCACACCACTAGGCTATATTAGGGGGGTTGGCAAAATGTTTAATAACGAAATATATATACAAAAATTAAAACCCAAAACCTTAACCGGGCTACATCCCGTGTTAGCCCATGAGTGGCTCCGCCCCTGTATGGGTATTGAGTTCAATATTCGAAGAATACTCTTGTTCATATTTGAGACTAAATGAACAATATCTACTCCGTTTGCATTCCTATTTTGTTGTCTTAATCACATCATGTATCGACACCTTTCAACTGTTATGCGTTCTTAGGGATCGGTATCTGTCAGCATGTCCATATATCAGACATCCTTCTGTTTCATATGTAGCCATCTATCTTCGGGCGGAAAAATGGCGATGAGCTTCGGAGGAATGCTGATGTGCAGGAGATTCATCGCAGGACGCGATTCAATATCGACTTTGGCTCTGGGCTGCCCCAAACGATCCTTGAGCATGAGTATGCCTTGTCCCTCAAATAAGCATCAGTAGAACTCTCATCTGCTTGGTTGATCTTAAAGATTGCATGTTGATTGTGTGCAGGAGGTGTCACGCCCCGCTTCCCAAAATGACGGAGGCGTAGCGTGACTAAGGCCCGCTTAGGCCGGAGCTGTGAAGCTCAGACCCAATAAGCGTCTGTAGGGGTACCATCTTAAAATTTTCAGGTTCTTGCATCTATAAAGTTCGAAACAATAGGAAGTACAAAAAGAAAGTTGCATTCATTACTATAAAGAGTTAATATCCAGCGAGTACAAATGTCTAAAAAGAGGGAAGCCTAAGCATGGTAACAACTAACGAAAGAGAGAAGCTAAAAATAGTAACCTCTGAACGTCCACGTTAGAAGAGACTTCTAAGTCTGGTCCTCGTCAGGTACGTCCTCCGGGTCGATGTCCTCGGGCTCCACGTTCTCCAGTAAGTCTGCCTCGTCCACGAACTCTGGCTCCACACCTGACGTACAGCACCCAAAAGAAAGGAACTATACGTCAGGTAAAGTCTACAAAAAGGGTTAGACTCTACTGCAAGTGTACCGACTATTTAACAACAGTTTACTGGTTGATTAGCATGCTGAGGTTATAACAGAGGAACAAAAGAAAGTAAACGCAGCAGGAAAGTAAAACGTGACAAGTAGTAGTCGTAGTGTGTGCTACCAAACTACGGGACTAACCTAACCGGTGTCAAGACAAATCGGGACATGGCGGGACAAGACAAGACAAGTGTGACACGAAAGGGTTCACGCCTTACGGTTCGAGGGGGATCAGACCCACTTACCGTGTGCACGCTCAACCCTACCCCAAACCCAAGACATGACATGACAAGACATGACAAGGTATCACTCGCTCAAGCTTGGCGAGTGCCCTATTGGCCTCTGGGCTATGTATCACGACAAGGGATCACTCAGAGAGTGCCCTATTGCCCTCTGGGCTGTGTATCAAGACAAGGGATCACTCGGTGCCCTATTGCCCTCTGGGCTGTGTATCAAGACAAGGGATCACTCGGAGAGTGCCCTATTGCCCTCTGGGCTGTGCAAGACGGGACGTGATAAGACATGAAAGGTTATTCTAGGGTGTCCACACGCACGCACACACAAGATAGTCCTACGATGTCAAAAGTTGTTGTTGTTAGGCTCAGACTTCGTCGTCAAGTCAGAGCCGTCAAGGGACGTCCCGGACGCTATCATTTCATGTCCGGTTCTCTTTGTTCACAGTTAACAGTTCTAACAAACTAAGGCCTAAGCACGGCCAAAAGTGCAAGTGGATACACTTGCCTGCGGTGGTGAGCGTGTCGTCCGTCTGGAGCGTCTCGTCCAGGCGTCACGTCCGCGGTAGTCCGTCTGAAATAGGTCACGGCAACGGTGTCAAGTCATGTTTTTCAATAAATCCTATTTAGGATTTGTTTCTAGATTGTCGGGACTACCCTATTCGTCAAAGTCACATTTTGGTGTTTCGTTCAACCTAGATCGACTACTATCCTATGTGCACAGAAAATTGTCCGATTGTCGATCTTTCTACGGTGAGCAGCGTTTTACAAGTACTGAAAGTAAATTTAGTTACAGTTGTCTAATTTTAGTTTAGGGTTTGATCAGCTACGGTGTGGGTTTTGCTACTCGTTAGGGAAACCAACCTCGTGATGTCGTCCAACAAGCGGAAGTCGGGTCCGAACGGCGAAACGTCGGTGTCGTCTGGAACTCCTCGGCCGCGGGTAGCACAGTGAGGTACCTCTGGACAGCGGGGTGGTGAAGTGAAATCAGCGAGCTAATCAGCAATCTCCTTCCTGTTGCGGGTAGCGCAACGGATCTTCACGACT
The DNA here is from genome assembly GCA_030789695.1 of Scilla litardierei. NCBI lineage: Eukaryota > Viridiplantae > Streptophyta > Magnoliopsida > Asparagales > Asparagaceae > Scilla > Scilla litardierei. The sequence goes on from CM061133.1 coordinate 154,027,533, forward strand.
GCGGTGATGTCGGGTAAAAACACGTGTGCATGGCGATACACGTGTAGGATCCTGTCAAAACAGAGTTAGGATCGATAAATAAAGTTGAGACTTACGCTTGCGTATGCGGCATGGTAGTCTCGGAACTTTGCCTTCGGATTCGCCACGACGGATCGAGTCTTCTCACGAACGGAGTAAGGCTACTAAATCCACAATCTAAATCTCTACTTTTAGATTTAAGAACTTGGATAAAGAGAGAGGAAGGATTTCGGCAGAGCTTCGCTAGAATGAAATGCATGCAAGAATGCCATGCAAAAGTGTAAGGAAATGGCTTACCCTTGGGTCTTATTTATAGCCCCCAAGGTAGTTATTTTAGGAGTAATTGTTCCTTAGGAACAATTTAACTAAGGTGTACCATGACACATGGCACATTATAAGCTTAAGTTGTACCATATGCATGGTACAACATAAGCTTAAGATATTACCCCTTTATTAGCCATATGTCGCATGCACTTATGCATATATAATGCGACTTTCCCATCAATCTAGAGATCCTCTCCGCAAGGGAACATATTCCCTTTGCACACGACTTCGTGTACGCGACGTTCGAGGTCCGTATTCCCTCGTACATCCCCTACAAGGGTGTACTAACGTCTTCCATATCCAACATCTCCCACTCACACTTGAGGAGATTGTAAGAGAACGTCTTTCTCTTAGTTCTTTCATCTATCATACCGAGAAATAGACCGTGCGACCGTCATGCGCGTAGAGTCTGTTGTTGTGCACTTGTTAGAGATACACAACGACCTCGAAGGTGCAAAGTTGAGTAGTTCAACGCATGCTTTACCCTAGATTATTTCTTCACATTTCTTATACTTTATATTCAACAATTGAATCCCATCTGGATTACAATTGGCTGGCCAGCTTTGAATCATTTAAATTCCAAATGTGAATATGAAATCAATCTTCCTCTTCTTGCGAACCTTCTGATCTTGACTTGATTCGCTTTTCTAACGTGCCCCGCCGAGCCGAATTATCATAGCCCATTAGCAACACGCTAAGATAGCGATCATCTCGTCAAATCTAAAGGAACCAATTGGAGTCCTTGAGGGTAAGAGTTAAGACCCGTATGGCCTTTGAGTCTCACATAATAGCAAACACTATTGCTACAAACTCAGTGGTCGAAATGCATACGTGGTATGAACACGTATTACAACATCACTCCTTTCCCAGGGAGAGTATGTCTTAATGATGTTGTACGGATGAAAGATCAGACATCACAGTGTCTATCTTTTGAGTCCCCTTACTACTCATGAAATATTTCCGGACTCTCATCCTGCATAAGACAGATTGGATTTAAAAAATCCTATGAGATCTCTTTCAAATATCCTTGTGATACAGATCTCAGATCTTTTGTAAGCATCCATATGATGCAGATCTTTCATTCGACTATCTTGTTTAAGTCACGACTCTAAATCATTTGTCTAATGATTTTGACTTTAAACTAGTCTCATCTCTATCTTATCCATCTGATAAGATAAGGCGGTTGCTCATGTGAGAGAGCCAACCTTAATCTGTCCGACATACACACAATAAAATAGCTGAGACTTAAACACAAATGTATAAAATCATTTGTAAGAAACTTGTATGCAATATATAAAAGAACTTCTTTCTTTTATTAAACTTTGATCTTCTATAGACATGGGAAATTTTACATGATACAGCTCAGCACCTACGCATTCCCATAAATGATAAGTGTTTGTAGAACACATCTCTGGGGATCGCCTTAGTAAGGGGATCCGCTATCATCTCATGCGTGGATATGTATCCTATGTCTATTTCCTTCCGTTTGTCATAGTCCTTCGTAAACTTGAATCGAATATCAATGTGTTTGGTCTTACAATGAAATTTAGGATCTTTGACATAGGCAATCGAGGCTTGACTATCACTGTATATAGGAACAGTGCTCGAGTCAGAGGCATTCGTCAGCCTGTCTAAGAATTTCCTAAGCCAAACAGCTTCTTGGACCGCCATGTTGAATGCTACGAATTCGGCTTCCATGGTTGATAAGGCGATGCAGGTTTGCTTCTTGCTGCTCCAGAATATTGCACCATTCCCGAGAAAGAAAACAAAGCCTGAGGTAGATCTTCGCTCGTCGAGATCACCTTCCCAATCAGCATCGGTATAGCCTTCGAGTCTCAAGGTATTGCCTTGATAGCACAACGCATAGTCCGCAGTCCCTTTGAGGTACCTTAATATCCTCTTCACCGCTTTCCAGTGTGCCTGTCCTGGGTTGGATTGGTAACGGCTTACCATACCAACAGCATAGCAAATGTCTGGTCTGGTACACATCATGGCGTACATCAGACTCCCGACAGCACTGGAGTATGGAACCTTTTCCATAGCTTTCTTTTCTTTTGGATCTTTGGGACACATTTCCAAACATAGACCCTCGCCTTTGCTTATTGGAGTATCAATTGGCTTGCAGTCCTGCATATTAAATCGTTCTAAAACTTTCTTTATATATGTCTCTTGAGAGAGAGAAAGAAGTTTCTTGGAACGATTCCTTGAGATCTTAACCCCAAGGATATATGCAGCTTCATCCATGTCTTTCATTTCAAAGACGGATGAAAGCCAAGCTTTGATATCCATGATAAGACGCTTATCATTTCCAGCTATAAGTATGTCATCTACATAAAGAGACATAATTACATACTTGTTCTTAATCCTCTTAATGTATACGCAGTTGTCTTCGTCGAGTATGGAGAAACCATACGATAAAACGACTTCTTGAAAGCGCATATACCACTGCCTTGAGGATTGTTTAAGAACATATATGGATTTACGAAGTTTACAAACCTTATGTTTGTTTTCTTCTTGTACGAACATGTTTGGTTGTTCCATGTAGATCTCCTCATCTAGTTCTCCGTTAAGAAAAGCAGTCTTTACATCCATCTGATGTAACTCGAGGTCCAAACAAGCCACCAGTGCCAGAATTAAGCGAATGAAGGTAAAACGCACGACAGGAGAGAAAGTCTCTTCGTAGTCTATTCCTTCCTGTTGCGTGAAACCTTTCGCAACAAGGCGAGCTTTATATTTCTCGATGGATCCATCATTCTTATGCTTGATTTTGAGAACCCACTTGTTCCCAATGGCTTTACGTCCCTTAGGTAAATCAACCAAGTCCCAGACTTGGTTTGTTTTCATGGATTGAAGTTCTTCTTCCATTGCCGCTATCCATTTATCTTTAGCAGGGCATGTGACGGCCTGTTTGAAATTTGCAGGTTCGTCATCATCTTGTAGTAATGTCATGAATGTTTGAGGAAATTCATCCTCAAATCTCAGAGGTGTTAGCCTCGTTCGATTACTACGTCTTGCTTGAGTTTGATCACTCCCACTTGGAATGACATCACTCCCACTTGGAATAATATCACTCCCACTCGAAATAGGATTGGTATCGTTCGTATCATCCGTTGGTGAAGTTTGAAACGTATTTTCTTCTTCACCAAGAATTCTCCCACTCGAACGTTCCGATCCTTCTTGATCCCAAGTCTCAAACAAGGATAAGTCTTGACTTATCTCACCCTGTCTTGGAAACTCGTTTTTCAAGAAGACAACATCCCTCGATTCGAATTCTATTATACCCCCATTGTCCTCTTGACCGACGAAAACATATCCTTTGGAGTTTTCAGCGTATCGGATGAAGATACACTTCCTCCCACGTGGCCCAAGTTTGCCATATTTGTGAGAGGATAAATGTGCGTAAGAGGCACAACCCCAAGGTTTTAGAATGCTTAAGTCTGGAGTTCTATTGTTCCATAACTCATAAGGAGTAGAACTTACCGACTTCGAGGGTACACGGTTTAAGATGAATGCTGCCGTCAATAATGCATCACCCCAAAAGGTGATGGACAAATTTGCCTGAGACATCATTGATCGGACCATTTCCATCAATGTCATATTTCTTCTTTCCGCAACACCGTTTTGTTGCGGAGTATAAGGCATAGTTATTTGATGAACTATGCCTTTTTCATCACAGAGTTCCTTAAAACTCGTTGATTGATATTCTCCACCCCGATCGGTTCGCAAGACCTTTATCTTGCGATCTAGTTGATTTTCCACTAAAGTCATATAGTTTTTGAAGCAAGATAAAGCTTCATGTTTGTGGGAAATCAAATAAATGTGACCGAAATGGGTGAAGTCATCAATGAAGGTGATGAAATAGGACTTCCCGCGTCTTGTCTTAACATTCACTGGACCGCAAATGTCCGAATGGATAAGCTGTAATGGAACTTCAGCCCTTGTGCCAGTTCCAAATGGCTTGCGACAAGTTTTCCCTACAAGACAATGTTCGCAAGTTGACATTTCAACTTTTGAAACATTAGATAGCAAGCCACTTTTGGCGAGTCTATCCATTCTAGTTGGTCCAATATGACCAAGTCTTGCATGCCAACAAATGATCTCAGATTCATAGTTAGAAGCATTTGTCAAATGGAAACTTTCATTTATAGAAGAAGAATCATCATACATTGTGTTTAAAACAATTAATCCATTACAAACATTACCCGACCTAATTAAAGAACTATTACAAACAAGGTCAACCTTTTGTTTATAGAACCTCCATTCATAATCTAAAGACATTAACATGACCACGGATACGATATTCCTTCTAATATCTGGAGCAAAGAGGACGTCGTGCAATAATAAAGTCCGGCCGTTGTCGAGAACTAGCTTGCATGTTCCGACGCCTTTGACTTCAACACGAGTGTTGTTGCCGACGTATATCCACTTTGTTCCTTGAGTTATCTTTCGATACTCTACGAAGAACCTTCTGTCCTTCGCTACGTGGTCTGTGGCCCCTGAATCAATCAACCAAAAATAGTTAGATTCAGCAAGAAACACGGAACTAGAAACACATATGTAACTAGCCCTACAAGTTACCTTATCACTTCCATCCATACACGTACGGGCGAAGTGACCGTACTTGTTGCACTTAAAGCACTTGATCTTCTTCAAGTTTTTCTTCTTTGAGTGCTCATTCTTTTGCCACTTTTTGTTCTTAGTCTTCTTTGAGGTTTCCGGTTCTTGCTTTCGTTCGTTCACAAACCTTAAGCGTTTATTCTTCCGCTTATTTCCTCCATGTGAGGAACTAGCGGCCATGTGCACTTCTGCACTTGGTTTTGCGGCTTGAATCCGCTCTTCCTCGAGTTCGAGGTGTTTCGATACATCGCTTAAAGTTTTAATGCACTCATTATGAGTGAGGTGCATTTTCATGTTATCCCAGCTATCTGGGAGTGAACGAATGACTGCTTGGATCTGCTGTTCGTCAGACAGCGTAACACCCACATCCTTTAATTCAGATATGAGATTCGCCATGTGGCGGAGATGCTTTTTCATAGAGTGATCTCGCCGCATTTTGTACGAATCAAATTGAATATTTAAGGAGCGGAGTTTGGTAACCGAAGTTCCACCAAACTTTATTTCTAGCTCAGACCATATGTCTTTGGCTAGGTCGAATTCCCGAAATAGACGCATTATGTCATTGTCCATTGCGAACAGTAACGTAATACGTGCTATTTTGTTCTTTCGAGTCCAAGTCTCATAAGCTTCCCGGTCCCTCTTGTGTTGGGCCGTATTGCCCAACTCAGGTTCTTCCATTATGTTTTGGAGTGTTTCAAGCACATCTTGCTCCTCCAAAACATATTGGATTTTTATTGACCAAAGTTTATAATTGTCGACGTTGAGCTTTTCACCTTTGTTAAGCTCTGCGACAATGTTCTTAGAAACGGTAGACATATTCGAATCAAAAAACTGCAAAGAGAATGAAAAACACGATCAAAATTCTATGCATAAAGTTTCGATTCTTTAAACACTTGATAAGTTCCTTGGATGCGTTGAAATGTTACTCTAGAATCGAGAAGTTCACTACGTTCCCAACTACCATCTAGAAGTAACTTTCAAAGTATCCATCTTACTTATCTCAAGTAAAAAAGAAATCAGAAATGATACCCGTATGGTACCAGTAGCGGAAAAATATTTTTGAAAAACATATCTTTCAAAATGGAATAGGTGAGAGTTTGGCAAAGAATTTTAGCGCAACAATTGCCAAGCCACGAGACCTGTTCTACACACCCATGGGTTAGATGACCATGGCCGGATCGTGGTAGGACTTGGAATTCTAAATTGCGCTATCCCGATTTAAGGACGGGACATAACCTATTTGAAAACATCTTTGTCAAAAATTTGAAATACATTGGCTAATCTCCGTAGAGTAGAGCACAATGTCATAAGTACATTGGCGAATCTCCGTAGAGTAGAGCACAATGACATGGCTAATCTCGCATGAAGTAGAGCACTATGGCTAATCTTCAAGGAGTAGAGCCAAAAAAAATTTAATAAAACAAGAGTAGGCGACTGTCGTTAGCCCCGTATGGGCTAATCGGCACATTCGAGTTTGACCAAGGCCTTTTGTCACCCCGTATGGGTCATTCGGCAAGTTCGCGATCGACCAAGACCTTATGTCGGATTGGTCGACCAAAACGACCAAATTGGTCGACCAATTATTTTGGTCTGCAACTTCTCCCGGCCAGGGCCTCTGTCCTGGCCGAGGCTTGGCCAAGGGCCGGCCAGGGCCTCTGCCCTGGCCGAGGCCGGCCAGGGTCGGCCAGGGCGCCGGCCCTGGCCTCTGCCAGGGCCGGTCAGGTCGGCCAGGGCCGGCCAGGCCGGCCCCTGGCCTTGGCCGGGGCCGGCCACTGCCGGCCTGGCCATGGCCGGCCATGGCTTGGCCATGACCGGTCATGGCCAAGGCCATTTTTGCCTTGGCCGGCCATGGCCGGCCTCCCCTTGTGTGGGGTGGCCGCACACCCCCGCCGGTGGGGGTTGCCGCGGTGGTTATTGGCCGTAGCCAACCCCCTCCGCATGGGGAGGGGGGTGCATGGCCTTCATAGCCCATTTGGCCATGGTGCACATGCACTAAAATTCATCTTCCCCGATGGGAATAATCACCACCTTCTTCCTCGATGAAGCACCCGTTCGTCGATGAAGCACCCGTTCGTCGAGAAAATGGTTATTTTCTAATGGCCGTGTGCCAAAAAAGAAAAATAACATACTACGTGAACGGTCGGTTCTTCCCGTCACGGAGAGTTCCTACCATATCCGTAATGATAGGAGACCCTAACGTGAAAAGAACAACCGCTGCGTTCTCTCCGTCACGAAGCGTTCCTACCATATCCGTAATGGTAGGATACCCATTCGTGAAAAAGACAACGACTCGTTCATAGTTTCGACGGGACGGCGGTTTGACCGGGGCGAACCCGCATGGCTCTGATACCAATGTAGGATCCTGTCAAAACAGAGTTAGGATCGATAAATAAAGTTGAGACTTACACTTGCGTATGCGGCACGGTAGTCTCGGAACTTTGCCTTCGGATTCGCCACGACGGATCGAGTCTTCTCACGAACGGAGTAAGGCTACTAAATCCACAATCTAAATCTCTACTTTTAGATTTAAGAACTTGGTTAAAGAGAGAGGAAGGATTTCGGCAGAGCTTCGCTAGAATGAAATGCATGCAAGAATGCCATGCAAAAGTGTAAGGAAATGGCTTACCATTGGGTCTTATTTATAGCCCCCAAGGTAGTTATTTTAGGAGTAATTGTTCCTTAGGAACAATTTAACTAAGGTGTACCATGACACATGGCACATTATAAGCTTAAGTTGTACCATATGCATGGTACAACATAAGCTTAAGATATTACCCCTTTATTAGCCATATGTCGCATGCACTTATGCATATATAATGCGACTTTCCCATCAATCTAGAGATCCTCTCCGCAAGAGAACATATTCCCTTTGCACACGACTTCGTGTACGCGACGTTCGAGGTCCGTATTCCCTCGTACATCCCCTACAAGGGTGTACTAACGTCTTCCATATCCAACAACACGTGTATTCCAAGGGTCCAAGGGGCTTTCGGTAGATGAGGTAGGACCAGAGGAAGATGCTCTGCCCGTTGGATGGCCAACGGCGTGAGCATACGGCGGTGGGTGGCCGTGAGAAGCCGAGAGGACATATTCGCGCAACGTTCGTTGTCGTGCATCTCAGAGGAATTCCAGCGATGAACAGCGAAAATGGAAAGTTGCAGAAGGTTAAGGACTTCAAGACGAAGCCAACGGTAGTGGAATTGTCGCCGGGGGTGATCGGAGATGATCGTGCGCGGGCGTCGAAGTTCAGCTTCCAGATCTGTGAAAAACAGCCGATACGGCGTGTTTCGACGAGGATTCCCGGAGCTACAGGTGGGCTATGAGCGTGAGTGAAGTTGCAGTTGGTAGGGGGTTCGATAGGAATGCAACAGTGGTAGGGTGGTCGTCGTAGGTGGCCGGACGGCCAGTGGGCGCAAGTTTTCCCGGTGGTGGCACAGATCTGTAAAACTGCGGCTAGATCTGAGTTCCACGGGGTTTTCGAGGAGATCGAGACGTGGAAAAAGGGTAAGGGGAGTTGGAGATGCTCGGGGGGTTAGAGAGGAGCTGATCAGGGGTGGTTGTCGCCGGAGGGGATGGCCGAAGCGGCGGCGGCGGCCGTTTTCCGGCGATGGGTTCTGAGCACAGTTTTTGGCCAAAAACTTGGGTTTAATGGTGTTTTTGAGAGCTTTTGGGAGGTGGAGATGGAGGAGGTGGTGGTGGTGGTGGTGGTCGCCGGTGGTGGGGGCTTGGGGGCAGCCTAAGGTGGCCAGAGGAGAAGCTAGAGGCGGCCAAAGGGCAGGTTGCGTGGATTATGGAGAATTCGGCCTAGTTGGTTTTGAAGAGATGATTCTTGCTAAAGTTTGTTTTAAGTGGGGTATACTTTAGGAGTGACTAGGAGAGAGGGTGAGTGAGTGGGTGCACAAGGTGGGGAAATGTTGGGTGAGGATAGTGGCAGAAATATTTCCCATGATACGTATGAGATTTGATTAGGATTTGATTAGATTTGGATTTCAAATTGATTAGAGGCTAATCAACGGTTGCAAATTGATTAGGGGATATCTTCCACTACGGTCATCGGAAAAATAATCCGAAAATACCAGGACGATCGTGGAGACGAGAAGTACGGGGCTACAGGGTCCGATCGCGTGCTACACCTACCAAAATTTATCGTAAAATCGGGAACCGTGTATTGGTGCCAAAAGACCAAAACGCCCTTCCATTCAAAGCTGTTTTGCGAGAAAACGAGTCGTGAGATGACGTTCCCAAAAATTACCATAAAATTCTACACTTCCATATGGTCACAACGGCATATCACATCGTATATACCAAAACCAAGAAAGAGTCAAATAAAATACGTGCACGAAAGGTACGTGCACGTAGAAAATACGAACGGTCGGAAAGCGGCCGTTACATTCTACCCACCTTAGAAATTATTCCGCCCTCGGAATCACCTATAATAATAATAATAATATCTATAAACACTTAAGCCTATAACTCCCATCTTCCACACAATGATCTCTAATCCTATAACTTCCACATCGTTCCTCAAAAATAAAATCCATCATAACCCTTCTTTTCACTGGATAATGCCATGACTAAACTCACATTCTAACACTTAACTATAGACACATCATTGATGTTCAAATTTCCAACTCCAAGTTTTCATAAAGAATAATAATCATCTTCTCATACCATACCACCCCACTAAACATCATCACTCAATAACATCTTTAAATTTCTCAATCTCTTCCCAATATTAATCAATCGCTAAAATGATGTTCTAGTCAATCACCAATCCAAGACAAAAAACTTTGTCGATCTTATAACACCTTTCACAAATCAACAATCGTCGTGTCCTCAATACATTCCTTGTCATATCTTCCCATAAATTTATCCGCCGAATAATTGAACTATCAAAATCACATCTTATCCTACTCACTATAACTAATCACAACCAATATTAAGTCCGACTACCTAACCATCCATTTATCTCAACACGTCGTGTTATTCACAATGTCTTCTCACGTCAACATTAACAATCAAGTCTTGATGCTTTAAATGCTCTACTCATTCTCATGATCACCCTAACTCATACTATACTCCGTAGCTACTCCTATCTACCACTCGTCTAATTCTCAAGTCTGATAAGTTATCATCTCCCCGCATATAATTTCATCCGACCAGAATTCTACATTGAGTCCGTCACACATCGGTATTATAGATAAGTCTTGGACAGCTCATTCTTTTCATCCAAAGAAATCTAATCTAATATCCTTGTGTCCCAAAATCAATTAATCATCGCTATTACATATCTCATCTCACTCTAAACCTACCCACAAACATAACCTTATAACAATAACAGCTATTACTAATAATATCATAACAATCAAAATTAACACTCCCGAAGAGGGAAGGAAAGGAAGTTTAAGGCCAAAGACATATTTAAAACATTCGAAAAAACGTGTGGAGTTGTGGTATTGGATGAGGGAAGATCGGGGTTGTGATCTTGTGTGCTAGTCTCAAAACTTTAAAGATTTGGTTTAAAAGAAAACAAAAATTTTGATACAATTATATGCAGCCAAAGATAAGTATTCAATAATACGAAAGACTAAGTCTAAGGAGTTGCCTGCTATGACGCTATCCATACTTATATGAATACCATCATTCAGACCACTCCATACGTATAACACGGACCACACTGAGTATACATACACGACACAAGAGACAAACACTAATATCCTAAAGGTAGCACACTCGTACCGGTTCACATGCTCTGCCTACAAACATACACCACGATGACATTACAAAACCAAGGGCCCACTACTAAACTAGAGTTGACACAGGCAACTACAAGCACTATTGTCTACATGAAAGAAAGGAACCGAAACCAAAAGCGAAACAAAACAAGATCGAAAAGGACGAGTTTGGATAAGGCGAGGATAAGGAGATAACTGGTTGGATGGAACAATATTGCTCAAAATATTGAAGTAGATGAAAGGAAAATTATGTGTAAAGTATGGTATCATATACTTTTATACTTATAAAAATATGTAGAAAAAATTGGGCAGACGGTAAAATTTTAAAATACAGAAAAGTGTTAAACTAAGAAAATAATGAGTAGGGTGAGGTAGTGATTGTTTTACATATGTAAATAGATTTATAGCGGATTTTTTTTTGAAATGCGGATATGATGGTTAGAAAACAGATATACTAAAAATTGAAGTCTCTCTTTTTTTAGCTCCAAAAATATCCTAAAAGTTTTGTACGATAAGCTGTTAAAAATAAATTTAAAAGTATAGAAAGAAAGGGATAATACTTTAAATTAGCAAAATGGAAACCAAGTTTTATATATTTATATACATATGTATATATAAACTGAAATTCGAAAGATATAGGTTAGAAACATTATTAGATGGTAATTAAAATTTTTGATGAGAAATTTCGAAATTCAAAGAATGCATTCAAGTTAACCGAAAGGTAGGAAATCTAAGTTCATGTTTTTTTTTGAAATATGAGCACGATAAACATAGAACTGATATATATAAAAATTAAAGTTCTCTTTAGTTTAGAAAATATTCTAAAAGTACGTACAGTAAGTGGTTAGAAATAAATTTTGTAGTTTAGAAAAAAAAGTAATATATATATTGAATTATCAAACTGATAACAAGGTTTTAAAAACTGAAATACGGAATATACCGGTTAGAAATAATTACAAGATAGTAACTTGAAAATTACGACCAAGGAGGTTTCAAAACCCAAGAAGGAACTTTAATCCAACCGGAAAGCGAGAAATTTTAAATATAAAATAAAGGATTTTGAAAGAAGTTAAACCGAGCGAAGAACTTAATAATGAATTTCGAAAACACTTTTAAAGGAAGCAGTGTAACGGCCGCTTTCCGACCGTTCGTATTTCCTGTGTGCACATGCTTTATCGTGCACGTATTTTATTTGGCTATTTCTGAGCTCCGGCATATGCGATGCGATATGTCGTTGCGATCGTTTTAGGGTGTTGAATTTTAATGTAATTTTTGGGAACGTCGTTTCGCGGTTCGTTTTCTCACAAAACAACTTTGAACGATAGGGGCGTTTTAGTCAATTGACTCAAAACGCCATTTTCAATTTTACGTAAATTCTTGGTAGGTGTTACGCACGATCAGGCTTCGTAGATCTTGTTGGATATTGGACTCCCCGGATTTGGTTTTGGATGATGAACAAACATAAATATAATATGAACTAACACTTTGTGAGCGCAGTTATGGAGATCGTCGCCAAATTCACATGAATATCAATTACGACGTCTCAAGACTTCTCAAAGCACGTGATCGTATGCCTAAAGCTTCTTTGAAGCTTATGGACCTATTTAGAAGTCATGAAGATTCGATTGAAGCTATTGAAGACGGTATCGTCAAGTTTAATTTATAGTCTTTAAGCTTCTTTCGTAGAATGTTAAGCCTTGAGTAGGTCTTACGTTTTAATTCTTCATAACGCTCATATCTTAGCTCTATGATCTTAGTAGAAGTCCATACAATCCTTCCCGAAGCATCGCGCTTCGTTTCGCGACTTCTTGTGCATGTTAGTTGGTTCAAGAAGAAGAACTGACCGACTAGATGGTGATCTAGTCGGTCAGCCAAGCTTCTTGGACCGACTAGTTTCAGTCAGTTAATTCTTAGCTCTTTACTGTTTACAGTTAGTCGGTCTAAGTTGACTCACCGACCGACTAGTTTGTGAACTAGTCGGTCAGTGATGCTTCTGTGACCAACTAGTTGAGCTTTCCCTGAACATGCACATTTAAGCTTGAGCTACTGTTTATCATTAGTCGGTCTGTGCTCATTGATCGACCGACTAGTTGATGAACTAGTCGGTCAACTTTCCTTCTTGGACCGACTAGTTTAGTTTACTGTACATGCCAAATTTTTCACCATACTTACTGTTTATTGTTAGTCGGTCTATGTTCATTTGGTGACCGACTAGTTGGTGAATTAGTCGGTCAACATTTGTTCTTGAACCGACTAAGTCTAATTCTTCTCAGACTTCAGTTTTATCTGTTAGTCGGTCCACGTTGAGTAACCGACCGACTAGTTGTGAAACTAGTCGGTCAGCTACTCTTCTTAGACCGACTAGTTCCTTAGTCTGTACTTTGATCTTTTCTCAGTTTACTCATTAGTCGGTTTACGTTAATTGACCGACCGACTAGTTGATGAACTAGTCGTCGGTGGTTGTTCTTTGACCGACTAGTTGGGTTCAGAAAAGAGCCGTTGGAGCTTTAATTGAAACGTTTTTCTCTCTCTCTCTCCTCTATCCTATATATACTTGATGGGCTGCATTCATTGCTGCCAAGGCTGATATTATTGCAAGTTTAGAGATCAAGAGAAATCATTCCAAGTGCATTCAAATCTCATTCTTTCCATTCAATAATCTCTCCTCACTCTTACTTCCAAAGAGAGATTCATTGAGTGTAAAGCCTTCCAAGCCAAGTGCTTGATTCTAGGTCACCAACATCCCCAAAGCTCTCCATCGCTGATCTACATCTTGGAGCTAGGGTTTGGTGCCACTTCTTCCCCAAAATCATCCTTGCCCTAATTCGTAAGCAATACTCAAGGCATAGGTATTTTGTTCGGTAAGAAGTTTTCTTATTTCATTTCATATTTTATTTGTAAGTTTCACTCTCGGTTGTGAGAGTGTGGTTGTGATCCCGGGTTGTGGGAGTCACAAATTACATTTTGTATGATTTGACTTGTGGAGGATTTTCACAAGTATTTCATAGTGGAAATCTTGAGTTAGGGTTTCTAACTCAAGTATCCGGAGGGGATCCGGGTGGTTGGGACGTAGGATCACCGGGAACAAGTCGGGGAGACTTAGGTGGATCCGAACCCAGTAACATCTCTTGTTAGCATTGTTAATTTTGTTGTTGTCATTCAATTTAAGCTTCCGCAAATTGATTTGGTAGTTGTTTGCATTATAATTAGGAATTATACTCCTTGTTATTTTTAAAGTACTATTCACCCCCCTCTAGTACTTGTGCAGTAGCTTGTAGGGCATTACATTTGGTATCAAAGCCAGATACTTAGCTATGTCTGCCAACGACAACAAGACCGTGTGTCCACCTTCCAACTATGACACCTTCAGGAACCGTGAAGGAGCATCTTCGGTGATGGAAGGACATTCCTCTACGAGGCCTCCATTCTTCAACGGTACCAACTACGGGTACTGGAAATGCCGGATGGAAACCTTCCTCCGGAGTGCATCTTTATGGAGGACCACAATGAAGGAATACATCGAGCCCGAAGAAGAAGACTTCGAGAAATGGACAACCGCGGAGGTCGCCGCGGAGGTAAGCAATGCCAAGGCAATGAACGCCTTACAATGCGCGTTGGAACCCGAGGACTTCAATAAGATATGCACATGTAAGAGTGCATATCAAATTTGGAACTCCCTCCTCATTCTACATGAAGGGACGAGTAGGGTAAGAGACTCTAAACTCGTAGTTGTAAACAAAGATTACGAAATGTTTCATATGCAACAGGGCGAGAAGATGAAGGAGTATTATGCTCGCTTCGTCGACATCATAAACGAGTTAGAGGCTCTCGGCAAATCCTACACCCAAAAGGAGAAGTGTTCGAAGCTTATCGAAGGACTTCCTTCTTCTTGGGAAAAGCGTACCTTCGCCATCGAGGAAGGTAATGACATGAATAAGTACACCGTAGTTCAACTAATGGGTACTTTAATGTCATACGAGGTACGCAAGGATAGCAAGCTCAAATTGCAGGAAAAGATGAAGTCCTACCTAAAGCAAGACGAGCCAAAGAAGAAGGCCATTGCTTTCAAGGCCGCTCCATCCACATCCACCTCAACCGATGATGAAGACTCGGAAAACGAGTTGGACTTGGAGTCCATGGCACTCATGGCCAAGAAGTTCAACCGTTTATTCCGAAAAGGTAACTATAAGAACAAAGCTAAATTTGGTTCTTCTAACGCCTCTTCCTCTCCTTTGTGTTTCAAGTGTAATAAGCCAGGACACATGAAAGCGGAGTGTCCTCTCAACAAGCAAAAGGAGAAGTGGAAGGCGCCAAAATTCGATAAGTCCAAGAAGTACAAAAAGGGGTACAATAAGGGACTTGTCGGAGCAACATTCACCGACTCCGAGGATTCTTCAAGCGGAGAGTCGGACGATGAGCAAGTGGAGCAAGCGCACATGTGCTTCATGGCAAGAGAGGAGCATGATCAAGGATCCTCCTCTTCCGATGATAGTGATGACGAAGGCAACGATGAGGTAACTATGGATGATCTTAGGAATGCTAACTCTCAATTATGGTCAAAATACACTAAATTAGTAAATAGATATACTAAGGTAAAAGATGACCTAGCTAGCATTCAAACCTCGCCTAAGACTATCATCACCAACAACGACACCGTTGTTGAAGAGTTGAGAAATGAGATTGTTAATCTCAAATCTAAACTTGAACATGTTAGCATTGATGATCCGGAAGAACATAGGATAGCGGATTTAACTTCTCAAAACTCGACTTTGAGTATTGAGAACGAGAATCTTAAATCTCGTGTTTATGTGCTCACATCGCAAGTATCCAACTTGGATACTTCTATGCGTTCTCTCAAAGAGAAATATGAGAACACATTAGGCCAAATCAATAGATTCAATAAGGGTAAGGACCATTTGGATAAAATCCTAAGTGACTTACTTCCGGCCAATCACCATATTGGTTTGGGGTATACGATGGAATGTCCGTCCAAAGCGGCCACTACTTTTGTTAGGCCAACTTCCGGTGACTCTACGAGTGGTAGCAAACACTCTATTGGTAGTTCATCTACCAATGGTGCTTCCACCTCGTTCACACCCTCTTTCGGAAAGAAACCCACTTTGGGTGGACCTCCAAAGAAGGGGCATGCTTACATGTACACCAATACCATGCCACGTAGGAACACACGTCCTACTCCACCGTCTCACACATATGATGATTTTTATGCAACACATTCTCGGGCACGTGCACACAATGTGAGACACCCTCACGCACGTGTTCCCACACATGCATATGTTCACCCACAACATCATATGAATAATTC
Source organism: Scilla litardierei (assembly GCA_030789695.1). Classification (NCBI taxonomy): domain Eukaryota; kingdom Viridiplantae; phylum Streptophyta; class Magnoliopsida; order Asparagales; family Asparagaceae; genus Scilla; species Scilla litardierei. The sequence continues at coordinate 154,043,550 of CM061133.1, forward strand.
TCGTCGTGCACCATTCCATCATGTTCCTTATGCCTACCCACAACATGCATCACGTAGAAATCAACGTCGAATGCATGCACCCAATAGGATGAGGGCTCCCAAGATTTTCACAATTTGGAGCCCAAAGGACACAAGCATGGACGAAAAACAAATGTATATGAATGCTTATTTTTCGGATGTTGTGCATAGTAGAAATTATGTGGGGAAGTCTAAGTCCAATTGGACTTGGCTTCCAAAGGTCTAATCTTTTGGACCTAATGACCTTGGGTACCATGATATGAAATTCTCTATCTTTAGGTACTCAAGGAAAAGAAAAAGAAAAGGAGCAACAAATTTAAATTTAGCTCTAAGGGAAATTGGATACTCGATAGCGGGTGTTCAAAACACATGACGGGTGACGCTAGTTTGCTCTCCGGAGTGGTTCCCATAGCAAATGGAAACCGCGTCGTATTTGGAGGCAACGAGAGCGGAACCATCATAGGTGTTGGTAAAGTGGGTAACCCATCTAAACCCTTAATTAGTGATGTTTATCTTGTTAATGGTTTAAATCATAATCTTATTTCAATAGGCCAACTTTGTGACAAAGGTTACAAAGTTAGCTTTGCGAAAGGATTGTGTCATATTTTAAGAAAAAATGATAAATTATTATTTTCCGGCACTCGTCATAAAGATATTTATATTTTGGATCTTCCTAAGTCTTATGAACAATGTCTCGTTGCCAACACAAGTGAATAACACTTATGGCATCGACGCTTTGGACATGTGAACTTTGGAACACTTTATAAGCTTTCAAAATTAAATTCCATTAAAGGTTTTCCGAAGCTTGTTTTTGAAAAGAAAAGTTTTTGTGATTGTTGTCAACGTGGCAAGCTTCCTAAATCTTCATTTAAACCTAAGAAAAGCATTTCTACTAAACGGCCACTAGAGCTATTACATCTAGACTTATTTGGGCCAACTAGAGTTGCTTCCTTAGGAAATGCAAGATATGGACTTGTCATCGTAGATGACTATTCGAGATTTACATGGGTATTTTCATTATGTAATAAAAATGAAGCTTTTGAAAACTTCACAATTTTTGTTAAGAAAGTACAAAATCTCTTAGGAACCACCATTGTCACTATTCGTAGTGATCATGGAGGTGAATTTGAGAATGAGTCTTTTGAGACATTTTGTGATGAAGTTGGTATTACTCACACCTTCTCTTTCCCTCGTGCACCTCCTCAAAATGGTGTAGTTGAGAGAAAGAATAGGACGCTAGTGGAGTGTGCTCGCACTATGCTTGATGATAGCCAACTTGGCCATCAATTTTGGGCGGAAGCGGTACACACCGCTTGCTATGTGTTTAATAGAATACTTTTGAGGCCCGGCACTAAACAAACTTGTTATGAATTGTTGTTTGGTAGGTTGCCTCAAGTTAAACATTTTCGTGTTTTTGGTTCGAAATGTTTTATTAAGAACACGTATGGTAGTTTGGACAAATTCGATCCAAGATCCGATGAGGGGATTTTTGTTGGATATTCTTCGCGTAGCAAAGCCTACCGGATATTCAACAAACGAACCTCAACGATCGAGGAGTCGCTTCATGTCTCTTTTAATGAAGGATTTGTTCCAACTAGAATTTCAAATGATAATGATTCTATGGATGTTTTATGTGATTCGTTTGATAATTCTAAGTCTAATAATTCTATTGATTCTATTGAGACTAACCCAACTAATGAAGTTGTTGAGAATGTTCCTAGTGACCAAGGTATTCCCAAACGGCTTCATTCGGTTCGTGACCATCCCCATGAGCAAGTCATTGGCAATATCTATGATAGTGTCAAGACGAGATCGCAAGTGAACTACTTCGCTCATTGTGCCTTTGCCTCCTCGATAGAGCCAAAGAATGTTAATGAAGCATGCGAAGATAGCGCTTGGATCTTAGCCATGGAGGAGGAGCTCATTCAATTCGAGAGGAATGAAGTTTGGGAGCTTGTTCCATTGCCATCGAAGAACCACACCGTCATAGGGACAAAGTGGATCTTCAAGAACAAAACCGACGAAAACCAAGTCGTCGTCCGGAACAAAGCTCGGTTAGTTGCTCAAGGCTATCGACAAGAGGAAGGTATTGATTTCGAAGAATCCTTCGCTCCGGTAGCTAGATTAGAATCAATTAGATTATTATTGTCTTTTGCATGCCATAAGGATTTTAAATTATTTCAAATGGATGTTAAAAGTGCATTTTTAAACGGAGATGTCGTTGAGGAAGTTTACGTTTCTCAACCTCCGGGCTTCATAAATGAAAAATTTCCAAATCATGTTTTTAAACTAAAGAAAGCACTTTACGGTTTGAGACAAGCTCCTCGAGCTTGGTATGATCGCCTAAAGAATTTTCTTTTGGATTTGAATTTTAAAATGGGAGAAGCCGATTCTACACTTTTTGTTAAGCATGCGAATAATGATATAATTTTAGTTCAAATATATGTTGATGATATCATTTTCGGTGCTACTAACTTTGCTCTTTGCGAAGAGTTTTCTAATGTTATGAAGGAACAATTTGAGATGAGCCACATGGGTGAGCTCAAGTATTTCTTAGGTCTCCAAATTCGCCAAATGAACGATGCAATCTTCATCCACCAAACGAAGTACACGGTGGAGTTGCTAAAGCGATTTGGAATGGAGAGTGCTTCCGGGAAAAAGACTCCAATGAGCACGACTACGCATCTTGACAAGGATACGGGCGGTAAGGATGTAGACATTCGTCTATATCGAGGTATGATAGGTAGTTTACTTTATCTTACCGCAAGTAGGCCCGATATTATGTTTGCCGTATGCGTATGTGCTCGTTATCAGTCTCAACCTAAGGAGTCTCACTTAGTAGCGGTAAAACGTATTTTCCGTTATCTAAGTTATACACTTGATTTTGGATTACTTTATCCAAAATCTAGCACGTATGAGTTAATCTCATATAGTGATACCGATTATGCGGGATGCAAATCCGACAGGAAAAGTACTAGTGGCACTTGCCATTTTATAGGAAATTCTCTTGTCTCTTGGTTTTCCAAGAAGCAAAATTCCGTATCACTTTCAACCACCGAGGCGGAATATATTGCCGCCGGTGCCGCGTGTGCTCAAGTTCTTTGGATGAGACACACACTTAAAGACTTTGGTATTAATTGTGATACTTGCCCTATCATGGTTGACAACCAAAGTGCAATATGTCTTTCCAAGAACCCGGTACACCATTCCCGTTCGAAACACATAGATGTCCGACACCATTTTTTAGATGATCATGTTGCTAAAAAGGACATCATTTTAGTGTACGTTGAAACCCAAAAGCAAATCGCCGATATTTTCACGAAACCCCTAAAGGAGGACTCCTTTGTGCGGTTGTGTCGAGAATTGGGGATTATGGGTGAATCCGAGATATAGGATTCATGTTTCATTCAATAATCTTGCATGCTATTATATTTCGAAATATTTCGTTCATGCTAGACTTATTGGATTTTTCGGGAATTTATGTGATATTTTGAATTTTTGCTCAAATTCATGTTTTGAATGTTGTATTTAAGATTTCGATGTTTAATGGGGTAGTTTAGATGATTATTGAGAGTTTTGCGATATATCGTCCAAGCGTAATGAGGAGAGAACTTGATTATCACTTTTTGGACTCTTTTAGTCGGTTTCAGTTCAACCACCAACCGACTAGATGTTCATCTAGTCGGTTAGTAGAAGAACTTAGACCGACTAACTCATGCTTTTTGAGTTTCCTCTTCATTTTAACTTTTTAGTCGGTTCATGTTCAGTGACCGACCGACTAGATTTAGATCTAGTCGGTCAGTAAATGAACGCAGACCGACTAAATCTTGTCAGTAAATCTTGGATTCAGCCACTGTTTGCAACTAGTCGGTTCAAGCTCATTGACCGACCGACTAGATCGTGATCTAGTCGGTCAGTGCTTGAACTGTGACTGACTAGTTGTGCCAGGGACTGTTTAGTCATTTGCGACCTCGACCGACTTAAACTCATTTTAGTCGGTCCTTTCTCATTCTAGTCGATCAAATCCTATCTCCCTCAGATCAAAACCCCGACCCCCCTCGCTGACCCTTCGTCTTCCGGCCTCTTTCCGACCAACCTCGCCGTCGCCGGCCATCGTCCTCCTCCTAGGGTAACCTCCCCTCACCCTCTCTCCTGTCTAGGGCTCATTTCCTGGTTAGCATTAGGTATTTCTCTAGGGTTTCATCTGCTACGGTTTCGAATAGGGTTTCTCTATTTCGGCTAGGGTTCTTCTCTTTTGATCTCTCGTGCGTCGTGTCTTGCATCGATTATGGCAAGAACACGTATCCCGATCACTCCGTCTAGCCCATCGCCGATGACCGTAGAACAAAACCCTTCGGACCCCGAGCATCCAACCCCTCCGAAACGTCGAGCCAAGACCACCCAACCTTCGTCGTCTTCGCCTCCTCTCAAGAAGAAGAGGACGATGACCGCCAAGCCTAGAGGTCAAACCAAGCCCAAGCCTAAGCCCAAGGCCAAAGTTCTTGCCTCTCATTCTTCGTTCCATACTCCTACCGATTCCGATACGAAGTATAACCCCGAGACCGAGACTCATAGGGAACCCACTCCTCCTACTCATCCCGAGTCTAGCTCACACCCTCATGCGTCTACCCGTAAGCCTAAGGGAAAGGGTCCGATGCCGGTGGGCGGTGTCGATATTTCGTTGTGTCGCGATGACCCTATGTGTCTCGCGGCGTACAACCGTATCGAACATTGCCATCTGCTTCTGGAGCATTTCGTCCAGTTTAGCGACTTCATAGGGTTAGCTGATCTTCTCTCGTCGTCGGGTCTCCTCGATTACCTTCGATTTGACCCGAAGGCGAATCCTCACCCCTACCCTAGATTAGTAAAGCTTTTCTATGCGAATAGGATCCGGGGTCAGTACGATCAGACCCACTCTGTTGAGACGACCGTTTTGGGGACTCCTATAGTCCTCACAGCGGAAATCTTAGGAGAGATTTTGGGTATCTCCTCGTCTGGCCTCCTCCCCTCTGATATCTCGGTTGACAATATTTCTTCCTTAGATCAGACCGTCCTCTCTGATATTTTCCATCAGATCCCTCCTGCCATGATTGGCGTGCCATCTAAATCGTTCAAGCCAAATGCATGGGTCCTAAATCTGATTCTGAAGTCGTGCTTGCTTCCCAAGTACGGCTCCTCATCTCTCCTGTCCCAGCCCTTTCTGAAGCTTATCTATGCTATCTTCATGGGGAGCTCGATTAATTGGGCTCGCATTATACTCGATAAGATTGATTCTTTCGAGTGTATTCGCAAGTCCAATAAATCGGCTCATATCCCATTTCCTTGCTTATTGACCCTCGTATTTCGTCATTTTCGTGTCACGTTGCCTCGTGACGATGAGCGTCCCCTTGGTCCTCCCCTGAACGCGACGGCCGTCAAGAAATCTCTTGCGGCGCTTCGTCACGTTCAGAGGACAACACCTTCAGCGTCTGTCCCTGCCTCTGCCAGTGCCTCTGCTGCTCCCTCTGCCACCCTGGATGAGGTCGTACGGTTACTTCGTCGTCACGAGTCTTGCTTGGCTCATACCGAGGAGGTAGTCTGCCGTATGGCTCGTCTGATGGGTGTTGATCTTCCTCCTTCCGTTTCTGAGGATGAGGAATTAGATGAGATGGCTGAGGAGGACGTTGAGGAGCTTTGTCGTGCTTCGACTCGTGCCCCCGAGGGCACTTCTGCTGGTACTACTGCTGCTGGTGCTACCACTTCTGGTGATGCTGTTGCTGCTTCTTCTGCTGGTGCCCCCGAGAGCACACCTGTTGCCGCCACTCCTATGGTGGATACTCCGACTGGTGCTCCCGAGGCCACTACGGTTGCTGCTTCAGAGGTTGCCACTTCAGCCGTCTCTCCTGCTGATCTTCCGGACGTTCCTGCTAATCCAGTCACCTCTTCTGCTCTTGCTGAACCTGCAGTTGCTTCTGGTCCTCCCGCTGCCTCTTGAGTTTCTCCGAGGCCTCTCCTGATACTCATTGGATGATATATCTAGTTGTGAGAGATGTTGGGTAGGATAGTGTGGGTGGCTATGTATTTTGGATCATTTTGATGTCTTTTTGATATCTGTGATGATGTATTTTGATATGTTTGATGATGATGTATTTTTGTTGACACTCCGATATTGTGTCATATGATGATGTATTTTTGTGCCATGATCAGTCGATCGATGATTTGTATGTCGGTGATGTACTCTGCTTCATATTATATATGTATAAATACATCGCAGTTGACATTTCATTATATTATGCAATGTATAATTTTTTTTGTCTCTGATGTTTGATTTCGTCGCTCGACGATATTCACTTGGTTTAATAGAAATTTCTTCTATGGAAACATAGAATTGTTTTCCATGCACTAAATTAACCAAGAAATGTTGATATTGGATAGTATATTCCATAACTCAATCCGTTAAATTGATTTGAGTTTTGATGATTTCGTTTTACGATTTTTCGACTTTGGTATCATTGACACGCCTTGATTCTATTCGTATTTTTCTCTTTGGTGTCACTTGAACCTTCGTCGTATTCTACGACTCCCATGCTTTTTAATTTGAGGCCATTGTTGTTGTCGTTGTTATCCTCCCGCTCTTTTTGCTTATGCCAAAGGGGGAGAGATATAATAATAACGATGTGCCAAATGAAAATTTAAAGCATTTCTCCAAGAATCTAACTTGATGTGTTAGATTCAGGGGGAGTTAAGATATGTAAATGGATTTTCAAATCCGATATTTCAATAACCTACGTTTGGTGTTTCATTAATCCAATAATCGATTCTCATTTAATATACTTCACTCGTCTGCTTGATGCGTATTATTTTTGTTTAAATTGGAATTAACGTGTCATCAATGCAGGGGGAGTAAGTAAATTTCATTTGAATTATTATTTTTGATTATTATTTATGTTCGTTTGTCATCACCAAAAAGGGGGAGAATGTTGGATATTGGACTCCCCGGATTTGGTTTTGGATGATGAACAAACATAAATATAATATGAACTAACACTTTGTGAGCGCAGTTATGGAGATCGTCGCCAAATTCACATGAATATCAATTACGACGTGTCAAGACTTCTCAAAGCATGTGATCGTATGCCTAAAGCTTCGTTGAAGCTTATGGACCTATTTAGAAGTCATGAAGATTCGATTGAAGCTATTGAAGACGGTATCGGCAAGTTTAATTTATAGTCTTTAAGCTTCTTTCGTAGAATCTTAAGCCTTGAGTAGGTCTTACGTTTTAATTCTTCATAACGCTCATATCTTAGCTCTAGGATCTTAGTAGAAGTCCATACAATCCTTCCCGAAGCATCGCGCTTCATTTTGCGACTTCTTGTGCATGTTAGTTGGTTCAAGAAGAAGAATTGACCGACTAGATGGTGATCTAGTCGGTCAGCCAAGCTTCTTGGACCAACTAGTTTCAGTCAGTTAATTCTTAGCTCTTTACTGTTTACAGTTAGTCGGTCTAAGTTGACTCACCGACCGACTAGTTTGTGAACTAGTCGGTCAGTGATGCTTCTGTGACCGACTAGTTGAGCTTTCCCTGAACATGCACATTTAAGCTTGAGCTACTGTTTATCATTAGTCGGTCTGTGCTCATTGATCGATCGACTAGTTGATGAACTAGTCGGTCAACTTTCCTTCTTGGACCGACTAGTTTAGTTTACTGTACATGCCAAATTTTTCACCATACTTACTGTTTATTGTTAGTCGGTCTATGTTCATTTGGTGACCGACTAGTTGGTGAATTAGTCGGTCAACATTTGTTCTTGGACCGACTAAGTCTAATTCTTCTCAGACTTCAGTTTTATCTGTTAGTCGGTCCACGTTGAGTAACCGACCGACTAGTTGTGAAACTAGTCGGTCAGCTACTCTTCTTAGACCGACTAGTTCCTTAGTCTGTACTTTGATCTTTTCTCAGTTTACTCATTAGTCGGTTTACGTTAATTGACCGACCGACTAGTTGATGAACTAGTCGGTCGGTGGTTGTTCTTTGACCGACTAGTTGGGTTCAGAAAAGAGCCGTTGGAGCTTTAATTGAAACGTTTTTCTCTCTCTCTCTCCTCTATCCTATATATACTTGATGGGCTGCATTCATTGCTGCCAAGGCTGATATTATTGCAAGTTTAGAGATCAAGAGAAATCATTCCAAGTGCATTCAAATCTCATTCTTTCCATTCAATAATCTCTCCTCACTCTTACTTCCAAAGAGAGATTCATTGAGTGTAAAGCCTTCCAAGCCAAGTGCTTGATTCTAGGTCACCAACATCCCCAAAGCTCTCCATCGCTGATCTACATCTTGGAGCTAGGGTTTGGTGCCACTTCTTCCCCAAAATCATCCTTGCCCTAATTCGTAAGCAATACTCAAGGCATAGGTATTTTGTTCGGTAAGAAGTTTTCTTATTTCATTTCATATTTGATTTGTAAGTTTCACTCTCGGTTGTGAGAGTGTGGTTGTGATCCCGGGTTGTGGGAGTCACAAATTACATTTTGTATGGTTTGACTTGTGGAGGATTTTCACAAGTATTTCATAGTGGAAATCTTGAGTTAGGGTTTCTAACTCAAGTATCCGGAGGGGATCCGGGTGGTTGGGACGTAGGATCACCGGGAACAAGTCGGGGAAACTTGGGTGGATCCGAACCCAGTAACATCTCTTGTTAGCATTGTTAATTTTGTTGTTGTCATTCAATTTAAGCTTCCGCAAATTGATTTGGTAGTTGTTTGCATTATAATTAGGAATTATACTCCTTGTTATTTTTAAAGTACTATTCACCCCCCCCTAGTACTTGTGCAGTAGCTTGTAGGGCATTACAGATCTGTGTGTCTCGTCTCCACGATCGCCCCGGTATTTTCGGATTATTTTTCTGACACCCGGATTTCGAGATATCACCCAGAATAGCCTCGACCGTCGATTTTTTCCCCAAATCAGATTCAAATTTCGAAATTATTAGCCAAATCTGGCTAAATCTCTTATCAAATCTGTTTTAAATATTTCCTAAACTGCTTCTTCTATCCTCCCCTAGTTTTTCCCCTCTTTCTACACCCTCTAACACTAAATCCCCCTCTTTTTCTATAATCCTAGGGTTATTTATCAAATTTTATTATTATAATATTAAACCCTAATTCTAAACTAACCCTAACCTTAAGCGCAGCCACCGGCCTCTCTAAAATAAACCCCCAAATTTTCCCCCGGTCTCTCCCTCATCTCTCTCTCCCCCTCACGGCGCCGCCGCGATGCCCCTCCCTCCGATCCGCCACCACGCCACCCCGACGACGGCTCCCATCCGCCTGATCCCGCCGCCCGCGATCACAGCCCCCGATCACCCTCTCAGCCGTACGCCGCCTGCAGCCGCGCGGAGCTGATCATCGTGCTCCACTGTCGTCGAAATCCCGTCCACCGCCGTGCCTTCCCCCGCGAGATCCCGACTCCGGCGTCCCCGAGCCCCGATCCCCGCCGCGATGCACCGCTCTCTCAGCCCGATGCCGACGCTTCCCTCCGGCCATCTCCTCAACTCGACCCTGACACCGGCTGCCCCTCCTCTCATCTTCAACCCCACGTCAGATCTCCATCGCCCCTCTCAGATCCGACAACCACCGGCCATCCACCCTCCGGTGCCTCGCCCCCTCGACGACTCTCCGACGTTTCCCCTCTCGCATCCGCGGCAAGGCCGCCGCCGCAGTCCGCGATCCGCAGCCCGCCTCCTCCCTTCCCCTTCATTCACAGCGAGATCACCGCCCGCAGCCGCCATCCCGATCGTCGGCCCCGCCTCCTCGGCCACCAGTCGCCTCCTCCTCTCCCCTCTCAGCTGCGAGATCCGCACGTTCGCCGCCCTCGATTTCATCCGCCGCCCTCGATTTCATCCGCCGCCGTTCGATTCCGCCGCCACCGTGTCTTCCCCTCGACGCTGCCATGGCCTCAGACCCCGATTGCGGTGAGATCTTCTCCGCCGCTGCGCTGTTCCAAGCCGCCTCAATCTCCGGTGCATTGATGTGCATTATTTCCTGGAGCTTTGTGGAGAAGCATTCCTTGATGACTTCCTCTCTTCCCAAGAGTTGGAACATCGTTACGGGAAATGGCGTGATCTCGGTGCATCGTGGGTGCAATTCTTGCCCTTTGGTGGTCTGTGGACATGAGCTTTACGCTGACTTTATTGTCCACGACATTATTAACTACGATGCCATGCTCGGGATGGATTGGCTTGCGAGCTTCTATGATACGATCGATTGTCGGAGGAAGAAGGTGGTGTTCGAGATCCCCGGACATCCGGTGTTTGAGTTCAGTCGAGGTAGCAGTTCGCTTGGTCCTGTCAGGTTTCGGGCCAAGCCGGTGGAGATTGTTGCTATGCAGATGGAGCAGGATAGACCAGCTGTGGTACGTGAATTCAACGACGTCTTCCCTGAGGAGATGTCTGGACTGCCACCCGATCGAGCTCTCGAGTTTTCGATCGATCTTGTGCCGGGAGCGCAGCCTATTTCGAAGGCGCCGTATCGGATGGCTCCAGCAGAGTTGGAGGAGTTGCGTAGGCAGCTAGATGAGCTTTGGCAGAAAGGATACATCAATCCTAGTGTGTCTCCGTGAGGAGCACCGGTGTTGCTGGTAAAGAAGAAGGATGGTTCGCGTCGCATGTGTGTGGATTACCGGGAGCTGAATGCTGTGACTATCAAGAATAAATATCCCTTGCCTCGGATAGATGATATCTTTGATCAGCTTGGAGGATCGAGGGTGTTCTCTAAGTTGGATTTGAGGAGTGGCTACCATCAGCTTAAGGTGAAGAAGGACGACATCCCGAAGACAGCTTTCAGGGCGAAGTATGGTCACTACGAGTTTGTGGTTATGCCATTTGGTGTAACCAATGCGCCCGCAGTCTTTATGAACCTGATGAATTTGATCTTCTACGACTTTCTAGACAAGTTCGTCGTCATCTTCATTGACGATATTCTGATCTATTCAAAGTCGGAGGAAGAGCATGCATCGCACCTGAGGACAGTGTTGGAGATCTTGAGGAAGCATCGTTTGTATGCTAAGTATTCCAAGTGCGAGTTCTGGCTGGATAGAGTTGCCTTTCTCGGGCATGTGGTGTTTGGTGATGGAATTTCTGTGGATCCCGAGAAGATTGTGGCTATCAGAGAGTGGCCGGTTCTGCAGTCGACGTCTGAGATCCGGAGTTTCCTTGGGCTTGCAGGCTATTACCGACGTTTCATTAAGGACTTTTCCCGGATTGTTGAGCCGATGACCAGACTGGCGCGGAAGGATGTGCCATATGTTTGGTCTGATGATTGCGAGAAAGCTTTTGGTATTCTGAAGGAGAGATTGACGACTGCCCCTGTACTTGATGTGCCTGATCGGAGTGGAGGATTCGAGATATTTTGCGATGCTTCTGGCAAGGGTCTTGGATGTGTGTTGCATCAGCATGGGCATGTGGTTGCGTATGCTTCTCGTCAGCTTAAGGCTCATGAGAAGAATTACCCGACACATGATTTGGAGTTGGCTGCAGTTGTGTTTGCGCTGAAGATTTGGAGGCACTTCCTGCTGAGTGAGAAGGTGAAGATCTTCACCGATCACAAAAGCTTGAAGTATATCTTTACTCAGAAGGAGCTCAACATGTGACAGCGTCGATGGTTGGAGCTCATGGAAGACTATGAGATTGACTTGCAGTATCACCCTGGCAAGGTGAATGTGGTTCCGGATGCGCTTAGCAGACTTCCAGCGGTGATGATGTTGACCTCGTAGTGGAGATTGCAGCAGGATTTTTGCGAGACCGGTATCGAGATTATTCTTCCTGGAGAGACCTCTTCGTTGATGAGTATGCAGATACAGTCGACGATCGTGGATAGGATCAAGGCTAGACAGGCTGGAGATGCTAAGCTTGTGAAGATTCGGGAGCAGGTGGAAGCCGGTCTGCGGACTGACTTTTTGATTCACGAGGATGGTTCGTCGAGATTTGGAGCCAGGTTGTGTGTGCCAGCTGGAGACATCAGAGAGGAATTATTGGTCGAGGCACACAGTTCGCCGTATTCTGTGCATCCTGGTGGGACCAAGATGTACAAGGATCTTCGTCTGAACTTTTGGTGGCATGGTATGAAGAGGAGTGTGGCTCGAGGTGTAGCCAAGTGTTTGGTTTGCCAACAAGTAAAGGCGGAGCATCAGCGTACGGCAGGGTTGCTACAACCGCTTCCGATTCCGGAGTGGAAGTGGCAGCACATCACTATGGATTTCGTGACTGGACTACCTCGGCGTCCGAAGCAGAACGACGCAATTTGGGTGATCGTAGACCGATTGACCAAATCCGCGCACTTTATTCCCTTCCGAGTGGGACAGTCTACTGAGACGCTAGTGAGGAGATACATGGAGGTAAATACGTTTACTCTCCGTTTCAATTTCCTTTTTCCTAGTTTAGATAGTGATGTAACGTGAATCGTGCAGGAGATCGTACGACTTCACGGAGTCCCCGTGAGTATCATGTCGGACAGAGACACGAGATTCACATCTCAGTTTTGGCAGAGTCTGCAAAAGAGCCTGGGTACGAGTCTGAGTTTCAGCACGGCGTACCACCTGCAGACGGATGGCCAGTCCGAGAGGACGATTCAGATCTTGGAGGATATGTTGAGAGCGTGCATGCTGGACTTTAAAGGATCTTGGGAGGATCATCTCCATCACGTTGAGTTTGCCTACAATAACAGCTACCAGGCGAGTATTGGAATGGCGCCTTTCGCCGCGCTATATGGAAAGAAATGTCGATCGCCACTGAGCTGGGATGACGTCGGAGATCGGGAGCTGTTAGGACCGGAGATGATCGTGGAGGCCGTGGATGTTGTGAGGAATATTCGAGAGAAGCTGAGGATTGCGCAGGACCGTTTCAAGCATTGGGCTGATGCTAAACGGAGGCCTTTGGAGTTTCAGCCTGGAGATCTTGTCTTTCTGAAGATTTCTCCGAACCGCGGAGTTATTCGATTCGGTAAGAGAGGCAAGCTGAGTCCGAGGTTCATTGGACCGTTCGATGTTCTGGAGAGAGTTGGAGCTGTGGCTTATCGCTTGGCGTTGCCACCGTCGCTTATGGGAGTTCACGACGTATTTCACGTATCTCAGTTACGTCGATACATTAGTGATCCATCCCACGCTGTGGATTTCTCGGAGATTACAGTTCGTCCGGATCTGTCTTATGATCAGCAGCCAGTTGAGATTCTGGATCGTCGACAGAAGCAGCTGAGGAATAAGACCGTCGACTTGGTTCGAGTGCAGTGGCGTCACGGTTCCCCTGGTGAGTCCACCTGGGAACGTGAGGATGAGATGAGAGAGCGTTTCCCGCACCTTTTCCCGAGCAGTGCTTGATGTTGATTCCAAGGACGGAATCATTTCTAAGGTTGGGAGGATGTAACGACCACTTTTCGTTGTACTTTGTTCGTGCACGTGCTTTTGGCCGTGCACGTGTTTATTTTAGACTTTATTTGATTGTGAACACTTTTGTGTGATATTCCGTTGTGAACATCTCTGAGAGTATTAAATAGTGGCACTATCTTAGAACGACACTTCTCGAGTCGTTTTTCCACAATTTAATCTTATTCGATGAGACGTGACGATTTTCACTTTTGACGGGAGACGTTTCTATTTTTAGTTTCGTCGTCCGACGTCGAAATTGAGATCGGTCTTCTTAGTTAGCTCACTTTACTCATCACGATCATCCCGATATTTATTTTATAATTTTTGGAGTTTATTTGACCACATTTATATTTTTAACAAGTTTTATAATATTTTTAATAATTAATTTTTAAATTATTTTCGGCCAAATAAAATTTATTTGAGTTTTAAACGTATTAAAGAATTTTTGAGCCAATTTCCAGCTCATTTGGACCAAGTCAAATCCTTGTGTGAGTTGGAGAAGTTGAGATTCAAATTTTAAATATTTTTGAACTTCTAATCCTATTAGATTTAGCCCTAGACCAAGTCAACCCATCTACACTATATAAACAACCCCTAGGAAGACCTATTTTTGCAAGAAATTAACCCTAGCCTCTTCCAAAACCCAAATTTGACGTTGCGACGATTCGTCGCAACGTTGCGACGAACAGCTGCCGCACCGACCGAGAAAACCAAGCCAAAACCCCCGCTCCGACCGCTAGCCATCCCCGCACCAAGCCCCGCTCGCATCGCAGCACAGCCACCCACTCCGTTCCCCGCTTCGACCGAAAGAAGCTCTCGGTCAGACCGAGAGCTTGGCCCGCTCACGCTTCCGCTCCGCACCGCAGCCGTCGCCCGCTTCGTTCCCCCGCATCGCCCCGTGCCTGACCGAGGCGCCCGCACGCATCGCCTGCTCGCCACTTCGTTGCAACGTTGCAAACGTTGCAACGACCCGCCCAAGCGCCCGACCGACCGCTCCCTCCGCACCGACCGAGAGACAGCCTCGCACCGCTGCTGCGACCGACCCAAGCGCTGTGCAGCGCCCGTTCCTAGCACCCGACCGAGAGGATCTCCCGCATTGGCTATGTACGACCGAGAGCCACTCGTCGCAACCCCGCATCTGTCGCACCACTTGCCTCTGTGGGCCCCCCAAGTTCTCCAGAGGTATTTTGGGTCCCCCAAATGTCCCTAGGACTACTGTGGGCCCCACCTAGGTGCGTTCTCTTCGACGATTTGCTGCGTACGACGTTGCGACACGTCGTAGCCCGTCGTCGCACGTGCTAGCTTTGGAATCTGGAATCGTCGCCCCGGTTGATTGCTCTGAAACTTTCAGCGAGGAATCTAATTGGAATCTGGACTTGGAGCGCGATATTATTATTCCAACCCCCGGCGTCGCTACCCGACGCCGGTGTAGCTTTCGCGTCGTGTTGAGGTAACGCTTTGCACCCCTAGGACCCCCAACCCTATTGCATGCTAATCAAGACCAAAATCAGTATTTTTAAAGTATTTTAAATGTTTTAGCAATCACTAATCAAGATTAATAAAACGGATGTAGGCCGGTGGACTTGCGCGCGTAGGAATTGTGACTTTGGACTCGTTGGACAGTGTTTCCTTGACGTGATACTTGCAGGCAAGTGAAACTTGCCAAATCTTGCTTAGGGCCATGTTTTTAGGCCACTTCCTTGTTTTTAGCGTAAAAGAGACTAGTCAGTGAAATGATAGCTGGCTAGACGCCTACTTGATCTAGTTTGACAACGAAACTAGATCCGTCACCTAATTGATCTAGCTTGACAACGAAGCTAGATCCCACTCTTTAAACTTGTTGTTCATGCATACTAAACTGTCACGTTTACTTTTCCTTACCTGTACGCCTTACTACTTGCCATGTCATGTCATCCATGCATTGAATGTTGCATTCGTAGCACACGCTACATTACTTGTCCTTGAACTTCCTTGTCCGGCTAGGTGCACCCCTACGCCATACTTGTTTAAAACACTTCCTGGCTCGTGATCCAGAAGCGAGCATTCCATGTTCGGGGGTAAGGCCCTGGCTCGATACACGTGGTGGGGTAGGGATAAACGGTCACTTGAGCTTAGGAGTTGGCCCGCGCAGCCACTCTAGCCAAAAGACGGAATCTCTGTGCACGAGGTGCTTACTTTACTTGTCTTGTACTTGTCTTGTGAATGATTCATGCCATGCCATGCTCGTACTTTACTTTACTTTACTTTACTTTACCTGTTGCACTCATACTTTAACTGCCATGTCATCGCATCATGCTAGAACTGCTAGGTTGCTCTACTTGTACCTACTTTCAGTTTCCTTGCACAAGTCTTCCAGACTTGCTGACATGTGCCCCTTGCTCTTTTGGGTGTCACATGTTAGACCATGAGCCAGAGACAGTTGTTGAGGACGAGGTGTTTGCTGACGCCGAGCCCGAGCCTACGTTCGTCGAGGAGTTCGAGGACACCGGAGACCAGTCTTAGAGACTGCTGAGTTGCTTTTGCTTTAGGTTGCTGTTAGTTGTCGGTGCTTGCACCATTACTTTGTTTTCGTACTTTGTACTTTTGTTGGCCATGTTGGGGCCTCTTTTAGACTCTTTCATTTTCGGCCTGGTGGCTTTTTCTGCGATGTTGAGATTTATTATTATGGATATTCTGAGATGTTCTTTTGTCTCTTTTCGTTTTTATTATCTTTGTTTCGTTTCGCGTTGTAAGGACCTGCAGTTTAAATTTGATTGACGCTTATCGGACTTGCAGCTTTGTAGCTTCAAGTCTAAGCGGACCTTCTCACGCTTCGCCTCCACGTTTTTGGGAAGCGGGGCGTGACAGGTTTTGTTGGCGGCCCATGCAGGTCCTATCTTGCGATTGCGAACTAACGGAACAACGATAATAAATGGAATATCCATTAAATAAATTGCAACATCCAAGTCATTAAGCTTTGAGTCTAAATTGTTTGTTTGTTTTCTATGTCCTTAGATGGCTGGACGACGACAGACCCGATCTGGCAGTGGGCCCAATCGTGCTGAGGAGCCGGATAGAGATCCCACCAATGCTGAGATCATGAGGATGATGCATCAGATGATGCAGGTGCAGCAGGGCATGCTCCAGAACACTCAGAGTACTCCTCGCTTCGAGCCAGGAGCGAAGCAGTTTCGGGAGCTGGGCCCGACATACTTTGATGAATCTGAAGGACCGTTGGCTGCAGAGGAGTGGATCAGGAACACCGAGGATAATCTGAAGATGTCGAAGGTCAACCCAGCTGGATGGGTTGATCTGGTGAAGAAGCAACTGAAGGATAATGCCCGAAATTGGTGGGATGCAGAGGAGGATCTGTTGGTGAGCCCTATACCTTGGGCTACTTTCAAGTCCAGATTCGATGAGGAGTACTTTCCGAAGGCTGCTATGAGGGAGATGTTGCAGCGCTTCATTGAACTGAAGCAAGGGAATCTGACGGTGGACCAGTACCACCAGGAGTTTATTAGATTGAGTCGCTTCGCGCCGAAGATGGTGGAGGATGCTGAGGAGAAGGCTCAGAGTTTTCTGCAGGGTCTTTCTCTAGACTTGCAGAGTCTGATGTCTACGACGGACATGGAGTCATATCAGAAGTTGCTGGTAGCTGCTCGGAGACAGGAGCTGATTGCGAGGCAGAAGAGAGGACTGATTTCTGGAGCTGGGAAGAGGCCTATGGAGCAGGTCAGAGGAGTGGTTAGGCCTGGGACCAGGCCTAATCAGACGGTGCAGTTCAAGAGGCCAGGTGGGCCTACTCTGAAGACTTGCCATTTCTATGGCAAGACCGGGCATATCAAGGATCAGTGTAGGAAGATGTTGGGACAGTGCCTGGTTTGTGGAGACCCTACTCATGCTATGAAGGAGTGCCCGAGGTCTAAGCTACCTTGGAAGGATCCTGTTGCCGCACAGCCGTTGCAGCAGAGAGCACCTGTACCTGCAGGTCGTGGAGCACCTCTCGCTCCTCAGAGGCAGGCTTTTCTGCAGGCCATGCAGCCGAGAAGGCAGGCTTACCTGATGACGGTAGTGGAGAACGAGGCTGTGGATGAGGTTATCGCAGGTAACTCTCAAACTAGTTGTTTCCTTCCTTAGATAGTTTTGATTTTTAGCTTATGTTTGAATTGATGGCATATGATTGTTTGTTAGAATAGGGTTTGATTGTTAGATTGTTGTTAGGTGTGATTTTGGTGTGCACGTTTCCTGCACGAGTCCACTTTGACTCCGGTGCATCGATGTGCATTATTTCCCGGAGCTTCATGGAGAAGCATTCCTTGACGACTTCCTCTCTTCCCAAGAGTTGGAACATCGTTACGGGAAATGGCATGATCTCGGTGCATCGTGGGTGCAATTCTTGCCCTTTGGTGGTCTGTGGACATGAGCTTTACGCTGACTTTATTGTCCACGACATCATCAACTACGATGCCATGCTCAGGATGGATTGGCTTGCGAGCTTCTATGCTACGATCGATTGTCAGAGGAAGAAGGTGGTGTTCGAGATCCCCGGACATCCGGTGTTTGAGTTCAGTCGAAGTAGCAGTTCGCTTGGTCCTGTTAGGTTTCGGGCCAAGCCGGTGGAGATTGTTGCTATGCAGATGGAGCAGGATAGACCAGCTGTGGTACGTGAATTCGACGACGTCTTCCCTGAGGAGATGTCTGGACTGCCACCCGATTGAGCTCTCGAGTTTTCAATCGATCTTGTGCCGGGAGCGCAGCCTATTTCGAAGGCGTCGTATCGGATGGCTCCAGCAGAGTTGGAGGAGTTGCGTAGGCAGCTAGATGAGCTTTTGCAGAAAGGATACATCAATCCTAGTGTGTCTCCGTGGGGAGCACCGGTGTTGCTAGTAAAGAAGAAGGATGGTTCGCGTCGTATGTGTGTGGATTACCGGGAGCTGAATGCTGTGACTATCAAGAATAAATATCCCTTGCCTCGGATAGATGATATCTTTGATCAGCTTGGAGGATCGAGGGTGTTCTCTAAGTTGGATTTGAGGAGTGGCTACCATCAGCTTAAGGTGAAGAAGGACGACATCCCGAAGACAGCTTTCAGGATGAAGTATGGTCACTACGAGTTCGTGGTTATGCCATTTGGTGTAACCAATGCGCCCGCAGTCTTTATGAACCTGATGAATTTGATCTTCTACGACTTTCTAGACAAGTTCGTCGTCATCTTCATTGACGATATTCTGATCTATTCAAAGTCGGAGGAAGAGCATGCATCGCACCTGAGGACAGTGTTAGAGATCTTGAGGAAGCATCGTTTGTATGCTAAGTATTCCAAGCGCGAGTTCTGGCTGGATAGAGTTGCCTTTCTCGGGCATGTGGTGTCTGGTGATGGAATTTCTGTGGATCCCGAGAAGATTGTGGCTATCAGAGAGTGGCCGGTTCCGCAGTCGGCGTCTGAGATCCGGAGTTTCCTTGGGCTTGCAGGCTATTACCGACGTTTCATTAAGGACTTTTCCCAGATTGCTGAGCCGATGACCAGACTGACGCGGAAGGATGTGCCATATGTTTGGTCTGATGATTGCGAGAAAGCTTTTGGTATTCTGAAGGAGAGATTGACGACTGCCCCTGTACTTGCTGTGCCTGATCGGAGTGGAGGATTCGAGATCTTTTGCGATGCTTCTGGCAAGGGTCTTGGATGTGTGTTGCATCAGCATGGGCATGTGGTTGCGTATGCTTCTAGTCAGCTTAAGGCTCATGAGAAGAATTACCTGACACATGATTTGGAGTTGGCTGCAGTTGTGTTTGCGCTGAAGATTTAGAGGCACTTCCTGCTGAGTGAGAAGGTGAAGATCTTCACTGATCACAAAAGCTTGAAGTATATCTTTACTCAGAAGGAGCTCAACATGCGACAGCGTCGATGGTTGGAGCTCATGGCAGACTATGAGATTGACTTGCAGTATCACCCTGGCAAGGTGAATGTGGTTCCGGATGCGCTGAGCAGACTTCCAGCGGTGATGATGTTGACCTCGCAGTGGAGATTGCAGCAGGATTTTTGCGAGACCGGTATCGAGATTATTCTTCCTGGAGAGACATCTTCGTTGATGAGTATGCAGATACAGTCGACGATCGTGGATAGGATCAAGGCTGGACAGTCTGGAGATGCTAAGCTTGTGAAGATTCGGGAGCAGGTGGAAGCCGGTCTGCGGACTGACTTTTTGATTCACGAGGATGGTTCGTTGAGATTTGGAGCCAGGTTGTGTGTGCCAGCTGGAGACATCAGAGAGGAATTATTGGTCGAGGCACACAGTTCGCCGTATTCTATGCATCCTGGTGGGAACAAGATGTACAAGGATCTTCGTCTGAACTTTTGGTGGCATGGTATGAAGAGGAGTGTGGCTCGGAGTGTAGCCGAGTGTTTGGTTTGCCAACAAGTAAAGGCGGAGCATCAGCGTACGGCAGGGTTGCTACAACCGCTTCCGATTCCGGAGTGGAAGTGGTAGCACATCACTATGGATTTCGTAACTGGACTACCTCGGAGTCCGAAGCAGAACGACGCAATTTGGGTGATCGTAGACTGATTGACCAAATCCGCGCACTTTATTCCCTTCCGAGTGGGACAGTCTACTGAGACGCTAGCGAGGAGATACATGGAGGTAAATACGTTTACTCTCCGTTTCTATTTCCTTTTTCCTAGTTTAGATAGTGATGTAACGTGAATCATGCAGGAGATCGTATGACTTTACGGAGTCCCCGTGAGTATTGTGTCAGACAGAGACACGAGATTCACATCTCAGTTTTGGCAGAGTCTGCAAAAGAGCCTGGGTACGAGTCTGAGTTTCAGCACGGCGTACCACCCGCAGACAGATGGCCAGTCCGAGAGGACGATTCAGATCTTGGAGGATATGTTGAGAGCGTGCATGCTGGTCTTTAAAGGATCTTGGGAGGATCATCTTCATCACGTTGAGTTTGCCTACAATAACAGCTACCAGGCGAGTATTGGAATGGCGCCTTTCGCCGCGCTATATGGAAAGAAATGTCGATCGCCACTGAGCTGGGATGACGTCGGAGATCGGGAGCTGTTAGGACCGGAGATGATCGTGGAGGCCGTGGATGTTGTGAGGAATATTCGAGAGAAGCTGAGGATTGCGCAGGACCTTTTCAAGCATTGGGCTGATGCTAAACGGAGGCCTTTGGAGTTTCAGCCTGGAGATCATGTTTTTCTGAAGATTTCTCCGAACCGCGGAGTTATTCGATTCGGTAAGAGAGGCAAGATGATTCCGAGGTTCATTGGACCGTTCGATGTTCTGGAGAGAGTTGGAGCTGTGGCTTATCGCTTGGCGTTGCCACCGTCGCTTGTGGGAGTTCACGACGTATTTCACGTATCTCAGTTACGTCGATACATTAGTGATCCATCCCACGCTGTGGATTTCTCGGAGATTACGGTTCGTCCGGATCTATCTTATGATCAGCAGCCAGTTGAGATTCTGGATCGTCGACAGAAGCAGCTAAGGAATAAGACCGTCGACTTGGTTCGAGTGCAGTGGCGTCACGGTTCCCCTGGTGAGTCCACCTGGGAACGTGAGGATGAGATGAGAGAGCGTTTCCCGCACCTTTTCCCGAGCAGTGCTTGATGTTGATTCCGAGAACGAAATCATTTCTAAGGTGGGGAGGATGTAACGACCACTTTTCGTTGTACTTTGTTCGTGCACGTGCTTTTGGCCGTGCACGTGTTTATTTTAGACTTTATTTGATTGTGAACACTTTTGTGTGATATGCCGTTGTGAACGTCTCTGAGAGTATTAAATAGTGGCACTATCTTGGAACGACACTTCTCGAGTCGTTTTTCCACAATTTAATCTTATTCGATGAGACGTGACGATTTTCACTTTTGACAGGAGACGTTTCTATTTTTAGTTTCGTCGTCCGACGTCGAAATTGAGATCCGTCTTCTTAGTTAGCTCACTTTAGTCATCACGATCACCCCAATATTTATTTTATAATTTTTGGAGTTTATTTGACCACTTTTATATTTTTAACAAGTTTTATAATATTTTTAATAATTAATTTTTAAATTATTTTCGGCCAAATAAAATTTATTTGAGTTTTAAACGTATTAAAGAATTTTTGAGCCAATTTCCAGCTTATTTGGACCAAGTCAAATCCTTGTGTGAGTTGGAGAAGTTGAGATTCAAATTTTAAATATTTTTGAACTTCTAATCCGATTAGATTAAGCCCTAGACCAAGTCAACCCATCTACACTATATAAACAACCCCTAGGAAGACCTATTTTTGCAAGAAATTAACCCTAGCCTCTTCCAAAACCCAAATTTGACGTTGCGACGATTCGTCGCAACGTTGCGACGAACAGCTGCCGCACCGACCGAGAAAACCAAGCCAAAACCCCCGCTCCGACCGCTAGCCATCCCCGCACCAAGCCCCGCTCGCATCGCAGCACAGCCGCCCGCTCCGTTCCCCGCTTCGACCGAGAGAAGCTCTCGGTCAGACCGAGAGCTTGGCCCGCTCAAGCTTCCGCTCCGCACCGCAGCCGTCGCCCGCTTCGTTCCCCCGCATCGCCCCGTGCCTGACCGAGGCGCCCGCCCGCATCGCCCGCTCGCCACTTCGTTGCAACGACCCGCCCAAGCGCCCGACCGACCGCTCCCTCCGCACCGACTGAGAGACAGCCTCGCACCACTGATGTGACCGACCCAAGCGTTGTGCAGCGCCCGTTCCTAGCGCCCGACCGAGAGGATCTCCCGCATTGGCTGTGTACGACCGAGAGCCACTCGTCGCAACCCCGCATCCGTCGCACCACTTGCCTCCGTGGGCCCCCCAAGTTCTCCAGAGGTATTTTGGGTCCCCCAAAGGTCCCTAGGACTACTGTGGGCCCCACCTAGGTGCGTTCTCTTCGACGATTTGCCGCGTACGACGTTGCGACACGTCGTAGCCCGTCGTCGCGACACGTCGTAGCCCGTCGTCGCACGTGCTAGATTTGGAATCTGGAATCGTCGCCCCGGTTGATTGCTCTGAAACTTCCAGCGAGGAATCTAATTGGAATCTGGACTTGGAGCGCGATATTATTATTCCAACCCCCGGCGTCGCTACCCGACGCCGGTGTAGCTTTCGCGTCGTGTTGAGGTAACGCTTTGCACCCCTAGGACCCCCAACCCAATTGCATGCTAATCAAGACCAAAATCAGTATTTTTAAAGTATTTTAAATGTTTTAGCAATCACTAATCAAGATTAATAAAACGGATGTAGGCCGGTGGACTTGCGCACGTAGGAATTGTGACTTTGGACTCGTTGGACGGTGTTTCCTTGACGTGATACTTGCAGGCAAGTAAACTTGCCAAATCTTTCTTAGGGCCATGTTTTTAGGCCACTTCCTTGTTTTTAGCGTAAAAGAGACTAGTCAGTGAAATGATAGCTGGCTAGACGCCTACTTGATCTAGTTTGACAACGAAACTAGATCCGTCACCTAATTGATCTAGCTTGACAACGAAGCTAGATCCAACCCTTTAAACTTGTTGTTCATGCATACTAAACTGTCACGTTTACTTTTCCTTACCTGTACGCCTTACTACTTGCCATATTATGTCATCCATGCATTGAATGTTACATTCGTAGCACACGCTACATTACTTGTCCTTGAACTTCCTTGTCCGGCTAGGTGCACCCCTACGCCATACTTGTTTAAAACACTTCCTGGCTCGTGATCCAGAAGCGAGCATTCCATGTTCGGGGGTAAGGCCCTGGCTCGATACACGTGGTGGGGTAGGGATAAACGGGCACTTGAGCTTAGGAGTTGGCCCGCGTAGCCACTCTAGCCAAAAGACGGAATCTCTGTGCATGAGGTGCTTACTTTACTTGTCTTGTACTTGTCTTGTGAATGATTCATGCCATGCCATGCTCGTACTTTACTTTACTTTACTTTACTTTACCTGTTGCACTCATACTTTAACTGCCATGTCATCGCATCATGCTAGAACTGCTAGGTTGCTCTACTTGTACCTACTTTCAGTTTCCTTGCACAAGTCTTCCAGACTTGCTGACATGTGCCCCTTGCTCTTTTGGGTGTCACATGTTAGACCCTGAGCCAGAGACAGTTGTTGAGGACGAGGTGTTTGCTGACGCCGAGCCCGAGCCTACGTTCATCGAGGAGTTCAAGGACACCGGAGACCAGTCTTAGAGACTGCTGAGTTGCTTTTGCTTTAGGTTGCTGTTAGTTGTCGGTGCTTGCACCATTACTTTGTTTTCGTACTTTGTACTTTTGTTGGCCATGTTGGGGCCTCTTTTAGACTCTTTCATTTTTGGCCTGGTGGCTTTTTCTGCGATGTTGAGATTTATTATTATGGATATTCTGAGATGTTCTTTTGTCTCTTTTCGTTTTTATTATCTTTGTTTCGTTTCGCGTTGCAAGGACCTGCAGTTTAAATTTGACTGACGCTTATCGGACTTGCAGCTTTGTAGCTTCAAGTCTGAGCAGACCTTCTCACGCTTCGCCTCCACGTTTTTGGGAAGCGGGGCGTGACAAAATATGTGTTCCTCACACCAGGTTGGTCCCCCTAACTCGTAGCACAACCCACATCGTAGCAAAACTGAACCCTAACTAAAATCTGACAACTGTAACTAAATTTATTTTCTGCACCCTTAAAACGTTGTGAAACAGTAGATTCGACGACTGGACTTTTTTTGACTGTGCACATAGGATAGAATCGTCGAATAGGGCTGAACATCAAAAATGTGACGTTTGACGAATAGGGTAGTCCCGATAACCTAGACACGAACCCTAATAGGAATTTCTAAAATCGCGACTTGACACTGTCGCCGTGACCCTATTTCAGACGGACTACCGCGGACGCGACGTCTGGACGAGACGCTCTGGACGGACGACACACTCGCCATCGCAGGCAAGTGTATCCACTTGCACTTTTGGCCGTGCTTAGGCCTTAGTTGGTTAGAACTGATAACTGTGAACAAATAGAATCGGACGTGAAATGGTAGCGTCTGGGACGACCCCTGACGGCTCAGACTTGACGACGAAGTCTGAGCCTGACAACAACAACTCTTGATATCATAGGGCTATCATGTGTGTGCGTGTGTGTGTGGACACCCTAGAATAACCCTTCCCATCTTGTCACGTCCCGTCCCGTCTTGGGGCAATAGGGCACTCTCCAAGCTAGAGAGGGTGATCCCTTGTACTGATTCACAGCCTGCGGGCAATAGGGCACTCACCAAGCTAAAGTGAGTGATTCCTTATACTGATACACAGCCCAGAGGACAATAGGGCACTCGCCAAGCTAGAGCGAGTGATCCCTTGTACTGTTTGTCTTGTCTTGTCTTCCTTGGGGTTTGGGGTTGGGTTGAGCGTGCGCACGGCAAGAGGGTCTGATCCCCCTCGAACCATAAGGCGTGAACCCTTTCGTGTCTCACTTGTCTTGTCTTGTCTTGTCCCATCACGTCCCGACTTGTCTTGACACCTGTAGGCTAGTCCCGTAGTTGGTAGCACACGCTACGACTACTACTTGTCACGTTTTACTTTCCTGCTGCGTTACTTTCTTTTGTTCCCCTGTTATAACCTCAGCATGCTAATCAACCAGTAAACCGTTGTTAAATAGTTGATACACTTGCAGTTTGGTCTAACCCTTTTTGTAGACCTTACCTGACGTACAGTTCCTTCTGTTGGTGCTGTACGTCAGGTGTTGAGCCAGAGTACGTCGACGAGGCGGACTTGTCAGCAGACGTGGAGCCGGAGGATACTGATCCAGAGTACAATCCAGAGGAGGACCAGACCTTGAGGTCTTTTTAGTCGTCACTTTTAGAGGTTACTGCTTTTTAGTTTACTTTTAGATAGTTTGTTGCCATGCTTAGGCTTCTTTTTAGACTTGTACTCGTTGGATATTATATCTCTAATTTAATGAATGCCTTTTTCCTTTTTGTACTTCCTATTGTTCCGAATTTTATTAATGCAAGAACCTGGAGATTTTTAAAAAAAGGGTACCCCTACAGACGCTTATTGGGTCAGAGCTTCTCAGCTCTGGCCTAAGCGGGCCTTAGTCACACTTCGCCTCCGTTGTTTTGGGAAGCGGGGCGTGACAGGTTATAGTGGTGGCCCATGGAGATCATGCAAAAGTTTGGAACAATAAGAGTACCGCATTCATTTAATATCCACGTACAAGTCTAAATTAGGTTTACCCAGTCTTAGATGGTAGGAAGACTTAGATAGACATCCATGTTTGATAGTCTGACACCTTGGTTAGGAATTAGTCGTCCTCGTCCTAGAATACCTTAGTAGCCCACTTGATTCTGACCGTGTTAGATTTCCAGTGCCCTTTTTTAGCCGTTCGCTCGGGTCCATCGACCTCGGGCCCAGCAGAACGTAACCTTGATTCTCTTAGGAATCTTCCCTTAGATCCTGATTATAGTCTAGCTCATTAGGATGTCTTAGAGCTAAGTTATCCTGATCTTTAGACGACCCGATAATTAGAATCCCTGACTTCTAGCGCCTCCCTGATCTTTACCCTTTTCGTGTTATCGACCGTAGAGTTCCATCGTAGTTTCGTGAATCGTATCTCAAGTGTATCCATCATGCGATTTTTTCCTTACTTCCCATTTCACGTAATCGTTCCTGACGAGTATCGTCGATCCTTCGAGTCTTTTCTTTTGCCAAGACTGCTTTCTCTAAAAGTATTTTTGAAATTCCTTATTAAGTCCTCCGCTCAGCTTAAATTCTTTGAAACCCTCTTGGTCGTAAATTTTCGTTGTTACTATCTCGTATCTATTTTCAAATCGATATCCTTCATATTTTCAGTTTTAAAACCTTGTTAACATTTTGATAATTCAATTTATACTTTTTCTAGACTACAAAATCTATTTCTAACCACTTACCGCACGTACTTTTAAAATATTTTCTAAACTAGAGTGAACTCCAATTATTATTTTTATTATTATTATATCAGTTCTATGTTCTTCGTGACCACATTTCAAAATCTTTGTGTAAACTTATTCTCATTTGCAAAACAATCATTTCTCACCCTACCCTTCCTTCATTCGTCTTACTTTTTCCAAAATTTTAAATCGCTACATCTGCCCACTATTAAGTATATATAATTTTAAAAAGTATGTGATACCATATTTTGCACAAAATCCTTCTTACATCGTTAAATCATTCTTAGCAATATTCTTGTCCCGTCCATCCGACTATCTTCTTATCCTCGCCTTACCTGACTTCGTTCTTTCGATCTTGTTTCGTGTCGCTTTTGGCTTCGGTCTCCTTCTTCTATGTAGACATTAGTCCTTGTAGTTGTCCATGCTATCTCCAGTATAGGAGTAGGCCCTTGGTAGGTGATGTTGTCGTGATGCATGAGTATAGGTAGAGTGTGTAGACCTGTATGAGTGTGTCATCTTTAGGATCCTGATAATTGCCTTTTTGTGTCTTGAATGTGTACTCAGTATTAACCATGATATGATTGAGTTGTCTGAATGACGGTATTCATACGTATATGAATAGGGTCATAGCAGGCAATTTCCTTAGACGTAGTTTTTCGCGATTATAGAATAGCTTATCTTTGACTGCATGTGATTGTATCAAAACTTTGTTTTTCTTTTAAACCAAACCTTTAAAGTTTTGAAATTAGCTCACAAGATCACAAATCAATTATCCTTCCGCATCCATTACCACGACTCCACACGTTTTTCCAAATGTTTTAGAAATGTTACGTTATGGTTGCTATAGTTTTTGGACTAGCTATTATTGTTGTAGGATTTTGTTTGCGGGTAGGCTCAGAGAGAGATGAGATTTGTTATAGCAATGATTAACCGATTTTGGAACAATAGGATGTTGGAATAGATTTCATTTGGATGAAAAGAATGGGATGTCCAAGACTTAATTATAAAACCGAAGTGTGGCGGACTCAATGGAGAATTCTGGTTGAATGAGATTATATGCGTGAAGATGAGAACTTATCAGATTGGAGGCTTAGACGAATGGTAGATAGGGATGGCTACAGAGTATGGTAGGAGTTAGGGTGATCATGAGGTTGAGTAGAGCTTTTATTAGCATCGAGACTTGATAGTTAAGTTGACGTGAGGAGACATTGGAAATAACATGACGTGTTAAGATGAATGGATGGTTAGGTAGACGGACTAAATAATGCTTGGGATTAGTTATAGTAGGTAGGTTGAGATGTGATCTTGATAGTCCAAATTATTTGGTGGATAAATTTATGGGGAGATATGACAATAATGTATTGAAGACACGGTGATTGTTGATTTGTGAAGGTATTATAAGATTGACAAAGTTTTTGTCTTGGATTGGTGATTGACTAGAAAATCATTTTAGCGATTGATTAATATTGAGAAGAGATCGAGAGTTTAAGAGATTGTTGTTGAGCAATGATGTTTAGTGGAGTAGTATGGTATGAGATGATGATTATTATCCTTTTATGAGAACTTGGACTAGGGAAGTTGAACTGTAGGGATGAACATATAGCTAAGTATTAGGATGTGAGTTCAGTCGTAGCATTGTCCAATGAAAAGAAGGGCTATGATGGATTATTTGAGGAATGATATTGAAGCTATAGGATTAGAGATCCTTGTGTGAAAGGTGGGAGTTATAGGCTTAAGTATTTATAGATGTTATAATTATTATTAGTATGAGTGATTCCGAGGACGGAATCATTTCTAAGGTGGGTAGAATGTGACGGCCGCTTTCCGACCGTTCGTATTTCCTACGTGCACGTGCTTTATCGTGCACGTATTTTATTTGGCTATTTCTGAGCTCCGGCATATGCGATGCGATATGCCGTTGCGATCGTTTTGGGGTGTTGAATTTTAATGTAATTTTTGGGATCGCCGTTTCGCGGTTCGTTTTCTCGCAAAACGACTTTGAACGATAAGGGCGTTTTAGTCATTGACTCAAAACGCCATTTCCAATTTTACGTAAATCCTTGGTAGGTGTTACGCATGATCAGGCTCTGTAGATCTATGCATCTCGTCTCCACGATCGTCCCGGTATTTTCGGATTATTTTTCTGACACCCGGATTTCGAGATATCACCCGGAATAGCCTCGACCATCGATTTTTCCCCCCAATCAGATTCAAATTTCGAAATTGTTAGCCAAATCTGGCTAAATCTCTTATCAAATCTGTTTTAAATATTTCCTAAACTGCTTCTTCTATCCTCCCCTAGTTTTTCCCCTCTTTCTACACCCTCTAACACTAAATCCCCCTCTTTTTCTATAATCCTAGGGTTATTTATCAAATTTTATTATTATAATATTAAACCCTAATTCTAACCTAACCCTAACCCTAAGCGCAGCCGCCGGCCTCTCCAAAATAAACCCCCAAATTTTCCCCCGGTCTCTCCCTCATCTCTCTCTCCCCCTCACGGCGCCGCCGCGATGCCCCTCCCTCCGATCCGCCACCACGCCACCCCGATGACGGCTCCCAACCGCCTGATCCCGCCACCCGCGATCACAGCCCCCGATCACCCTCTCAGCCGTATACCGCCTGCAACCGCACGGAGCTGATCGTTGCGCTCCACCGCCGTCGAAATCCCGTCCACCGCCGTGCCTTCCCCCGCGAGATCCTGACTCCGGCGTCCCCGAGCCCCGAGCCCCGCCCCGATGCACCACTCTCTCAGCCCGATGCCGATGCTTCCCTCAGGCCATCTCCTTAACTCGACCCCGACACCGGCTACCCCTCCTCTCATCTTCAACCCCACGTCAGATCTCCATCGCCCCTCTCAGATCCGACAACCACCGGCCATCCACCCTCCGATGCCTCACCCCCTCGACGACTCTCCGACGTTTCCCCTCTCGCATCCGCGGCGAGGCCGCCGTCGCAGTCCGCGATCCGCAGCCCGCCTCCTCCCTTCCCCTTCATTCACGGCGAGATCGCCGCCCGCAGCCGCCATCCCGATCGTCGACCCCGCCTCCTCGACCACCAGTCGCCTCCTCCTCTCCCCTCTCAGCTGCGAGATCTGCATGTTCGTCGCCCTCGATTTCAGTCGCCGCTATTCAATTCCGCTGCCACTGTGTCTTCCCCTCGACGCTGCCACGGCCTCAGACCCTGATTGTGACGAGATCTTCTCCGCCGCTGCGCTGTTCCAAGCCGCCGCAATCTCCGGCCCCCTCTCCTCTGCTCATCCTCCCCGATGCCGCCCTAGCGCCTCCTCAGCCCATGTCGTCAGCTGCGCATCCCCGCCGCCGCAGTTTCCCCGACGGTCACCGCCCCGATTTCTATGCAGCGCGCAGCCCGAGCGCCGCCCTCGCGGTTCCCCTGTCACCATGACCCCGCGGATCGCGCAGCACCTTTTTAGCGCCCCGCCGCCACTGTGCCGCCGGTGGCCGCTCCGCGTGAAGGTCAGCGAGAGCAACAGCCCGAGGACTGCTGTTGTTCCTTCGAGCCACCATGACTACCTTGTTCCGGCACCTTCCCAAGGCGTGGTTGTTTCTGTTGACCCCGGCTCTTACCGTCAGACTGACCGTACCCGCTGTCGCACTTCGTCCACTGCCCAGACGAGTCTCACTACACTACCCGTAGTCGAGACGCCGTTGACGCTGCAGATCTTCCCGTTGACAGCCGCCCATTCCTTCGCTCCACCTACGTCGGCCCCCTTGCACGCCGCAGATTCTGTGGCCTCCTGATGTCGCGACTCATTCCTGTTACCGTTGCCATAGACGTTTCGTTGCCGGGACCCGCAACCGAAGCAATCTCGATACCGTACCTATAGCCATGACATCTCCACTGCGCTACCCGCAGCCGCTACGATGCTGAGGCGATCCCAAGACGACCTCCACTGCGCTACCCGCAGTCGGGGACACAAGCACTGCCACCGTTTTCAGACCCGACGCCAGATTAAATGCGTGTTCCTCACACCATGTTGGTCCCCCTAACTCGTAGCACAACCCACACCGTAGCAAAACTGAACCCTAACTAAAATCGGACAACTGTAACTAAATTTATTTTCTGCACCCTTAAAATGTTGTGAAACAGTAGATTCGACGACTGGACTTTTTTTGACTGTGCACATAGGATAGAATCGTCGAATAGGGCTGAACATCAAAAATGTGACTTTTGACGAATAAGGTAGTACCGATAACCTAGACACGAACCCTAATAGGAATTTCTGAAATCGCGACCTGACACCATCGCCGTGACCCTATTTCAGACAGACTACCGCGGATGCGACGCCTGGACGAGACGCTCTGGACGGACGACACACTCGCCATTGCAGGCAAGTGTATCCACTTGCACTTTTGGTCGTGCTTAGGCCTTAGTTGGTTAGAACTGATAACTGTGAACAAATAGAACCGGGCGTGAAATGATAGCATCTGGGACGACCCCTGACGGCTCAGACTTGATGACGAAGTCTGAGCCTGACAACAACAACTCTTGATATCATAGGACTATCATGTGTGTGCATGTGTGTGGACACCATAGAATAACCCTTCCCATCTTGTCACGTCCCGTCCCGTCTTGCACAGCCTGCGGGCAATAGGGCACTCTCTAAGCTAGAGAGAGTGATCCCTTGTACTGATTCACAGCCTGCGGGTAATAGGGCACTCACCAAGCTAGAGTGAGTGATCCCTTGTACTGATACACAGCCCATAGGGCAATAGGGCACTCGCCAAGCTAGAGCGAGTGATCCCTTGTACTGTTTGTCTTGTCTTGTCTTCCTTGGGGTTTGGGGTTGGGTTGAGCGTGCGCACGGTAAGAGGGTCTGATCCCGCTCGAACCATAAGGCGTGAACCCTTTCGTGTCTCACTTGTCTTGTCTTGTCTTGTCCCATCACGTCCCGACTTGTCTTGACACCTGTAGGCTAGTCCCGTAGTTGGTAGCACACGCTACGACTACTACTTGTCACGTTTTACTTTCCTGCTGCGTTACTTTCTTTTGTTCCTCTGTTATAACCTCAGCATGCTAATCAACCAGTAAACCGTTGTTAAATAGTTGATACACTTGCAGTTTGGTCTAACCCTTTTTGTAGACCTTACCTGACGTACAGTTCCTTCTGTTGGTGCTGTACGTCAGGTGTTGAGCCAGAGTATGTCGACGAGGCGGACTTGTCAGCAGACGTGGAGCCGGAGGATACTGATCCAGAGTACAATCCAGAGGAGGACCAGACCTTGAGGTCTTTTTAGTCGTCACTTTCAGAGGTTACTGCTTTTTAGTTAACTTTTAGATAGTTTGTTGCCATGCTTAGGCTTCTTTTTAGACTTGTACTTGCTGGATATTATATCTCTAATTTAATGAATGCCTTTTTCCTTTCTGTACTTCCTATTGTTCCGAATTTTATTAATGCAAGAACCTGGAGATTTTTAAAAAAAGGGTACCCCTACAGACGCTTATTGGGTCAGAGCTTCTCAGATCTGGCCTAAGCGGGCCTTAGTCACGCTTCACCTCCGTTGTTTTGGGAAGCGGGGCGTGACAAGCAGGATTTGCAATGGAGGGGTTCGAAGAATTATCGATTAGTGTCATGAAACGATCACGTGAATCGAGGGCAAGAATTTGATCGTTTTATGAATACGCTTAAGATATGATTCATGAAATCTACGATGGAACTTTACGGTCGATAACACAAAAAGGTAATGATCAGGAAGACGCTAGAAGTTAGGGATTCTAATTATCGGGTCGTCTAAAGATCAGGAGAGCTCGGCACTAAGATTTCCTAATGAGCTAGATTGTAATAGAGAGATATCAGGGAAGGGCCCTAAGCGAATCAAAATTACGTTCTGCTGGGCCCGAAGTCGATGGACTGAGCGAACGACTAAAAGAAGGGCTCTAGAAATCTAACACGGTCAGAGTCAAGTGTGGGCTACTAAGGTATCCTAGGACGAGGATGACTAAATCTTAAACAAGGTGTCTGACTATCCAACTTGGACGTCTATCTGTGTCTTCCTACCATCTAAGACTGGGAAAACCTAATTTAGACTTGTACATGGATATTAAATGAATGCGGTACTCTTATCGCTCCGAAATTTTGCATGACATGCAAGGGCCACCACTAAAACCTGTCACGCCTCGCTTCCCAAAACGACGGAGGCGGAGCGTGACTAAGGCCCGCTTAGGCCGGAGCTGTGAAGCTCAGACCCAATAAGCGTCTGTAGGGGTACCATCTTAAAATTTTTAGGTTCTTGCATTTATAAAGTTCGAAACTGTAACGACCACTTTTCGTTGTACTTGGTTCGTGCACGTGCTTTTGGCCGTGCACGTGTTTATTTTAGACTTTATTTGATTGTGAACACTTTTGTGTGATATGCCGTTGTGAACGTCTCTGAGAGTATTAAATAGTGGCACTATCTTGGAACGACACTTCTCGAGTCGTTTTTCCACAATTTAATCTTACTCGATGAGACGTGACGATTTTCACTTTTGACAGGAGACGTTTTTATTTTTAGTTTCGTCGTCCGACGTTAAAATTGAGATCCGTCTTCTTAGTTAGCTCACTTTCGTCATCACGATCACCCCGATATTTATTTTATAATTTTTGGAGTTTATTTGACCACTTTTATATTTTTAGCAAGGTTTATAATATTTTTAATAATTAATTTTTTAAATTATTTTCGGCTAAATAAACTTTATTTGAGTTTTAAACGTATTAAAGAATTTTTGAGCCAATTTCCAGCTCATTTGGACCGCGTCAAATCCTTGTGTCAGTTGGAGAAGTTGAGATTCAAATTTTAAATATTTTTGAACTTCTAATCCTATTAGATTTAGCCCTAGACCAAGTCAACTCATCTACACTATATAAACAACCCCTAGAAAGACCTATTTTCGCAAGAAATTAACCCTAGCCTCTTCCAAACTCAAATTTGACGTTGCGACGATTCGTCGCAATGTTGCGACGAACTTCTGCCGCACGACCGAAGAAACAAGCCCCGTTTCCCCGCCCTGACCGATAGCCGCCCCCGCACCAAGCTCCGCATCGCACCGCTGCTGCCGCCCGCTCGCACCCCCGTGTCCGACCGAGAAGATCTCTCGGTCAGACCGATAGCCGCCCCCGCTCACGCCCGCATCTCCGCACCCCGCATCGCCCGCTCTAAGCGCCGCTCCGCCCCGTGTCTGACCGAGGCGCCCACCCGCTCACGCTGAAGCCCGCTCCGTTGCAACGTTGCAAACGTTGCAACACCCCGCCCTAGCACCCGACCGGCCCGCTCTTCCGCACCGACCGAAGGAAGCCCCCGCACCCGCTGCTGTGACCGACCGCAGCGCTGTGCAGCGCCGTTCTCCCGCGTCTGACCGAGCCAAGTCCCCGCATATGGCTGTGTACGACCGAGAGCCATTCGTCGCAACCCCGCACCCGTCGCACCACTTGCCACCGTGGGCCCCCCAAGTTCTCCAGAGGTATTGTGGGTCCCCCATAGGTCCCTAGGACTACTGTGGGCCCCACCTAGGTGGTTGCTCTTCGAGGAATTGCCGCGTACGATGTTGTGACACGTCGTAGCCCGTCGTCGCACGTGCCAGCTTTGGAATCTGAAATCGTTGCTCCGGTTGATTGCTCTGAACTTTCCAGCGAGGAA
Source organism: Scilla litardierei (assembly GCA_030789695.1). Lineage (NCBI taxonomy): Eukaryota > Viridiplantae > Streptophyta > Magnoliopsida > Asparagales > Asparagaceae > Scilla > Scilla litardierei. The sequence continues at coordinate 154,077,453 of CM061133.1, forward strand.
TCTAATTGGAATCTGGACTTGGAGCGCGATCTTTTACTCCAACCCCTGGCGTCGCTACCCGACGCCAGTGTAGCTTTCGCGTCGTGTTGAGGAAACGCTTTGCATCCCTAGGACCCCCATCCCAATGCATGCTAATCAAGACTAAATCAGTATTTTTAAAGTATTTTAAATGTTTTAGCACTCACTAATCAAGATTAATAAAACGGATGTAGGCCGGTGGACTTGTGCACGTAGGAATCGTGACTTTGGACTCGTTGTACGGTGTTTCCCTGACGTGATACTTGCAGGCAAGTGAAACTTGCCAAATCTTGCTTAGGGCCATGTTTTTAGGCCACTTCCTTGTTTTTAGCGTAAAAGAGACTAGTCAGTGAAATGATAGCTGGCTAGACGCCTACTTGATCTAGTTTGACAACGAAACTAGATCCGTCACCTAATTGATCTAGCTTGACAACGAAGCTAGATCCAACCCTTTAAACTTGTTGATCATGCATACTAAACTGTCATTTTTACCTCCCTTACATGTACGCTTTACTACTTACCATGTCATGTCATCCATGCATTGAATGTCGCATTCGTAGCACACGCTACAATACTTGTACTTGTACTCCCTTGTCTGGCTAGGTGCACCCCTAGGCCAACAAGATAAAACACTTCCTGGCTCGTGTTCCAGAAGCGAGCATTCCCGTTCGGGGGTAAGGCCCTGGCTCGATACACGTGGAGGGGTAGGGATAAACGATCACTTGAGCTTAGGAGTTGGCCCGCGCAGCCACTCTAGCCAAAAGGCGGAATCTCTGTGCACGAGGTGCTTACTTTACTTGTCTTGCACGTGTCTTGTGAATGAATCATGAAATATTTGTCACCATGCCATGCTCGTACTTTACCTTACTTTACTTTACCTGTTGCACTCATTACTTTAAACTGCCATGACATTGCATCATGCTAGAACTGCTAGGTTGCTTTACTTGTACCTACTTTCAGTTTCCTTGCACAAGTCTCTTGTAGACTTGCTGACATGTGCCCCTTGCTCTTTTGGGTGTCACATGTTAGACCCTGAGCCAGAGACAGTTGTTGAGGACGAGGTGTTTGCTGACGCTGAGCCTGAGCCTACGTTCGTTGAGGAGTTCGAGGATACCGGAGACCAGTCTTAGAGACTGTTGAGTTGCTTTTGCTTTAGGTTGTTGTTGGTTGTCGGTGCTTGCACCATTACTTTGTTTCTGTACTTTGTACTTTTGTTGGCCATGCTGGGGCCTCTTTTAGACTCTTTTATTTTAGCATGGTGGCTTTTTCTGCGATGTTGAGATTTATTATTATGGATATTCTGAGATTATTCTTTGCCTCATTTTCGTTATTATTATCTTTGTTTCGTTTCGCGTTGCAAGGACCTGCAGTTTAAAGTGATTGACGCTTATCGGACTTAAGCCTTGTAGCTTCAAGTCTGAGCGGACCTTCTCACGCTTCGCCTCCACGTTTTTGGGAAGCGGGGCGTGACAGAAACAACAGGAAGTACAGAAAGAAAGTTGCATTCATTAATATAAAGAGTTAATATCCAGCAAGTACAAAAGTCTAAAAAGAGGTAAGCCTAAGCATGGCAACAACTAACGAAAGAGAGAAGCTAAAAGTAGTAACCTCTGAACGTCCACGTTAGAAGAGACTTCTAAGTCTGATCCTCGTCAGGTACGTCCTCCGGGTCGATGTCATCGGGCTCCACGTTCTCCAGTAAGTCAGCCTCGTCCACGAACTCTGGCTCCACACCTGACGTACAGCACCCAAAAGAAAGGAACTGTACGTCAGGTAAAGTCTACAAAAAGGGTTAGACTCTACTGCAAGTGTACCGACTATTTAACAACGGTTTACTGGTTGATTAGCATGCTGAGGTTATAACAGAGGAACAAAAGAAAGTAAACGCAGCAGGAAAGTAAAACGTGACAAGTAGTAGTCGTAGCGTGTGCTACCAAACTACGGGACTAACCTAACAGGTGTCAAGACAAATCGGGACATGGCGGGACAAGACAAGACAAGTGTGACACGAAAGGGTTCACGTCTTACGGTTCGAGGGGGATCAGACCCACTTACCGTGAGCACGCTCAACCCTACCCCAAACCCAAGACATGACAAGACATGACAAGACAATGGATCACTCGCTCTAGCTTGGCGAGTGCCCTATTGCCCTCTGGGCTGTGTATCACGACAAGCGATCACTCAGAGAGTGCCTTATTGCCCTCTGGGCTATGTATCAAGACAATGGATCACTTGGAGAGTGTCCTATTGCCCTCTGGGATGTGTATCAAGACAAGGGATCACTCGAAGAGTGCCCTATTGCCCTCTGGGCGGTGCAAGACGGGACGTGACAAGACAGGAAAGGTTATTCTAGGGTGTCCACACGCACGCACACACAAGATAGTCCTACGATGTCAAAAGTAATTGTTGTTAGGCTCAGACTTCGTCGTCAAGTCTGAACCGTCAAGGGATGTCCCGGACGCTATCATTTCACGTCCGGTTTTCTTTGTTCTCAGTTAACAGTTCTAACAAACTAAGGCCTAAGCACGGCCAAAAGTGCAAGTGGATACACTTGCCTGCGGTGGTGAGCGTGTCGTCCGTCTGGAGCGTCTCGTCCAGGCGTCTCGTCCAGGCGTCTCGTCCGCGGTAGTCCGTCTGAAATAGGTCACGGCGACGGTGTCAAGTCGTGTTTTTCAATAAATCCTATTTAGGGGTTGTTTCTAGATTGTCGGGACTACCCTATTCGTCAAAGTCACATTTTGGTGTTTCGTTCAACCTAGATCGACTACTATCCTATGTGCACAGAAAATTGTCTGATTGTCGATCTTTCTACGGTGAGCAGCGTTTTACAAGTACTGAAAGTAAATTTAGTTATAGTTGTCCAATTTTAGTTTAGGGTTTGATTAGCTATGGTGTGGGTTTTGCTACTCGTTAGGGAAACCAACCTCGTGATGCCGTCCAACAAGCGAAAGTCGGGTCTGAACGGCGAAACGTCGGCGTCGTCTGGAAATCCTCGGCTGCGGGTAGCACAGCGAGGTACCTCTGGACAGCGGGGTGGTGACGTGAAATCAGCGAGCTAATCAGCGATCTCCTTCCCGTTGCGGGTAACGCAACGGATCTTCACGACGGCGGCGACGTCGGGTAAAAACACGTGTGCACGGTGACGCACGTGTATTCCGAGGGTCCAAGGGGCTTTCGATAGATGAGGTAGGACCAGAGGAAGATGCTCTGCCTGGTGGATGGCCAACGGCATGAGCGTACGGCGGTGGGTGGCCGTGAGAAGCCGGAGATGACAGATTCGCGCAACGTTCGTTATCGCGCGTCTCAGAGGAATTCCAGCGATGAACAGCGAAAACGGAAAGTTGCAAAAGGTTAAGGACTTCAAGACGAAGCCAACGGCAGTGGAATTGTCACCGGGGGTGGTCGGAGATGATCGTGCGCGGGCGTCGAAGTTCGGCTTCCAGATCTGTGAAAAACAGCCGATACGGCGTGTTCCGACGAGGATTCCTGGAGCTACAGGTGGGCTATGAGCGTGAGTGAAGTTGCAGTTGGTAGGGGGTTCGATAGGAATGCAACAGTGGTAGGGTGGTCGTCGTAGGTGGCCGGACGGCCGGTGGGCGCAAGTTTTCCCGGAGGTGGCACAGATCTGTAAAACTGCGGCTAGATCTGAGTTCCACGGGGTTTTCGAGGAGATCGAGACGTGGAAAAAGGGTAAGGGGAGTTGGAGATGCTCGGGGGGTCAGAGAGGAGCTGATCAGGGGTGGTGGTCGCCGGAGGGGATGGCCGAAGCGGCGGCGGCGGCCGTTTTCCGGCGATGGGTTCTGAGCACAGTTTTTGGCCAAAAACTTGGGTTTAATGGGGTTTTTGAGAGCTTTTGGGAGGTGGAGATGGAGGAGGAGGTGGTGGTGGTGGTGGTGGTCGCCGGTGGTGGGGGCTTGGGGGCAGCCTAAGGTGGCCAGAGGAGAAGCTAGAGGCGGCCAAAGGGCAGGTTGCGTGGATTATGGAGAATTCGGCCTAGTTGGTTTTGAAGAGATGATTCTTGCTAAAGTTTGTTTTAAGTGGGGTATAATTTAGGGGTGACTAGGAGAGAGGGTGAGTAAGTGGGTGCACAAGGTGGGGAAATGTTGGGTGATGATAGTGGCAGAAATATTTCCCATGATACATGTAATGGCCCAGTTGCCAAGCGCGGTAGGGTGTACATGTTTGTGCTCCGGGATGTGTGTATGCGTATATACATGTGTGTGTAGGTGTAGTGTGAATAGTAAATATGTAGTGTGTATAGTAATTATCTATTGGTTGCTTACATGTATGCCTATATGGATGGATGCATGCCCATATGAATGTGTTATCAATATACACATGGTTGCTTGAATGAGGATGTCCTGGATGTATGTGTAGTTGATAAAATGTATTGTAGTGCTATGATAGTGCATTATTTATTAATGTTGGTTTTTATGGTAATGTTTTGAGTGTTAGTGATGATATGTTATTAATAGGGGTAGTATTATTATTCATAGTGAACATGACAGTATTGTAATTAGTTGTGGTGTGTGTGTATAGTAGAGGGGAGTATGCAAGTAATGGCTATTTAGTAATTAAGTGGGATGGTGTGTGTAGAGTAATGGCTCTTAGTAATTTGAAGAGGGTGTGTGTGTGCATAGTAGCATGATGACATGTCCTACTTGGATCCTTAAGGGTTAAGGAAAAGAAAAATAAAAAGAAAAGAAAAGGAAAGTCTAGAAAAGAAAAGAAGATGAAAGAAAGAGGAGAAAACTCTAGAATCCATTCATTTCTCTTCCTCTTTCTTCCCCTTTTCCTTTATTTTTCATCATATTTCTTGTTATTTTCGGATTTCCCCTTTCCTCTCACTTTTTGCCTCAATTTTTCATGGAAAAATATCCTCTCTTCCCTCCTTTAAAGCCCTAATCTATAGTGCTAGCAAGTAGAAGTTGATGGAAGATTAAAAGAGGAGATTGTGCATGCAAATGGGAGCTTTTGTGATGGAGTTTGGAGAAGAAGTTTTCATGAGGCCAAAGCTTGGATTTTGATAAGAAAATGAAGCTAAATGAGGTAGGAATCCAATTTCCCTAGTATGCTATTTTGATTGTCATTTGTAGAAGTAAAAATCTCATCTTGGTTGATTAATTTCGTCTCTTGATTAAAGCTGAAACTTGACTAAGTGCTGGGCTTAATTGGCTATTAGGAATGCTTTGAAAATTTTATATGATATGCATCTCGTAGTTATGAGCAACTTTCATGTTCACAAATTTTTCTAGTTCGAACTAGAAGTTATGTTAAAAATTCATTCTTTACAACATGTCTGCAAATCTGTCAACCTGTACACCTCTTAGCAAAATGAAGCTTATTACCTGCACACAGACTGGAATTGCATGATTCTCGTCTCGTTGGAAAGCTAACAAGTTTTCCTCCAACTTCATCAGAGTGCCTATATTTCGAAATTCCGATTATAATAGGCCCAAAATCAGACACCAAGACAGACCATGTAATCTGTCTGAAAAACAGAACTGGCAGCCTTCACACAATAATTCACCATAAATCATATACTTCATAGTTTTGCATGAAATTTTATATGTGATCTTAACACTGCCATATCTACAACTTTCATTCAGGAAGTTTTGTTAAATTCTCACTAGAAATGGCTGATAACCATTGATGTTTGTGACTGTTTGCAATTCTCAGCAAGCTGAAATGCAAGGTGTTGGATTTGGCCCTAGATATTAGTTTCTATGCCTTTTTTGTTTCTAACCATGATTGTAGGGATCTTTTGTAAATGATAACAAATTTCTATTCATTAGTGTTAATCAACCTAATGCCATACAATAGTTAGCAAGATACATTAGCTAGCAAGTAAATTAGAATGGTGTTACTTCATATTTGTGTAGGAATTCAATCCCTTATAGTATATCATGCAATTGACATCCATGCTAGCTAAAATATCAAACTTCCTAATTAGTATGCAATGTCATGCCATGGGCATAAGTGTCTTACCACCAAGACTCCATTAGTTTTTAATTACGAGTTCTATGCCATGATATTCCTTGTCGTAAATATTGAGAATTTGTGATTACTTATCATAGTTGTTGCACCAAATGAAGGCATTTGTGATGTTCACCTCATGCTTCTATGTGCATGTTTAATATGCAAGCTATATGGCTCTAAACCTTGTTGTTGAATGTCTTTATGTAATGAACTTGGAACATGATAAAAGTGGTTGTGAAATTGTATGGGTTGTTCTGAGAAAGGGGGAAATATGGTAAGCGTTGCAAATAATGTACCGATATCTCCAGTTACATATGATTATGGTTCTTACATGCGTGGTGATGTGGTTGGGCTGTGGTGGTATGGTGGGCATGGCACAATGTGCATGACGCCTTGATACGACGTTGGAAATGTGAATTATCTTTTACATGAAAGCATTGTGTCTTATAATTCTTATGCTCTTCTTTGTATTTCGTAAATTCATGAAAATGACTAAGTCCTCTTAAATGAGGGTGACACGGGGATTGGGGGATACTAAGTTGTGGGGAAAACATGAGGGGCTGGACTGGTGGTTGGTGGCCCTCCTGTTCTTGCCCGAGTGGCGGGGAGTGGCAGAAATGAGGAAAATTGGAGAAATGTGAAGGGGAAATAAGGGAAAAACAGGGCTCCTTTAGTAAGAGCTTGACTCGAGGAGTTTGCCTGTTCCACCCCAACTGGGGGTGAGGTCCAGTCCCAAGAGGGTCTACCCACTACTTAGAGTCCAAAACACTTCAGATAACTTTCATTACTTTTGTAGCATTATCAATTGTTTCTTACTTGTACGTTCTTTACTTGTAGCCCTTCTATGTTGTATACCCTTGTTATATGCATCACCTATTGTAGTTCATGTCGCTTGCGTTTATTTTACTTATGTTGTTGCACTCTTTTGTTGTTGTACTTTCGTTATATTATGCATTCAATGCTTTATGTCATACACGTGTTCCCTTTAGCCCATCCCATACTTCATTAGCACCTTGCTATGAATGCATGTAAAATAGTTGCATTTTCATAATAGCATACTAGAGGGAGTTGGCTTTCCTACTGGGTCACGCGTTGACGTGCCCCCGTTGACTTTTTCAGGTGTGGTTCTTGGAGATGGCAGATGGAGCTGGAGGTTGAGTTTGGAGTTCTGTAGTTGGGAGTTGGAGCTTAGGTTGGGTGGTGAGGGGTGATGAGAGAGATAAGTGTACTTTGGGTTTTCTTTTGGGATGAGAGGTGTTTGTACTATATGAATTGATGCACAATGATGCTCTGAGATGTATGTGAAATTGTACAGCGTTAGTTCTATTTTTAATATTTCTCTGTGGCTTTGTGTCGTTCTGTGCTCTTTGGTTGGTTGGTTGTTGAACGCTACTTGTACTATTCCCAGCAAAGCGCAGTGGACCTGCAGATACGTTTTAGTTCTCGTCATGTACCCTACCTCCATGCGTGTCCCAGGGGGCGGGTCGTGACAATACGTATGAGATTTGATTAGGATTTGATTAGATTTGGATTTTAAATTGATTAGAGGCTAATCAACGGTTGCAAATTGATTAGGGGATATCTTTCACTATGGGCATCGGAAAAATAATCCGAAAATACCGGGACAATCGTGGAGACGAGAAGTACGGGGCTACAGGGTCCAATCACTTGCTACACCTACTAAAATTTATCGTAAAATCGGGAACCGTGTATTGGTGCCAAAAGATCAAAACGCCCTTCCATTCAAAGCTGTTTTGCGAGAAAACGAGCCGTGAGATGACGTTCCCAAAAATTACCATAAAATTCTACACTTTCATACGGTCACAACGGCATATCACATCGTATATACCAAAACCAAGAAAGAGTCAAATAAAATACGTGCACGAAAGGTACATGCACGGAGAAAATACGAACGGTCGGAAAGTGGCCGTTACATGAGGATATTTCGGCTGGGAGATCTCAATTACCGCATCAACTTGCCATACGAGAGAACACATGAACTCATCTCCAAGAAGAAATGGGCTGAATTGGTAGAGACTGATCAAGTAAGCTCTCTCTTGTGAAGCTTCTGTTGCTGCATTGTACAAGCTAGCCGAAGTTATGAATGCTGATGTTGCTTTCGGTTCTACGGCAGCTGACTCACGAGCTCAGGAAAGGTCGTGCTTTCGATGGGTGGTCGGAAGGCATTATAAAATTCCCCCCGACTTACAAATATGAGTTTAATTTGGAGAAGTACATCGGAGATGACCTCAAGGGTGGAAGGAGAAAACCGGCATAGTATCAGAAACATGCAACTCCCAACTATTCTAAATATCCATAAACGCGACGCCTGATATGCTGTGTGCTTGCTTCAGGTGTGACCGAATCCTTTCATATGGAACTGGGATGAAGCTGTTGAACTACAGAAGCAGCGAGCTGAAGCTCTCAGACCATCGCCCTGTGACCGCCACATTCATGGCCGAGGTTGAGGTATTCTCGCATAGAAAGCTTCAGAAGGCTCTCACCTTGACAGACGCAGAGGGTGAAGATGGGAAGATCATATCAGATATGGATATCACTGGAATGGGCCGTCTAAGAGTAGAAGAGGAGGTTTGTTGCCATTATTGCCTCTAGATTGCTCATGCCGTCTATCATGAAATTTCCTTAATTTGCTTACTGAAACAAGCTGGATTACTCATGGAGGAATTTTTCAGAATGGCAGTGGTGGGACAGGACTCTTGAAGAGCCGATAGTGTAACAGTTGTGCCGAGCACCGGTTCCGATCAATATAAAGTTGGATTCTGCCTTGTTACAAGGGAGGTAACATGCAGCTAAAGAAGATAGTAGGAACCTCTGCTGCAAAGAGGATGGTGTCCTCGGACAAGAATATGTTTGTGTTCTGCTGAATCTGCAGAATGCAATCAAGCAAAGAGGCAGGATGCAACAACATGTAGGATGGGGCTCAGTGGTGTTTTTTTCCATTTTTTTATCTTCTACAATTTTGGTCATGTGTAGGTTGAACGCTCTGGAATGTATATACTGTTGTCGAGAAATGTATTGTTCAAGGAGTGATTTAATGGATAATGACTAATAAGTTTTATATGTGATAATGTTTCTTATTTGTATTACGGATCATCTTCCAATATCAATGCACTAGAAATAACATGTGCACACAGTGCACTGCATGGAAAAAAAACCACACGAATAGGATTCGGTGCACGCGCACAAACGAAAATGAGTGACAAATTGTGGGTGCATGTGTCGGTAGTGTCGCGTGGTAAAGGGACTCCAAAACAAAGCCCAAAACCTCAAAAGAGGAAAAGAGGGATGCTGACTCTGCTGGGTTTGTCCCAGTCAGCAATCAGCTTCTGACTGGGACAAACCCAGTCAGCAGCCTTCTTTTGTATAATAGATATAGTCTAATTTATGTGATTGTTGAATAAAAGCAATTTAATTTGATAGTTTCTTGTAATGCTTATTTCTTGTAATTTAATGTTATTGATGGTTTATTTAAGCATTTTGAACATTAAATGGATCTATTTAAATATAAAACGTAGGGAGAAACAATAAAATGAATTGAAACAAGCGATGTCTATCTGGGACCTTTAACAGCGCTTGTTTAGTACAAGCGCTGTCTATGGCGGACCTTTAACAGCGCTTGTACTAAAGAAGCGATGTCTAAGGTCCCAATAGACAACACTTGTTTAGTACAAGCGATGTTAAAGGTCCACCTTTAACAGCGCTTCTTTAGTACAAGCGATGTTAAAGGTCCACCTTTAACAGCGCTTGCACAAACAAGCGCGGTTAAAGGCCCCCCATTAACAGCACTTGCACAAACAAGCGCGGTTAAAGGCCCCCTTTAACAGCGCGTGTAAAGCGCTATTAAAACCAGCCCCCTTTAGCAGCGGCGAGATAGACAGCATTTGTAAAGCACTATTAAAGACCTTATTTAAGCGCTGTTAAAGGTCCATTTTGTAGTAGTGATAGTGTAATGGCAAGCAAAGTGCTTAATTAAAAGTTACTAAAATTGAAGCACAATAAGCATCGGAAATTAAAGAGTATGCTCAACAACAACAAACGCAAACACAAGGATTTTACCCAGGTTCCCCAAAACTTGGGTACGTCTAGCCACACCAATATTCACTATAATTCCCACAAAGAGAAGTGAATCACACAAAGATACCTTACACAGAGGATTTTGTCCTACACAAGAACCAAACCAACCCTACACAAGGGTCAAACTCCCACACAGAGAATTAGGGTTAGCCCTACACTAGGACACCAAACTTCCACAAAGAGAGTAACTCACACAAAGAGAGCATCTAATTCCCAAAAAGAGAATTAGGATTTCAAACATAAAACGAAACAAAACAACACGCACCTTGCCTTGATATGATCTTACTAATGTGATGAAGAAGGCATGCAAGTAAATGACCAAGTGCTTGTGATTAGCTTTGATTGCACTTGAAGATCTTTCTCTCTTTTAGGAATGAATCCTAACACTTCTCACTTGAGAGTATGAAATGAAGAGAAGAAAGATGATCCCTAAGAAAGAAATGAGAATTAGATCCTGTGGAGAATTTCCCTATAAGATAGCTTCAATGCATGAAGAGGAATGTGCTCATGAGAGAAAAATGGGAGAGATTAGGAGTGGCTATTGATTCTAAAAGATATTCAATATTAACCAAGAGTTCAAAATGAACTAAACCAACTCCTATATATATGAAGCCAATAAGAGCCCATAAAACCAGCCAAAAACCCAAAGGGAAGACATCTGCAACGGCTAGATTTTGGCAGTTTACGGCACAGACAGTCGACTGATGAACAAGTGACAGTCGACTATTCAACGGCTAGAAAAATCCCAACGGCTATAATCTGAGCCAGGACAGTCGACTGTAGAAGACTACACGGGCGAATGTAAAACAGACAGTCGACTGAATATCCTTCATCAGGCGACTGCTACAGGGATGGAAATAAAACAGAGAGAGATGCAATTTTTGCACTTACTCCTTTCAGACGAATGATAACCATTTCACAGGCGACTGTAAATACTTCATCAGTCGACTGTCTTGCAAATTGGGATGAAGTCCAGAAAATGCAAGTTGCGCACAGACGACTGTAGATCAATTCCCAGGCGACTGTAAAAACACAGATGGCTGTAAATTGAACATCAGTCGACTGAGGCGAAAAGCTCAAGAAGAGTCAATAAAAATGTTGACTTAAGCAGTGCACTACAGTTGATTGTAGAAGGCTCGACAGGCGCCTGGAATCACCCAGTCGACTGAAAAACCTTCATCAGGCGACTGTTGGAGAGCCAGAGACTCCAATTGAGTCTTTGGGTAAGATGAACCTATTGGGTTGGATTCTATGATAATCCTAAGGCTCACTAAGATGGTTAAATGCATATGCATGAGAGTATGACCATCTATCAAGGCATTACAATAATCCTAGACTCAAAAAGAGAAATACAAGTAATAGAAATTACATGAATTACATATTGCATCTCCTAGAGTCTAAGTCTACAAGCTCACGATACCTTGATGCTCCTAATCATCTCCAAGCTTTGGCGCCCCTTGATGAGCTTCATGACTTCATCCAAGCTTGAGCACACCATCACTCTTGGAGGTCTTTACGATATCCCTTGTAATATCCTCCAAACGTTATGCTTTTGTCTCATCAACATATAATCATAAAGATAAACTGAGACTAAAACATAAGATTGATTAACACACTAACATAATGTATTGATCATCATCAAAACAACGTTAGTCTTGAACCCAAGAACTAACAGTGGGCTCTTCGGCGATAATATTTCCCTCTCCTCGAGTGCCAGCCTAAGGATTTAACACATTATAACTATAAGATTGTGCAGCAAATGTGGTCTACTCAACATAATTGTCTTGCAATTGTTGGTGTTTTTAGACACATTTAAACTTTTTAATTGTAATGCCAAGTATTTGTAGAAACGACATCTAGCTGATCGATTATTTTTCTGGGTGCCTTTTTCCAAACTAGCAAGGTCTGATTATGTTTCACTCTTACGTGTCGGTGAGGAGAATGGAAAATTACATTTATTTTGTTCTCTTGTTATTTCATCTATTCATATGGAAATACACAAAGAAACTAAGTTGTTGCATGTGTGAGCGTTTAACTCTTTGATTTCTATGTTTAGGAAGAACAATAGTGACATTTTATTAAAATACATTTGTATTTAATTTGTATCATAGGCATTTCCCAACGTTTCAAGAAAACACCGGGGGATGTTTGCGACATCGCTCAATGTTTCAATAAAAAACCGGAAAATGTCTGCGACATCACTCAACGTTTCAAGAAAATACCGGGAAATGTCTTGGGTATTTTCCAACATTTCACGAAAACGCCAGGGAATGTTTTAGGCACATCCCAATGTTTCAAGAAAATGCCAGAAAATGCCTTGAACATTTCCCAACATTTCACGAAACGCCGATAAAAGTGGGCATTTTGTAGCGTTTCACCAAAATGCTTTCACCAAAACGACGAGAAAACATTTAGCAACACCCTATTTTTTCAACATCTTTGCGGCGTTTCGTAAAACACCAGGAAAACATTTGCCAGCACTTCAAACGCCAGGAAATGTTTAAAAAACTCCGGCAAAAGTCCTTTTTGTAGTAGTGCATGGTAACTATTATATCACATTCTTAACTTAAGATATTATGATATTATTAGGGTTTGATAGATATCTATACCTTAGATATCTTAGTGATAAAGTCATAATGGAGAGACGATACTACATGATTCATGTGACAGACCTAGATTTGTGTTAGAAGAAAATTTAATCTCACACCAAGCAAAGAATTACGATTCTAAAACAGATGGTCTTCACATATAGCTAGCGTCACTATTATACATGTGACTTGATCGTAAAGTATGATCAATCACTGTCAAAGTAAGAATCGTACTTTTAGAGTCTCACAAAGATGATGGACTTGTTACAATAAACGAAGGAGAAAAACTATATGTATATGAGATATACATAAGTCAAATAATCATAAGAAATTGTAATTGCTTGGAGTGAGAGAGATGAACTCGTCACAAAGTGTTGTGTAGCAAGCGCACATTGTTCATAAAGAGTTACGAACACTTGGTTCAAGAAGAAGAATGGATAAATTACCTTTAATTCCAAAACCAGATACCAACAAGATGCCGAAGCATGCATGGATTATAACCAATGACGTGCATGTGTCACCGATGGCCGAAGGTCTGGCCAATGGCCGACGACTAGCTGATCATTAGCTGGCAACTGGTTAACCAGCTGATGAAATCACTGGTTGGGCAAGCTTACAGTGGTTGACAGTTGGCCAACCATGGCAGGCAGTGGCTAGCGGTTCCAAGTTACTGTGACGGCATGAAATCGTCAATAAATTATTTACTATAATTTTCTTTTCTAAGGAGAATAAATTAAATTCTGTTGAAGTATTTTTGGAAGAGAAAAAGTAACCATGGAAAATAGCCATGGTGCTTTATTTATAAATTTCATAGGTATTCCAAAAGACATGGATACCAAAGGTCTCCACCACATTAAGAGTGGTGGAGTAATGGGTGGATAAGTGGTGGGGAGGCCAAAGCCCCCCCCCCCCCCCCCCACTCACAACACTCCCCCTTATCCATCCATTACTTTGGTCTTAGCATATAAGGCTAAAAGGGGTGGATACTTCTGGATCATGAGTAATCGTGTTTGCCTCGTTAAAACCTTAGCTGCAGAAAACCCAGTGGGAAAAACCAACAGCTTAAGGGAAAAGAGTGCAACACACAAGTTACTCCCCCTCATCCGTACAAGCTTCAGGCTTGTAGGTCTTTTAGATGTCTCATACCGATTCCTTTTACAAGTTTTACAAAAATACATTTTGGTAAAAATTTGGTAAAAGGATCAACTAAGTTGTTGCTGGACTGGATCTGCTGAACTTCAATCTGCTTGTCCTCTTTTAGCTTGTGTCCAGAAAAACTTGGGAGATATGTGCTTCGTCCTGTCGCCCTTGATGTAGCCCTTTTGAAGTTGAGCAATGCACGCAGTGTTATCTTCAAACAGGACAGTAGGCTCCAAATCACCGGTCTTCAGGCCAGTGGATTGAAGAATGTGGTGGATGACGGATCGTAGCCAATAACACTCTCTACTTGCTTCATGGATCGCAATGAGCTCTGAATGGTTGGATGACGTAGCTGCTGTGGTTTACTTTATCGATCTCCAGGAGATAGCAGTACCTCCGTAAGTAAACACAAAACTTGTCTGTGATTTTGCCGTGTGCGGATCTGAAAGATAACCTGCATCAGCATAACCAAATAATTGGAGGGAGGCACCTCTCTGGTAGTAAAGTCCCATATCTATTGAACCCTGGAGGTATCGAAGAAGATGCTTTACTCCGTTTCAGTGGCGCTTTGTAGGCGCTGCACTGTGTTTTGGCTAGGAGATTAACTGTAAACGCTATATCGGGACACGTACAGTTAGCCAGATATAGAAGTGCTCCAATGGCACTGAGGTAGGGTACTTCAGGACCCAGTATCTCCTCCCCCTCTTCCAGAGGTCGGAATGGGTCCTTATGTACATCTAGTGATCTTACGACCATAGGAGTACCTAAAGGATGACATTTATCCATATGAAACTTACGTAGAAGTTTCTTTGTATAATTAGATTGGTGTAATAGGATTCCACCTCTTAGGTGTTCAATCTGTAAGCCAAGACAATACTTTGTTTTACCTAGGTCTTTCATTTCAAAAGTATGTTTTAGGCTTTCAGATATCTCATTGATATCTGCAGGACATCCTATGAGATATAAGTCATCAACATATACCGCTATGATGAGAATCATGTTCCTGTTCTTTTGATAAAGATACACTGGCAGACTTCAGTATTTGTGAATCCTTACTGTGCAAGGAAATCACTAAGTCTGTTATACCACATTTTGCCCAATTGCTTTAAACCATATAATGATCTATGCAGCCTTACAGAGAATACGTCCCGAGGTATCTCTTTCATCTCTGGTGGTAGATTAAACCCATCAGGAAGTCTCATATAGATATTTTTATCTATATCGCCATATAGATATGCAGTTACAACGTCCATGAGCTGCATTTCTAGGCTTTCCAGAGAAGATAGTGTTGAATATTGGACTCCCCGGATTTGGTTTTGATGATGAGCAAACATAAATAATCCATGAACTAACAATTTGTGAGCGCAGTATTGGAGATCGTCGCCAATTTCACGAGAACATTCAAAGCGACATCTCAACACTTTCCAAAGCTCATATTCATGCCTAAAGCTTCGTTGAAGCTCTTGCGACGCTTTGGAAGATATGAAGATTCAATCGAAGCTCTCAAAGACCGTTTATTAAGGTTTTATTTATAGTCTTTTAGCTTCGATATATAGAATGTTAAGCCTTGAGTATATCTTACGTTTCTATCTTCATTTCGCTCATTTCGTAGCTCTAGGATCCTTGCACAAGTTCATTCTAACTTCCTCGAAGCGTCGCGCTTCGATTCGGATTTGTATGTGCATGTTAGTTGGTACAAGAACAAGTACTAACCGACTAGATGGTGATCTAGTCGATCGGCAACTGTTCTTGGACCGACTAGTTTGATTCCTTAATTTCTTGGACTTTACTATTTACAGTTATTCGGTCTATGTTGACTCACCGACCGACTAGTTTGTGAACTAGTCGGTCAGTGATGCTTCTTTGACCGACTAGTTATGACTTACTGTTCATGCTAAATTTCTCCTAAGCTATTGTTTACCGTTAGTCGGTCTAAGAACGTTTGGTGACCGACTAGTTGACAATTTAGTCGGTCAACTTTTGTTCTTGGACCGACTAAGTCACTTTGCATTCAGACTAGTCATTTTGCCTCTTAGTCGGTCTACGTTCACTGACTGACCGACTAGTTGTGAAACTAGTCGGTCAGAAAGCCTTCTTGGACCGACTAGATTTCTAGGTCTGAAATTCTATCTCTTCTCAGATCTACTCTTAGTCGGTCCGCGTTGTTGGTCTGACCGACTAGTTGATGAACTAGTCGGTCAGTGATTGTTCTTTGACCGACTAAGTCTCACAGATGTCTATCCGTTGGTGAATGACCTAACTTGTGTTTTTGGGTTCCTATAAATACGAACCTAGGTCATTTCTATCTAGGTTAGAGCTTCCATTCAGAAATTCATTGAGTTCTAAAGAGATAGCTACTCTCCCTCAAATCTAAAGCTCTCTTCCTCACAAGAAACCCATTCTCTCTCATTTCTAGATCTAGAGAGAAGGTTGTTCTTGGTGAGCTCTTCAAGCTATTGCTTGATCCAAGTCTCCAACTCATTCCTAGGCACCGATTGCTGGTCATTTCCTTGGTGCTAGGACTTGGTGACTTCATCTTCCTCAAATCCTCCATTTCACCATTTGGGTAAGAAAAACTCAAGGTATAGGATTTTGTGGTAAGATTGTTTATTTCATTTAAACCCTTTAATATTGCTAATTGGTTCTCTCGGTTGTGAGAGAAGATTGTGATCCCGGGTTGTGGGATTCACTTTGCCATTGCATGTATGATTTGATCTTGTGAAGGTTTTTCACAAGATATTCATAGTGGAAATCTTGAGTTAGGGTTTCTAACTCAAGTATCCGGAGGGGATCCGGGTGGTTGGGACGTAGGATCACCGGGAACAAGTCGGGGAGACTTGGGTGGATCCGAACCCATTAACTTCGTTTGTTAGCATTGTTAATTTTGTGTTGTCATTCAATTTAAGCTTCCGCAAATTGATTTGGTAGTTGTTTGCAATTTAATTTGGAATTATACTCCTTATTATTTTAAAGTACTATTCACCCCCACCCCCCCTCTATTACTTGTGCAGTAGCTGGTAGGGCATCACATTTGGTATCAGAGCCAGATACTCAGCTATGTCTGCCAACGACAACAAGACCGTGCGTCCACCTTCCAACTATGACACCTTCAGGAACCGTGAAGGAGCATCTTCGGTGATGGAAGGACATTCCTCTACGAGGCCTCCATTCTTCAACGGTACCAACTACGGGTACTGGAAATATCGGATGGAAACCTTCCTCCGAAGTGCATCCTTATGGAGGACTACAATGAAGGAGTACATCGAGCCCGAAGAAGAAGACTTTGAGAAATGGACAACCGCGGAGGTCGCCGCGGAGGTAAGCAATGCCAAGGCAATGAACGCCTTGCAATGCGCATTGGAGCCCGAGGACTTCAATAAGATATGCACATGTAAGAGTGCATATCAAATTTGGAACTCCCTCCTCATACTACATGAAGGGACGAGTCGGGTAAGAGACTTTAAACTCGTAGTCGTAAACAAAGATTACGAAATGTTTCATATGCAACAGGGCGAGAAGATGAAAGAATATTACGCTCGCTTCGTTGATATAATAAACGAGTTAGAGGCCCTCGGCAAGTCCTACACTCAAAAGGAGAAGTGCTCAAAGCTTATCGAAGGACTTCCTTCTTCTTGGGAGAAACGCACCTTCGCCATCGAGGAAGGTAATGACATGAATAAGTACACCGTAGTTCAACTAATGGGTACTTTAATGTCGTACGAGGTATGCAAGGATAGCAAGCTCAAATTGCAAGAAAAGATGAAGTCTTATCTAAAGCAAGACGAGCCAAAGAAAAAGGCTATTGCCTTCAAAGCCGCTCCATCCACATCCATATCAACCGATGATGAAGACTCGGAAAACGAGTTGGACTTGGAGTCCATGGCACTCATGGCCAATAAGTTCAACCGTTTCTTCCGAAAAGGTAACTTCAAGACCAAAGGTAAATTTGGTTCTTCTAACGCCTCTTCCTCTCCTTTGTGTTTCAAGTGCAATAAGCCAGGACACATGAAAGCGGAGTGTCCCCTCAATAAGCAAAAGGAGAAGTGGAAGGCGCCAAAGTATGACAAGTCCAAGAAGTACACGAAAGGAAACAAGAAGGGACTTGTCGGATCTACCTTCACCGACTCCAATGATTCTTCAAGCGGTGAGTCGGACGATGAGCACGTGGAGCAAGCACACATGTGCTTCATGGCAAGAGAGGAGCAAGATCAAGGATCCTCCTCTTCCGATGATAGTAATGACGAAAGCGATGAGGTAACGATGGATGATCTTAGAAATGCTAACTCTCAACTTTGGTCAAAATACACTAAGTTAGTAAATAGATATACTAAGGTAAAAGATGACCTAGCTAGCATTCAAACATCGCCTAAGAATATCATCACCAACAACGACACCGTTGTTGAAGAGTTAAGAAATGAGATTGTGAATCTCAAATCTAAACTTGAACATGTTAGCATTGAGGATGCGGAAGAACATGAGATAGCGGATTTAACTTCTCAAAACTCGACTTTGAGTATTGAGAACGAAAATCTTAAATCTCGTGTTTATGTGCTCACATCGCAAATATCCACTTTGGATACTTCTTTGCGTTCTCTCAAAGAGAAATATGAGGACACATTGGGCCGAATCAACAAATTCAACAAGGGTAAGGGCCATTTGGATAATATCCTAAAAGATTTACTTCCGGCCAAACACCACATTGGCTTGGGGTATATGATGGGAAATTCATCCAAGTCGGTCACTACTTTTGTTAGGCCAACTTCCGAAGCCTCAACGAGTGGGAACAAACACTCTATTGGTAGTTCATCTACCAATGGTGCTTCCACCTCGTCCACACCCTCTTTCGGAAAGAAACCCACTTTGGGTGGACCTCCAAAGAAGGGGCATGCCTACATGTACACCAATACCATGCCACGTAGGAACACACGTCCTACTCCACCGGCTCACACATATGATGATTTTTATGCAACACATTCTCGGGCACGTGCACACCATGTGAGACACCCTCACGCACGTGTTCCCACACAAGCATATGTACACCCACCTCATCATATGAATAATTCTCGTCGTGCACCATTCCATCATGTCCCGTATGCCTATCCACAACATGCATCACGTAGAAATCAACGTCGCATGCATGCACCCAATAGGATGATGGCTCCCAAAATTTTCACTATTTGGAGCCCAAAGGACACAAGCATGGACGAAAAACAAATGTATATGAATGCTTATTTTTCGGATGTTGTGCATAGTAAGAATTATGTGGGGAAGTCTAAGTCCACTTGGACTTGGCTTCCAAAGGTCTAATCCCTTGGACCCAATGACCTTGGGTACCATGATATGAAAGTGTCTATCTTTAGGTACTCAAGGAAAAGAAAAAGAAGAGGAGCAACAAATTTAAATTTAGCTCCAAAGGGAATTGGATACTCGATAGCGGGTGTTCAAAACACATGACGGGTGACGCTCGATTGCTCTCCGGAGTGGTTCCCATTGCGAATGGAAACCGCGTCGTATTTGGAGGCAACGAGAGCGGAACCATCATAGGTGTTGGTAAAGTCGGTAACCCCTCTAAACCCTTAATTAGTGATATTTATCTTGTTAGTGGTTTAAATCGCAATCTTATTTCAATAAGCCAACTTTGTGACAAAGGTTACAAAGTTAGTTTTGCGAAAGGATTGTGTCATATTTTAAGAAAAGATAATGATAAATTATTATTTTCCGGAACTCGTCATAAAGACATTTATATTTTGGATCTTCCTAAGTCATATGAACAATGTCTCGTTGCCAACACAAGTGAACAACACTTATGGCATCGACGCTTTGGACATGTGAACTTTGGAACACTTTATAAGCTTTCGAAATTAAATTCTATTAAAGGTTTTCCGAAGCTTGTTTTTTAAAAGAAAAGTTTTTGTGATTGTTGTCAACGTGGCAAGCTTCCTAAATCTTCATTTAAACCTAAGAAAAGCATCTCTACTAAACGGCCACTAGAGCTATTACATCTAGACTTATTTGGGCCAACTAGAGTAGCTTCCTTAGGAAATGCAAGGTATGGACTTGTCATCGTAGATGACTATTCAAGATTTACTTGGGTATTTTCATTGTGTAATAAAAATGAAGCTTTTGAAAACTTCACAATTTTTGTTAAGAAATTACAAAATCTCTTAGGAACCACCATTGTCACTATTCGTAGTGATCATGGAGGTGAATTTGAGAATGAGTCTTTTGAGACATTTTGTGATGAAGTTGGTATTACTCACACCTTCTCTTTCCCTCGTGCACCTCCTCAAAATGGTGTAGTTGAGAGAAAGAATAGGACGCTAGTGGAGTGTGCTCGCACTATGCTTGATGATAGCCAACTTGGCCATCAATTTTGGGCGGAAGCGGTACACACCGCTTGCTATGTGTTTAATAGAATACTTTTGAGGCCCGGCACTAAACAAACTTGTTATGAATTGTTGTTTGGTAGGTTGCCTCAAGTTAAACATTTTCGTGTTTTTGGTTCGAAATGTTTTATTAAGAACACATATGGTAGTTTGGACAAATTCGATCCAAGATCCGATGAGGGGATTTTTGTTGGATATTCTACGCGTAGCAAAGCCTACCGGATATTCAACAAATGAACCTCAACGATCGAGGAGTCGCTTCATGTCTCATTTAATGAAGGATTTGTTCCAACTAGAATTTCAAATGATAATGATTCTTTGGATGTTTTATGTGATTCGTTTGATAATTCTAAGTCTAATGATTCTATTGATTCTATTGAGACTAACCCAACTAATGAAGTTGTTGAGAATGTTCCTAGTAATCAAGGTATTCCCAAACGGCTTCATTCGGTTCGTGACCATCCCCATGAGCAAGTCATTGGCAATATCTATGATAGTGTCAAGACGAGATCGCAAGTTCACCACTTCGCAAATTGTGCCTTTGCCTCATCGATAGAGCCAAAGAATATTAATGAAGCATGCGAAGATAGCGCTTGGATCTTAGCCATGGAGGAGGAGCTCATTCAATTCGAGAGGAATGAGGTATGGGAGCTTGTTCCATTACCATCGAAGAACCACACCGTCATAGGGACAAAGTGTATCTTCAAGAACAAAACCGACGAAAACCAAGTCGTCGTCCGGAACAAAGCTCGGTTAGTTGCTCAAGGCTATCGACAAGAGGAAGGTATTGATTTCGAAGAATCCTTCGCTCCGGTAGCTAGATTAGAATCAATTAGATTATTATTGTCTTTTGCATGCCATAAGAATTTTAAATTATTTCAAATGGATGTTAAAAGTGCATTTTTAAACGGAGATGTCGTTGAGGAAGTTTACGTTTCTCAACCTCCGGGCTTCATAAATGAAAAATTTCCAAATCATGTTTTTAAACTAAAGAAAGCTCTTTATGGGTTGAGACAAGCTCCTCGAGCTTGGTATGATCGCCTAAAGAATTTTCTTTTGGATTTGAATTTTAAAATGGGTGAAGCCGATTCAACACTTTTTATTAAGCATGCGAATAATGATATATTATTAGTTCAAATTTATGTTGATGATATCATTTTCGGTGCTACTAACTTTGCTCTTTGCGAAGAGTTTTCTAATGTTATGAAGGAACAATTTGAGATGAGCCACATGGGCGAACTCAAATATTTCTTAGGTCTCCAAATTCGCCAATTGAACGATGCAATCTTCATCCACCAAACAAAGTACACGGTGGAGTTGTTAAAGCGATTTGGAATGGAGAATGCCTCCGGGAAAAAGACTCCTATGAGCACTACAACGCATCTTGATAAAGATTCGGGCGGAAAAGCTGTAGACATTCGTCTATATCGAGGTATGATAGGTAGTTTACTTTATCTTACTGCGAGTAGGCCCGATATTATGTTTGCCGTATGCATATGTGCTCGTTATCAGTCTCAACCTAAGGATTCTCACTTAGTAGCGGTTAAACGTATTTTTCGCTATCTAAGTTACACTTTAGATTTTGGATTACTTTATCCGAAATCTAGCACATATGAGTTAGTCTCATATAGTGACGCTGATTATGCGGGATGCAAATCCGACAGGAAAAGTACTAGTGGCACTTGCCATTTTCTAGGAAATTCTCTTGTCTCTTGGTTTTCCAAGAAGCAAAATTCGGTATCACTTTCAACCACCGAGGCGGAATATATTGCCGCCGGTGCCGCTTGTGCCCAGGTTCTTTGGATGAGACACACTTTGAAGGATTTTGGTATTCACTGTGATACTAGCCCTATCATGGTGGATAACCAAAGTGCTATCTGTCTTTCAAAGAATCCGGTGCACCATTCCCGATCGAAACACATAGATGTCCGACACCATTTCTTAGATGATCATGTTGCTAAAAAGGACATCATATTAGTGTACGTTGAAACCCAAAAGCAAATCGCCGATATTTTCACGAAACCCCTAAAGGAGGACTCCTTTGTGCGGTTGCGTCGAGAATTGGGGATTATGGGTGAATCCGAGATATAGGATTCATATTTCATTCAATTATCTTGCATGCTATTATATTTCGCGATATTTCATTCATGCTAGATTTATTGAATTTTTGGGAATTTTATGTGATTTGTTCGAATTTATTGCTCGAATTCGTATTTGAAAGTCGTATTTAAGATTTCGACGTTTTATGGGGTAATTTAGATGACTAATGAGTGAGTTATGATGTTCCATCCAAGTGGTTTGTGAAGAGAAATCAATTATCAATTTTTGGACTCTTCTAGTCGGTCTAAGTTCACTTGTCAACCGACTAGATGCTCATCTAGTCGGTCAGCAAATGAACTCAGACCGACTAGATCAAGCCTATATCTAACTCCTATCTTTTTCTTTCGTTAGTCGGTCATAGTACACTTACCGACCGACTAGATTGAAAACTAGTCGGTCAGTGAATATACTGCGACCGACTAATTCTTGCCCTAGAAATTCATCTGTGCCTCTGTTTCGACTTAGTCGGTTCAAGCTCATTGACCGACCGACTAGATCGTAATCTAGTCGGTCAGTGCTTGAACTGTGACCGACTAAGTGTGTTAGGGCAGTTGAGTCTTTGTGTTTCCCGACCGACTTATACTCTTATTTCGTTCGACTAAATCACTTTTTAGTTGGTCTCCTCTCAGCTCAAACTCGAAAACCCCCAAAACCCCGATCGAGCCCCTTCAAATTCCGTCGTCTCCGGCCATATCTTCGGCGATCCCCGCCGTCCGCCGCCGTCGACTCCTCCTCCTAGGTAAAACCCTCCTCCTCCTAGGACTCATTTCCTATTCTAGGGTTTGGATTTCAGCTTTTAGGTATTCTAGGGCTTATTTTCGAATTTCTTGATTTCTAGGGTTTGTGTTAGCTTCTAGGGTTTGTGCTAGGATATTTGATCTTCGTTTTCAGTTGCTTGTGCTCGTCGTGCTATGGCAAAGACGAGAATTCCCATCGCCTCTTCCGGGGCTTCTCCTATGACCGTAGAACAACCTTCCGACCCTAGGAATCCCCCGAAGCCTAAGCGTCGTGCCAAGTCAACCCAAGCCTCTCCATCTTCGCCTCCTCCTAAGAAGCTTAGGACTGCCACAGCTAAACCCCGCAAATCCAAGACCAAAAAGCCCATACTTCACACTCCGGCTACTCCTCCCGATTCCGACTCTGAATTTATCCCTGAGGATGAGCCTACTAGGGAACCTACTCCTCCTCCGAAGACCCGTAAGGCTAAGGGTAAAGCTCCTATGCCAGTCGGCGGTGTAGACATATCGTTGTGCCGCGATGACCCTCAGTGTCTCGCAGCGTACAACCGTATAGAGCACTGTCCACTGTTGTTAGAGCATTACGTTCAGTTTTCTGATTTTCTCGGCCTTGCTGATCTTCTGTCCTATAGTGGTCTTCTAGATTATCTCCGATACGACCCCAAGGCCAATCCCAAACCGTACCCTCGCCTCGTAAAATTGTTATATACCAATCGCGTTCGAGGCCAGTACGACGCCAGCCACTCCATTGAGACGACTGTCTTGGGAACTCCTATAGTTCTCACGGCAGAAATCTTGGGGGAGATTCTTGGTTGTTCGTCGTGTGGTCTCCTCCCTTCGGACATTTCCGTCGATGACATTTCTTCCTTGGATCAGTCTATTCTTTCTGAGATTTTCCAGGTTATCCCCTCCGCATTCATTGGTGTTCCTTCGAAATCTTTTAAGCCGAATGTGTGGGTTCTTAACCTGATCTTGAAGTCATGTCTCCTCCCTAAGTATGGATCCTCTTCACTCCCATCCCAGCCGTTCTTGAAATTGATCTACGCTCTTTTCTTGGGGTGCGAGATTAATTGGGCTCGCGTGATACTCGATAAGATGGATTCTTTCGAGTGTATACGCAAGACCAATAAGTCTGCGCACATTCCATACCCTTGCCTGTTGACTCTTGTATTTCGTCATTTCCGAGTCCCTCTCCCTCCTGACGATGAGCGTCCTTTGGGTACGCCTCTGAACGCGACGGCCGTGAAGAAGTCTCTAGCGGCACTTCGTCACGTGCAGAGGTCTACCACATCTGCTTCCCAGTCTACTCTGTCAGCTGCTGCAGCCTCCTCTTCCCCTGCTACATTGGACGATGTCGTACGCCTACTTCGTCAGCACGACTCCCGTTTGGCTCGTACTGAGGAGGTAGTCTGCCGTCTGGCTCGTATGATGGGGATTGATCTTCCTCCTTCAGTGTCTGAGGCCGAGGAGATGGACGATGAGGAGCTTGACGAGCTTGTCACTTCTTTTGCCCGTGGCGATGAGGCCACTGCTGCTGCTGCTGGTACTTCCACTTCTGCTCCTGGAGTTGGCACCACTTCCGGTGTTCCAGAGCCTTCTGCTTCAACTCTTCAGCCTTCTGAGCCTGCTGCTGACCCTGTTGACGAGCCTGCTCATGTATCTCCTGCTGCTGTTGACACTGCCACTGCTTCTTCTTCTTCTGTTGAGACCCCTGCTGCTGTTGAGATTCCCGTTGTTGAGCCTGTTGCTGAGATCTCCACTCCTGCCCCGACGATTCCATCTGTTGAGACACCTCTACTCCCTGCAGAGCCTGAGTCCACTCCGTCGACTGGACCCACGGAGACTGCAGATCCTGCCACCTCCTCGTGATCGCTTGTTTCGAGGACTCTCCACTACGCTTTGGATGATATATCTTAGTGAGAGTATTTTGGGTTAGGATGGGGTTTGAGAGAAGTTTTGATGTATTTTTGCGCTTTCTGGATGTCGGAGTTGGATATTATGTTATGATGTTGTTTTGATGTATGTTGATACACTTTGATGATGTTGATGATGATGATGTATTTTTTTTTGTTTATATAGATGATGTGTCTCGCTTCATATGATGTACCTCATATATTCGATGTGATATCTTTTTGGATGTACTCATGTTGTCTCTACATATATATATGTTCATCGTCATTCACTTTGTCTTTTATTCGTCGTGCATTATTTCTTTTCATATTCGTTGAATGCATTTGAAATGTGAATTCGTCGCTCGACGATTAAAAACTTGGTTAAATAGATTATATTTCTATATTTATATAGAATTGTTTTCCATGCACAAAATTAACCAAGAATATTGAATATTGAAGAGTATGTTTCTTTATTCAAGAAATGAATAATTATTTGGTATTTTTGATGATTTTGATTATTTTTTTTGATAATGGACATTTTGGCACACCTTGATTTGATTTCCACATTTTTTTTCCCTTGGTGTCAAGTTGGTCCATTGTCTTTGTCTACGACTCCCGATGTTGGATTTTACATTTCCTAATTGTTGTCGTTGTATGCCCCCCATTTTTGGGATAATGCCAAAGGGGGAGAGATAATGATAATAAATAGCGCAAATGAAAATTTAACTCAATTTCCAAGAATCTAGTTTGATATGTTAGATTCAGGGGGAGTTAAGATACATATAAGGATTTTCAAACTCCGATATTTCAAAAATCGATTCTCATTATATATCTTACTCGTCTGATTGATGCAATTCATATATATTCATTTTGGAATTAACGTGTCATCAATGCAGGGGGAGTAAGTATTTTACATTTGAATTATTATTTTTGATTATTATTTATGTTGGTTTGTCATCACCAAAAAGGGGGAGAATGTTGAATATTGGACTCCCCGGATTTGGTTTTGATGATGAGCAAACATAAATAATCCATGAACTAACAATTTGTGAGCGCAGTATTGGAGATCGTCGCCAATTTCACGAGAACATTCAAAGCGACATCTCAACACTTTCCAAAGCTCATATTCATGCCTAAAGCTTCGTTGAAGCTCTTGCGACGCTTTGGAAGATATGAAGATTCAATCGAAGCTCTCAAAGACCGTTTATTAAGGTTTTATTTATAGTCTTTTAGCTTCGATATATAGAATGTTAAGCCTTGAGTATATCTTACGTTTCTATCTTCATTTCGCTCATTTCGTAGCTCTAGGATCCTTGCACAAGTTCATTCTAACTTCCTCGAAGCGTCGCGCTTCGATTCGGATTTGTATGTGCATGTTAGTTGATACAAGAACAAGTACTGACCGATTAGATGGTGATCTAGTCGGTCGGCAACTGTTCTTGGACCGACTAGTTTGATTCCTTAATTTCTTGGACTTTACTGTTTACAGTTAGTCGGTCTACGTTGACTCACCGACCGACTAGTTTGTGAACTAGTCGGTCAGTGATGCTTCTTTGACCGACTAGTTGTGACTTACTGTTCATGCTAAATTTCTCCTAAGCTATTGTTTACCGTTAGTCGGTCTAAGAACGTTTGGTGACCGACTAGTTGACAATTTAGTCGGTCAACTTTTGTTCTTGGACCGACTAAGTCACTTTGCATTCAGACTAGTCATTTTGCCTCTTAGTCGGTCTACGTTCACTGACTGACCGACTAGTTGTGAAACTAGTCGGTCAGAAAGTCTTCTTGGACCGACTAGATTTCTAGGTCTGAAATTCTATCTCTTCTCAGATCTACTCTTAGTCGGTCCACGTTGTTGGTCTGACCGACTAGTTGATGAACTAGTCGGTCAGTGATTGTTCTTTGACCGACTAAGTCTCACAGATGTCTATCCGTTGGTGAATGACCTAACTTGTGTTTTTGGGTTCCTATAAATACGAACCTAGGTCATTTCTATCTAGGTTAGAGCTTCCATTCAGAGATTCATTGAGTTCTAAAGAGATAGCTACTCTCCCTCAAATCTAAAGCTCTCTTCCTCACAAGAAACCCATTCTCTCTCATTTCTAGATCTAGAGAGAAGGTTGTTCTTGGTGAGCTCTTCAAGCTATTGCTTGATCCAAGTCTCCAACTCATTCCTAGGCACCGATTGCTGGTCATTTCCTTGGTGCTAGGACTTGGTGACTTCATCTTCCTCAAATCCTCCATTTCACCATTTGGGTAAGAAAAACTCAAGGTATAGGATTTTGTGGTAAGATTGTTTATTTCATTTAAACTCTTTAATATTGCTAATTGGTTCTCTCGGTTGTGAGAGAAGATTGTGATCCCGGGTTGTGGGATTCACTTTGCCATTGCATGTATGATTTGATCTTGTGAAGGTTTTTCACAAGATATTCATAGTGGAAATCTTGAGTTAGGGTTTCTAACTCAAGTATCCGGAGGGGATCCGGGTGGTTGGGACGTAGGATCACCGGGAACAAGTCGGGGAGACTTGGGTGGATCCGAACCCATTAACTTCGTTTGTTAGCATTGTTAATTTTGTGTTGTCATTCAATTTAAGCTTCCGCAAATTGATTTGGTAGTTGTTTGCAATTTAATTTGGAATTATACTCCTTATTATTTTAAAGTACTATTCACCCCCCCCCCCCTCTAGTACTTGTGCAGTAGCTGGTAGGGCATTACAGATAGGCTTATTAAAAATCGGAATGTGATCGCATCCATGACCAGAGAATATGTATCTTCGTAATCAATCCCCGGTCTTTGGAAAAAACCCTGGGCTACAAGGCGTGCCTTGTAGCGAACGATTACATTATTTTCATTTCTTTTTCTTATGAAAACCCACTAATATCCCACAGGCTTTACACCTAATGGTGTTTAGACTACTGGTCCAAAGACTTTGTGTTTCAAGAGTGAGTCCAGCTCTACTCTTATTGTCTCGTACCACTTTGGCCAATCATCTCTGCGTTTACATTCCGCTCGTGGTTCGACGTCATCGTCATATTCAGTGACGTGAACGGCAATATCGAACACAAAATCGTCGTCGGCGACTGTGCTATGTCTGTCCAGTACCTCTCCAGTACGTACAAAATTTAATGATGTTTCTCCTATTGTTTTCTCTACAGGGGAAATAAGGAGGGGAGAAGTAGCTGGTCTGAGCTCAGCATCATGTGGAGGGATAATCTTATTATCTCCAGGAGTCTTCCTCTTTCGAGGAACTTTATCTTTTGAACCTGGTGGGCGTCCTCTTTTCAATTGAGGTATAGCCAATTCTGCTGCTGGTGGATTGCATCCATATATGGGGATGTCAATCCTAGCTGGCGTATTAGCAGCAGGGACGTGTGAACGGACAATCTTCTGGTTGTCCGTGAACTTATCCAGTAAAAGATGTACTGTATTCTGAATGTGAAGGATCTTCAGGATCTCATCTTCACACAGATTAGTACGTGGATCATATAGGGACAAAGACTTCTGGTCCTAACTAATGGTCTCAGTAGCTTCAGGCTTCTTAGACTGTGTGCCTAGTTTAGGAAAAAAATTTCTCATCCAATTCACAGTCAGCAAAACGTGCCTTTGAATGCGTCCCCGTGAGGGGTTCAAGGTATCTGATAATAGAGGGCGAATCAAACCCAATATAGATACCTAGACGACGCTGAGGACTCATTTTGGTCCTCTGAGGTGGTGCTATTGGGAGATATACTGCAAAACCAAACACTCTCAAATGAGAGATATCCGGAGGTGCGCCATATGCAAGTTGCATCTGGGATAATGTATGACCTCCAGAGGGTCTTATCCTAATAAGTGATGCGGCATATAAAATAGCATGCCCCCAAGCATCCACCGGCAACTGGGATTGCATAAGCAATGGGCGTGCAATCCATTGGAGTCTCTTTATAAGGGACTCAGCTAATCCGTTCTGGGTGTGAACATGTGCTATAGGATGTTCAACTTCAATACATGTTGCCCGGTAATAGTCTTCGAAGACTTATGCAGCAAATTCGCCCGTATTATCAAGACGTAGTTTCTTGATATGGTTATCGGGGAAATGAGCCCGCAACCTTATTATTTGTGCTAATAGCTTAGGAAAAGCCAGGTTGCGGGTGGACAAGAGGCACACATAAGACCATTTAGTTGATGCATCAATCAGTACCATAAAGTACCAAAATGGGCCACTTGTGGGATGAACAGGCCCGCAAATGTCACCATGAATTCTCTCAAGGAAGCCAGGAGACTCTAATCCCACTTTCAGGAGGGAGGGTATCGTTATAAGTTTTCCCTTGAAACAATGGGGACAAGGAAATTCACCCTTATGGAGAATCTTCATGTTCTTCAATTTATGTCCATGGGATTCAGTGATGATGTGTCGCATCATTGCTGATCCAGGGTGACCAAGTCTGTTGTGCCAGAGTTGGAACTCTGGCAGTGATGGGCACGTCTGGTGATCAGTCAAATTGGCTTCTATTGGTTGAATGTATGTATGGTAGAGACCCGACTGGAGTCCCTTGAATCGCTCGCAGATGGTCTTCTGGACATCTTTTTGACGAGTTACATACAGATATTCAACTATATTTTCATCTCTGGTTTCTAAGTGATATCCGTTTAAACGAATGTCCTTGAAACTTACGAGATTCCTATTTGATTTAGGAGAGAATAATGCATTCTTTATCTGAAGTCTTGTGTTATTTGGGAGCAATATTATTGCTTCACCAGATCCTTCGATTATTTTGGACAGTCCTGAAATTGTGATAACAGGACCGTCATATTTATTTATGCTATAAAATAGCAATGTTCGCGAAGGATTGTGTGCGTCGAGGCACTGTCCACTAAGCACTCATACTTCATCTATATAAGCAAAACGAAATTTTATTTAAATATAAAAAGACATTCAAAATAAAAGTTCGTACTAAAGCAAACTAAATATGAAGCTACATGGAATTTTAAATGCATAGATAAAAGAAGGAGCTCAATCGAATAGGTCGTCGTTCTCGAAGTCTTTTGCAGTGAAAACAGTTGGCGGCTGAACAGCCACCAAGTTTGTTGCAGGCAGAGACTTCTGGCTCGCCTGATATAGTTCCTGAAGGTGGCGAGGATTGCGACAGTTTCTGGACCAATGTCCAGTCATGCCACATCTATGGCATTTATCCTCCCAGTTCTTCTTAGGAATTGACACTTGACCAGTGTCTTTACGCTTCCATGAGAAGTTTCTCTTTCCTTTATTGTTGTTGTTGGACGGGGGTGCTGCTACTCGTCCATTCTTCATTACAGCTTTCCCTTTGGTATTTTTAGCATTCTTCTTGTTTTTCCACTTCTGGAGAAAAACGTGGTGGGCTTCAGGGATAGGTGCAGTGCCAGCTGGACGTAAATATGAGTGGCGAGCAGTAAATCTCGATTCTGCTCTGCCCTAAGTAGGCAAGAGATCAGATCAGAGAATTTCGTGAAGTTGCGTTCACGATACTGCTGCATGAGGATTGCATCTTTCTCGTGAAATGAGGTAAATGTCTTTTCCAACATGCGTTGCTCTGTCACTTCTTCACCACACAACTTTAGGCGTGAGGTGATATTATGAAGTGCAGAATTATACTCAACGACGGACTTATAGTCCTGAAGTCTGAGGCTTTCCCACTCATAACTGGCACGCGGTAATATTACATCAATTTGATGTTTATACAGTACCTCCAGCGCTGTCCACAGCCCCATTGGGTCCTCTACCGTTAGGTATTCGGTCTTTAAGGTCCAATCTATATGTTTCCTAATGTAGATAATGGCTTTCGCCTTATCCACATCGGAGACAGTGGTAAGAGTGCTGCTGCTAGATGTAACAGAAGTATCGGCCGCTGCTGGGGCCGATGAAGGAGCCAAAATTGAGCCAAGGAGGGCCATTGAACGCAAGTGGAACTTTAGGTCCACACGTCAACTTAGGTAAATTTTCCCTGCAGCTCGAAATCGACGCTTGCCAATTTTGCCATTTATCTATGCAATTTAAAACAAGCATGAATTAATTAAGATTGAAATTCACGCATAAAAAATAAAATAAGTAAAATGTGGGGATCGGTCAGATACCCAAAAACGTACAAAGTCCAAAGTCCGAATATACAGTCCATAAAGAAAAGAAAAATACAATTTGAAAACCCAGAAGTGGTCCCTGTCAATTGAAAACTTAACCTCCGTCTTCATATCTTGGTACACCGGTCTTTGGCATTAATACATTTAATCCTCACTTACAAATTTTCTCAAAAAGAAAATAAAATTGCAAGGAATATAAAAGGTATTAATCTGGCCGATCCCAAAAATCACATTTTAGCTTATATAAACATCCACGCAGTTTATAATATGCTACAGGCACAAAAGAAGCAACCACGCATGCATATAACACAGGCATATATAATGCGGAAAAAGAGACTTTAAAATATAATAATCTCTCGGACCACAAGGAGACGTCATACACCGTTAGGTTAGTTGACTAACGGCAGAGCGGTCGCAGGATCCTTAAGTTAATTATATTTTGAAAAATCCTAATATTCCGTAAATAAATAATAATGCAAGAGTGTTATAATTTTAGCAATATGAAAGACAAGGCGACAGGCCCATAACAAGGAAAAAGTATTAATATTTTGATTGGGGCTGCAGGCCCTTAAAATATTAATCTTTTTAATAAGCAATTGTATTAACTTAGCTTCTAGCCCAATAAGCCAAATTAATATTTGGGCTTCAGACCCAGTTTAAAAATTCTAATTAACACATTAAAAATTGCTATTGGATTTACTGGGCTTCAGGCCCAAATTTGGTAGTCAAAAAATTATTATTAAGCTAAATGGGGCTGCTGGCCCATAGAATATATTTTCATTGTTACAAATGGGCTGTCGGCCCAACAAACAGGCTAGCAGATTTATTAAAATTGAATAGAATATAGCCCTTAAACCAATTATTGGGCTGATGAATGCTAAATAACCCCCAACCCTAAGTCTGACCCCTCAACTCCAAGAATCCCCCTCGCCGTCGAGTAGTTGAAATCGCAGACCCACCCCCGTCTGGGGGGGTGGCGCCAGGACAAGGCCCCCGTCAGGGGGGGCGGTACATGATAGAGCCTCCCCCCCCGCCTGGGGGGCAGCGACTCGAATGGCCCCCCAGGCGGGGGGGGCGGTGCCGTGAAAGCCCCCCCCCCCCCCCCCCCCCCCCCCCCCGTCTGGGGGGGCGGTGACTGGAAGACCCCCCCATCGGGGGGTGTCGGGGGCAAAAACCCCGCCGTCGACGGGGGGGGCTGCGGCGTAAGGAAGACACCGATCCCCCCTTCGGGGGGGTGATGATGAAGGGCAGAGCCCCCCTTCGGGGGGAAGCTCAAAGGGTTTTTTTTGTTATTGTTAATTTTTGATATTGTATATAGCAGATTTGAAACAAGCCGAAAATATGCTGTGAAAAATCGTAGCTAAATCAAATTTTTGTTTGTAACTATCTACGGGATCGAAAAGCATTACATCTAGATTAAAAATCTAGGGACGATCGTAAAAATAGAGGATCCGTAGAGAGAAAAATCCACGCTCCGAATACGCCCATGTGGATCGCGTAACGTATCGCCGCAACGTCGCCGCAACCAGAGATTCATTCGCGCGTAGGGGATGGATTTGTGAAGGGAGACGTGATGAAAAAGCTCAAAAAAGATAAGAGCGTAGGTGCAGATAACATGTTGAAGGATTTTTGATAGAGAAAAAGTAACCATGGCAAATAGCCATGGTGCTTTATTTATAAATTTCATAGGTATTCCAAAAGACATGGATACCAAAGGTCTCCACCACATTAAGAGTGGTGGAGTAATGGGTGGATAAGTGGTGGGGAGGCCAAAGGCCTCCTCCCACTCACAACAAATTCGTATAATGTTAATTATTGTTGATTACAAACTACATTTATCAACTATCTATTATACATTTGACAGCGATTTTTGAATTCTAGGGCTGACTAGGACAAAAGGGTTGATAGAAAGAGGGCCATGATTAAATCTTGGGAAATGGACGGTTTAGATGGAGATTTGAGATGAAGGGTTTGTATTAACTCAACCTTTTAATTTGTGGGTCCCGTTTGAGTACCAAAAATCTTTGCTTGCCTAGGGAAGAGCAAGAGTCTGGTGTTTGTATTGGGGGAGAGCAAGAGACGTATTTAGGGGAGAGCAACAAGCATTTAATTGTTGCTGGGAGCTTCCCAAATAGAGTAACATGTATCTGGGTCTTCTCGCATCCTTCGCGCTTGAGGAGCAAGGAGCATCATCTAGGAAGAGAGAAACACCTCACATCCTGGGCTCTTGGGGAGATCGCATCATCTACATCTCTCATCCTGGGCTTTTGGGAAGATCGCGTCATCTAGGAAGAGAGCAACACCTCAAAAATTTCAACTCCTTTCGTTTTTGTTTTTCAAGTTTGTGGAAATCGAACTCTTAAGATAATGTGTAGATTGCTTAGATCTAGAGTTATCATTTTCGATGCTTTAGATAATTGATCTCCCAATTCCCTGTTTATTCGAAGAGATTGCATGATGCTGCAGCTTTGAATGAATCTTTCATGATGCATAATTGAGATTGCGACGTATAATTACGGAATTGTTTGCAGACATCAACGGCCTGAGCAGAGACGAGTCGATACTGGCAAGAGTCAAGAACATGACGATCGAAGGCTACGGCGGCTACATCAACTGGAACGGCTCGGCGGTGTCCGCTTGCCTATTGTCTGTATGCGTGTGTAAAGACACATTCGATAGATTTTTTTAACGAATCAGAATTTTCTCAGGTGAAATTTTCAAATTTCCCCCAATTTCAATAATTTCAGGAGAGTACCATCTCGATCTCATCGTCCGCTACGGCGCCGTCCCGGTGATCGTCCCCTGCGTCTCCGGCATCGACGCCACGCCCGAGAACTTCGAGCCCATCCACGGTGTTCTCCTCTGCGAAGGCGAAGACGTCGATCCCAGTCTCTACGACGCCGGCGACTGCCATCTCTCCGAGCACGACCTCGAGCACGTCAGATCCATCCAAGCCAGCGACACCGCCGTCGACCGCGAGAAGGACTCCATCGAGCTGCGCCTCGCGGGGCTCTGCCTCCGCTGCGGCGTGCCGCTCAAAGATTTGGACTGCAACTTGAGACCCTGAAACTCCTCCTGCTTCAAGGTGTCCAAATGGCCCGCGGGCCCGAGGCCCGGCCCGCCCGGCCCGGTCAACGGGCCGGCCCGGCCCGGGCCCGGTGCCATTGACCGGGCCACGGGCCTGGCCCGGCCCGGAGCCCGGGTCGGGCTTCCGGGCACCCAGCCGGCCCGGTGGGCCGGGCCGGGCCGACCCGCCAGCCGGCCCGAGCCAAGCCCGGGCGTTGTCCTTTGCGGGCCGGCCCGGCCCGGCCCGCCTGCAACGGTCTTATGATCGTTGCAGTTTTTTTAAATTTAATTAAAAGGGGCAGAATTTTGGGGGGGTTTGGTAATTTCTTTGGCTTTTGACCAAAAATACCCCTCCCAACGGTCATAAACGGCTATTTTGGAGGGGTATTTTGGGTATTTTACACCGAAAAATCCCTATAAATATCACCCCACCCCTCTCATTTTTTTCACAATTCTAATACTCTCAAATTCTCAAACTCTCTCAAACTCTATCATACGTTCAACTGTTCAAGCAAGCAAGATCAACCTCACTCAAGCAAGATCAAGATTCGCGGCCCAAATCGTTATTGCGCTCATCTTCCTCCGCTGTCATCATCATCTCAGTTCAATCCGCTGTCAACAAATCATGTTCCTAAATTTTTAGAATAATGTTGGGACCAAACCGTAGGGGCCGGCCTCATACTTTCTACCTCAACACTGAGGAGGAAGATAACTTTGCCATGATGAGGGATAACATCCCAGAAACCCAAAATTATGACCATTTGGAAATGTCCCAAAATGAACGTACTGAATCGTATCAGTACCCAAATATGCAACCTGCCTATACCATGTCTGCACAAACCTCTTCTGTACACGCAGCTACACAATCACAACCTATTCCTTCTGATGTTCCACCTACACAAGTAACTCCACCAACCCAACCCAGATCAACAAAATCTGCGGTTTGGGAGCACTTTTCAATTGAAACTGTCCCGGGCAGAGGCACGCGGGCAGTTTGCAAAATATGTAGATCTGATTTTACTTGCAAACCTTCTGATGGCACAACCCACCTAAAGAGACACCATGCCTCTCACTTAAAAAAGGACCTTAAACAGACCACACTAAACTTATCTGGCGCTTCTTCCTCTTTATCTAATTTCTCATACTCTACTAAGACTTTGAGAAAAGAGATGGCACGATTTGTAATGTGTCAAGAATTACCATTTACTTATGGGGAAAGTTCCGATTTAGAAAGATTTAATCAGTTGGCCCTTAACCCTGCCTTTAGAAGAGTGCCTAGAAACACTCTTCGAAGAGATGTTATGGCAGCTTTTGAAGCTGGTAAAGCTAAATTGATTGAAACTTTTGCTAGTTTAAAATCTAGAATAACGTTAACTTCTGATATTTGGACCACAAAATGGGGTGCATCATATTTATGTGTTACATCTCATTGTGTAGATAATTCATACTTGCTGAA
This sequence comes from Scilla litardierei, assembly GCA_030789695.1. Lineage (NCBI taxonomy): Eukaryota > Viridiplantae > Streptophyta > Magnoliopsida > Asparagales > Asparagaceae > Scilla > Scilla litardierei. The sequence goes on from CM061133.1 coordinate 154,113,006, forward strand.
TAAAATGATTATTGGTTTTAGAATGTTAGCGGAATCACATTCTGGTGGTGCTATTGCTAATGTAATAATGGATGTTATTCATGATTTTAATATTGCAGACAAAATTTTTTCAATTACGTTTGATAATGCATCTAATAACACTAGTGCAATTAACGTTTTAAAAAGATCTTTGCCCCTTGATGTGGTCGGGTTGTTCCATCAAAGATGTGCATGTCACGTCTTGAACTTGATAGTTCGCGATGGACTTGCCACTTGTTCACCGTATATAGAAAAAACTAGAAATCTCATGTTGTTTATACATATTTCTGGCCCTAGACGACTTCAGTACAAACAACTGTGTCATACTAGACAAAAACCATACCTGGCATTTAAATTTGATGTTGCATCAAGGTGGAACTCAACTTACTTAATGCTGCGATCCATGCTTAAAAATAGAGAGCAGATTACAGATTATGCACTTACATATTTTTCACATGATCCTGCTTTTGACATTACTGATATAGAGTGGTTAACTGTAGAGCATCTGCATGACTTTTTGGAAGTTTTTTTTACTGCTTCAAACAAATTTTCTGGGGTTTACTACCCAACATCTTATTTAGGATTAGAACAATTAGTTTTAATTTCTCATCAGATATCTACGCATAGAGAAAGTACACACCCGGCTATAATGCCTATGATAATTGAAATGTCTGCAAAACTTGCTAAGTATTGGTATCCGGTTCCTCTTCTTTACTCTTTATCTAAAGTTTTTGATCCTCGTTTTAAGGAGGATGCTGCACTAGGTTTATTAGAACTGTATTCTGAAAACATGGGATTTTCTCATGTTGAATATGTATCTGCTGCTAAAAATAGCTTAAGAACTTTGTATGCATCTTATGAGGCTAAATATGGTAATGTTTCACACCATTCATCTGTCTCTGCTAGTGCTTCTGCTTCGGCGTCTAGTAAGATTCGCCAAATGTTAGGAAAGAAGAAACAAAAAACCGTTAGTTCGGATTGTTCTACTAGTGAACTATCCAAATATTTAGCTAATCCATTTCCCTTTTCGGAGGAAGCCATGGATGATGAGTATTTTGATCCTCTTGCCTGGTGGAAAGGGTATGAATCTGTTTATCCTATTCTTTCCATTATGGCACGAGATTTGTTATCTGTACCTATTTCTACAGTTGCTTCGGAGTCTGCTTTTAGTGCAGGTGGTCGCGTTCTGAGCAACAAGAGATCGCGGCTGAAGGAAGACATTGTTGAAGTAGCGGTATGCGCGAAGGATTGGTTCCATGCTGAAAGCCGCTCACAGAACAAGGACCTATCTGAAGATTCCGATGAAGAAGCTGAGTGATAAATTTTTATTGTCTTAGTTGTATTATTTTTCAGTTTTGGCCATTGTATGAAGGGTAAGGTTGGCCGATGTAAGTCCCCCCTTCCAAAAAGTTTTTAAGTAATAAAATTTAAAGGTTCAACCCGAGACCTTAGGAAAATTTCGGGCTTAATTATCTACTTTCAAATAAACTTGAATGTTAGTTATTAGGAAAAATTTTATTACTTAATTATATACTTGTTCACATTATTACTTATTATTTTAGTGTTTAAGGGTTATTTATCTACTTAAGGGTAAGTTGTAAATAAGTAGAATATTTTAATATTTTTTAAATATTTTTTAGATTTTTTTAACCAAGTTTCAAAATTTTTTTAATTTTTTTAATTTTTTTTTTAAAAAACGGGTGGCCCGCGGCCCGGCCTGGCCCGGGCTAGGCCGGGCCGCGGGCTGGGCTTCCCCCCCCCCAGCCCCCTCCGGGCCGGGCCCAGGCCGGCCCGTTGGACACCTTGACAGTCCTGCTACTAAAGAAGAATTCACAAGATCGTTCTTTTTCCTCTTTCGATCCAAAAAAAATAAACAGCCGATGTCATCCTCAATTCTTTTTTCAAGAAGTTTGATGTTTGGATTTTGGAAAATCTGGAAATGATAATTTGGGTCTCAAGGTGTAGATAATGCGAACAAAAAGAGAAAATTATCCATATAAGTTGCCTGCTAAATTATCCAAAAATAGAAAATGATCTGCGTCTCTGTAGTTGCCTGCTAAATTTTTTCACTCTTTTTGTATGCATAAATTCATATATTTTCTACTTTTCTTATGAATTTTTATTAAACATGAAGATGATCCCGACCTATTTCATGATGATGCACTGTTAGCATCCTGGGCTCTTAGGGATCGCATCATCTAGGAAGAGAGCAACATCTCGCATCCTGAGCTCTTAGGGAGCAAGGATCATCATCTCGCATCCTGAGCTCTTAGGGAGTCATCTCGAATCATCATCTTGGATCCTGAGCAAGGATCATCATCTCGGATCATCATCCTGGGCCATATTTCTGGAGTCTTGGGGAGAAGATCCTGATTTGTTGTATAAAAAGTAAGTTGTATTTCTGGAGTTCTTAAAAAAGGGGGATCCCGATCCGCTGAATTATCCATAAGAGTTGTATTTTCTGTGACTTTAATTAATCATTACACTGCCCATCTTACTTCAGCTGTTATTTTCAAACAAAATCATTCGGCTGTTTGTTTACCCGATCTTAGAATGGTGTATTATAGTGTAGGGAGGTCAAAAGTTCTTGAAGAGAAAAATTTTTACACATCTTTGTTGAAGAGCAATAGATTCATACTGTTTTGACTTCAATGTAGAATTCATTATCCATTCATCCATTCTGAATTGTATGTCAGGTGTCTGTTCTCTGTAGCCACGTGCACTCCATCAACGATGAGTTTATCATTCGACAGCTGGTCAAAGTTCGAGTAGTGGATGTCTCGGAGAGCAATGACTATCCCAAGTCTCGGAGAGCAATGACCTGATGGACATGTGGCCTCCCTCTTCCCTGGCCATCCAACCCTTGAGCAGCACGAGGATTGGGTCACTTATGCAACCAATTCCCCCCTCTCTCCACCTGAGAGGATCACCTTCACCCTTCCAGTGATCAACTCGACATCTAATGTCGCCATTTTGCAGTGGGTGAAGACAAGGCCACTGCAGTGCGCGTTGCCATTGATGACAGCAACACCGAGGGCCTCAGTGGTTGCTTAGTGCCTGCGAGGATGATTCAGTCGACTGAAGGGAAGTTGGTGTGGTTTTTATACAAGGCAGTTGTATCAGCCCTTGGTCACCAATGACCATGACCGACTTTTTACCTCGAATTTGTCATAGCAGTAGTATTACTTGTGAATGAGTGTATGTAGGTAGATGAGGTGATGCTGGCCAAGGTGTTTGTGTTGTTGCTGATTTTTATAGCCTAAAATGCTAGATTGGGTATTATTTTTGTGTCTGTTTCTTATTTTTTTTGGGTTCATGTTAGGTTTGCCAATTTCAGTTGACATTATTTAAGGATTCTCTGTTTGCTGAGCTCAGTGGGCTGGTCAAATTTTTTGAAAAAAATATGTCCCTTATTTGGATTTTGGCTTTTATACCAGGCGCTAGATAATTCAGTCCACACATGTTAATGACCATCTAATATTTCTGTGAACATGGAATTTTTTCATGTATGGAAATATGAAGTGATCAACAACAGTAAGAACATCGTTTGCAGTTCTAATTTTCATGAAGAAACGAATATATATATACTGCACAAGATTGAGATTTAAATTTTGCCCAACACGCAAAATTTCTGGTTAACCAAGTCAATCCTTTGCAACAAATAGTAAATTAATTGCCTCCAGAAACTTGATACATGATGTCGTATCTGGTAGATACAAAGTATTGTGAGGTTGCAAATCCAATCACAAAAGATAGTAGCCATTAACTGGATGTTGAGTGTGCTGAGAAGAAATAGCCAGCAGAGACTATATTTCAAGTTGATGGCAAGTGGTCGAAATTATTCAATTCTTCATCCTGAAGGGCTGTTTCAGGTAAGATAACCCTGATAACGGATTAATGATGATTCAGGCTCTTCTCACCTGGCAACATGTAGACACTGCCTAGCGCTCTGGCATTAGGATTTGGGAATGCATAGAAAATATGTCGGATTCTTTGGTGAACAAGTGCCATTGCACACCTTCAACTAGAAAAATGGAGATTAGGAGCATTTAAATGAAAAAAAGTTGCATTTCAGACAATGCAAGAAATTCCAGGAAATTAGTAACCACATTGGAAAAAATAGATGTACGACTTAATCGCACGCACATGTGCATACTGATTCAACTTTTAGGTTCACTTTCGTTATTGAATAAGATTATAGCCTCAGTTACCATTTATCCATAATACTCCTAAAAGCTAGAATGATGACAGCAGAAAAGATTTCACTACATACATTATCACGGTTATTCCGCTTGCAACTAGATGTTTTAGACAGCAGCTTTTGCAATGAGATTTGAGGAGCAAAGTTTCACCAGTATTCTTCCCATATCATTATAATATATCATAGTTGTGAGCTTACATGGTACACGACTCCCAGACGAGATATATATCAAAATCAGTGCAGAGATAAGGCCGGAATGATTCAGAAGGTAAACCATTGACATGCTCAACGCTGACCATTATATCCTCTTTCTGGAAGGAAATACAATAGAGTAAGTAGATAATATTTGGACATGGTTATGAATCCAAAAACAATATTAACAATATTAATGCTAGAAAGAAAATGATATCTTACATAATTAACATTTTCGGAGATAAGATGTTAATGCTGCTTTGCCATGCGCCTCAATTAGGAACTATGAATCACAGACACTTCAAAGTGTGTGCATCTATGGTAAAAGAACTCTTTTTCGTCTTCTTTGATATACCACTCACAAGTTATTCTCAGGTTGAACTACGATTAGATGGTTAAAAGAACTCTTTTTTGTGTAGTTCTTGAAACTAAAATGTTGGTTTAACTTTGTGATGTTGGCCTTAACCACTCACTGATTAACTTTGCTGCTACAGAATTCGCCAAAGCAGTGCTCATGATCATGCTGGTGGAGGGATCCATCATGAACACTGGACCACACGCATGATAACACTACCGTGATAGGAAAACTTTTTAATACTAAAACATCTACGGTGAACACAGATAAATTTTTGAGCAAACACAATTAAAAAACAATGAACTAAATTCTCTGGGAAAGTAATTGTTTTTTGGGGGGGCGAATTTGGAAGGAATTAAAATTTGTGGAGGAATTAAAATGTTTGGGATAAACTATATAATAATTATTATGCCTTAATTATTGTTATTCGTTTAAAATTAGGGGATCCAAGATTTTGAGGGGGGGTAATATTTTAAATGAACAATGCCCTTAGGGCTACAGTTTGAGGGAACCATATTTTTTTGGGGGGGTCACTAAAAGTTTTGGGGGAGCTAAATTTTTTGGTGGAAACAAAATTTTGTGGGGATTTAAAATTTTTGGGAAAATACATAACAATTATTGCGCTTTATTTATTGTTCTTTGTATAAAATTAGGGGATTTAGATTTTGAGGGGATTTAAAATTATTGTGCTTTACTTATTTTAAATGAACTGTGCCCTAAGGGCACGGGTTATGACTATCTATATATTAAAACACAAAGGTTTTTGAATTCTAGGGCTGACTGGGATAAGCTGATGTCATGCTGATGTATAAAGAGGTTGATAGAAGAGTGGCTAGGATTTAATCTTGGTAAAAGAAAGGTTGAGATAAGTGTTTGGAAAACCCACCACTTTTTCTCTTTTGTTTTCAAACCCCCCACAATCACCACATTTGCGCAAAATACCACCCATTTGCCCCTTTCTGCTAAAAAACCCCTCTCATTTCAATTTTTACCCACACACCATACACACACACTCATGCACTTCCACCCTTCGCGTCGAAGGCTCCCGCTAATTTTTTTTACGCTAATTTGTTGTTCCGACTCAAGGGCGCCCTCGTCGAATTTATTGTTATACGCCGAATTTGTTGTTTCACACAAATTTGACTGTTTGAATAATGTTTGGGAACAAAGATTTCGCGGGTGAAAATCTTAAATGAACCGTGCCCGTGGGCACGTGTTATGACTAGTATTTAACTAATTAACAACTGCCATTAACATTAACATTTATTAATTAAAAATTTAACTATTTATCTCTTATTATAACTATTAACTAATTACTTTACCCTAACTAACCACCACCGTCGGTGGATCTACCCACCTTAAATCCTAAACCCAGCATAGATTCTCAAAAACCTCTCCTCATTCTTCACTCCTAACCCCCCACACACCCCCCCGGTTATAATCTCGCCTCCTTCGTTGGAGAAGAAGACAACCCAAGCCACTCCCTTCATCTCCTCTGTCACAAGCGAACCAACACCCAAATCCGACCACCTACGGCCTTCACAACAAACACCATCTCCTCCATCATCTCCTTCATTTTCTTCTCCTAACAACAAAACCATCCTCATTTACCCAGTAAACAAACACAACAGCAACCACAACAATTTCACTACACCAAAACCCAACAACATTTCAACCCATCACATCACTTTCTTCTTCTCCTCCATCTCACCCTCTTCTCCTTGGCCGAGAGTGCAACACAGCCCGCAAGCAACATCAGCACAAAGCCGGCCGCAAGTAGCCCATAACCTGGCCTCCCTCTCTTGGCCTCCGGCGTCACTCCGGCAAACCCCGAGCACCTCGTGGCATCCCCTTCTTTCCCCGGTCTCCGCCGCTACTGCCGAAACTCCGCCAAGCTCGTTGCGGCCCTCTCCGAGCGTCCCGAGTTCCTCTCGTACCATTGTTCCCTTTAGCCGAGCTTCCTGAGCTCACCGTGCGCTACCTCGGCTCCGCAAGCTCACGAGCTTCCTTCCCCTCTCCTCAAAGCCAAAGTAGGTTCCCTAGTCTTGATCTTCATTTAAAGTGATAATAATAATAACAACATGAAAACTAATATAGTTGTGACCCATTGTTATAGTTTTATCGTCATAATTTTATAGTAAATTTACGTTGAAGGAAGCTAACTCAATTTTATGACCCAGTGCCCTAGTTAATAGCAAACTAATATAGTTACTAAATGTTCAGTGTTAGCTGTGTAGTATAGTTGTGAATGTAGTTATAAAGTAATGGACAAGTCATGCAAACTTGCAGGGTAGAGCAAGCTAATGGCAGAGTAGTCATGTAATCATTTTAGTAGTATGATGTTAGTGTGTAGTGGGGTTGTTTACGGGTGAATTTTCACCGCTGAAGTGTTGACCGGAGGGTGCGGGGTAAACGCGGTCAAAGGGGACACGCGGGACCCCAAAGTTATCGTTGCCCGGATGTCGTAGCCGTCACGTGAGATGGAGATGACCCTTGGGGTCTGTCGATGGCACGTTCGCTTGGGCAGTAAGGCGTGGTTCCGTTCTTCAGCGTGCCGAGGGGTAGCCTCAGCGAGACGACAACCTCCAGGATCGGTTGAAGGCGGGGTCGCTCGGTGAGGGATGCGCAGATCCTCACGTCGGCTTGCCGAAGGGTAGCCTCGGCGGAGCGACGACCGCCTGGTGGTGGAGATGAGCGAACTCGGGGACGTGGGCGCTCGGCTCCGGCTGGGATGACGCTGAGGGGTAGCCTCAGTGTCGCTGGATCTCCTGGACCTGAATAGACGAGAGAGCTCGTCAGGGGGGTCGGACCTTGGTTCTGACCAATTCCCCTCCGATGCTAAAGTCAGATCTAATCTGAAGATGCTCGGTGGGATCGGACTTGGTTCGTGGAGAGACCAAGCACCGATCCTAGGGCTGAGCTATGGAGGAGAAATATCTAGGTGGAAGAAGGTGTAAGAGTGGGTACATGATACCTCCGTTGTAGATTGCGAAGATCCGCCCCCTGGATGACGCAACCCCCCTCACCTCATATAGGCGAATCATCCTAATAATGTGCCATGATGTGGCATCAAGGCCGCCATTCATGGGGACGTGCAAATGGGGGAAGTGTTGACCCCCACTAATTGCGCTCGCCTTGATGAGGGGATGTGTAACGACTGGTTTTTCATGTATTTGGATTATCTATATTATATATATGTTTTGGTGGATTTTCTCCTTGTGTGTGTGATTTTCCGTCTCCGTAGCTTTCGTTTTCGTTCGTTTCGTTGTGATTCTTTAGCTTCTTCCTTAGATCGTTGAGTTTGGAGTAAGTCATTCGTGACGAGCTTCATATCGCTCATATCTTAGAGATAGGTTGATCTTAGAAGCCGTAAGAATCTTCTTGGAGCTTCGCGCTTCGATTCGAGACTTTTCGTGCACATTAGTTGGTTCAAGAAGGAGAACCAACCGACTAGATTCCAATCTAGTCGGTCGGCAACCCTTCATGGACCGACTAGTGGGCTTTGATTTTTATTCAGGAGTTATTGTTTATCGTTAGTCGGTCTAAGAACATTTTTCGGCCGACTCGGTTGCAAACTAGTCGGTCAGCCAGTGTTCTTTAACCGACTAGTTCATTGACCATTTTGATGCCGAGTTACTGTTTACTCTTAGTCGGTCTAAGAACGTTCGTCGACCGACTAGTTATGAAACTAGTCGGTCAGTATTTGTTCTTTGACCGACTAAATTAAAGTTCATTTTTCTTCAGGAGTTACTGTTTGGTGTTAGTCGGTCACAGTTGGTCGACCGACCGACTAGTTCTCGAATTAGTCGGTCAACAGCTCTTCTTTGACCGACTGATCAACCCCGAAACCCTAGGTTTGGCCCAGCCGCCGCAATTTTTCTATTTAAACCCCCGACTCTTTCATTCTTCTTTCATTTCTTCTGAGCCATTTTCTCCCCCAAATCATCCTTCAACATTTCCCCAAGCCATTCCTTCTTCCTTTGGAGCTTCCCTCTCGCCATTCTTGCGCCGGCCACCTTCCTTTAGGCCGTCGGCCAACCCCAAAACCCCACAAATCCCAATTTCTCCAGATTTTCTCGCCATTTCCAGATCTGAGCCATAGTTCTCCGGATCGTTCTTCAGTTGCCGTGCTTGCTCGGCATCGTTCTTCCGCTACGATACGGTTGTAAATCGATCCTTTAATATTCTCATAACCCACATGGTGATTTTTGTTAAACCCTAATAAAAATGGATATTAGACGTCGTAGATACAGTTATAAAACTGGATTGGTTATTGTTCTGATATTGTTTTACCATGGCAGCGATCCCATCTCCGTAGTTTAACATTTTGTGACGTGCCTCGTTGATCGTCATCCTTGGTGCCAGGCAAGTGAAACTTGCCACTTCGGGTTTTAGGCCACGCCTTAGGCCATTTGCTTGTTGTAGGCGTAAAAGAGACTAGGCGACGAAATGATACTCGCCTAGGCACAAATTTCAAGATCTAGCTTGACAACGAAGCTAGATCCGGCTACTTTTAATTATTTGCACTTGCTGTCATCCATGCATCTTATCTGCCATGTTTAAATTCAATTAACGGTACGCGAATTATTTGTACATGCCATGCTATCCATGTTGAATGTTGCATTCATAGCACACGCTACATTACTTGTACTACTTGATCCGGCTAGGCACCTGCTTTTAGCGGGCACAACCCTTTGCCAAATACACTTCCTGGCTCGTGATCCAGAAGCGAGCATTACGCGTTCGGGGGTAATGCTCTGGCTCGATACACTTGGAGGGGTAGGGATAAGCGATCACCTGAGTGTACGAGTTGGCCCGATCCGCCACTCTAGCCAGAAGACGTAATCTTTGTGCACGACGTGTTTACTTGACGTGATTTACTTGACTTGTACTTGTCCGTATTTATACTTGTAAAACTTGTCATCCATGCCATACTTGCCACTTGCTACTTGTTACTTGCACTTTACCTTACTTGTTACTTCCATCCTATACTTGCCATGCTATGCATCATACTATAACTGCTAGGTTGTTAGTTTACCTTCCTTTCAGTTTCCTTGCCTAAGTCTTTTAGACTTGCTGACATGTGCCCTTTACTCTTTTGGGTGACACATGTTAGATCCTGAGCCTGAGGTTGCTGCTGAGGACGTGGTGTTCGCTGACGCTGAGTCAGAGCCCGCGTTCATCGAGGAGTTTGAGGACAAGGGAGATCAGTCGTAGAGACTGTTTGTGTTGTTGTTTAGACTGCTTTAGTTGTCGGTGCATAGCACCAATACTTTGTTTCGTGTTGGCTTTTGTTGGCCATGTTTGGGCCTAGACCCTTTCTTTTAGCCTGGTGGCTTTTTCTGCGATGTTGAATATTATTGTGGACAAATTCTGAGATTGGTTAAATTATATCAGTCCCCTTTACCATATTATTATTATCTTTGTTCTGTTTGCATTTACAGGGACCTGCATATATTCAGATTTGACGCTTATCAAGCGTGTAGCTTCACAGCTCCACGTCTAAACGGACCTTCTCACGTCTCGCCTCCATTTTAGGGAAGCGGGGCGTGACAGGTTTTGTAGGTGGCCCATGCAGGTCCATGTGTAACTGCAAACTAACGGAATAACGATAATAATATTTGATTGTCCACAAATAAAAATTCGACATCCGAGTCATAAGCTATGAGTCTAATTGTTTCGTTTTCTGTTTCATTAGATGGCAGGAAGGCAAAATACCCGAGCTGCTGGTGGCGCGCCCCCTCATGACGAGGAGCCTGATCGGGATCCCACCAATGGGGAGATGATGCGGATGATGCTTCAGATGATGCAGGTGCAGCAGGGCATGCTCCTGCAAGTCCAGAATGCTCCAGTTGTTCGAGCTGCTTGGGCAGTTCAGGAGGCCCCTCGTTCCGAGCCAGGAGCGAAGCAGTTTCGAGAGCTGGGTCCTACATATTTTGATGGTACTGAAGGTCCTCTAGCTGCTGACGAGTGGGTCAGGAATATTGAGGACAATTTGAAGATGTCCAAGGTCAACGAGGTTGGCTGGGTTGACTTGGCGAAGAGGCAGCTGAGGGACAATGCCCGGAATTGGTGGGATGCTGAGGAGGAGCTGTTGGAGGAGCCGATATCTTGGGCTACCTTCAAGTCCAGATTCGATGAGGAATATTTTCCGAAGGCTGCCCGGCGAGAGATGTTGCAGCGCTTCATTGATTTGAAGCAGGGGAGCTTGTCGGTGGATCAGTACCACCAGGAGTTCACCAGGCTGAGTCGGTTCGCACCGAAGATGGTGCAGGATGCTGAAGAGAGGGCTCAGAGGTTCCTGCAGGGACTTGCTTTGGAGCTTCAGAGTTTTGTGTCTTCCTCTGATCTGGAGTCCTATCAAAAGGTTCTGATAGCGGCGCGGAGGCAGGAGCTGATTGTGAACCAGAGGAGAGGACATGTTGCTAGAGCTGGGAAGAGGCCTATGGAGCAGGCCAGAGCGGTGGTTAGGCCTGATTTCAAGCCTAATCAGCCGGTGCAGTTCAAGAGGCCAGGAGGGCCTATTCAGAAGACTTGCCATTTCTGCGGCAAGACCGGGCATATCAAGGAGCAGTGTAGGAGATTCTTGGGCCAGTGTATTGTCTGTGGAGATCCTACCCATACCATGAAGGACTGCCCGAAGTCGAAGCAGCCTTGGAGAGCACCTGTTGCAGCACAGCCGTTGCAGCAGAGAGCGCATGTTCCTGCTGGACGTGGAGCAGCTCTTGTTCCATAGAGGCAGGCCTTTCAGTAGGCTTTTCAACCGAGGCGGCAAGCTTTTCTGATGTCTGAGGTGGAGAGCATGGCTGTGGATGAGGTTATCGCAGGTAATCCTCAATCTAGTTGTTCCTTTCTTTGTTAGTTTTGTTTGTTAGATTATGTTGTTTGCTTGTACATGATTGTTTGCTAGAATAGGGCTTGATTGTTAGACTGTTTGTAGGTGTGATTCTGGTGTGCACATTTCCTGCACGAGTCCTCTTTGACTCAGGTGCATCGATGTGCATTTTGGCGCGGCGATTCGTGGAGAAGCATTCCTTGACGACGTCCCCTCTTTCCAAGAGTTGGAATATCGTTACAGGGAATGGCATGGTCTCGGTGCATCGTGGTTGCAATTCTTGCTCGTTGGTGGTCTGTGGACATGAGCTTTACGCTGATTTCATTGTCCACGACATCATCAACTATGATGTGGTCCTTGGGATGGATTGGCTTGCGAGCTTCTATGCTACGATCGACTGTCGAAGGAAGAAGGTGGTGTTCGTGATTCCCGGACATCCAGTATTTGAGTTCAACCGGGGTAGCAGTTCGCTTGGCCCTGTCAGATTTCGGGCCAGACCGGTGGAGTTTGTGGCTATGCAGATGGAGTTGGAGAGGCCAGCGGTAGTGCGGGACTTCGATGACGTCTTCCCCGAGGAGATGTCTGGATTGCCACCCGATCGAGCTCTCGAATTTTCGATTGATCTTATTCCGGGAGCGCAGCCGATTTCAAAAGCGCCCTATCATATGGCACTCGCTGAGTTGGAGGAATTGCGGAAGCAGCTGGATGAGCTTTTGCAGAAGGGTTGCATCAATCCTAGTGTGTCTCCGTGGGGAGCACCGGTGCTGCTGGTGAAGAAAAGGGATGGTTCGCGTCGCATGTGCGTGGACTACAGGGAGCTGAATGCGGTGACCATCAAGAATAAATACCTGTTGCCTCGCATCGATGATATTTTTGATCAGCTTGGAGGATCGAGGGTGTTTTCGAAGTTGGATCTGAGGAGTGGTTATCATCAGCTGAAGGTGAAGAAGGAAGATGTTCCGGAGACAGCATTCAGGACGAAGTATGGACACTACGGGTTTGTGGTTATGCCCTTCGGTGTAACCAACGCTCCTGCAATTTTCATGAATATGATGAACCTGATTTTCTACGAATTTTTAGACAAGTTTGTCGTTATCTTTATTGACGACATTCTGATCTATTCAAAGTCGGAGGAAGAGCATGCCTCGCACTTGAGGACAGTGTTGGAGTTTTTGAGGAAGCATCGTTTGTATGCTAAGTTTTCGAAGTGTGAGTTTTGGCTGGACAGAGTTGCTTTTCTCGGGCATGTGGTGTCTGGAGATGGTATTTCAGTGGATCCCGAGAAGATCAAGGCCATCAGAGAGTGGCATGTTCCGTAGTCAGCATCTTAGATCCGGAGTTTCCTTGGGCTTGCAGGTTACTATCGGCGATTCATTAAAGACTTTTCTTGTGTTGCTGAGCCGATGACCAGATTGACGCGGAAGGATGTACCTTTTGTTTGGTCGGGTAATTGTGAGAATGCTTTTGGTGTTCTGAGGGAGAGATTGACGACTGCCCATGTTCTTGTTGTGCCTGATCGCAGTGAAGGATTTGAGATCTTTTGTGATGCTTCTGGCAAGGGTCTCGGTTGTGTATTGCATCAGCACAGGCATGTTGTGGCATATGCTTTGCGTCAGCTCAAGACTCATGAGAAGAATTACCCGACGCACGACTTGGAGTTGGCTGCTGTCGTGTTTGCGCTCAAGATTTGGAGGCACTTCCTGCTGAGTGAGAAAGTGAAGATCTTCACCGATCACAAAAGCTTGAAGTATATTTTTACTCAGAAGGAGCTCAACATGCGACAGCGTCGATGGTTGGAGCTCATGGCAGATTATGAGATCGATTTGCAGTATCACCCTGACAAGGTGAATGTGGTTCCGGATGCGCTGAGTAGGCTTCCAGCGGTGATGATGTTGACTTCGCAGTGGAGATTGCAGCAGTATTTTTGCGAGTCTGGAATTGAGATTGTTCTTCCTGGGGAGGCTTCTCCGTTGATGTGTATGCAGATACAGTCGACGATCGTGGATCGGATCAAGGCTGGCCAGGCTGG